>OU015617.1:6875000-7500000 GCA_907165235.1 Zeuzera pyrina
TTTTAAATGACGTCTTTGTAATATCTATTTACAGGTAAGGTCTTACCGGGTGTAGCAGCGCTTTCTGATGCATAATGTTTGATGTTTAAATAAAATTTACATCAGTAGTCAATTGTAAGACAAATTTCACACGCTTATAAGCATATTGTTTTCATCGCTTTATAAAACGCAAAATAAATTAGATTCCATTTAGAAAGTTATTATAATTTAAGTATGTATGTGTATTTTGGAAGTATAATGCTATATTCTCTTATAGCCCACGTGCAATGTGTATCACATAATAAGTATTAATTAATAAATGTTGATTCCTGTAATGACGCTTTTTACTGAAAAAATATAACCTTAGTAAATCCTTGAACTGAAGAGGATGTTTATTCTGTTCTGTTAAATTGTGAAATGCAGATTAGTTAGATTCATAACTAGACAGTCTAAGGACTGTAGCATACCCAAAAGTAATAGCATACCCATTAACTATAGTTACCATGATTATATATGTATATAAGATTATAATGGACATGTATATAACTCTACACATATATATATTTTTAATTTAAGTATACACTATTGCACCTAAAATTCATACTACAAAAAAACACCAAAAATACAAACTATTTTTAAATAATGCGGTACAAAAGGTAGCCTTATTGTTATCTTAAAGCGATCTCCTTCAAGCAACCTCAAATCAAATTCACAATAACATCGATTAATTATAATTTCATGTTAAAAAATGATATAATTTTAATCTATTTCACTATTCCAATCTGTTAATATTATCATTATTAATTAGTATACATAATATGTCAATTTAAAGTAAAATTCGATAATCAACAACACAAATTACAATGCACTTCCGTAAATGTAGAATCGACATGAACTCTTTTTTTAAAAATCTTTAATTGTATAAAAGCTCTCCTCGACCAGCCACGTCTTCAGCTCTAGGCAAAATTTATTGAAAAGTAAGTTAATTATGTTTATTGGTAAGGAATGAAATATTAAAGGAGCCATATAGGTACAGTTTTTTCGAAATAATTGCAAAGCCTACAATGTCTACATACATTGTCTTCACGCTATATCCCTCACGACGTAGAGAAAATGGAGCGCCAAATACATAGGCCTGACGCTTTTATTCGAAAAAAATTTTTTTTTTAGGATATTGATTCTAGCATCATTTCATTCGCATTGCTAGCATTTAATAAAATTATATAGTGATTAAGTGACAAAATAGTTAACAAATTATTATGGAAAATGTCCTAGATGAAACATGTATTGATACGAGTTACTTTATAGTGCCATCATAATTCAGCCTACTGAAACCTCAGTATTCTATAAAATAATGCTAAAATCAATTATAATATTGTAGAAGAAAATATTTGTTTATGTGAAAACAAGTTTTTTTTTCTAGAAATATCCTGTTGTAAATTAACTTTGAAATAAAACGTAATTCTAAATACAAAATTTCATCCAAATTGTTAGAACCGTTTGTAGGTAATAGCACAGATTAATTAGTTTACTACAGTAAAGTAATAGGAACATATTTATATGTACTTATACAATGTATTCAAGAATTGCTCACTTAAAGTAAAATCTTGGTCATTGATCCTGATATGGGAATATTCATAAGAATCTCCTTATAACTATAATAGAGAAAGTTGAAATGTAATATGTATATAATATAGAAGTCGTAACTAGTAATCCAAACTTAGAATTTTATTTTATTTCTCGAAACAGCTGGAACATTTGGACGAAATTTTGTATTTAGATAATGCTTTATTTCCTAGTTTATTTAGAATTAGTTGTTATCCCTGAAAAAACTCGTTTTAAACAAAATATTGAGGTATCAGTAGGCTGAAATTTAATTCATTGATATTACTATAAAATAACTCGAAAGACGAATTTTTGGCGGGAACGGAAGAAGTGAGGTTGTCATTTAATTGAATTTTCTATTTTTTACATTTTTGGGAATTTTAAAGTACCAAAGTGATAGTATATTGTGTTTTAAAATTCTGTGTGAGTGAAAACAATAAGTAGTAAGTCTAAATAAACACGTGTAGCTGAAGTTCTCGCGCTCTTCCAAGAAGTCCTTCATAATTTCAGTAAAGCCTACTATCACTTTACTGGGGGAGGCTTACGATAACGATTCTACTTGATGTAATACAATACGTGACATTGGCAAATGCGCTAATCTGTGTGCCATGCCGTGAAGAAAGAAAAAAAAACTCGAAAGACGTCCAGCGAAGCTCGAAGATCTACGTATTTCTTTCGCCTACTGATGATTATGTCGAATGATAAAACTAATTACTAACCTACTGTCACAATTTCGAGCTTTTTAAAGCAAGTAACATTAAAATAATGATGCTATATGAGATGGTTGTAAGCCCCCATATATTTAAATACCCAAGAACATTTGCGCCGACGACGGAACCCTTCGACTCAGACTATTTAAAAAGCTTTTATTCATAAAAAAATACGGATACGACTAATTTTATTTAGCCCATTGGCACAGTTAGATATTATATTTATTTATATTTAATATGGAACATTTTATATTCGCGACGATCCTTGCGTTTATTCAATTACAGTATTAAAATAAATAGGAAGGAGCTATAAAGGCAAGTTAATCTAATCATCTAATCGTAAGACCATAAACCATGAGACCCACTTCGCTCTAGATAACGTTAGAGTACCTACTTATCTACATTGAAAATGTGTAACTATTGTAGTTGATAGTACATAGGCCTGGCGCTTTTATTCGACAACCAAATACTAATCGTCAAATGCGCAAGTACTTAAAAATGAGATTTGCTCATTGTTAAATAATGAACAGTACGTGAACGGGGTGAGAAATTGTTATAATAGCTATGAAGTGGGTGAACGATACCCGAAACTTTAATGACTAATTGTTGGTACTAAAATTTTGTAAGTACCTAGGTATGTATTTTTTTTACTTGGGATATTAATAATAGAATCGACTAAATGAGGTGATCAAATAAAATACTATATTATTTGTTTGAATAGTATGTTGGAAGTACAACATAGTGACTATTCAAAGAAAACTTACAAATTTATGAAGTTAATAGGTAGGTAGTAGGTACATCTTCAAATTTTTCATATAAAATTCAAGCAAGTTATTCTTAGATTAATAAATATGTATAACTATAGCATTTTATAACTAACAATAAAAACATTACTAAAAAACGCCATGATATCAAATAATACAGCACTAAACATAAACTTCTAAATCAACATTTCGCTCCAAAAAAAACTACGTCTTCTATACTTACATAACGGCTTACATTACATTCGGTTTGTAACTAAATTATGTTAGAACAGAATGCGTTACTAGGTAAAATGAACTTATTCTGCAAAGTATTTTGTTTTAATTGCAGCCCCCTCCTGATCTGTTGTCTTCACTCGTTTTGAATGAAAAGGTAAATCTTTGTATTTTTTTTTTATCTGAAATTGAACAGTACCCACCTATTTACCAGCCTTTTTTGGGAGCTGATGATGAGGCAATATTTGTGTATACATTCAGTCAAGAAAGTATCGGGAGTGGATGATTTGTTTATGGTTCCAAATTTAATTTTTTCTTTTTTTTTGTTGTTGTTCGATTGGCACAACTGTTTTCCATTTGGCGCGGAGTTTGAGTTGCATCTGTTATTTAGATTAAATACAGTGTTGTTTTTAATTATATCATTCTAGTGTATATTGCGAATTTCATAATGGACAAAAATATCGAACAAAGAGTTTGTCTTAAATTTTGCATCGCCAATGGAATTTCGTGTTTGGAGTCACTGAAAATGTTACAGAAGGCTTACGGTGAATCGACTTTATCAAAAACACGTGCTTATGAGTGGTACAAAGCGTTCAAAAGCGGTTGAGATGTGATGGAAAAAAACAGACTTCATAACATCAGACAATTTGTCCCGTACTTCGAAGTGAGGCAAATAACGTCAGATAAAATATAGATGTGTGATCTATATTTGTGATTGAAAACGTTTTCTCTAAGTTTTCACACACTTAAAACTTCTAAACTCTTGTGATCTTGTGAACACAACAGAGATTCCCTTCTCAATAGTACAGTGGCTAGAGCGTAGATCTACCAAGCTGAAGCTTTTCTAAAAAAATATCCTGTAACTGAGAATTGCATCTGTGTTGATTTTGTGTTAAAACCGGTTTTATTTATTGCTGAGTACTCGATGCACACCTATGTCTGTTCGTATTAGATTGTATTAGTTTTCATTGGTGGTGCGACATCGCACGTGGTAATCAATCCCAGTAACATTGTAAATCTACCCACATAAACTACCTTGGAAATAGATATAATAATATCTTGTTTATACGCGCGTGGTCGTACGTGCATTTGAGGAATATGTATGTTAACCAGATTTAGTACATATAAACCCTACCGGGTTTAAAGTGCCCGTGAATTTTTTTCTGATGTACTCGTAACTGTTGTGTTCTTTATTATAAATAAATTAAAAAAAAATACGCAGGTTCGAATTCTGCTATTTGGTCACACTTTTTTATGTTATTCTTTTTGTAAGACACCGATTAAAGCTCGGTTGCCCAGGTTCTAAGTATTATTCATGCAAAAGTATGTCTGTCTGTCTGATACGTTTTCACGACTAAATCGCCAGACCGATTTTTATGAAATTTGGTACGGAGATAGTTTGAAACTAGGAGACGAACATAGGCTACTTTTTTTTATCAAAAATCTACCCCTAACGGGATAGAAAGGGGAACAAAACTTTGTGTGAGAAATGCTAATCTGGTGAACCGGTTATGATGTTTAGGACAGTGATATACTTTTTAAAGCAAAAGACAAAGGCTACTTTTTATGAAAAATCTATCCATAAGGGGGTGAAAAGGAAACACTAACCTGGAAAAGTCACGTTAAAATTTTCCACGCGGACAAAGTCGCGGGTAAAGCTACTCTGATAAGAAATATACATACAGGTGAGTCAGGTTCTCTGATTTGCCTCACCGTTACTGTAAGAAACATGGCGTATGGAGTTATTTATAAAGTCTATGATTTTATGTATACAAAGCGAACTTTAGTGAATGGTTACAAAAACATAGGCACGAGACAAAGTCGTTAAGTTAAATATCAAAATCTTTCATAATAGCACAGCAAAACAAATATGAATTTAAATTGACATTTCATTTTGTACAGAGGGCAAGCGTTCCCGAAATTCTGGAAAACATTAAGTATAATTATTACTTATTTTTGTATATATAGGTACGAACTTTCTAGTGTTCTTTCAATTTTCATTAAAGAAGATAATTACTTGTAACGATGTTAAATATAATATATATTACGTATTCACAGAACATGTAAGAACTTTCATTTCACTCTATGTATAATAAAAAGCAAAAACTAATTATGGAGCCTATTCTCCTTGTCTACTTCGTAAGGGCTTCAGTGTAAGTGTTAGGTAAGCAGTACACGAGGCAGCACAATTGTATCAGCACGGTTTTGGAAAAGAGGGAGCAGCTCGTAGAATCAAAGTGTGGTAGCACACTACCACAGTTATACAGTGCCTAGTACCACTGCACACAACCGATAGACGTTTTGGCCGACCCGCGGGATTATTAGCTAAAAATTAAAAGCAGCGTCCGCCACGCGATCACTGCGCGACCGGTGAATAATTGTAACAAAAAATTGGT
This sequence comes from Zeuzera pyrina, assembly GCA_907165235.1. NCBI lineage: Eukaryota > Metazoa > Arthropoda > Insecta > Lepidoptera > Cossidae > Zeuzera > Zeuzera pyrina. The sequence goes on from OU015617.1 coordinate 6,880,668, forward strand.
AACATGTATGATAATCGCGTGTCTAATGCGTTATGACTGTAAAATGCACTTTTCACAATAGATTTAGCGCCACTGTACAAATTACATTATACAAATTTGTGTTTTGACAGCAGATATCGCGCGATATTTGGCTGTCGTATGCTGACTGCGAGTTACGTAAAAAGTGTGCCGGACCATCATAAGTACCGAACGATGCCCTGTTAAACATCAACACACACGATGCGACACTGTTTTCCGTACCCCCTCGGGGGTAACGTTGATGTCCCGCGCGTCAACGCCAAGGCCCTCTATAGTCTCTGTTCGCGGGCGGGCCTTCCACCTGTTCTGCGATACACGATAGGCACCCTCATTCGGACCTTCAGCCGATCAAATCGCCGGCCGGTCATAACCACTTTGGGACCGGCCCCCACCCGAATAGGTTGTCGACGGCACGCAGGTGTGCAATTTCCTGGCGACAATCTGAGATCAGGATTAGTCTGCTGTCCCGGGTACCCCCCGGACGGAAGTACCTTCAAGTTTGATCTTTAAGGGCGGAACGCCATCTGCTGCTCCTCCCTACGCACCGGCTCTGCAACGGCATTTAGGTTCAAGTGGCGAGAGGAAGATTTTTTAGTCGGTTCGAGCCCGACACCACCCGGCCGGTCCTCACGTTCTCTCCTAAGGCGTAAGGAGCGGTTGGGTGTTCGTTCGGAATGTTTTCCCTTCTCAGAAACAAAAAAAAAGCACATAGACATGGACTATGTATTATGTATTCAACCCAGGCGAAGTCGGGACGGGCCTCTAGTTATATATATTTCTACTTATGTATTCACTGTAAATATGTGTATTTTCTACATATGGTATGTCAAAAGCACTCGCAAATCAGTCTAGGCGAGAGTGTGTAAGAAGAATGATGAGCATTGAGGAGGCGAAAGAAGTATGTAAAGACCGCAATACTTGGCGCTCCGTCCTCTGACTATCCATTTGATCTAATTTGATATGTATGTATACAGTATGTGCACAATGTATGTGTATATATGCACATTTCTATACAATATCTGTAGTATGTTATGTTATGTTATGTTTATGTTATGTTACAATATATATAGCACAATGTATGTGTATACGAGTATATGCACATTTCTATACAATATCTGGGAGCACGGCAGTACCCTGTCAAGTCGAGCAAAAGGAAACAAACAAAAGCACAGCAGTATCATCCCTTTCTCGAAGCCACTCAGGCCACATTTAACCTTTCCATAACATCATTGCGGATAAAGCTAAAAGCCTTAATTTTTAGTGACCAAAAGGACAAATTATAATTAGCTATATTCGCAAATTACCTATTATTTATACCTTATAGTTTACAAACCACTGCCAGTCGAAGTTCTTTAATTTTGTCAGTGACACACTCACCGATTATCAAAATTCTAAAGTACTTCTAGCAGACACACAAACTTCAAATTTTGAATTCAGTTAGTGTTTAGTCTATAAAGGAGGAAAAACTCAAGCATACCGACATTTCAGTCCTGTTTTCTTTGCGGTACGAAACGAACCGCATGAGTAACTAGTCAAGCGTACGTGACACTTTCGAGAGTGACAAGTCTGGACGGATTACATCTAATTAACTTCGGTAGTATCAAAGCTCAGCCTAGGTATCTAGGCGAAAATGTGTGAGGAGAACGATAAGATTGGAGGAAGCGAAAGAAGTATGTAAGAACCGCGACGCTTGGCGCTCCGTCCTCTCTGACTACCCCGTTAGGGATACGGCGTGAAGACATGTATGTATGTAACTAAAATAACTGACTTTGTTTTTCATGAGATCTCACAATTTTTGCGGTGGAAGGACTGCGTTGAGAGACTTGCATTTATATAAATTTTATGTTTTGATGGGTACATACCTATAATAGAAATGCGATCTCTTAGAAAAATGTGCGGTGTCACCCTTGCGGACAGAATAAGCAATGAAGAGATATGCAGTATGACAGGGTCGCACGACAGTGTTATTGTAAAAATGAAGAAAGGAATGCTTAGATGGTTCGGGCATACAGAAAGAATGAGTGATGAAAACCTGACGAAGAAAATATACAGAGCGAAAGTGAATGGTAAAAGAAGCCAAGGAAGACCAAGGCTGACTTATGCAGATCAAATGGCTAAAAGATCAAATAGTGTTAGCGGATGGAAATGTCAAAAGCTCTCGCATAGCATGATGAGATTTGAGGAAGCGAAAGAAGTATGTAAGAACCGCGACGCTTGACGCTCCATCCTCTCTGACTACCCCGTTAGGGATACAGCGTGAGGATATGTTATGTTATGTTTATGTTATGGGTACACATTACTATTTATTTTTAGTCTACGAATTCTAGTCTACATTAAAGTAGATACTTATCTAAGTATATATGTACAGGTACCTACTAAATTTTGCAGGAGATTGCATTGTACGAATACAGTATTGAGATAAACTTCATTAAAACCCATACAGTATATGCTTACGTAAAAAAGTATACGTAGGTAATAGATCGAAAAAGTAGTTCATTCTAATTGAGACAATAAAACCAAACACCTACTGTATAGTTTATCTTCTCCTCTTACTATATGAGTCGTTATCGTCTCATCATCAACAAACTGGAATTGAAAAAATATGGCGTCTATTGATCAGGCGCGAGGCGCAAGCGTCCTTTGAATGTAGACATGTCAGTTCCGAAATTCAGAATAAGTATGTACCTACCACAAAATTTCACATTTCAATGGAACTAAATTCTACGCTCTCTAGCAAAATGCTCATACTTATAATATTTACTTAGATGGTTTTTTATAAGGTATTAGATCTAATGCGTAGATATAAATACCTAAATAAGCAGAATAATAAATTATAGCTATTATAGAATAATAAATTATAGTTAGTAGATATTAATACCTAAATAAGCAGAATAATAAATTATAGCTACTTCAATTATTACCAATCAACATCAACATCAGGATATCAGATATAAAATACATGTGCTTCCCCATTGGCACCCTATTGAAATTAGGGCCAATAAAGTGAACATTGCTCCAATTGGCACTGTTACGCGCATGCTCAGACCGATTTCGAGGTGCTTTATCAAGGTAATTTTACGGTAAAAGTATCAGTAATGTAAGAAACGCCACGCGCCGCCGGTAAACCGGCTGGCGTGAAGATGTATCCACCTTTAATTTTACCCATGTAGCCGCCTCTTTACATAAAAATACGATTAATATTAATTTAGCTGAATGTTTCACGTCAATTGTTGTTCAGTGTATATCGATTAGACTTACGTAGTACAATTTCAATGTTTTAGATAAATCTTTAAGCAGGTGAGTAAATGACATACGAAGCATGCAAAACAATTATTTGTTTTTATTACTAAAAGCACATTTCAATATTGTACACGTGCACTTCAGTGTTATTCTTTTGATGTTATAGAGAAATGTATCAAATGATTAGCCCTATTTCTTCATTTATTTTTTTCTAAAATTATGTATCTAGCTCGCACAACAGGTGATACTTTTACAAATTCAATGGACATATTTAAATATGTATGTTGCCTATGTAAACACTTAGTATTGATTCCATATTTTTTATCAATGAAGTAAAATATTTAGACCACTAAATATTTTATTTTATCTTCAAGACATAACCACTCATCAAAAGAATCAACAGATCATAAATCAATATTGTCTCTTGTTCCTGATAGTAAAAAATTATTTGATAGACAATTTAATGTCCTGTTTCGAATAAATCTTTCAATCATTTCATAAAATAGACAGAAAGTTGATATTGTAAAAGCATTAATATTCGTAAGGGTATCTTATTGTGAAAGTGGATTAATCCAGGATTAATCAATTAGTAGGAATACTTGGTGATTTTTCCATTAATCCTAACATACTTCATGTACCTATATCGTAATGTAAAAATTTGTTTAAAAAATTAAAATTAAAAACCGAAAATTTAACATAATTTATTATTAAAAACTTACACTGTACGTGGGTAGTTTTTAGGATGTTTATTTTATCAAAAGAATCAAGTCTCAATGGTTTAAAATCGGAATAAGATTTTTTTTCAAAACTGATCATCAATCGTAAATGACCTTTAGATGCAAACGTAAAGGAAAACTAGCGATATGTAATTATTAACTTTTCGTTTTGAAACAGCGTCTATTTTTGGACACGCGTGAATTCTTTCTTCATACTCAATTTTTTTTTAAATAGGTATTAGTTGTTTTGGTCTGAGGTTGTGAACTATATTTCACCAGGCGTTAATTAACCAGTTCACGTACTGACTAATAATATAATGTGTACCGAGTTTCAATTTAAGTAAACAACAAATTAATTTCTCTACATGCACACATACAAGATTTACAAACGCGTATTCTCTAGCTTTTCATTGTTAACAGCATCCGAGATAAGCGGCATTGTAAGAAGAAACACAGGAAGTTGCCGGTTTTATTTTTGTCTCACTGAATAGTTACCTACTGTTGTTTTATTAGTAGGACAATAAATCTTTCATAATCGGCGAGGGAACGGATTGCTTTCACAAGTTCATTTTTTTTCATTGTGAATCAAATTATGTGTAATCTAAATGTAATTGAAAGTAATCAATAAAAATAATTTAAAAATAAACATGTTTATAATTAAGCTACATAGTTAAGCATAGAAGTTTAAATTCTAAAATAACGCAAATCAGCGTGATGTTATCTCTGGCTATATATAGCCCAATAGCAGATTTAGCGGCAATCAGGAGAGTATTTTGAAGAAAATAGAAATAATTGATTTTCATAAAAACAGTTTTGAACAAATAAGTACAATAAATTTTATATCTAGTGCAAATTCGCGACAGTGATAACGTGTGCCCGTGGCCCTGGCAATAAGAGCCCCGAAGAAAAACCGTCAGGTTTTAATAGGTAGCCTCAGATTGCACCTTTACACCGAGAAATTCTACATACGCCCCAACACAGTTCATAAGGTTGTCATTATGTTCACTGTATACACTTCTGTTACTACTACAAAATAATTTTTTAATTGGTCTTCCAGTTGAAACATTTATAAACAATGCCGGATTGGACATGGTTGCTGTTGGCAGCACTGTTTGGCGCTGTATCTGCGCTGGCCGTTCCGTTGGTAATACTCATCTACTTCCTACGGCCATTCGAAAAAAAAGTGCCTGTTGAAGAATTTTACAAACTGCCTCTCACTTTGCCGCCTGTAAGTTGCCAGGGTTATATTAGAGTCTTACATTATATAAAACATTTTCACTTTGATGCACCTACTTAGGAAGAATCAACCAGCCAGCACGACCATGTTTATAGAATATAGTGGACTCAGTGAGATACTACAGATTGTAAAACATCGGTTTGATCGTTTATTTCTGGGGATGGAAAGGGACTAAGTTTTATGGTGGATCAGACCCAATAAAATTAGTAAGGCAGATAACACAGTAAAAGCGAAATGGAACACTATTAACACAGAAATTAGTAAACAAAATAAGAAAAACAAAGACATCTCTCAGGTTGCTAACGTTGTCGTAAATTTTTTTTCAAATGCACCTATAAAAATTACTAGTGGTCTAGTATCCTCTGCACATACAGCACGGGCACTCTTAAGACAAAATATATGAAAGTGGTTCTCTAGTTCTCAGTTCAGGCATACGTTTTCCTTTGAGATAGAAAAAACTTAAACAATTAGAAAAAAAGAAAAGTGAAGATTTGTGGGGACTATCAGTTCACGTACTGGCTAATAAAACGCCAATACTAACACCGATTTTAATTAATATATTTAATAAAAGTGTTGATCGGGGTGTTTCCCGATTTGATGAAGCGTAGTAAAATTATACCAATATTTAAATCGGGTTGCAAGTCAGATCCTACGAACTACCCCCCGGTGTCAATATTGCCAGTGTTGAGTAAAATATTCGAAAAAAATAATGCTCAATCAAATGCTGGCACATTTTAACATTTGCCGGATATTTCATGCTCAACAGTACGGTTTCACGAGAGGGCGGTCAGCTACACATGCGGGAGCAACCTTGATCAAAAATGTATTAGAGGCTTGGGAGGGGTCACGGGATGCCATTGGCGTGTTTTGTGCATGATCTTTTCAAAGCTTTTGATTGTGTTTGTCACAAAACTTTAATTAACAAGCTGAAATGTTATGGAATATGCGATAAAGCTCTCGATCTCGTGATTTCATATCTGACTGACCGAGAACAAAAAGTGAGTATAAATGGGGTTACATGCGTCGGTTCTAAATTAAAGATGGGTGTTTCCCAAGGATCAATCTTGGAACCTTTCCTGTTTTTGGTTTATATTAATGATCTCCCATTTGTGCTTAAAGACCTATGTGATGTAATACTATTTGCTAATGACACATCACTATGTTTAAAGTAAATAGAAAAGACATAGATATTAGCGGACGTAATAGGACCTTGGCAAATGTCTCGAGAGGGTTCGCTGCTAATAATTTACTACTGAATGCACAAAAAATCTGGGTATATTGGATAGGGAAAAATTGTGTCAAGTTTTCCCTATCCAATATACCCAGCATCCATAATCAATTAGAACTGGATGGGAAACAAATAGAATTAACGCAATTAACTCCTTTCTTGGTTTAACAGTAGATAATAAGTTACAGTGGGCGGACTATATCGGGGTTTTGGCTAATAAGCTCAGTTCGGCAATATATGCTATTAGACGCATTCGACAGTTGACAGATGTGGCAGAGGCTAGGCTGGTGTAGTTCGCATATTTCCATAGCCTTATGTCTTATGGCCTACTACTGTGGGAATCATCGGCGCATATGAATTCTATCTTTATTTTACAAAAGAGGACAATACGTACCATCTACGGAATAAATGCACGAGAGTCGCTGAGAGACCGTTTTAAAGACATTGATGTACTTACCTTACCCTCGTTATACATCTTTGAAAACATAATATACGCTAGAAAAAATATAGATCTATTTCGAAAGAAAGGTGTCATTATTGGTGTGGAAACTCGTGGTCGTGATCAGCTAGTTATTCTTAAATTTAAATTACAAATGTCAAGTGGGTCATTTTTGGGCAACTGTGTTCGTTTTTATTATAAAATTCCTCAAGAAATTACTCAATTAAAGGAAAAGCAATTTAAACTTGTTACTGAACGTACACTGATTGGAGAAGCATACTACAAAGTTGGCGATTTAATTGAATTAAAAACAATAGTCTGGAAACAATCTTCCCTGCACACGCATTTACTGACTTTATAAATTTCATATTTTAAATAACTTCTCGACAGTTTCTTGTCGGTTCTTCTCAGTATACAGGTTTTCTTTTCGAACCGAACTAAAGTAGAATTGACGTTCAAAAATACCTTGCAATTGGGTTTACTTGAATAAATTGATTTGACTTTGACGTTGAGACCCACCCCTGTTACGCACTAGTTAGACACAATATTTAATCAACATCATTTGTAAAGGAGGACTGTTCTATGTTCTATATATTACTTAGACTTTTGACTACAAAGAGATTAGAATGTTTTTATTTCTAAGAAACTGAATAAATTCACGACATTATTGCTGCAATACGTTTTGCCAATTCTGCGTTCAATAGTGGTAACAAAATCAAATGGTAAAAATGTAAACAATATTATGCATAATTAATCAATATTATGTTATTGCCCATAAAGTATCAAAATAAAAAAAAAATCAATTAAAAATAAAAAACGCGGACGAAGTCGCGGGCATCAGCTAATATGATGTAATTCTTGTACATGTGTATGTCATTGAACTCCTCCTAAACAGCTGGACCGATTTCGATAATTTTTTTTTGCGTGTGTTTGAGTGGGTCCCTTGATGGTTTAGATCACGAAGGTTTAGATATACAGTTGAACCCTGTAGGTGGAACGGCAATCTGGTTCTAAGATTTTTTTATTTCGGGCAGAACAAGCTCTGTGGGGTCCGCTATCTTAATATATAAAAATCAACGTTTATTTGCTTGTTTGATCGTATTTTATAGGCTGCCATACCGTTTATCCGATTGCGATGACATTTGCTATGAATTGAACTTATATTATAATTTTCTATAAAAATGCCACTTAACTGAAATCTTATTGTCATAAAACATATTTCACTATTTTTGTGCTTATCACAACACATTGCTGAGTTTAATTCCACCTTTTTTCGTCCTAAGTAAACATTTATTTTTGACGCTCATCATACGAGTCGCATGGCGTGTTCGAGCCCCGCCCAAATAAAGCCCTTTAATTACATCGACACGAATTTCGCAATAATAATAATGAGTAAAATGTAGACATCGCATTTAATTTTCCTTTTTCGAGACCCTTTCTTCAATTTTAATATTTTTTTAATTGTATTGTATTATTACAACATAGGTAGTAATGTTGTAATTATACCGTACTTACATATATATACTTACATATAATATATACTTACATATATATACTTACATATATATACTTACTTATATATAGTACTAGCGACCCGCCCCGGTTTCGCGCAAGTGCAAAGTAGATACTAATTCCTTGCAGCCGTCTAAATAGCTTTTCAAACTCCACTTAATTTTGTATCAATTTTTTTAAACATTATAATGGTTATAGACAGCTATCCGTATAATATAGACACATGCCATCGCTGACTTTTTTTGTAGTCCTAATCACTAAGTAATAGTCTAGTCTACAACGGTTTTTACTTCAGATTTCCATCAACACGCATCGATTTGCTTGAAATTTTAACAGTAGATAGGGAATACCTCAAAAAGCAAAGTCTACCCTATGCCGATATGCGCTTTTATTTTGGCGTTGGATACCCTGGGGGTATCCACCCCCAGGGTATCCAACCCCAGTGGTAATTTTTTTTTATTAAAAATAACCTCAGAAATCGATAGAAAAAAGCATTCTAAGCACAAAATATTGTATAGAGTTTTTTCGAAAAATCAATACTTTTTGACTTATTCGTGAATAAAAAATTCCATTTTTGTTACAAAAAATCATATTTTTAATCGTTTTTTCACACATAACTCAAAAACTTTCAATTTTATCAAAAAAACTATAAGAAGCTAAAATGTAGCTTATAAAAAAATAAAAAGAATGTTTTTTTTCTTTTGGCTATAGACCTAATACAAACCGAGTTATGACTTATTAAAGGTGGAATTGATTTAGTGAACAAGATTCTGAAGAATTCTGAAAAATGGAATAACTGGAAAACGGTCAATTTTACTGAAAAAATGCTAAGTACTCTTTTTAAAGTTCTTTAAAAAACCTTTCAAATGAGACTTTATAAGACTTTAGGATATAAAATAAGGGAGTTGTGATGAAAATAATGTAGAATCTTTTTTTTTCCGTGAAAAAAAAATATCAGTTTCACCCTTCATATTGCCACCCTAATTGAAATAAAATGTTATAAATTTATAAATCACTTTATTTTAATACTAATAATGGGATCGAAAAGTTTGAATCGTTCAGAAACCTTGATTTTGAAAAAAATTATGGTTTTAGTGGAGAAAGCAGTTTTTAATTTTTTAGAAAATTTTTTTTTTTAAAATCACTAAACAAATATGGAAGATACGTAAAAATTGCTGGAGAACAAAAAGTTAGGTTTTTTTTAATTGAAAATTTTCATTTTTTTTTAATTTTCATAACTTGAAAATTAACCGAGATATGACCTTTCAAAGTTCACAATGGCGTATGACTGGTACCGTTTTGGAGCCCTTTGAACGTTTCCCTTTCAAAAATAAAGGGCTCAATAAATTTGAAACTTTTTTAGTCTAATAGATTATAAATTTTTCTACAAAATGATCTTTTAATCGACTGTCTAGCTTAAAAATGAAGGGAGATATGGCCAAAACAAATTAACATTTTTTTTTAAATTTCGGAGCAGGTAAATTTCTTAGTGTATATACATCATATGTATGTGTATACACATAATGAGAAGGAACGGCATGGAGCTGACATCTGATTCGGTGAAAGGAGACTTTCTACATATATATGTGTATTGTATATACATATATACATACATGTGTGTATGTTTGATTGTGTGTCTTTTACACAGAGATGCTCAAACCAGTATATGTCTGTGATTGAAAAAAAGAGCACGTGTTGTACCTCGTTTCTTAAAAATAGTTTAGTTTTTAAGGGATTTATTAAGGGAAGGGATTAATTATTTACAAGTTGAATACGACAAAAAGAAATCAATTTTATATAAATAATATATTACATTCTATAAATAAGACCGTTAATGATTTTTTTAATTTTTTCGTAATAAGGGATGATTTGGAAGGGTTGAAAATCTGGGATAAAAAAATATTTGAGTTCAACACGATAAAACACGATAAAAAGATACCCATTTAATAAGAAAATTAAAGTACTATAATTGTTTTTTTTTAATTTTATCATAAAAGTGGTTGGTTTTTAAGGGATGAAATACATCGATTAAGGATTGAAAAATCATAAATTAACACAAAACAATATTAAACTATACGTATAAACCTTTCTTGAATCGCTCTATCTATTGATGAAACCGCATTAAAATCCGTTGTTTAAAAGTCCGTTAAGTCCGTAGTTTAAAAGATCTAAGCGTACAGACGGACAGACGGCGGGAAGCGACTCCATTTTATACTATGTATAGATACATAATATATACATATAGTATATGTATATACATATAGTATATATACTAATGAAAACATTATATAATTATAAACATTATAATTATTATATTTATCGAATCCTTGCTAGTTACTATAAAATATTGCAAAAACGACAAGCTCTCCATTTAATTACTTTTCACTCGAAAACTTATTGAACCAATCTATTTCTAATCCAAACGGAGACTTCGTTCCTCTGTCTATGAGAAATCCACATTCTACAGACGCTTATTCCAAAAGTCTGACGCTGTGTGCAAGTCAGCCAAGTACCAACCCTTTGAAAAGTTTTTGCACGAGGACGGTTGTTCGGTCCTGCAGGTTATTCACAAACGTCGGAAACTTTCCGTGGCAGAAAGACCGATCGTCGAAAAGCATAAATTCAATCCGACGGCTGGGATTTGTGAATACGACTATATATAATATGTTATATATATAATATAAAAATAATACGATTTCGGATTTGTGAATCGCGTATAGACAAAATCATCGAAAAGTTTCCTATCGGATACGAAAAGTTGAGTTTCCGACGTTTGTGAATAACCCGCCTGGTCCATGAGATGAGTCTCGTGCAAGGTCTATTTTAGTGTAGCCAGCCACTAGAAATAATAGTAGTATCTACTTCCAATCTATTTTTCTGATTCAGTTTGCAGAAATAGAAAATGTATACACATATTTTCAAATACAAAAAGTTTGGTTTGATTTCAAATACTTAGTTTGGTTAAGTACAGTAAAAAAATAAAAGCTTTATAAACCAATTCTCTTAAGAGATTCTGAGCAAGCTAACTCGATGACTTTAGTTTGACGACGGACGGGACGTTGCATTTCAAGCAGCTTTTCGAATCACATTTCACGAAACGACCACTTTCGACTAAATATAATTTCGTTCTTTATAGTTGCATAATATATACTTACATGTTACGTACGTATATATAGTTCTTTTACTTGCTTTAAAAAGAAAATACAAACTATCAACACATTTCCTAGGAAATACTAAGCGAGCTAACCCGCGGTGCGGGTGCGACTCCAGAAGGCGCTCTGAATGCAATGCTTCAGTTCATTTTCCAACAAAGCACAGCTGATACGCGATGGCTCCGTCGGCGCATGGCAAATGAGTTAGCTGAGCTGCTAGCTAAAACGTCTTCGGGAAAAATATTCGAATCTCTCACAGTAAGACTGTTCTTTACTTATTTAAAACAATCAGCTTATGTATAAGCACTTAATTTTAATTAACCCAAATGCTAGACAAAGTATCTTAGTGATGTTTCAACCTTGTCATATAATTAAGTTCTTAAGTTTCTATACACAATGTCTTCTCACATTCTTATTTGATGTTTCCAGCTTCGATCTTTGGAAGTCGGCACAGAATTCCCGAGTATTACAAACATGCATTTGCTGAGTGGTGAATTAGAAGATGATGGTGCACGATTGAGATCTCTCGACTTAAACTTCGATCTTGCATATGATGGAAACTTTAGAATCGACGTAGACGCGGTTATGCTACTAGGAAAGATAGCTAATATATCTATTACAGGTATACCTTTATAAGGATTTTAAGGATAGAAGTGCACAATAATAGATAGTGTGTATCAACGGAACTCTATCATAGGGAACACAACAATTGCGATTAATATTTAATGTTATTATTACCTGTGCCTATACAGGTATAGAATTCGAAACTATTACAATCTTTTGACTGAAATTTTCGGCTTTTATCAGCGAAATCTTCCTGAATAATTTATTCTGTTCGGCACTAAATATAATTTTTTTTTTTTTAATATTTGAAATATTTTTATAATATGGCGTGACAGTTAAAGGACAGGGGAGATATGAATCGTGGGTACAAACAGCAATGTCTTTTTAAAGAAAGGTTTTAATACAAAAAATAAATTAATGAAATACAAATAAAATTTTCGTTTTCAATATCCTATGGTCCTAACTACATTTTTTAGGAACTTGTATGTGAGGCAGTTACGCCTCCCGACCGCTCCTTGCAAGTAGAGCAAACTAAGGATTTTCTACTTCAAAATTCAAGTACAACCTGCTTAAATAGGCAATTATTTAATTATAATATATAAATCTGTCTCTTTCAGTGGAAAGTCTAAGTGGTTACGTGCGAGTGATGTTCCGACGAACACCATACACACATTGGGCGATTGCATTCGAGGCGCCACCGAAGCTCGAACTTCGAGTCCGTGGCCGCTTCCAAGGCAGACAGCTCAAGCCCAGGCTCGCATCATTAGTTGCCGCCCATATCAGAAGAGCTGTTGCCCAAAGACATACACTTCCTAACTACAAAATTCGGTAAGAATAACAACTCTTTAGTTAGTATATATATATATAAGTATTAAATGTAATAATATGTATAGCAACCAATTAAAATAAGCAAATGGATAAACAAGCTAACTTGCAATTCATAAATTCTTGAACTTTCAAAAATATTTTCTCCACAAACCATTTATGTAAGGCAGTTTTATATCTATTGAAAGCATTGAAGGGCACTTCTTTTATTTCTTGTAGTAGGTATGTTGTTACAAATTTTAATACACGTACAATAACAATTTTTTATAAACGCGCGCTTTTCGGTATATACAAAATTTATTTATTTATTTATTAACGACTTCGAATATTTCTGGAAAATATGTCTTGGGCTTGTTTAAAGTGAGTGGAGATGTTTTTATTTTTTAAATTGGACATTTCAAAAGTATAAAAACAAGACAGGTAAGTAAGGTTCTAAGAATTGAAAATTGGTCTACTTGATTGATCAGGTGTAGCACCATAACTTGCATGTAGGTATGCATTTTTTTTTAGCAAGAAAGGCATAGTACATTTACCCCCAGGTAATAAATCCATAACACAGAACACACTCTACATAAGCTAAGCTACATACACCTAAGATTTTTAAAGATCCTTTGGTGAAAACCGCAACATGTATCGATCAATTAGTTAGAATTGAACTGAATATAGATTTTATCTAATTTCGTAGAGTTCGAAGCCAAATCAATCAGGCTTACTTATATTTAAATAGGCACAATTATTTCAGTGAATTTATGTTTCAAGTTTCCATAATAAATTAAACTTTGGATAAATTATTATCTGTAATAAAACATATTTTTATACGTATACATAGGAGAGAGGGGATATTGCGGACATTTAAGGAAACTCTTATATAAAAGCCAAAATATTAGTGCTAATCAGTCTTCTTTTAGTAATTATTATACTTTAGTTATTACCTTATAAAATCAACATAACGAATTTTTAGTTATTAATAAGTAAGTATTAAATATTTAGAAAAAACAAAATTCTTTCTGTCCGTAATTACCCAGTGTGTTCTGGGTAATTACGGATATCGAGTGGGGTAATTGCGAGCACTTTAGGTAATTACGAACAGGTTTATTTGTCATTACTAAAATTACAAATATATCCATTTCATGAAGAATCGCTTGTACAATCTTCATGTACCTATTTTTGGCAAATGAGACATTGTTTCTATTCTTCTGTAGGGGCAATACCTACTTCTCATAACTTATGACATAAAAGCAAGGTTTTTCACACCTTTTTGAAGATTTCCATTTTTCGTGTTCTTACTACTTTCAATTTTTTTCCTTTGACATTTTGCTTATGTTTATACTCATAATAAACAATATCGATCTCTGATCAAACAAAGTTGTTCTAGGGCAAAATCTCAGTTTTTCTTTTGTATTTTTGAGGCATTTGAAATGTAATTCATTCCGATTCAGTTCATATTGTATCCTATATGAGTATGTATGTATGTATGTATCCAATTCAGTTCATATTGTATCCTATATGAGTATGAGTCCGTCATTACCCCCCACATATACAATTTACAAAAACAAAATGTTAGGTTGCATTAGAAGAAGTTGTTCATTTACTTTATTGTTATATTTATGTTTACTCTAACTACTTGTTAGCAAAGTAAGATTTTAAGCAATGTATTTAATAGATAAACACAAAATAAAATTTCTTAAAAAATACCCAGAAATGACCAAAAATATTAAATTTAACTTGCCTTCGCAAACGTGTGCATCTTACTGTCGCTACTACTATCTGCACACTAGAAATGGTGGATACAATTGAGCCAAAATGTTCGCAGGACGCGGTAAACGCTAGGATGTTAGAAACTGTGGTGTCGGGAATTATCCGGTGTCCGTGTTTATCCCACTCTCCCTATATGTTTTAATCCATAGTTTTATTTCTTATGGAAATTTGTAACTCAAAACTTAAGTAATTATATTTGAACACATAAATAACCCCGAAGGTTTTGAATTCGATAGTCTTTCAGTTCGCTGTACGGTATTCATGTAGGTATAATACAAACTTAATGCTTAATTAGGGACCAAACAATTACAGCATGTTTCTTTGTGACTTTTTATTATAATCACAAACATGGCATTACAAATGTTGGCTAAAATTACAAAAATCACAAATACTATCTACTATGAAATAATTAACACAACTATCAATAACCGGATAGTTGTTGCCCGCGACTTCGTTCGGATGGAAAATGAATAATATACAACCTATGTCCACCCTGAAGGTATATTCTAAATATTGGTGAAAGAATTTTTGAAATTGGATGAGTAGTTTCGGAGATTACCTTCTACATCCCAACTTACAAACTTTACATATTCATGATATTAGTATAGATACTCGTATAATATCAAATTCAACTGAAAGTACAAGAACCAGCAATAAATATCAAAATGAAATTGTTATTATGACGTCATTATTGTTATATTGTATATATTGTGTAAGTATATAGTATATTTGGTTGGAAACTTTGATGGTAGGGATCTCAATTGTGCTAAGTGACTTTAAACCGTATGAAAGTGATATTTGGTAACCTGATTCTTCATTTCGTTGACTTCCTTTTGCCAGTTGCGATACACGATTGGATAACCTTGTTAAAAGAAAAAATATATCTAAGAAACCTCTTTTGAAACAGAGATTTACATTTTTCGAACTAACGGGATCGATAATTCTGTGTAGATTAATCTAAAGACACTCTTCAAAACGCCACTAAGATTTTTTTAAATTAATTATAGTTTTCAATATAAACGAAAATAACTATTTTTTTCATAAGTTAGCGCGCCTTAATAGAAATATATTTTTTTTACAGCTACAAGCCGTTCTTTCCTAAGTCAGAACCAGGGAGTACTGAAGGCGACGAAGGGCCAACGCCGCACGGACGACTCACCGTGCGACTGGTTGAGGTAACGAGGCTTCAGTGGTCGGGCGCTAGCGGAACTGTGCGCGCGGCTTTAGCTGTAGACTCACATGCATGGGTGAGTTATTTCAGCTAATGTCTATAGCCATATGCCATATATACATAGGAGATTACAGGGTCTGATCTAAATCACTATATCTGGGAAATTTATGTATTTTTTATTAACGTGAGAGATTGTTGAATACAGTACTAATGTAAACTTGATTAGCCAAAACGAGTGCTGTTAGCTATAATATGACGAAGGCAAAAACAATTGACAATCGAACCACAGATAACAATGACAAGATGGCGCCAAATAAGCAATATACTTGCAACATTCTCCTTCCTGTAGCGTGATCTGAAGACAACTAACTCGTCATTGTATTTGAGTGTTTCCATTTACCTGTGGAAGTACCTCTCCTCCCGCAAAAAATGCCAGAACGTTTTGTATGAGAAATAGCGCGTATGGCACCTCCCGTTATAGGTACTCATTGTTTTCTCATTAGTTCACGACCTGTTGGAGCTTTTTCGTCACTCTAGGAAAAATGTATACTGAAGAGTGAAGACTTTGTAGTCACTGATTTTACCAGTTAGCGGCGACGGGATGAAGATATAGTGTTCACTTCGTAGTCGCTTTAGGCATTTGACACATTTATTAACTTAACTCCCCTTAGATTGAGCTTGCATTACCGCACAATATAAAATTATAATAGTTTGACCATTCCACCGCGCTAATGTTTTCAGGTGTCACTCCGACGCGGCGTATTGGTCCTAGACATCGTGTTACCAGCAGTGAGTGGTCCTCTGGGACTGGTGTGTTGTCAGGGAGTGGGCGCGGTACTGGTAGACACAGTGGTGCCAATGTCGCCGGCTTACCGAGCGGATTTACGACGCGATGACGTCGTACTTGCCATTGACAACAAGCCGGTGAATAATGTGGCACAGGTAACATTAAAACTGTAGTTTCTCATTATAACAAAGCATCCTCAGCGGCGCCAGCTCTAGCCGACGTAGTGAGTGAAATTAGTATCCTGGCGCCGTTTAGTAGGTGCGTGCGCGCGATCAAAACGCGATACTTACTGTTATATTTTCACTAGCGATCGGAAATTTGGGTGCAAATGATGCAATTATAAATGATGTCGGGAAGCAATAGTAATAATAATAATAAAAAGCCGTTATACTCCGCACAACAGCAATCGTACGACGACACTACCTTAAATAATGGGGTAGTGTGTTGCTGAACAAAGGCCCACATTATCTAATAACTCCCAATAAGATGACCCAACAAATAATAATAATAATTTATTTACCAAAAACAGATTATTCATGTAGATTAAATTACAGCGACCCCGACACTAGGCTCAGCCTGTATCGTGAGGATCCGTATACGTTACTCAGATTTGTGCTGAATACTAACAATCATTACATCAATTAATTCCAAACATCATTAAGTAATCATATCAATAACATAATTAAATAAAAAGTCCGTTTACTTAGCTTGTGGTACGTCCCCGTGGACTCACGGGGTAAATTCGAGCATAAAAAATATTTTTTAGGAAAGGAGGGCTTACGAGAACAAAAAAGCACAACTTTGGCAATAATTCAAAAATATTTCGATTAAAACCTAAATGTAAATCACAGCATAAAGTAGGTATGGACATCGAAACTGTTGTTAGCTTAAGGGCCACCAATGGTAGCTTACTTAACTAGATTCAATCAGGTCCTCTCCTAAATATCCATAATTACTTTTTACATAGCTTCGTGATTTCTACGGCTACAGGAAGTTAGTGACAACAAACTATAAACTTAGAAGATCCCCTGAACAAACTAAAGTGTACCACCGCCGGAATCGGTCTTTACACATGCGCAGTGTGAATTCGATATTCGCGAAATTTTCTAGAAGACTTTGCGTTCAGGTTGAGTGACAAATACAAGTGCCGTGTAATTTTGGTGGTTTTTACCTTTTGAAAGTGTTCTGTTGACATGCTTTAATTCTCATTTGTGTTACGTCATTGTGTTCTTCATAGTAAGTGTTTGTGCCGTTTTAACATTAATATATAACGATCCTACTGATCCCGGGGGAAATCCCAAGGATCCTACTACACTCTCTCTGTAGTGTAGTAGGATCCTTGGGATTTCTCCAAGCTCTTGGCAGTAGGAAACGCGCTCAAATAGATATAAGTTCCACAGAACCCACGAAAAAAAGTATCACTAACCCTATTGAGTCTTCTCACTTCTTTTTCCTATGTTCACCCAGATTACATTAATAAAAAAAACAAATACAGGGAATATGACTCTTCTTCTTTTGTAGTTCATATTAGCAAACACCTGAGTGAACATACATTACGACCTATTAAATTTGGCTATTTACTTTTTAGAAACAAAATTAAAAATGTTACTCAAGGTGGAGTAAAACGAGTAGGATGTAACAGTATATTAGTACAGTTTAAATCTGCTGCTTTGCTAATTCTTTTATTGATCACCGAGCTCTTTCTGCTTCCAAATACGAGGCATCAATTCCATCATACGATGTCACACGCATGGGAATTATAAGAGAAATTTCAGTCGAGTTGAGTCGACATCAACCATTTCTTCCAGAGTCCGGAAAAAATGATTGATGTTGTCGAGGTTCCGTCTGAATATGGCCGCATTATAAGAGCGAGAAGAATGAATAGAAGAACTGTTAATGGTAACGGTATTTCCACTTGGGTTCCTACACAAACAGTCGTGTTGTCTTTTTTAGGCCAAAAGCTCCCATCTCACGTATATTGCTTTTATACATCAATGCCTGTTGAGACATGTGTTTCCCTCAATACAATGTTTCAAATGTTGCATATTTGGTCATGTTACGTCACAGTGCAGATCAAATCCTCGTTGGTTTATGTGTGCCCAAAATCACGAAGTCGTTCCTTGTAATAGGCAGTCCTATTTGTGACTTATTTGACCTATTTGTTTTGTTCAGAGCCTCATACAGCAAAAGATCCCTCCTGTCCTCGCACTCGCCTCCAACACTCGAGACAAAGATCTATAAAATTAGTTATGTCTCAAGATAATGTATCTTACTTAAAGGCATCTGCTAGGTTCCCCCAAGTCAAAAGATATTTTGCTGACACACAAGGTTGCCTATTACGGATCATTCTGTCCGCCCTGTCCCAATATCTTCCCACACTCACCTTCACATATTTGTCCCTCTCAAACGTCTTTTTATAAGAAAACCGTTGTTACTTTTCAGCGTCCCTTTTCTCCAGCTTCCACTTCTAGCTATGACAGACGTGCACATCAAGTGATAATCAAGACTCCTTTTTCCACTATTACAAATGGTTGTGCTCCAATAAATAATGACTGTCTTAATAACAATCTTTTTGAGCTTCTGCTGTCTAACTTAATTAATATAACCCGCTTTGATGATACTGAATTGCCATTTAATATTCGTCAGAAACATATTGCGCTGTTTTCTGTTAGTAGTAAAGTCTCCAACAATAATAATTCTCCAATGGAATTGTAGGAGTATCAGACATTAAAAAAAATGAACTTATTTTCCTTACCAATAAGTTTCAACCTGCCATTCTTGCTGTCCAGAAGATGTGGCTTAGACTCTAAATTGAGATTGAGACCTGGGTCTCAATTTCGGTCTCGGGCTATACATGTCTCCGGAACGACAGGAGTTATGGCCATGCAGGTGCTTCCATCGTAGTTTCCAAGTCTATTACATTCTCCCAAATCCTTCTTCCTCTGCATAATGACTATTTCCATGTAGTTGCAGTAAGTTTCATTTATTTCTATTTACATCCCTGATCCAAACATTATCTCCCATTCAACATACACCACGATTCAAATATAATCTGTCATGTGCTGATTGGTCCCAATACAGCCTTATATCAGACCAACAAGTTCTCCATCTTCCTGCTGTTAATCTGGATAACGTTCAAGTGGTTTACTTGGATTTTAAAAGTGCCCTTTTAGACGCTCCAGACTAGTCCATTCCTCACAAAAAAACCCCCAGAAATAACACGCCTTCTGCTCCCCGGTTGGGACAAAGATTGTTCACAGGCGGTTAAGAAAAGAAAAGAAGCAGAACATTTATATTGTAGGGATATGACTAGAGAAAACTACCTTAATTATCAAAGGGTTCCTGCTGAAGCTGTGAGGCTGTTATCACAAAAAACAAGGGCTGGTATACATTTTGTGAATCTCTCTCACATGGTTCCTCTCAGTCCTTTGTCTGGAGCAATATCATAAGTTTCCGATGTTTCATGTCAAGTAAGAATATCTCATCCAATGACTTCAGTGTATAGATAAACCAATTTGCTCATAAGTTAGCTCCCTTATCTGTCCCAAAATTTGAAAAATCTCTAGTCTTTCACTCCTCTTCTTTTGGCTCTTCTAAGAGATTTGATGCTCCGTTTTCCCTTGAAGAACTTCACATAGTTCTAATGAGCGTCAGAGACTCTTCTCCTGGAATTGATGAAATTCCATATTCTTTTATCGTTAAAAGTAGCCCTGTTACTAAAGCTTTCTTTCTCGATTTACTCAATTATATATTTCTTTCTGGCATCCCCCTTGATGAATGGAAAACTCAAATCACCCTTCCTGTACTTAAGCCTGGCAAAATTAGCAGTGATCCTTTAAGTTATCGCCCTACAGCTCTCTCGTGTATAATGGCAAAGGTTCTTGATCACCTAATTAGTCTGGAGTGACTTGTAGAAAACAAAAGGATACTTCCAAACAGTCAGTTTGGATTTCTCAAAGGATTAGGTACCTACAATGGATAGCCTCACCTCATTTGTCACGGACATCCGTATTGCCTTCTCGAAGCGACAATATCTAGTGGCAACCTTTCTTGACATCGCGTCTGCATACGATAATGTAAGTACTACTTCCTGTACTCAGGCAAAAATTGCTCAAGCTGAGTATCCTAGTGAAAATAGTCAATTTTATTTCAATCTTTCTTTCTGGTAGATCAATCTTAATTAACTCTCAAAATTCGCTTCTCCCATCTAGACTTGTATGGAAAGGGCTTCCACAAGGTTAGGTTAGATTGGTTAGTCTTAAGTCCTCTTTTGTACAGCATATACAGATATGATTTGGAATTGTCCGTAAATTTCTTCTGCAATGTCCTACAGCACTGGTTCCCAAATTTATTTGTTTACTGAGTCGAGAGCTCATGCAGTCGTTGTCTAAGATGCCTCCTAGCTAAATGAAATTACAAATCACCCCCCAGGCCTCTACACAACGCCCCCATTTTTTTTTTCTGGGTCTCTTACCGCCCCCCTTTAGGCCTGCAGCGCCAACAAGGGGGCGTTATCGCCCACTTTGGGAATGGCTGTCCTACAGTATGCAGTTGATTTAGCTTTATATGTGTCTGTTAGCAATATAGCTGATGCCGCTTCACAACTCGGTTCTTCTCTTTTTGATTTACAAAACTGGCTTTCAGATAACGGGCTATCCCTTTCGGTTACTAAAAGCAATGTCGTTACTTTTTCCCGTCATAGAACTATTCCCGAATGTATCATTTCTCATGAGGATCCATTTTACCTACCCAGGACAGGGTAAAATTCTTAGGAGTTATTTTCGACTCTAAATTATCTGGAATTCATCACATTAACCATATTATAAAAAAATGTGAAAGGAACATGAATATTCTTCGCTCGCTTTCTGGAGTATTGTGGGGCTCCTATCCATACTCCCAGAAGTCATTATACAATGCCATCGTACGTAGTCACTTGGATTATGGTTGTTGCCTTCTGGAACCCTGTAACAAGACTGCTCTCAATCTATTAGAAAAAATACAATCGAATTGAAAGCTTTGAATTCATTCCCTACTAACGCACTACAAGTGGAATGTACTGATGCTCCATTAAGGTGACAATATTTATCGGATAGATTTTTATTTAAAGCTTTCCAACTCTCTTCCCATCCTCTTAGGCTGGCCGCAAACGTACGGTTTCCTGGTTAGGTTTCCTGATCAGGAATTCATATACGGAGACCTAAATGCACGCCTTATATACAAAATGTTCAGTAAGACGCACACGTTGATATATTTAACAAACGAGAAAAAAACCGATGTTTGTTCCGAAACTCAGCCGCGCGTTCGGTTCGGAAGAACGGAAAAAACCGAATGATATATATAACAGAATAATTGCATACCTTTTTGTTAACTCATCTCACACGAAAAGAAACTCCCGTTCAGAACCGCGCCACTGCAGTGCTGCGCCCAGTGTACGTGTAGATTACGTACTAATTTTAGATTCTCTTTGCTGTAGGTAGTTTTTGTCAATGAAATCCTTTGATGAGCTTTATAATGCCTGTACTCTAAGCTCATCACAAGATTTCATTGGCATCGTGTAATATTTGAAGAATTCTTCTGGGTGTGTTCGTAATGTTGCTTGTTTTAGATCGATAGAATTGACTGTCTTTTATTATTTGAGTAGACAATATCGAATGTACTCGTATGCGCTAAACTCACGGAATCTCGAATCGGAATTCTGCATCAGGAAAACGAATACGAAAACCAGAAGTTTGCGGCCATCCTTATAAATTACATCTCCTTTCTGAATTTATATCTTCTTATGATTACTGGTCTCATAAAGACGCCCCCTGTTTATTCAATAGTTTTGTTAGTTTCCTGTCAATAGTTTTGTTAGTGTCCTACAGGACATGAAAGTATAGTATTAATCCTTTGTATGATATCCCATATGAAGCAAACATCTACCAACCAAATATAATTCTTGACCTTGCCATTGGAAAAAATTCTCTTGAGGCTTCAACTAAATTAAAAACTGCAATAGACTGCTTTTGGAAAGATAGGCTAACTATATATACTGATGCTTCTAACATTTTAGATAATTTTCATTTAGGGGCTGCAGTCCGGATTCTTAAATATACAATTATATTAAATTACAAGTGCCCCTCTTATAACTCATTTTTTTCTGCAGATTCTACTGCAATACTTGAAGCTTTGTTGTATGTGGAGGCTCATAATCTTAATAAATCAGTTATCTTCTCAGACTCCAAAACTTGTCTACAAGCTATTTTGTCTAACCAATTCCGCAGTAGATTTAAGTTCTCTCTGATTTTTAAAATTAACCGTTCCCATTTTAGATGTCCGCTTCTAGGAATTCAAGTCTGTCTCGTTTGGATATTGGGACATAGCGGCATTGAAGGAAACGAGGCAGTTGATCTCCTTGCTAAAAACGCTATTCATAGAAAATGTAGTTCCCAGTTCATAACATATTCACATGATTGAATGGCTTTTGTTAGAGTGAAATTACTCTCTTCTTGGGATGAGGTCTGGAAAAAATCACGGAACTCTAAGTGGCTCACTAAACTCTGGTATTTTAAGTACCGTGATATCAATAAAAGAACAACTTCCATTATCTGCCGTCTTTGATTGGGACATGCTTGTACCCATGTACATTTAGCTAAAATCGGGATCAAAGACAGTTCTCTTTGTGAATGTGGTATAGATGAAGGAACTCCTGATCATATGTTCTTTAACTACCCTAAAATATCATCGTCCCTTTATGATCTCCTTCCCTTCACTATCCCTAGGCCTATTAATTTAAACTTGTTGACTTATGTAAATTCCCCTATTGTGTATATTCTGTGACTTTATTAATTCTAACAGTATTAATCTTTAGATTGTTTGTCTAATCTAACTCACTAACATACATTTGAACATCATGTTTATCGTTTGCTTTAGGTAATTCAACAGCTAATTATTGTGAAAAATTTCCGGTGAAATCTCTTGTATTTTCATTACACCAATTTCATTGCAGTCTATATACTGAAATATCTGCTAAGCTTTATAAACTTATTTACATTTCTCACTTTGTTATTGGCGGAAACAGCAGGATCGCCACAAAAGAAGAATGATTGTAATAATGAATTATGTTATATACTACACATGTACGTTGTTTGTTATTGTGTTATAATCTCATTGCAGCGACGCAGACATTTATTTCGCTGATGGGATCACATAATGACTGTAGCTGCTTGAGATGTTTATTAGAAAACAATATTAACAACAAACAATATTAGGTCGGCAAATTACTCCGAGCGGTGGATCGTCGAGCGGTCACCATTCGAGTCCGTCGCGGAGGCTCGGGCAGCGCGGCGCGCAGAGAAGAAATGATTGGAGAGCCTAAGAGAATGAAAACTAACTTCTCCTTCCGACGTGTCTCTGAAGTCATGGAGGGTGTGAGGCTACAAAGTATGCGGGCTGCCGCATCCAGAACTAACCAGCCAGTAAATATTAAACTTGTTACTAATCACACTACACATATCGTAATATTCTCTTTATCAGCTTAGACAGAACGCCGCCTGTTTGCATGAGTCATAGGTATATGACACGTCATCACTCGGGAATATTCGAGGTGCAACTTTGTTCTTCTTTCTTAATTTGACTTATACCATTCGATAGTAGGCTTTAAACCTAGCAATGCGTTTTTAGGTCATAACTCTGCAAATGTAGGTCTCGAGATATAAGCACTAAAAATTACGTTTCTAGTTTCATTAAAAATCGACCTTATACCTTAAGCATAAGGTCCAACCGTAACACTATGTAGTGATCCACGGAAGATTTAGATGTATTATAAAGCAATACTATTTGTGAAGCGAAATGTTATCTCATTTTATAAATATTATATTAAATTATTATATTATTATACTATTCGATTACTTGGTGCCAATACTGACACCGATTATTAGTATTACATCGAGTATTAGTGATACAAATCAGCGATTTATTAATTTCTGAACGAGTAGCTGACATAGATTCAAAGGTTAATTTAAGAAATAACTTTGAGAGTAACTTCGCGCACTTTTTTTTTACATTTGTAGTTAGTCATCTATCACTGGATACTTTTTTCCCAGGAATCAGAATCCCCATCCAAGACATCTGAACCGCAACAGGAGACAGACGCACAAATAAAAAAAGCCGATCCAGTGCGGCAATCATCAAAGGGATCCGAACAACCATCTCCTGTGAATTTTGGGTTGCGCAAGCGCAGGTGTTCTGTAGAGAACAAGTCGTCAGACAGCTCGGCCGGTAGCACGCCGCCCGCGTCTGGCGCTAGCACTCCGCTGCGGCACGGCGCCGCCGCCCGGCCGGCGTCGACCTCGGCGTCGGCCTCAGCGTCGGCATTGGCGTCCACTAGGCAGCCCGAAGTACCCCTCATAAGGACAGACTCTTCGGAGTGCAAGACGACTGACGCCAACGTCTTGGATGACGAAGATCAAATATTCGAAACGGGAGGACCAAGACAGAGCGAGCACGTGGAGATATGCCAAATGTTTTGGACTAAGGGCGTCCAATTGAAACCTATTATACCCTTCGATGAAGAGACAGACTTCAAATTGAATGAAAATCACAAGTATTTGAATGTTAACGTTTGGGTGACTGTGCCGGGAGAAAAAGACGAGGTGCTATTGGGTTATTTGAATATACCGTTAGCAGTTTTACTTACTGAATGTCAAGATTCCACTGTGCCACATCACATGAAGAGATATCAGTTTTTACCGCCTGATGTCGACATCAAGTTTAGGTAAAAACTAATTCGAAGTCAATAGATGAAATATATACGTACTTACCACATACATGTTACGAATCGGTAATTGCAGAATTACATATATACATAAATATACTCACACAGGTGGACAGGTACAGATAGACCGAGAGGATGGAACTTCGAACTTCGCAGTGCTTACATATTTCCTTCGCTTCCTCAAATCTTATCATTCTCCTCACACATTTTCGCCTAGGTATGCGGGTGCTTATTACATTTCCGTTAACTAACACCCTGGCTATTTCACAAGTCAGGCTTAGTCTTCCTTGGCTTCTTTTACCACTCGTGTTCGCTCTATAGACTTTCTTCGTTAGTCTTTCATCACTTATTCTCTCTATGTGCCTTAACCGTCTAAGCATTCTTTTCTTCATTTTTACTATAACACTATCGTACAACCTTGTCATACTCTGTATCTCTTCATTGTTTATCCTGTCCGCAAGGGTGACACCGCATATATTTCTAAGAGATCCCATTTCTACATATTTATCTTACTTTCACTTGATTTCGGACCTATCCAGGCCTCGCTACCATACAATAAAGTTGGCACTGACACTGCATTGTGGATGGCCATTTCGGCTGTGTCAGATATATTCATAATGCCTACTAATACGGACAGAGCACCGTTCACTTTATTGCCAGCTGCGACCCGTCTCTCCACATCCAACTCACATCTCCCAACCCTCGAAAATGCACTCCCCAGATACAAAATTTCATTCACTTGTTCTAAACATTTTCTATGTACCCAAATCTTATATTTCGTCTGTACCGCTTCTTTCAAACAAACACCACAACCTTAGTTTTTTTCACATTCATATTCAATCCTTTCACTTCACATTCTTCTTCCATGCACGTGACTAATGTCTGCAACTCTGCTTCTGATTGTGCTATGAGCACAGCATCGTCAACGTACAATAGGTAGCTTACCTCTATACCATCACATATCATACCACTCATACTACCTTTCAACGTCTGGAGGCAACTGTCCAAATACAGCACGAACAGCCAGGCAGACATCACGCAGCCTGACGCCTGAACAGACTTCGAACCAGGGCGACATGTCGCCATCTATTCTTACACAGGGCCTGTTGCCTCGATGTAACGACCTCACAGCCTGCAGTATGGGGCCCCACAATGCTTTATTCAGGCAGAAGACTCTACAATGTCTTTGGCACTACTCTATTGAATGCTTTTTCTACATCCACGAAAACACTGAAAACTTTCTGACCTATGGCCAGAAACTTCCCCACGATAACGCGGAGCGAGAAAATCTGATCCATACAACCTCTACCGTTCCTAAAACCACCTTGCGCCTCCCGCAAATATTTTTCAGAAATTCCTTTCATACGTTCAGTCAATACCTTGGTATAGACTTTACTTGCTAAGCTGACCAAGGCGATGGCCTTATAGCACGCACAGTGTAAACGGGAACTTTCCCTTTATGGAGAGGTATTATGACTGCTCTTTGGAACCTTCCCTTCTACCAACAAAGGTTGCACAGTGCGCAGAAGGTACCGCAGACCCTAGGACCGCCATACTTGATCATCGCAGCATCACCTCATCATTTCCCGCAGCTTTTCCACATTTCAGACTTCTTATAACTTTCTCAATCTCGTTCATACTAATGGCATCCTTTAGTCCTTGACTCGAGCGTGGCAATTCATTAGAATCGCTCTCAATATCAGAAACAGTGTACCCACTCTTATTGCAGGATTACTTTGAGAAATATTCCCGTGAAAGTCAGAAGTGTTATCAAAAGTGGTACTGGAAAAATAAAAGTTGCCTTTTTGAACATGTGTAGGGGACATTTCTGAACGTAATCCTACATTGAGAAGGAAAAAAATTAATACAAATGGAATATTATTGCAGGCTTAATCGACGAACAGAAACCAACTTCTCTAACAGCATGCATTCTTCCTACTTGTACATAGTTCAAGATTTTGAAACATTCGACTTAAATCGACCATTGATGCCCTACACACCACAACTTATACATAAAGTACATAACTCATAAAAATCAGTATCAAATTTTATCGTATTTGTACTTGTACTTTATAAGATTTCTTGGGTACTAAATACTATATCTCAATTTTTTCAGGAATAATTGTTGATGTACACCGTACGAGACTTAATTTTATCGCTTCTAACCTTAGATTAAACTTCTAACACATGAATTGAAAAAACAATCGCACAATTTAATTACTCGTCTGCTAAGTTTAAGTTCGTTACATCCAAATCTAATACGCGCAGTTCAGCCCTGTTGTTTGTCCTACAATGGAACCGGCACAAGCTGGCTCGTACGGTTGTACCACAATAGCACATAATATAACCTATAGCGGCACGCTTATTATGTAACTTGCAACCAGCATGCGACAGCCAACATCGCGCGATATCTGCTGTCAAAACGAAAATTTGTGTAATATAATTTGTGTCCATTTTACGATCATCGAATAATAGATACGCAATCGCCATACATGATACCAATTTTTTATAACAATTAATCACCGGTCGCACAGTGATCGCGTGGCTGTCGCTGTCTGCAAAATGTTAAGTAATAACCCCGCCGGACACTTTTGTGAATCTTGGTCTTATCAGACATACGTTGCAAAACCTGCAATTTTTGCAGTAAAAGTCACAAGCTATCTTCACACGCTGGATTCGAGCCGTGCTTGTGCTTCGGTGACGCCCTGGTGTGGTGGGAGTGGGAGGGCGCGGGCGGGGCCCGCGGCGCCCCCCGCGCCGCGCCCCGCGACCCCGCTCCCCCGAGACCGCCCAGGCCCGCTAGGGCTGCGCATGACTTCGTTCGAACGCATTTTCACCGTTCCACGCAGTGTGATTTCTGCAATAAAAAGGCAAGATTATTATTGACTAAAATGACATTGATACATGCTTGGTCACTAATATTTCAATAAAATAAATAGTTATGGCAATCTAAAACTGACACTACGAATATTTAAATATCCCGCTACCCATCTATATAATATGTATTACATACGTATACGTATATGTATATTATTATGTTTAAATATAGTATGTGTTGTACAATGTAGACACATCTCATCAATGAGCAGTGTGTTCATAATTATTACACCTATCTTTCGGTTACTTTATTTTTTAGAAACAGTCAAATTGTCTATTGACAAATTCCTAGACGTATTGTCAAGTCACATGAATGCCTATGTTGTTCCATCAAATTTTCGCTCACAGCCTCATATGGTTGCAATTGGACACATTTTATGAAATTCATCTTACGTGCCCGAACTTTTTATAATGTACCTGGATATTTCATGCAGTGGTCAAACTAACTAAATTTTCTCATCAATCACTTCATTAATGTTGTTTTTAGGGTTCCATACCTCAAAAGGAAAAACGGAACCCTTATAGGATCACTTTGTTGTCGTCTGACGGTCCTTTTATTTCGGGAACGCGTGGAGGTATCGAGTTGAAATTAAAACCATAATATACTCAGGTCTACAGTCCCTTGAAGCTGTGAAAAAATCAAACCTCTAAGTTAACGTAAAAAAAAGATACGGTCGTTTATGAAGCAAAAACTTTCGACACTCAATGGAATCAAAATTTATAGGATATTTTCCGTTGACCTAGAACTATGAAATTTGGCAAGTAATACCGTCTTAAAGTATAGGAAAAAATCTGAAAACTATACATTTGTAATTAAATCGTAAAAAATATAGTCTTTATTTAAAGTACGTAATTAATCATCGAAGTTAAGCAAAGGTATGCGCGGTTATAATTGTATGGGTGACCAAATCTTTTTATAGATATTTTAAACTTACTAATTTGTACAGAAGAGAAAAATCTGAAAGCCGTATATTTTTAATGAAATCACAAAAAAACGAGGTCTTTATGCTAGGAATGGCGGTCTAAATTTTTTTTGATACAATATTCAATATGTTTTAAAGTAGCCATCTTATACGCGCGTAAACCAATCAGCGTGTAGTCAGCGGTTAGCACCATTAGGGACGTGAAACATAATAATTGGTTTACGTTATGCACAATTAGATACATGAAGCACTCAACCCATAGAGACGAAATATCGGACCATCTTATTCACCACTGCTCAGTTTATTTACACTAATAAATATCAACTCTCGCTCGCATTAAACAGTACATAACCAATACTGGACCTGTGTGTACATCTCTGTATATTCCGATAAATATTTAAATATTTGTGTAATAGCTTATTTTTCTATGCGGTGATGTGACAAAAACAGCAAAAAGTCAAACTATAAGATAGAACTCAGTAACCGCAACAGTGTTTAGACGTAAAATGTTTTCATACATAATAAATGACATTATCACTCTATAGGTTGAGTGCTCCATGATTAGATATGATGTGGCATTTAACGTGAAATATCAACAAAAGTATTGCGATTAGTGGCACCAAACTGTCAGATTATTTACTTATTAGAATATCACGTGATAGTTAAATAGGTCATTTCGTGAAAAAGCGACATCTTACAAAATTCAGTTAGGTATCTACCTAATATTTATTAGTTATGAATAAAAAAAACATTTATTTTCATTGTATTTTTAGTGACGCATCGCCGAATTAACCAATTTGAATGCACTGTGATTTTACATTACATCTAAACATGGGTTGCTGTATTGTAGAAGGTGGAACCACAGTACAAGTAAGCATACATAGGTACAGTATTCTATCTTCATACAAACGCTCCCAAACGCCGCGCTTGAAATCTCGGCATTTCTCGGCATACGAGTCGCGAGTGCGCCGCGGTTGTCTTACGGTATGAGACGCTCCCGCTCATTTACTGACTAAATATTATGTCAATCAAGTTTACGAGCATAATGTTCAGTGTATGAATGTTTGAATACATCTATATCGAAACCGGAAATATTTCTCTGTTGCTAATTTGTAGGGAATATATTATCATAATGATCTAGTTAATTTATTGCTGATTTTTAATTATACCCCACACAAAATGCATTTTTTTTGTCCATTTCCATCATACTAACTCACAAACTTTTGAAACTAGATATAAAATACTAATAAAATTATATAAATAAAAACGTATTAAATTTGTAATAATATAAAATGAAAAGATAATATGACAATTTAATATAGTACCTACCTATTATCAAATACGTAACCCAAGAAAAACATTCAGTCCAAGTCAGTAGCCCTATTGCGTGTTTACATACCAAACGACCATAGGTAATTATCTCTAGGACACTGCCGAGATAGAATACTGTATGCTTACTTGTACTGTGGTAGAACATAGCGCAATTTAATTAATATACATAAGGCTTGGCGCACATGGAGTTTTCAATCGTTTTTTGCGTATGTCGCGCAGCGTCGTGTGCAAGTCTATGACAAGATACAACTTGTTTGCGGCGCGGTGGTTGATCATCTTGTAACATAAGTATTAGGTACTACGTTTCGTCAAATTACTTTTACAAGCAACAATGGAATCTGGATGAAGATTTTAATATTGAAATGCTTATTATTGAAGTTGAGAGAAGACCACCTTTATACCATAACTTTAAAAGAATACAGCGATAGAAATATTAAATAGAGTTTGCGGGTAGAGTTGTGGGTAGTTGACAAATTTTTCATAGGATGTATCCAAAATCAATTTTTCTTTTTGCGAGCTCTAATTACAAGAAAATACAAGCTACTTCTACTAAATTTTAAAACTGAATATTTTGATGCGACATTACGCTATAATGCGCGCGACTGCTGTTTTTATTTTTTATTATTTTTGCCACACGTAAAAATCTCGCAGTTTCTTTCGCTGCGCGGCGAAACACTCGTAATGCGCGCCTAGCCTAACTGAGCTGTTTTGGAAAACAACTAGTAGTTATGTACAACAGCAGATTTTACAAGTCCACTGCGACATTTCCGTTACAAGTATTTAAGGACATCTGTAATTGCCTACCCATATAGGTATTGCTAATAGTCATAGCTAGTCCTTGCGTTTATAAATTCACATCTTCTTAACATACCTATACCTACTATCTTATTTAAGTTTTAGTTTTAACCCATCTGCCAGAATCATACTGTTACATTTACATTTTATATTACTCATTAAAATTTTAACGTATTCTGTAATTGTTTTGTTTCCACTAGATATGGCTAAAAGATGCGATGCAGTGCCGGAATTGCGGCCTTTGTTGCCACAAAAAATGTGTCACCAAATGTCAGGAATCTTCACCTTGCGTGCCCAAACTGAATCGAGGTAATTTATTTTTAATCATTTTGTTCTCTTTGTCTTTTGTTTTAATTTGTTTAACCCTATTTTGAACTAAGAAATTTAATAAATAAAATTCCGATACGATTGCAGTATTGGCCAGAAAAACAGATGACATTTCTATTTTAACATACCTACTTTCCTACATCTAAATAGGTACTACTTACTTTTATAAATTATACGTGAAGTTGTATTTTTTATTTCCTTTGTATTATACGAAATCTAATGAACCACAGTAATATGTTTCAGAGAATGAACCAGACATTCCTTTGTTTCTATTAATTTCAACCCTAACTTCAACCACTATCACTTTCGATATCAGTAATTAATATAGGCCTAGCGGTAATACTAGACACAAATACTTGAAAATTATAGAATATTTTCCTCTTAGTAATTTGGCTGTAACATTATTACGTACTTATTATATAGAGTAAAATAATATTTGGCAGAATTTCAAAAGTATTAAAACGAAATTATCGCCTTTGTAGTGGAAGGGCGTAATGGCCCCTTTTTGAGGTGTTGCTGTTTTCTTTATAATTATCTTTTATTATATTAATTTTTAGGTACTTTTTATGAAAAGTAATAATGATTTTCAATATGAAATAACTGGAACATAAAAAAAACATTAAAAAAAAAATATTTATAAATAATACACAAATAAATTAATGACATAAAAAAACTACCTACGTCTTAATTTTATTGTAGTTACACGTGGTAAGGGTAATTATGTAGATACTTTAGGCGGATAGAAAAAGAACAAAAGATGCCAAAAAAATTATTAATAACAAAAAAAAAACATTTATTTACAATCTAATTTTAACGCCAAAGCTTTTTTGTCATTTTTAAGTCAAGCTCCGATGAAAGATTGATGAACCGTGACGTCACTGCCGGACGTAGTTACTAGTTACTAGCGAATAGCGATCTCAAATCACCGCACTTCCTGTGAATTTTCCCGCCTACTCTTTATGCGCTATTGCCAAGTTTTAGTACACACTAGCTACGTTCGAATTTTATTGCATTTCCTGAAACAACGTGATTCGCGGTTGCGTGACCTCTCTTTGAGGTCTCATATGAAGTACTGTTGTCTACAAAGGAATATAACATGTAATTACATTACAAAAATGTATTAAAGGTAGTAGATGATAAAGTGTTTTTATAATATTCTGTAAAAGGATATAATGCTATAAAAGGAAACAGGGAAACCTTTAAGAATTATTCATTAGCATCTGTTCATACCTTTTATTGGTCTAATACAAAATATATTGTTACGAGCTGAGGGTAATAAGATGCCGGTTAAGTTAAGATGCCGGGTGCAAAGAGTTTATTTTCCTTCGTACAAGCAGATGTCAAGAACACGCGAACTTAATTACGGCGGTCCCTAGACTTCGTAGTCGCCCTCGAAGAAGGTACTCGCGTAGTAGTCACCGAAGGTTCACGTTTCACTCAATAACAACGTTCCCGAATCGCAGTTCTTCTATCCAAGGTCGTCGCAGTAGTCGTCGTAGTGGTTCGCCTTGATACCGCCTTGATATATCGCTTCGATCGATAGTTGAGAAACACTGACTCGGCCGAGTCCGATAAAAAGGAGGATGGAACTTTCTAGTTAATTACGCTCGCTAATAATAATTCGACATTGTTCTCGACGCCTCCTGTTTCCATGAGTCATAGGTATATGACAATTCATCGCTCGGGAATATTCGAGATGCAACTTTGTTCTTCTTTCTTAATTTGACTTATACTATTCGATAGTAGACCTTAAACCTAGCAATGCGTTTTTAGGTCATAACTCTGCAAAGCCTAGGTCTCGAGATATAAGCACTAAAGGTTACGTTTCTAGTTCCATTAAAAATCGACTTTATTCCTTACGCATAAGGTCCAACCGTAACATTAGCCCCCTCTTAGTCATGCTCGACCCGAGCATGATTGGAACCATGATAGCGAGCTAGGCGATCCACGTGGACGATCTTTAGTTTTCTTCTAGGCTCCTTCTTGATCATTTATTCTCGTTATCACCGTATATGGTCCATCCCATCTGGCCTGAAATTTCAGAGACTTCTCTTTTCTCCTAATGGGATTATGAAACCACACTAAGGCTCCTTCCTCAAATCCCATTACATTAGCTCTACGGTCATAGCGAGTTTTCATTCTTTCGCTGGTTTTCAAGCTACTTTTTCTTACAAGTTCTGGACGTCATCTAGTTTTTGCTGTAGATCGGACACGTAATCGGTAGTTGGCTTTGGAGCGTCAGGTGGTATTCCGGTTAGAGCATCAATTGGTAGTCGTATTTCTGGTTCAAAATTGATCCTAGATGGTGTGAAATTTGTGCTATCATGTACAGCGGAGCGGTAAAACATTAAAAAGAGCGGAATGAATTGGTCCCAGTTTCTGATGTTCTTCCACTACTTTAGCCAGGTGATTCTCCAACGTTTGGTTAAATCTCTCGACCATTCCATCGGATTGCGGATGACCTGGTGTCGTACGCGTTTTGTGTATCCCAAGTAATTTGCAAACTTCTTGAAATAATACTGACTCGAAATTTCTACCCTGATCAGTATGCAACTCCAAAGGTACGCCAAACCGACAAAATACCTCCTGAATGAGCTTTTTGGCAACTGTATGAGCTTCCTGATTGGGTACAGTGAACGCTTCAGGCTATTTACTGAAATAGTCTTGCAGGATGACTATGTAACGATTTCCGTCTTCAGTTACAGAAAACAGGCCAGCTACATCGACTTCAACTCTTGCCCAAGGCGCTCCCACGTTTTACAATTTCAGCTGGCCTCTGGTTCTTGTTTGTGGTCCTTTTACTGAAGAGCAGGCTGTACACTTCCTCTATCACTCCTCTACATCAGGGGTTCCCAAACTTATTTTGTCTACTGCCCACTTTGAGAATAAATTATTTTTTAGCGCCCCCATTTTTTCACCTACTGAAAAACCACTATAACTTCAAATTAAATTAATTAATTATTGTGAGCTATATTAGCGGAGATTAAACATTAATTCCAA
The DNA here is from genome assembly GCA_907165235.1 of Zeuzera pyrina. Classification (NCBI taxonomy): domain Eukaryota; kingdom Metazoa; phylum Arthropoda; class Insecta; order Lepidoptera; family Cossidae; genus Zeuzera; species Zeuzera pyrina. The sequence continues at coordinate 6,915,324 of OU015617.1, forward strand.
ACGAGACTTTTACTATAACCCGCAAGAGTTAACTTGAAACCTGAGCGCAGTAGGTAATACACAACGGCGCTCAAGTCTCAAGTTAACTCTTACGGGCTACACCTGCCAATGAGAATGATTATTGAAACGCAACTTTATAGTATTCAAACAGAGTATCTTTTATTCAAAATAAAACAAATATAATCGATCCTTATATAAAAACTAATGTGAAGGATGAATCTGATGCTGTTTAATAAGTTTGTTGATATCAGGTTCCAATTTACTCAAGAACAGTGGCAAGTCGCCACGTTTGGTAACATGCAAACGATTTCTCTTTTTAGTAAGCAGTGTTGCCACAGCACTAAATCCACGTTCACACAAATATGATGATGGGAATGCTATCAAGAATCGCTGAACGATTGACCACAATCCAGGGTACAATTGCGGGATCGGTTTTTGTAGCCAAAATTCTTGGTAACCATTTTTGAACTTGATTTTTATTTCCTCGTTTGTTGTCAATTCTATAAGTTCTTCTTCCAGCTGAGGTAACATTGCTGTGTTGACATTTGAAAACGGATCCAACACCCAGTCTGGTATTTCCAAGTTCAAAATGTCCTGGTATCGTTCGGTGAAGTCAATGTGGAGGTTTTCCAAATGTTGGCAGTAGGCAAACAATTCGTCGTTACTGCATGATACTGATAAATTCGGAAAATTGTGAAACTCACGTCTGCCCATATTCTTTTTGTGAAGAAGCAGTTTCGCTGCGAAAGCAGCAACGACGTTTTTTGATTTAATTAAATTTAGTTCATCGCCTTGCAGTTGGAGATTCATGTCGTTGAACAATTTATACAGGTCTGTCATGTAAGCTATATCATTCTTTGATGTAATGAGCTTGTTGTGCAATTCTGTATCTTTAGTTTCCAAGAACTCTATAACAGAGTCAAACAGGTTGTAAAATCGAGTCAGACAATTCCCTCTTGATAGCCAACGAACTTCAGTATGAAACAAACGGTTGAAATCCTCGTCATAAGTAACACAAAGCTGATGAAATAATCTATCATTCAAAGAGCTGTTGCGGATTTTATTGACTGCTTTGATGACATATTGCAGTGATTGAAATAGTCGTTCACTTAAGTTTCTAGCAACCAAATGTTGTCTATGAATAACGCAATGTACAGCAAGGACATCTGGAATTTTATTTTTTAAGTACGCTATGAAGCCTTTATGGCACCCTGTCATAGCCGGAGCGCCATCCGTAGCAACTGATATAATATTTTTCAAGGGAATCTCTTTCTCATCACAAAACTTTTCCAATGTATTGAATATGGTTTCGCCGTTTTTATCGATCTCTAAATTTCTAGCAAAGAATAGTTTTTCACATATTTTCTCATCTTTAATAAACCTCACGTAAGACAGCAAAAATGCTTCATTCGTTGGTAAAGTGGACTCATCAAGCTGAATTGAGAATTGACTTGTCCTCAGGTGATCACACAATGATCCTTCAATGTTTTCAGCCATTTCATCAATTCGTCTTTGCACAGAATTATTACTCAAAGGATTTTTTCGGATAATATCTGCGGCTGGTTTATGAAGCAGAGTAGTTATTACTTCCTTTATTGCTGGCAAAATTAACTCTTCTCTGATGTTATGTGGTTTGCCTTTTTGAGCAATTAACAAAGAGATATTGTACGAAGCTCGAAGTCCGTCGTCATCTTGCTTAGCAGCCGCCGAAAATAGTTTTGCTACACTTGGCTGAGTATTATGCTTCTTCTCTAGGTCTTGAAAATATGCTACATTCTTGTCTTTCTTATCTGGATGCATTTTATTCAAATGATCTTGCAGTCTTGAAGGCTTTATTGCTTCATTCGAAAATGTTTTTAGACATAGAAGACACAAAGGCGACGATGGGTTTGTCGGATTTTCAATGAATCCGAATTTAATATATTCCGCACAGTATTGCCGTCTCTTTTTTTTTACTTCCGACATTGTTTTGTTTTGAGAAATACGTAAGTAAGTGTTGAACTTAAGTACTGCTCATCTATTGCGCGCGAAACCGCAAATGAAAATAAAATAAATATTACGTTGTTTATATAGGATTGCATAAGCAGGACGCACCGACAGGAATAAAACAAACATGCATAAACTCGTTTATCTCATTCGACGCTCAATCGTACTCAACAAGTCAGAACAAGTATTCTATGAACCAGCCGATTGATACAGGAATGCACAATTCGGGTTATTTAACAAAAACTTGTTAAAACATGATTGCCTGCGGTTTATTATCTACGAAAATTACCTATCTAGGAGTACTAATAACTATTAAAATGCGAAAGTGTGTCTGTTGCCTTTTTATTTGTTTGTTTGTGTCTACTTTCATTTCGAAACGGAACGACCGATTGACATGATTTTTATTTTGTATATTCAATAAAACAGGACAGATATATGAACTACGTGGAGAGAAATATCGAACCGAGTTTGAGCAATCTTTTAATTAATATTAGTTGATGTTCACAAGTTGTAGTTGAGAGTCGAGAGCTCATGCAGTCGTTGTCTAAGATGCCTCCTAGCTAAATGAAATTACAAATCACCCCCCAGGCCTCTACACAACGCCCCCATTTTTTTTCTGGGTCTCTTACCGCCCCCCTTTAGGCCTGCAGCGCCCACAAGGGGGCGTTATCGCCCACTTTGGGAATGGCTGCTCTACATCCTCACGGCACCACACCCAGTAAAATGTTTTTCTCACCTTGTCCAAGATTTTCTTAACGCCTAGATGTCCTCCCGATACTCCATCATGAATCTGACGTAACACCGACGCCATTTTCCCTCGGGGGACTACGACCTGTATGGTAACCTCTTGTCCGCTGTGCGATTCCCATTTTCTATGAAGGACTCCATTATGTCTACCAGGCTGTCCCATTGACCCCATTAACTTTTCGTAATTGGGCTGAACTCCGACACTTATGGTCACGTTGTTTCCACTCTATGATGCACTTCAAGTCGCTGTCCTCTTTTTATGCATCCCCCATGGCTTCGTCGCTCCACGTGTCATCTAAAGCATTTACTCTTAGTACTCTTTAACTTCCTATCTTGAACAATGCCGACACGATTCTTCGCAAGGTCGTCGGGATAAAGTGTCAGTGTTAGAATGTGACTTTCCTCTCCGATGTTCAACACCGAAATCGAATCAATCTTGCAGCTGTTCCAACCATCTCGCCACCTGTCCCTCTGGGTTCTTGAACTGAAGAAGCCATTGTAAAGCAGCGTGGTCAGTACGAAGAGTAAACTGTCTTCCGATTAAATACTTCTTAAAATGTTGTAAGGTCTTAACAACAGTGAGAAGTTTCCGGCGAGTAACGCAGTAATTTCTTTCTGGTTTCGAAAGACATTTGCTGAAGTAGGTAATGACAACCTGCTGTTCTTCTTGTTTTTGAGATAGAATTCCTCCAATGCCGACATTACTGGCGTCAGTGTCAACAACAAAATGCCCCTCTAGTAGGGTAGCCCAGTATAGGAGCCTCACACAAATGCTGCTTAAGTAATGTGAATGCTTGTTCACGTTCAGGATTCCACTCAATGGCATTTGTCTTCTGTCAACCGATGTAAGGGCTTCGCCACTTCAGAGAAGTTCCTGATGAATCGGCGGTAATACGCACAAAGTCCCAAGAAAAGCCCACGGCGGTTTTGTCAGAAGGGGTCGGCCACTCTTGGACAGCTCTTATTTTCTCTGGGTCTGTTCGGATTCCCTGTGCCGATATGATGTGCCCTAGGTATCCAACCTCCCTTTGGAACAGAGTGCATTTCTTAGGACTGAGTTTCAGGTTAGCTTCCCATATCCATTGGAAAACTCTTTCTAAATTATGCAAGTGCTCTGCGAAGTTGCGTCCCATGATGATAATGTCATCCAGATAGACTAAGCACGCATTACCAAGTAACCCCACTAAAATGCGTTCCATTAAGCGCTCAAACGTAGCCGGAGCATTGCACAGACCAAATGGCATAACATTGAACTGCCAGAGACCATTTCCAGGGCCAGTAGTGAACGCAGTCTTCTCCTTATCCTCCTGGCTGAGTTAAACCTGCCAATATCCACTTTTGAGGTCAACTGTGGAGAACCATTTCATGTCACTCAGCAAGTCTAACATGTCATCTATGCGTGGTAAGGGATAGCTGTCCTTTTTCGTTACAATGTTTAGCATTCTGTAGTCAACACAGAATCTTGTACTATCATCCTTTTTCTTAACCAGAACAACAGGAGATGACCAAGGGCTAGTCGATGGTTCAATGATGCGATTCTTCTCCATTTCCTTTAACATCTCCGATACCTCTTGCTCCCTTGCTAGTGGAATACGTCGAGGTCTTGGTCTTATTGGCTGTGTACCTCCCGTATCTATGCGGTGCTTTACAAGCCCAGTATGTCCTGTCGTCATCGCCTTTAGAAAAGATGTCTTGAAAACTTAATAATGATTCTTCAACCTTGCGACATTCCAGGTCGGTCAAATTTTCCAGACAGTTCTCAAGTAACGTGGATATATGTGTTGCAGCATGATTACCGTGGTTTGTTTCATACAAATATATTCTTCTCAGGGATGTAACAGGGTCGCAACTGCCCACTGCGCAGTTCCTTTCTAAAACTACTTCCTTATTACTGACGTTGATAACCCGTACCTTGATTTTTCCCGAAGTCATCACTAGGGTTCGCGCAGTTATCTAGTCGGGGTGATTCCCGATGTCTTCTATTATAATACTGCGTTTACTGCATACTATCGGTGAGAATCGTATTTCTACTAAGGTTTCCGACCTCGGTGGCAAAACAGTTCTTTTCAAACTGTAAACTGACCCTAGTTTTGCGCCTTGCAGAAAAACTTCTTCACCTGGAAACCTTAAAACCCCTTTTGCTACATTGAGAACACAACGTTGCTTTGCCAAGAAGTCTAACCCAATGATGCAATCGTCTGTAATGTTAGGTATAAGAACTGGATGTGTCACCGTCTTATCACCCATTTTTAATGTCGCATATGTTTCACCAAGGACAAGCACTGGCTGACCCGTAGCAGTCTGTAACCGGCAACGTGAAGATCCTTTCTCCCATTTCACGGTTCGTGGAAGTAGTACAGGTTTAACAATAGTACGTGATGCACCGGTGTTCAGTGTGAAGTAGCATGGATTTCCGTTCAGCTTTCCTTCAACGATCAGACTGTTCCCATCACGCATCTGAGAGACTATCATAATAGGGGCTTGCCTTTGACCAGCCAGCGCTTGCTCCGCAGCACTGGCTGTTTTTAGTTTTAACTCCTCGGAGTTAACTTGCATTCCAGACGACGTTTTCCTAGCCCTTTTACTGGGACAATTGATACGAAGATGTCCTCTCTCACCGCGTTCATAACAAGTTGGTCCTCTCTATATTGTGACTTCTCGCACACGACGAGTTCGGCTGTCTTGATGCACTGCCTCCACCTCAAGTGCGTGTGGCCAGGGCGGCCTTGAGAGTCTGGTGATGTCCAAGACGGATCGCAGCTTTAACTTCCGTGTTGCGGATCCCGTCAATAAATGCTTGCTCGACAGTTGTATCGATAAGCGCTGGTGTAGATGCGTAGGCTCATCGTACCATACACTCAACTGCCATGCCCCACTGCTGCAAACTTTCGCTGCTCTTCTGCGCACGGTCTCGCAGTTGGGCCCTATAAACGTGCTCGAGGTGCTTTTCACCGTATCGGGACTCCATTGCTTCGAGCATATCGGCTAGCGTCCTTCCCTTACTGCAAACGTTTTCTAACACCTGAACTGAATCACCTCGCAGAGCAAGTGTAAGGGCTGTTAGTGCTTGTGTATCGCCCCATCCGTTGCCCTCTGCCACAGTCTCAAACTGGAGCCGAAAAGCTGTCCATGATGTCGTCCCATCAACAGACACGATGCCCCTTACTCCGACTTTCTGCACCTTCTCATACAGGGTTTGTAAGTCTTTGTTATGTTCTAGCAAAATGTTATCATGTGCACTTATACGGACATCATGCTTTTCTACTTCGCTCCTAATATTCTTAATCTCTGCTCCCAGTTGGCCCATGGTGTCGCCCAACGCCATATTTCTGCTATCCATGGATCTCAGTATCTCTTCCTTGCTTGCTTCTGTAGCTTCTCTAATTTCCCTTGTGCTAGCTTCCGTGGCTTCCATGACTTTCATTATGCTACCTTCCGTACTAGCCTTAATATAAGCTAAGCTAGCTAGCAATACTGTCATATCGAAGTTAGCTGCTCCAGACGTGCTGACGTTATCGGGCATTCCGGTAGAAATGGGCACTCGTATAGTCGCGGACGTTCCTGCGGTAGCGGGTGTTCCGTCGGTGGGTGTGTCAGGTAGTGCTTCTTCTCAACGCACAAAATCCATCGTTGCTTGACGTCTCGTACGGACTCCCTGTTCGTCCCTTGGTTTGACCGGCATCCCACTTTTGACACCAACTGTTACGAGCTGAGGGTAATAAGATAACTGTTAAGTTAAGATGCCGGGTGCAAAGAGTTTATTTTCCTTCGTACAAGCAGATGTCAAGAACGAACTTAATTACAGCGGTCCCTAGTCTTCGTAGTTGCCCTCGAAGTAGGTACTCGCGTAGTAGTCACCGAAGGTTCACGCTTCACTCAATAACGTTCCCGAATCGCAGTTCTTCTATCCAAGGTCATCGCAGTAGTCGTCGTAGTGGTCTATGTAATTCGCCTTGATGTCGCCTCACTCACTTCGATCGATAGTTGAGAAACACTGATTCGGCGGCGGACACGGAGCTCTATTTATAGTCCTATAAAAAGGAGGGTGGAGCTTTCTTGTTAATTATGCTCGACGCCGCCTGTTTATATGAGTCATGTATATGACACGTCATCGCTCGGGAATATTCGAGATGCAACTTTGTTCTTCTTTCTTAATTTGACTTATACCATTCGATAGTAGACCTTAAACCTAGCAATGCGTTTTTAGGTCATGACTAAGCCTAGGGTATAAGCACTAAAAGTTACGTTTCTAGTCTCATTAAAAATCGACCTTATTCCTTACGCATAAGGTGCAACCGTAACAATATATATTATCCGATAATAAAAAAAAAAAAAATCTCAAAAGTATTAATGAACCGTAAAAAATTATATGAAATTATATGAAAAATGACAACAAAATTATAAAAGAAATATTTAATAAGCGTGTGCTGTCGGGGGACCCCCGTCAGGAACGAAGTTCCTTAGCTGCAGTTTCAATTTCTCAAAACTTAATTGCAATAATGAGACAATAAAATTCACGTGTGATTTAAAACAAAAAAAAAACCTAACGCCGCGCATCGCGCGGATTCTGCCCTGTGTAACGCTTTTTCCTTGCGTGACGGTTTCTACCAACTCAGACCTTCCTCGAGCCGCATTAAAGAACTTCATTCTAAAAAAGTAAAATTTAAACGTGTCTATTCGCCAATAGTTGCATATCATGTTAGTACATGTATATACATACATATCCTCACGCTGTATCGCTAACGGGGTAGTCACAGAGAACGCAGCGCCAAGTATCGCGGTTTTTAGTGTATACCGTATGTAATTAAGTATGTATTTATTTTCAATGAAACACTTAATACTCCATAAGGACAGTTATTTTTGAATTTGTTTTGAATCTCGTCATTTGGCCACTCTCTTTAAAATCGTGCCAAAATTTTTTCATCGTTGCGTTATTCCATGTGTAAACGACCAATGCGGTCGGTGACATTCGAAAACGTTCATTATTATTCATATTAAATTAAAAACATTTTTGTAATCCGTTACAACTATCTTATTGCAATTCCAATTCCATCTAGTACGAACGAAATTGTGGAATAAACCGTTACAACATATTCTCTAACAGAAAAATTAAAATGTATGTAACATTTTAATAATGATCTCATTTTTTGTCCATTAACATAAAATCATAGACTTTATAAATAACTCTAGACGCCACCTGTGTCTGACCAGCAACGGTGAGGCAAATGAGATAAGCTGACTCACCTTTAACATATATGGTACCATAGAATTGGTGTGACGATGAAAGCGGATGGTGGCCTCTACGCTGGAGTGATGCGCTCCATGGCCCTTTACGGGGCATCCGGTCTAGTCTCAATTATCGACGAGCGGTTGGTGCAATCACGTGCTACTTAGCAGCGTAAAGCAGGCGACGTTAATTTTGGCGCAGTTTAACCACTGGATATTCTGGTGGAGATGTACGCGCGAGTGTATACGCGTCTCTGTCAAAGCGAGAAGGCCGCGCTGTTGGAAATGTGATGGCTAGAGCGCTGTCGGGCGATAGGGCGGTGCCATAAGTGGCTAAAGCAGCCGTGAGTCTTGCGCCAGCGCGCCGTCGGCGCGTTCTTGCCGCACTTTGAAGTTTGGCTACAAGGAAAGAGGAACGTGCCCTACTGATTGCTGCAGATACTACCAGTCACAGGTGTTTCGGCGAGTATTAGTATGACATAGGACGCGATTTGATGATGCAGTGGCACCACTGTGTGAGGGACCAGGACTGACCAATATACCTTGCATGGAAGTCTGAGTGTCAAGTGCCGGTTAACCGGATCGGACGAGATCTTTCGCCCCCATCCATAGTTGCGGGTATGGTAGCGGATCAAGACTCCTGGAGGGCCGTGGTCTTCTTCGCGGAGACAGTGATCTCCACAAGGAGGTTCCTGAGAAAGGTGGGGAGAAGGTCAGTCCCGGCCTAACTATTTTTAATTTTTTTTTATGGCGGATGTGGCAAACGAACAAGCGAGTCACCTAATGGAAAGTGATCACTACCGCCCATGGACACCCGCAACGTCCGGGAAATCACAGGTGGTTTAAAACTCGACTCCGAAAAAATACAAAACGAAACAAATTTAAGATCCTTAAAGTTTTATTTACTACCCTCCACTGCAAATCGAAATGCTGATGGTAAATAAGTAGATCATACTACTAAATTCATAAAAATTAAAAACAATATAATGTGATGAAAATTTCTTAAAACAATATTGAATTAATAAAATTATTTCTCGTAATCGAAGGCCAAACTGCGATACACATAGTTGTAACAATTCCTGGTCTTCGACTTCAAGAAGTAATTTCATTAATCCAAAATTGTTTTGAGAAATTTTTTATATTGTTTTGAGAATGGTAGGTATCATTTACCGTCTTCCGTTTCAATTTATGGTAGATGGTGATTATAAAGCTCTTCAAATTTGTATCGTGCTTTTTCAGTTGGTTTTTAACATTTATAAGTAAATTATTGAATTTAGGCGACGCGACGGACTCTGGCCAAGGCATTTATAATTATAAATTATATTGTGCGTTAAAGTAACACTGACTTACATCCTTGTTATTCAATGAAACATTCTGGTCAGACTTTAACTATTCTCAATTACAATTGAAATCCAAAAAAGTCGGATTTTAAATTTAAAATCCGAATTCATGGAATTCATTTCGAAGTATCTAGATTGCAATCCCTAGTCAGACTGTCTGGAGTTATAGTCTATGCCTAAAAACAGATCGATGCATAAAACATGAAAAGACCTACCTATTTACTACACATGCTAATATGCAATTTTAATTTTGACTACACTATGAGGGTTAAGTATAAGTACTTGCTATGAGTTCAAAGTCAAAGCAATTTAGTCAAAGCAATTTAGTCAAAGCAATTTATTTATGTAAATCCAATTGCAAGACATTTTTGAACGTCAAATTTACCTTAGTTCGGTTCGAAAATAAAACCGACAAGAAACTCAGTAACTAAAAACTCACTTACTAAAATTTACTCTAGTGAGTAACTAATTAATCTATGCTATAAGTATAATTATACATTACATTATTTTACAAAAGCGTTAAAAGTGATAGTCTGCGAAATAGAACAGTAGCAATTATTGCGTGAATGTTGCGAATGAGAACTAATGCGTAGACACAAGAAATTGATGTTCAACTTAATAGCGACACCGTTGTACAAAACCGTTGTACCGTTTCATTGGATGTAAATATATATCCATAAGTATATAATACATCACATAACTAGAAATATAAAATAAAATTAATAGAAGGCATATACTTCGGTATTTAGTAACAATGTAGACGAAAGTATGATTATGAAAGGGTTTCGTTTTCTGCCTAATTATATAACATAATTATACCTGTGTCATGTCACGTGGTAAGTGCATAACCAGGGGCGTACCAAAGATTTGAATTGGGGGGAGCGTATTTTAAACTACCGTTACCCCAGAAGACAACGAAATCAAAACTTTTGAATATGATTTGTTTTCGTGGATGTGAGCCAACTCCACGTGCTTGCGCCCCCTATTATGTTTGTGTAGATAACGGAAATTATTTATATTTTTTATTGCAGGGGCAAATACGACAAATCTAACAGCTGTCTACACTAATCCAAGAAATCTAATTCTAGTACATGTTGCTTCTGTTAGTTGACACTCGAGCTGCAGTTTTAAGTAATCTAAAAATATCTTGACCACCCTCAGTTTCTTTAAACGTATTCCGTAAAATTTAAAGTAATATATGACTGTTACCATTGGTTTCGAAAAGTATACTTATGTCTATAGTCTGTATACTTACCGCAACGAAATGGTAACACTTACTTAATCTAGCTTGCCGAGTTATTACGTATGTGTTATGTACCGTAACCGTTTTTAAAATAATGCAATATTATACATATTATTAAAATAATTGTTAGCAATATTAATAGCTTAAGTGTTAAATTTGATGAGTAACGAAATATTCAGTAACGAAAAATACCAAGTTTAGACGCAAGTAGAAAATAGAAACTGTAATCATATTGTAGAGTAATGTAATTCACTAATTATGAGTATTCATTGTACGCCTATGTAAGAACAGTCCGCATCAAAAGTAGTACCTAGATCAAAACAAACTCAAAAAGTGACATGATTCATAAGTAGCCGACATTCATATTTTTCTAAATATATGACGACAATAATGTTAGAAATCAGTTAAAATAATTTTACATAGAAAACATACGACGACAATAAAGCTTTTCATATATTCAGTCAGAAAAATTACTAACTTAATGTCATATCTGTTTGGAAAAATATGTAGATATGTTGGTCACTTATAAACGTTTGATGCTGACTGTGTTCCAACAATCTCTTATTACGTTCTAAAAACAAGTCGTATTTCGGACTGAGATTTTTTTATTTTAGGTTTTGGTCACATGAATAATAAATAATACGATTTGACCTTGACAAATTCACCGAATTTTTTAAGATCACTGCTGAGTGTTCAATCCAAAATGATCTTATAAGTAATAGATTTTTTATAATAGTGAGCAATATTTCTCAGATTCATCGACAGGCGGCAGTTGCCAACTTCCAGAACTGATTATGACTGAGGCTGATGCCAACGCTGACCCTGAATCTGATGATGAACCCGAAAGAAAAGACTCTCTTGATGTACATGAAGAAGGTAAAATTTGATACTGGGTACCCATATAAAAATATAACCGAATCGGAGATCAATTACAAACTTTCGTTCTATACCATATTTTTATGAAGAACTAGCTATTGCCCGCGATTTCGTTCGTGAAGTCCTTTATTTGTTAAATTAGATAATTCAGAAACCTTCACGGGCGTACGCGGAACAACTCACCAAAGCTTCATTACAATCGGATGAATGGTTTAGGAACGCATCGAGAACAATAAACATACAAAGAAACATTCATTTTTATTTGATATATAGAAAATAATGAAAGCATACATTTGTGTAAGTGTTGTTCGTCTCAATAACAAAAATACATCTTTAATACTTTTATATTTGTTAAAAAAATTATCGTCTTATCAAGTTTATCAAAATAAAATTATGATTCATTTATCATAAGAGAAAATCTAATGGTAAAAACTTATCATTTGGGTAACACTGAATCGGGAAAAATATTTCTAAGTAGTTATAAGCTTTAAAATTGTATTATGTAGGTATAATATTTTTTATTCGAGATCAATAGATTTACTTTTAAGTACTTATTACTGATTGCACATTTCACTTTCTATAACTCAATAGTATTTTGTTTGTTTGCTTTGTGCACAGATGAGTTGTTCGAATGCTGACAAACGGAGCACTTTAGCCGAACTTAACATGGACTCTTCCAACATATAAACACATCCAGGTTTTTTAACCCACTATACCCTTTCTTTGTTGAACATTCCAATTTCTCAGAATACATTTGTAGTGTTTATATTTGTAATACAGGCTAGACACTTGTTTCCCATAGTACCTACCCCGTTGTCTGAAGCTAACTTTAACTGTTTAAATTTAATAAAGTTCAACATCCGTGGATATTACTTATTTCGAGTCAACTCAAGCATTTTGTAACTTTACATATTCTTTTGAAACCATGTCCCATTGTTGCTCGTACTAAATGTTATTATTACTATTTTTTTGTAATTAAATATTTGTTTAAGTTAGCCTACGTATTAAAATATTTTGCATTAAATTCCTTATTAATTAGGAAATCCTTTTTAATGTTGTCTTAAATTAACGCTCTGGTTAACATTGTTTCCAAGGATTGCGACTTGTTCATATCGTGATTTCAAGAACAATGTAACATCAACATCACACATTAAACAACTCAACCTACATTTCTTTTAATAAATTATTTCCGTAACTCAGATATTTAGTAACATACGTATTTGGTACTATCTGTGATGTTTCTTAATAATATTTGATATATTTCGATATTGATATGTTCCTGGTTGTATCCAGTCAGCATAAGGAAGGAGGGGCAAAACAAATACAAACAGACGCATCACGTGACGTACATTAAATGCATACTAATTTATACAAAGAATATTTTCGATTAATCTAAAGGCTATAGGTATTAGGACGCCTACCTCATTTATTACTATACAAAACGCAATAATAGCCTACTTGACTATTTTGAACGTCCTAATTAAAAGATAGGTTTAGTAATTGTGAATAAAATTGAGAAAAAATATTAAAAACCATGAAAAACTACGCTTTCAAACTCAAGTAGTTCCGTCTCTGTCGCTCCAAGCGCTAGGCAACGCCACTGCGGCTTCTAACGGCACAGTTCCATAACGTCTTCTCCCTCAAGCATATTTTCACTCTACCCCCACCGCTGAAATTTGAAACCTAAGAACTCCTACATTCTCAACGAATTTCAAGTTTTTTCATAAATGTACTCAAAATTTAAATTATTTTAATATAATGTACAGAATATATCAGTTTTAAGAGCAATTAGCCTATTGTTAATACCTCAGACTAAGTAGCACGATGGATGGAGCATTTGCTCTAAGAGCGTGTCCTTACGGCACAGTACAACAAGCTTACGGTGTCCTTTTTATGCTGACCGAGTTTTACCAATGTGCGTGACTAGGGAAGGTCACAGTGCAACGATACACAGCTGAACATGACATTTTTATTTTTGTGAACACTAGTAGCCAAATCATTTAAGATTTACGAGTATTTTGCAAATAATTATTTCATGACCGACTCGTAAACTGACACGAATTACACTGACAGTGCGAAGTTGCTATACTTACCAAAGCTAACTGTTTTACTCGTGGTTACGCTCAATGATAGAAAGAGACGAAAATTCGTTTGACACACATTGGTAAGAGCGCCAACTTATTATGGCTTCATCCATTGTGTTTCTCGGTCCTAGGTTATGTGACTGTCATAATAATATAATTATGTCCATATGATTAGGATGTATGTTAAAACTGGCTATAACGCAGGTGGCGGCGCAATGAGCGCGTTGGTGGCAGGTCTGCGGCGCGCCGGCTCGGCTCATTCCCTGTCGGCGCCGAAGACCTGTGCGTCTTCGCGATCCTTGCCGCCCTCACCGAGTCATACGCCCAGGTATCTAACAAAATAAACGTAATTTAAATCATTTTTCAGATAACGTTAAAATTTCATTATATACTCGTTTGATTTCAATCTTTTATTCAATATTTGAATTCTGTTATTTGATTCCAAGGTTTCCTTTTAGAACTTCAATAGCTTACGTCCACAGGCCACTGCGTATTTCAAAAACAATAATATAAACAATCGTCATCCGAAAATACCGTATTTAATCTACGATATTAGCTACAGGCAGTTGTTTTTGCTGTATCGATGTAAGTATGCATATCTTGAACTGATACCAAGACCTATGACGTTCAAGATACGAGCCTACTCTTTCCTAAAAGGCCGGCAACACATCCGTGATTTCCTGGACGTTGCGGGTGTCCATGGACGGCGGTGACGACGTTCCATCAGGTGACTCGCTGGCTCGTTTGCCCCCTCCGTCATAAAAAAAGAATAAATATTTTCGGTCGTTTTGTATTGAGTTCATGACGATCCATTTGAACTCGTGACGACAGCGCTTGTGGTCTGCGTTGTCATAGCACCGTAAGGCTGTAAATGGGGCTTTATCATTGCCCCCTACATAAGTGCTACAGCACAGCATGAGAGGGACAAAAAGTCTTTAAAACATACAGACAGACAGATATTTATTTTCCAACACTCACGTATTATAATAATTAATACAAATACAAAAAAAAACATTGACACAGAAAAACATGACTTATACACTACATACAATTTACTTAGCCCATGAGTGATGTGATTTTTTTATTTTTTTTATTTTTATTTAAGTTTACCAACAATTGTTACACCAAGTAAAACACAGATTTAACATTAATAGTATTATGCTAAGTGCACAATCACTTACAGGTAAACACAGCATGCATTTTTCATTTTAATGAAACAAGACTTACATATTCAGTAAAAATAATAATTGAACAAAAACTTAAAAAAAAATAAAACTTTTAAAGATCTTAACTTACATGAGCTTAACTTAATTGAGCTAGAGTGCCAGGTATTTTACGTCATGTCCTTTTTATAATATTTCACTATGACATACTTAAATGTCACGTCAGAGTCAAAAAATATGTCAACTCTGTGACTTACTTTGTTGAATAGGTCACATAGTCTAGGTATTGCTGATTTGGAACAAAATACTGTTTTACGAAAAGGTGGTACCTAATTTAATTTCGCCACGTGGTTGTCTAGACGGTATTCTAATTCTGAATTTGCTTAAGAGGCCCGGACAGTCTTTCTTTCCCGGACAGTCAATCTTAAACCTAAACACTTTGTAAAGAAACATTAAATCCAACACATCTCTACGTTTTGAAAGGGGAATCATTTTAAAATAGTTAAGTCTATCTGTGTATGAGTTAAATTTAATTGCAGCACCACTAGATCCCATCAGGCTCCACAAAAATCTTTTTTGGATGCGTTCGATTTTTAGTGAGTGTGTCGCATAATGAGGTCTCCAGATCACACTGCAATACTCCAAAATACTACGAACCAATGCATTATAAAGGACTATTTTTGTGCTAGGTTGACGAAATTCTCTACCATTACGTATAATGAAACCTAACATTTTAGATGCCTTCTTTATGCATAATTCAATTTGAGCAATGAATGTAAGTTTAGATTCCAACATGATGCCTAGATCTTTAACGACTTTAACCTCTGTTAGCGCATGAGGTCCTAAGCGATAAATAGATGAGATACTGTTAAGTTTGCGTGTATATTTCATGTATGAACACTTATTGGGGTTTAGCTGCTTATGATTAAGTTTACACCATTCAATCAAGTTATCAAGATCAACTTGAACCTTATCCACATCTGAAGCAGATTCAATCACTCTTAAAAACTTCAAATCATCAGCGAACAAGAACGGACTGCAATGAAGAAAAATCTTAGAAATATCATTAATGAAAATATTAAAAAGCACCGGCCCTAGATGTGATCGTTGAGGGACTCCAGAAGTAATGTTATGGTAACCAGATTCGAATCCATTGACTACGACGCTAAAAGTGCGCTCTCTCAAGTATGACTCAAGCCACTGTAACACATAACCCCCAAAGCCGTATAACAAAAGTTTTCTTGATAAAATCGTATGTGACACTTTGTCGAAGGCTTTACTAAAGTCTGTATAGATCACATCGACTTGGCCTTGACGATCCATAGCTTCGAATAAAATATCTGTAAACATTACTAAATTGGTAACAGTAGACCTCATCTTAACGAAACCATGTTGGTGCTCGGATAAAAAATGTGCAAAATAATTCAGGATGCGCGGACACACTAACGATTCCAATAATTTACCAAACACAGACAAAATAGAAATTGGCCTATAGTTGCTTACAATAGTATTATCACCATCTTTAAATATAGGAACTACCTTGGCCAATTTCCATTGACTTGGAAATATACCAGTTTACAATGATTTATTAAATATTATATGCAATGGAATGGCTAAACTCGACGCACATGAGACAACAAAATAGGATGAATCTTATCTGGACCGGGGCCCTTGGTGCTATCCAATTGTTTAATTTTTGATAACATGGTCTTAAAATCAATCACAATACTCGAGAAGTAATCACTATTTTCAATGGGTAAGGAAAAGTCACTACCTGAGGTCGAGCCATAAACTTGGTGATTGTCCTCGGCATATATCGATGCAAAATAAGACGCAAATGTGTTACAGATTTCTGGTCCGTTAGAAATCCGCCCACTCACATCCAACATAGTGGAAGGATATACATTGGAATCCTTTCTTTTTGTTTTAACAAAACTCCAAATATTCTTAGGATTCTTTGAAATATTTAATTCTACACATCTTATGTACTTGTTATAATATTCAGTTGATAATTTATTGCATCTTTTGCTAATGATGTCCAAAGATAATTTATCCAATGGATTTTTATATAATTTATACCTATTCCTCAGTTTTTGCTTTTCCTTTAAGAGCCTGATTAGTCCATTATCAAACCAAGGTGGAAACTTTTTATGTTTTCTTTGAACCAACGGTACGTGTTTCTCAATAACATTCCAAAGTATCTCATAAAGTAAACTCACCATTTCATTCACATCTTTACATAATTTAAATTGTTCACTCCAATTAACTTTGTTTATGCAATCATTAATTGCAATATAGTCGCCTTTATAAAAATTATATCTTTTAAGTTCATTATTACAATATAACTGCCTAGATAAATGGATTGAAATAGAAATTTCTATAGGTGGGTGTAATATGTCGACTTTACTTAACGGACACTGACATTCATTTACTTGACATGTTGGGATGTCGCAAAATACTAAATCAAGCACTCTTCCTATATTATTAACAACATTATTATACTGGCGAAAATTATTTACATAAGAAAAATCAATAATTAGTTGTTCCAGAGAGGACGAGCAGCATTATGTAGTTTCAGTATATTGGGAATCCCAATCAATACGACTGAGATTAAAGTCACCTACTATACACGTATACATGTTTGACTCTCCCAAAACTTTATTACAACCCGAAATAAAGTCTTCCACTAATACTTTGTTTATGGGTGGGGGTAAATATACGGTACATAATGCTAAATGTTTTACATGATTAGTATTGTTTAATTCCAGTAGGATCCAAAGATCTTCACAATCGCTTTCCCACCTCTTTACTCGCTTAGAATTTAAAGCTTTGGATACAGCTATCAACACGCCTCCACCATCTTTTTTAGTACTAAACCTTGACGTTTCTCTATCTCTTCTATAAACAATATAATCAGAAGTAAATAACTCGCTAGTTAAAACAGTACTATTAAACTACTAAACAGTACAGCCACGTTTCCGTGAGTATAACAACATCATAGCTACAACAACTTAAGTTACGATAAAAAGCATGAGATTTAGTTCTCAGGCCACGTATATTTTGGTAGTAAACATTTAATGCTGAGAATTTTATATAAAATATTAGTTTGAAATACAACATGCTTAGAATAATAAACAACTAGAAAAAAAAATATAAAATACCTAAACAATTACAAATAACTATTTTAAATTATCAAGCGAGTCCTTGTCTTTTATTAAAATATATTTTGATGTATCAGATTTCCTCATAAAAATATAACTATTTCTAGTCCAGACATATTTATAGTGTAACTCTTTAGCTTTTAATCTGGCTGCAGCATGAAGAAACTTGTTATTTGAAGAAAGATGTTCTACAACGTAAATTGGTACCCTGTCACCAGCAATACCAATATGCGATGTATTGAGTTTATTCTGAGGATTTTGCTTATTGAATTTTATAGTAGCAGCTAAAAACATGTCTCGAACTCTTGGAGAATTTAATCTAACTACTATTGACCTAGGTCGTTCAGAGGAGTTATTTATTTTAGCAATTCTAGTGCAGTGAACAATATTTTCTTCTGATAATTCGTATCCCACTATTCTGCTAATTTGTGATGTAACTGAGACTAAATTTTCGTTTCTGTTCTCAGGAAAACACTGTATCTCCACATTATTACGTCTGGCCTCTTGCTCTATTTGATTAATTCTTACATTTAAGGAATCCATACCAGATTTCAAGGTGTTATTCTGAACTTTTAACTCGTTTATTATGACTGAACTTGCTTTACATTCTCTTTTTACCTCGTCATACTGATCACTAAGAAAGCCAATGGATTACTTGACATCTCTTATTTCATCCTTAATATTTTTCAATTCACTACTTAAAGTATTCGATAATGTTTGATTCAGATTAGACAAAAGTTGCTTCATTTCCGCTTTTACCACATCGTTAATAATATTCCGGATATCTTGTTGCGTTATACGATCTTCAAGGCGTTGTTCAGAGGGTGAAGACAGTGCCGGTTTTTTTTTTGACCTTTTAGTGATATTAGTTTCAGAGGGGGATCCGCGCACCGGAGTGTTATCGTTATTGCCTCCTTTAGGCTTATTGTTTTTACATACAGGGCATCTGCAAGTTGCTTTTTTATCTCCTATGTCAAGGTTATTCAACAGAAGACAATCATAGTGATATGGCTTTTTACATTGAAAACACTCTATGTATTCATTATCGTGATGCCGAAATTGGACACCGATTCTGCATATGCTGACGCAAGCGCTTCAGCACTGATAATAAATATACAATTATACATGTAATATATGTATATTAATTGTACAATAAATATAAATACACACATCAAAAAAGTCTAAGCAACACGCATCATTTACAAAAAATGCATGTTTTATTAATTGATACTTGAGATTATTGGTATACAATAAGTAGATTGATATACAATCTTTTTTGTTTTCGGAAACATATACTGGCTGATTTTAAAAATAGAGCCTTTTCGGTTGTGTTTTGTTTTCATTAAATTAAAAGCTAATTATTTTTTACCGATTTCATGTGTTTTCGTTGCTTGATAAATTTGGTATTTATCGCACTTTTATCATTTTGAGATACACAGTTTTTGAAAAAATTGAGTGGCGAGTCATTTTTTATGTTATGAAGCGACGCCATTTGACTGCTGACGAAATGCAGAGAGTTGTAGGAATGCTACAAGCGGGAAGAAATCAGTCCCAGGTGTCTCGGCATTTTGGTGTCAATAGCGTGATTTGTCGTCTTTGGCAGCGTTACGTTAATACAGGGGATCCTGCTGAGCAGCACCCAGGATGAGAAAGGAGTACAACTGCTTGACAGGACCGATACATACAACTGACTGCAAGACGTCAGCCGATGTTAACCGCCCGGGAGATAGGTTTAAAGCTACAATTCTCAAGCGGTGCAGTTGTTAGCATGAATACAGCCTACGAGCACGACACCCAATTAGGTAGGTGCCCACCTATACGCCATTGGAATCGCGCCCGTCGAAACGAATGTTGTAGAGAGCACTTGACATGGACCCAGGAGCAATAGGATAAAATTTTATTTTGTGATGAGTCCCGGTTTGGATTTGGGCCTGATACGAGAAGGGTAAGAGTGTATCGTCATCCCGGAAATACTGTACGGCTGAGATTCCTCCAGGAAGTGCACCCTTACAGTGGCTCCACAGTGATGGTATGGGCGGATATTATGAAGAACAGACGAATTGAGCTCGTTTTTGTAGGTGGCAATATGAACGCTGGAAGTTACATTGAAGATGTACTCGGGCCTTCTGTTTACCCATTTGCAGAAAGTCTTGGCTCAGATTTCACACTGATGCATGACAATGCGCGTTCCCACACAGCTCGGTGGACCAGAGAGTACTTGGAAATGGAAAACATCCGGGTATTGCCGTGGCCTGCATAATCGCCAGACCTTAATCCCATCGAGCACGCATGGGACATGCTCCAGAGACGTGTTCTAGAGAACCTGGACGAAGTGTCGACAACCCATCAACTGAAAGACTTGTTAAAATTCCATTGGGACCGATTGCCGCAGGATCAGATAAACAATCTTATAAATTCAATTAAAAATCGCTGCCGACAAGTTTTAAACAACAGAGGCGATCACACTTTGTATTGAATTACCAAATAATTAAAAAAATGTCGTTATTTTATTTCGTAAAACATGAAAAGTTTAATTTCGTTTTAACTTTATTTTATACTACGAATGTTACGGTACACATATTGTTAATTACTGTGATTAAATGAACAATTGAATAAAGGATTTTGTTGCTTTAGTCACTAATGCGTCAAAAAATGCTTAGTTATTATTTATAAAAGAAATATAAATATATTACAATAGTAAAAATTGTTCAAAAGTTCAAATTTGTACATGTTCCTTAGACTTTTTTGATGTGTATATATAAATAAACATTGTACCTTCATGCATGCATACATATCTTCACACTGTATGCCTAACGGGGTAGTTCTTCCGCTTCCTCAAACCTCATCATTCTGCTCACACATTTTCGCCTAAGTATGCAAGTGCTTTTGACATTTCCGTCAGCCAACGCTCTAGCTATTTGATCTTCGCAAGTCAGCATTGGTCTTCCTTGGATTCTGCTACCACTCACTCGCTTTGAAGATTTTCTTCATCGATCTTCCATCACTCATTCTTTCTCTGTACCCGAACCATCTAAGCACTCCTTTCTTCATTTTTACAATAACACTGTCTAGCAACCCTGTCATATTAGGTATCTCTTCATTGCTTATTTTGTTCGCAAGGGTGACACCGCACATATTTCTAAGAGATCGCATTTCTACTACATTTATCTTACTTTCACTCGATTTCGGGCATATTCAACCCTCATTACAGTACAATACAGTTGGCATAAACAGCGCATACCAACACTGCCTACTAATACGCGCAGAGCACCGTTCGCTTTATTGCCAGCTGCTACCCGTCTCTATACCATCAACTTACATCTTTCTTTCCTCGAAAACGCACTCTCCAGATATACAATTTAATTCACTTGTTCCAGACATTTTCCATCTACCGATATTTCACACTTCGTCTGTACATCTTCTCTTTTAAACATCAGAAACCTTAGTTTGGTTCACATTCATATTCAATCTTTTCACTTCATATTTTTCTTTCATACACGTAACTAGTATCTGCAACTCCTCTTCTGTTGGTGCTATAAGAACAGCATTGTCAGCGTATATAAGGCAATTTATCACTGTGCCATCACATATCATACCGCTCATACCACATTTCAATGTATGGAGGCAAGTGTCCAAATACAAAACGAATAGCCGGGCAGACATCACGCAGTCCTGTATAACGTCGGATCAGACGTCTAACCAGGGCAACAAGTTACCATCTATTCTTACACAGGCTTTGATATAATGACCGCACAGCTCGCACTATGGACCTACCCACGCCATATTCAGCAAGAAAACTCCACAATTTCTATCGCTTTACTCTATCAAATGCTTCTTCTAGATCCACAAAAGCGCAGAAAATTTTCTAACCTTTGGTCAGAAACCTTCCCACGACAATGCGGAGCGAGGAACGCTTATTCATACATCCCTTATCGTTCTTAAAACCGCCTTGTGCTTGCCACAAATACATTTCAGAAATGCCTTTTATGCGTTCAGTCAATACCTTGGTATAGGCTCTATAGCACGAACAGTCTAGATGAGAACCTTTCCCTTTATAGAGAGATACTATGACTGCGGTGCACCGGTCCTCCGGAACCTATAAAAAATATACCTAAGTTTTATAATTGTGTTTTGGCAGCGAATCGTCGCAATAGTACTACTTTACGCTAGAAAACTAATTAATCTGTGGTACTACGTACTATGACACCCGAAACTCGTAGTGTCATTACTTAGCGTTAAGAGTGAGAAAAACAGACCTTATCTTCTACTCTACATAGATTCAAAAGCAAGAAACTTCTATTTTTCAATGCATTTGGAACATATTTTGACGTGATGTTCATGTAATAATCTTTCTAATATGATAAACGTTGACAAAGCTGAAGAAAGAAATGGCGTCATTTTTCACGATCAGCGTTAACGTAAAGGAAACAGTCGCTGGAGTGCGTCGGCAACCCGTTCGGCGGGTGCGGCGCGGCGTGGCTGGCGCGGGCCGGGGTGGGCGCGATGCTGCAGCCGGCGCTGCGGAGCGCGCTGCCGCCGGACGCGCTGCTGGCCGCCGCGCGGGACTCCGCCCCTGACCTCGCCGCGCGCCTCTCCGCTCAGCAGATACATGAAATGGTTAGTGCGGCGTCGGGACCTTACTATGTAGTAGATATCTGTGATCGGGATCGACATCGCGTCGGTCACTACACTAACACTCCTGCTTACTGTAAACTTTTAATCGGGAAAACGGATACGATGTGGAGTCCTGTGATTCAAGGAGCGCGTTGTGGTTAACGTACTAACCTAACCTATATAACCTACCCAAAAAGAATGTTCTTATAGAGTTGATTCTGTTCTGGTGCTTCGCTCTCAACTCGCAAACAGTATATTCGAGGTTAATTTACGTAGTTCATCTAAAGCTTACCCGCAAAACCTCATTTTTCACATTCGGTTAAACGTGTGAATGCTGTGAAGTAGGTGTCCAAAAAACGATTAGACAACTATCGGGGGTAGATGATAAAACGTCTGCCTCGGAGACGGAGTGAAACTTGCTGTGACAGTTTGCTTGAGAATACGGCCGATGCAATTCGCTCGAAACGTCAAGCCAAAATAAAAGATAATCGCGTTAATTTCCCGTTATAGATACTCTTGCTCACTGTCACAGAACTCACACTATCACATCGCTAGCAAACATTAGTATAGGTACTACCATACACTTAATAGCACTAGATCACAGTACTAACAGTAATAATTACTGTCAATATCGTAGATCGTAGTAGATATTGTCTAACATCTATTAGTGCTAATCCGGGTCTGTCTATCATAGGTGTCGGTCATAGGTGTGTCTGTCATCAGCCGTGTTAATGATACGGGACCCTGACGTGGATAAGCAAAAATTCCTCCGTTTGCAAAAAGTAATGAACTGGCTTGATTCCTATGAATCTAGGATAATTATTTAATTATTATACCTATATAATGGTAAAAAGACTTAACAAATGTTGATACAAGAACCATTTAGGACTAGTTACGTCACTGGTGATAATGTTTAGTTTAGTTTATTTTTATTTCTGTAACTTACAACTATCATTACAGTTTCACCCAATTCGATAATTGTAATACATCCAAATAATTAAATTACAACAATTTAAACATTAACTTACAATATTAAAATAATTACATATTAAAAGAATATTGAATACTAAATAATAATAATACAATTTCAAATAAATTAATTTCGATTTAAAAAAAAATATAAATTCAATTACAGTTTGGTAAATAAACTTTCATAACAAATAATAATTAATATAACAACAATTCAATTACAATTTAGTAAATAAACCCCCATAATAAACAATATAATTTAATAATAAATCAATTTCAATTAAATAAATTTTCATAACAAATAATATAATAAGTCACCTTTGTGAATTCACACATAGTACAAGAGAATATGTCTATTCTCTTAGCAACCTCATTTAATACATGTATAGCTCGGGTTATAGGTGCCTTATTAACTAGGTTTGTACGACCTCGCGGTACCACTAGCAGGTTCGGACGCCGCCTCCTCGTTGTGTAGTTATCCGGTACACATAGCTTTAACTCTGTGAGGAGTATTCCTGGATTATGCGCTTTTCCTCGAAGTATGTTAAATAATATTTGAGTCATCTTAAAATTACGACGTGCTTCGATCTTGTTATACCCGACCATACCAAGAACGAATAAGGTGGGATACATGAGGGGGTAGAATGGGTAAACGCCGTAGAGCTTCAGATACAAAAGTCTGATGAATTTGTTTTGTATGCGCTCCAACATCGAACTATATTTAGCCTCATATGGGGCCCATATTATGGCATTGCATTCTAGTTGGCTCCTGACTAGCGCGTCATACAAAGCCTTTACGGCACTGATTTTTGTGAAGTCATGCGTCTGCCTCATTATGAATCCTAGGTTCCTATACGCTTTTTTGCAAATATTAATAATATGCTCTTGGAACCCCAGTTGGTCTGTGAAAACTACACCTAGATCTCGGACCTGTGAAACGCGTTTTATAGATACGAAGTCCATACTGTAATTGTAAAGAATGTGTGTTTTCAAACGACTAAAGGTCATGACCGAGCATTTAGACTCGTTGAAATGGAGTTTATTTGTTCGACTCCACAACTTCATTTATATCACTCTGCAAACGTTCACAGTCCTCCATATTCTTAATGGCATATAGAAGTTTAAGGTCATCCGCAAAAAACGAGCATTTTGCATGCCTAACCATCTTCGGTAAATCGTTAATCATTATTACAAATTCGAGTGGACCCAGGTTGCTCCCCTGGCTGACGCCTGATCTGGTGAAATATGACTCTGAATCATGTCCGGCATAATTCACAAATTGCTGCCTGTCTCTCATATAATGTAGGTAGTTGTTATTACTGTGATTTACCGTCACAGTAATAACTCTATTATCACTAGAATTAACAGTAGCATATACTGTTACCGTGGTAAAATTATCATTTTCACGACGACAAAAATAGTGCTAGTGTTACACTAGCACTATTTTTTTATATCGAAACAAAATTTATAACAATTGTGTGACCCTAGTCCCAAAAGCCTTAAACTAAGCACAAAGCCAGCCAGTTCCAGCCAGTAGGGTAATTCCCAGTAACATTCAGATTCCAAGCCAATTTAGAAAATTTCGCCTCCTAAACTAATATAAAAAAGTCAATAAGTTCTTGAAATTTTTTTACCTAAACGTTACTTTTCCATCTTCAAATTAGGCCACACTCGTTAAGTTTACGGTTGGTACTAAGTTGGTTCGTGTATAAGGCATTATAGATGTGCGGACATGGTTAGAAATGAAGCGATAAACAATAGTTTAATCTAAAACAGATCTTCTGCACCATACGAACATGCGCGCGCTAGTTACAAAAAATACGAAGAATCAGTTATTTTGGTTTATATATAACTTTGAGTAGTTTTAGAAAATCACATTTTGAAGAGTGTTTAGATTCTTTAGAATATACTGCACAGAAAATTTCGAATTTACAAGCATAAATCGGTTTGGTATCTAAGGTTAAAAGATGTTTCTTTGATATATCTTTTCTGTTACAAAAGTAAAACGATCGTGTAACGCAATAGGCAAAATGAAGTCAATGAAATAAAGAATCAAGTTACCAAATATTACTTTCATACATTTTGTAATCACTTAGAAAAATTGAGATCCCTGCCGTCAAAATTTCCAATGCGTCGCCTTAGTCCTCTTCGTACCTACCAATTCTCGACATCAGTTCACTCTGTTATAATTATTATAGCTGCAAGCAGTGCGCGAAGAGCTGTCAGCCGAGGACGCCGGCGGGGGTGCGGGCGGCGGGGAGGGGGGCGAGGGCCGCGCGTGCGCGCTCACCGCGCTCATGCTGCACTGCTGCGCCGCCGCACAACTCGCGCAGCAGAAACAAGACGGAATGCCCCCATGATGATATTAAATTATTATTCATTGTGCTTCTTGTTTCATTTTTGAAATGCCTATTAACCCTTTCAAACTAAAACTGATATCAGTCTCGATAATCTCATTAGCACGCAACTCTTGTGTATATAGTATATAAGGTTATATCGAAAGGATGAGTAAATGCGAAAGGGTATTAAAGTACCGATGACATCAGGGAACTTGCGATTTTCAATTTAAATCAATAGTTCTAAAGTAACACCTCCAAGTTTGAAAAAAAATGTGAGGTAACCTCTAATATCAGCGCTAATATCAGCGTTTTTACATCGCTAGAAACTGTGGCTAACAAACATTTAAAATTTAGGGCATAATGATAGGGTTGTGCATTTTTTTCTATCAAATGAATGTTTTTTTTTTACACGAAATAAACGTATCCCGTAATTATTACATCTGCAATGTAACAGTGACGCTTTAATACCCCGGCGGATTAAATCCAATCCAATATAATCCAAAATATACTAAGTTTATGGTTCCCAGCCCAAAGTCAAATGCAAGTATTACAGCATAAAGAAATATAATATACTATCAAGATATTACCAGCATTTTACGTTATGTTATGACCAGCTACTTTGATTAATTGACAAGTAAATAATCAAGGACCAGCTATAGATCACACCCGCCCGACTTCGTTAGATACGCACACATTACAATATGATACCTAAACATAAAAATATTGGGTCGTTTGCGAAATAGTGGCGCGTTTCATAAAATTCCCAAACACAGGATCTACCTGCCCTGTTCTGCGATTAGATGACGACATATTATAACATTATGACAGCTATCACTGAACCAAGATAACTATCACCTTAAAACTCTGAAATATTGTTATTATATTTTCGCGGCATGTTACACTGATTACAAAAGTTAGTGATAACATTACAAATATATCAAATGTAAATAATATAAATAAAATAGATATCAAAACAATAAATTATAATAAACACATCACACTATTTCCAGACCTAAATAAAATAAACTAGTGGTCCGTCCCGGCTTCGCCCGGGTTGAAAACATAAATAATATGTTCATCTGGAATAGAGTGCTTTTCAAATATTGCCAAAAAATTTCAAATAGATGGTTCTGGAGATTTACCATTATTATAAACACTTATAAAATCTGTTGTCCCTCTTAATAGGTAATTTAAATATAGATATTATTACAAACAACAGTGATATAGCATTGTTCATCTGATGATACGCGAATTTTATTTTTACTCTGTTCATTAACATGTAAACATTAGACTAAAAACTTTTACACTAGTTATTTTACTGTCCATCATTTCATTATCTTCATGAGAATCAAATTCAAGAAAATGTTGTATTGATGACACTTTTAATATATCGTAGGTTCAGTAAATTAGGTAAATCCTTTTAGGATTATTTAATATTACAATTAAAACTATTTTAAATCTCTTGAATGAATAAACAACAAAAATTTAAAATTTTCTTTATCCTCGTTTTGCTCTATACAATTCTTTATTTTATAATAATTTAACCTTTAAATGAGATCCTTAACAACTTTAAGCATGCTAGACATGATACTTATAATAGCAATATTCTCTCATCTGGATTTTATCTAAACAAAGAAAATTCATACGCAGAATCCACAAAAGTGTTTGATTTAAATTTCTGAATTTAGAATTGAAACTTATCGAAAGGTCCTAAGACTGATTTTGAAATGAAATAGTTTAGGGATCAAAGAACCATGTGCACGAACTGCGTCGTAAAGCCGCACAGAAAGGTGCTTGGCTTGCTTCCAAATTTTCCTGAAATAGCACAAAGGATCGACCTCAACTTTCATGATGAAAAAAACTTCTGCGAAATGTCAGCGGTCGCGTTATGGTGGAAAATTTGGTGCGTCACCGACCTGCGCACGCGCAACGTATCAGAGATTGATGACCGACTACCCAAAATTCATCAAAATTTTGAAGTTTGTGAACTGGTGAATGTGTATGTTCTTAGCTATTTTCCACCCGAAGTTCCGAACACATTGATCGACAAAGTAATGTATATCGCTTTTCAACAATGCATCTTCAGGAAATTCTAGAGATTAGATTCTGTTAGCTACTTAGCACCGAAAAATACAAACCATACAAATTCGTCGGTTGAGACATTTGACATGGATTTCCGTTTAATTTCGTAAAAGATTTCTTCGTTAACCCTATGACAACAAAACAAATTCCTAATTCTATACAAAATACTAATGTTAAACTGCTCGCTGTAGGTACCTAGGTACCTGGCACAGTACCTACAGCAACAATAATCAATTTTTTTTGGAAATATTTAATCACATTTAAAATTAAAATCGTAAATAACAATCCCATGAATCAGTGTATGACAGAACAAGCATCACAGAATACTTGAAATTACTAATTCCATCATATCCTACTTCCAGCGGTTGATGAGATATACGGCTTGAAATAAGTGAAACAAAATTCGCAGATTATGTACCAAATTAGATGGTACGTATTCTCAAGTAGATTTCATAACAAACAAAACGCAAATGTTTTAAGTGTGTCGAGGTATAAGGAAGCTAATCTCACCAGGCACGAGGTCGATGTATTATATTTAGCCACTCTTCTAAACCTGATTATATGAAAATTTTCCCGAACGTGTTAATATGTTAGCTCTTGTTAGTTACAATCAAAACAAATATATTTTGTACGTCTCCTTGTAAATAACTATTTTCACGGAACTAAACATTATTGTTTTAAAGCTGTAGGATCAAAAATATTTCCATTCTACTTTTTATTTCCTTGTAGAATGAATAAATTATATTGCATAGTAAAGTACCTACTTACGTAAGTACATTTTATTTCACTTCTATACAGGCAAGATCTATAATTTCTCCTGATATGTAGCTCTGCAGATTCTACGCTGCAAGCCAAAAATCTTCATTAGGTTGGTCTACTACTGAACCGAAAACTAAAATAAACTGAAATATGCAA
This sequence comes from Zeuzera pyrina, assembly GCA_907165235.1. NCBI lineage: Eukaryota > Metazoa > Arthropoda > Insecta > Lepidoptera > Cossidae > Zeuzera > Zeuzera pyrina. Next base: position 6,944,069 of record OU015617.1, read on the forward strand.
GGATTGTGTCAAGGTGTTAGATGCAAAGTACCTCGTTTGAACTCTATTTATTTTGTTCACTTTTGCTGTTATAGTTTAAATAGATAATTTGATAATATTAATAACTTAATAAGTAAAAGTATTAAGTAAACCTAACTTATATAAGTACTTATCTCGGTATCAAGATAGTATTATTTATTATTATTATTATGGTATGTATTAAGGTAGACCTTTAGAATATAAATAATAAAATGAATTTTACAGCGTTTAAAAAGTTTAAATGAATTTTAGTTAATTACCATTACCTAATTTCGAAGCTTATTCATATTGAGAGATACGCACTGTCAGAGTTGAATAAAGAAATGCTTAGATAAGCTTAGAGCTTAGAAGAAAATCATCGAGGAAAATGTACACATTGAAAGGGCTAGCAGGAATGTTAGCTGACGGAAATGTCGAAAGCACTCGCGAATCTAGGCGAAAGTGTTTAAGGATATTATGATCTACACAATTTCGCCTAGGTTTTTGATGACCTTAAGAAGTATGTAATGACCGCAATTGATGCTCCGTCACCTTTGACTATCCCGTTAGAGATAGCGTGAGGATATGTATGTAATTGAAATGAATTGCAATATGTACCTATTCATACATAGATACATACATACATATCTTCACGCTGTATCCCTAACGGGGTAGTAGGAGAGGACAGAGCGCAAAGCTCCGCGGTTCTTACATACTTCTTTCGTTTCCTCAAATCTCATCATTATCCTCACACATTTTCGCGTAGGTATGCAAGTGCTTTTCACATTTCACATAAGTACCTATTCATAATGAAAAATGTAGTTTTAGCCCTAAATGAAATGAATTTTTATTTCCGCCAAATGTTTACATGTAATTTTATGTACATATTAAAAATATAATCAATTGCGTTCTAAATATTGTGGTTCCGTGTTTATTTTGTAATAAAAAAATAGATAGAACAAAATACAATTATTAATCGGAGCACGGGACTTGAGAGCAAACGGACTGGCAAACGTTCAAGGTTACAAAAGCTGAAATTTTGCGTCTGTCTTTGGCCAAGAGTTTGTTACATTGCGTTGAACGAACGACATTTGGACGTCAGACTTTATAATTGACGCAATTTACTGCACACCAACTACATTCAATAATTATTCTAATAAATAACAATAATTACTTATGAATGCTATAAAATATTATGTCGTCAACGTCAGTCACTGTCCGTGAACTTGACCAATGTGTATAGATTCCTGGAGGCACTCACCTAGCGCTTCATTCTACATACTTATACATGTCATTTTATATTACAGTAGTCGTGTTATTTTTTATGTTTGTAATTATGTTTTGTACATATGTATGTACATACGTATTTACATACATAGACAATATCATATCATTTCCTGTTCTAGGTAGAGTACAGCGCATGCAAGTTGACACGAGTATTAGCAGTAAATTACTTTATGTAAATGACATAACTAAACCTATTCACCCATAGGTAAGTAGTAGGTATCTACAAGTTCTTTTTAAAAGGCTGGGCTTAGTCGGTCAAGGGACGTTTCAGACTTGCGAGTATTACAACTTACAACAACTGATACATTTTACTCATGTATTTTTTTTTCTTTCTCGCCCTAACCAGCATAGAAGTACTGTCGTAAAGATTTTTCAAAGCTGCATGTATTAAAAAGATAATTTGTAAATCCTTACTTCCGTATAATATTATAATAAAAATAAAATGCTGTCCTTTATTTGTTGTGTTATTCTCTTATGCGAAAACTACTGAACAATTCAACCTAAAATTTAGCTCATAAAGTGGTTTTGCCAATACGCGTGCGAAGCCACCGGTAACGACCAGATTTAATACAATAAACTTACTTTAATAACGAAAACGTACATACATACGTTAATACACACATCAAAAGTCTAGGGATCGAGTACCTACATTTTTAACTACTTATAAAAAAATATCCAACCAATATTTATCAAATCTAGTCTTCCAGACTGGCTTCTTACTTTAATTCCTATGTCTAAGTTAACAACTTATCCCTATATTTTGTAAAAATTAAGAAAAATTGCAATTTTTGCAAATTGTGGAAATTAACCTAAGTTATCATCGTCAATTATATGGCAAAAAAGGCAAAAACGAGGAATTTTTAAATTTTTATTGTAAAGATAAAAAAATTAATAATGTGTTTCCACCATTCACACGAAACACACAATCACAGCGATTTGGCATGCTTAAAATCAGTTCATCGCAATCACTTTGAGGAACCAGCTTGCAACATTCCGACGGCTCTCATCTCTTCTCGTGTCAAATGATATCGTCGCTCCACATCCATGCAATTTTTTTCAGTTCCGATGCAGAAATTGTAATGGTTTTGTAAAAACGCTAGTACACACTTTTATAGGAATCCTGATTGACAGTTGGCTTTCTATTTTTAATCAAAATTTAAAGAAAATTCTTTATTTAAATAGTGAACATCACTAAAAAGAATCAGTAACGATCCAAAAAAGTTAAAATAATAATCCTCGATTTCGGCGATACTCTAAAACGTACTTGATCTCTAGACACTTGATGTGTGTATTTACAAACTTAAAACTACACATTATCTTAAATAATAGACTTCCTCGAAGTTGCCGCTAAGAAAGATCTTTGCTTAAGTATAGCCAAACTGAATCGTTGGCAGAAGCTGCCATCCCGGCGGTCTCCCTAAGCCTCGACAAGTCCCTTACAAATATCGAAAACCTGTCGATGGCCTTCGGGGCCCCAGGGGCCCTAAGTTTCGACTGCAAAGGACGTAAATATGAAACTCTCAGAGAGTTGCATACTTACGTCACTTCAAGTTCTCGGCAGTGCTGGCCGCTGCGCCTTATATTGTGATATATTAAAAGTTTAAAGGTTTTATAATAAGAAGTAAGCCATACATCGAAGTTCTTTACAACTATTGAAAAAGTAGGTAGTATCCTTGATATCGTTGTCCTCTACAATAAAGAGAGGGGAGAGGTATTATAGGTCATAGGACCAACGCATGTTTTACTGTGTGGCTCTCTGTGTGTTTGCGTTTATGGCATCGAAGCGCTCGAGAGGCTGAACCGATGCATGCGGTTTATTTTCTTTAAAAACTACGGTTTTCGTGACGGTTCTTAGAAATAGGAGGATGTATATTATATAGTTCTTGCTTTTACGGTTCTTAGCTATGTTTAGTGGTTTCGGTCCAGTCATTCTCAAAGTATTAGTAATCTTAGGCACTAGACAGCTAATAAGTAAATCCTTGAATCCATCGTTCCGAAATTAACTCTCATGCTCTCATAAAGCGTGAACTTTGAACAAATAAATTCAAATTAAATGTCATTGAGAAATTATTTTAACGGTGTGAACGCGAATACGTTATTAGTTTCTATAAACTGAAATAAATTAACAGGTATAACATTGTAACACGTAGGTACATACCTACTACAGTATAAGTAATGCTATAAAAGAGCCCTTTAGAGGTTTCAACGAAAATCACATAATCTACCAGATAATCACCTGAGCGATTTATGTAAAGGGAATTAGTAGAACTGCTTACATCATCAGTTTTAAATGTACTCGTATGAAAATATTTTTTAAATTACTGTAATCAAGTTTATACATCAAATGTGGTCGCAATCACAAATTACAACACTGTATCCGCGATGATCGCACACTGTGAATTAGGCTGGAAAACTGTATTCAGCATCGCAGTCCATCCTTTCACATTGAGCTCATTCAGCAGTGATATATTCAATCGCAGATTTATTCGACCGCAGCGATGTGCGATTAGATAACGGTCTGAGAGAGTATTGACAATGCCCTTTTTTTAATGCAAACAACAATGCAGTCAAATAAACGGTTCTAAGGGATTGTGTATTCAACAGGGAAAACAATAATTTCTTTGTGATGGGATCGGTGTTGTTCCATGTATTTTCCGCGTGCTTTCGCAGACGCTCGACTTGCGTTAATTGCGCAGCAGACAGAGCGAGAGAGACGGACTATTGTTGTTGTTGCGGTCTTACTCGCACACCACGCTTCTTTGTTTTGGCAATGATATAAAGGCTGATTGCGAACGCCGCGCTCGAATTTCCCAGAGTACAGCCGCTGACCCAGGCGCTTTGCGTTTCGGAACGGCGGTAGTTCGGCGAAAATTAGCAAAACACGTTACCAATTACTTCAAACGTGAAAGTCTTTCATTGTCGTGACACGCGACCGGAAAGCAGTGATACGAAGGGAGTTGTGCAGTGACTGTTGGTTTTCGAGACATTATCAAGTGTTAGTGATGAGGCCTCCCACGGAATTCGATGCTGGTACTCGGCTACCGGCTGAAGCAGAGGAAGGTGACCCTAGGGCCCCAGCAATGATGATATGCGCGAGACTCGCTGGAAGAGCTATAATCAGAGTGGTAGGACGTTGTGAAGACGCACAGGAAAACAGTCAGCTCGGTAAGTGTATTTCGTATAATTTCATAAAAACAATATACTTGTATATTATAAAATATTACACTAAATAAATTAGGTGGGTACATATATAATTCAACTTTTAATTTAGTGATTAGGTTCCTAGAAACATATAAAAGAAAAATACATTTTAAAAATAAAGAAGTGTAAGGAATCATTAGTGACAACTAAAATGCTTTCTCAATTTATTAAATAAATCGCATGTCCATAGGTCATATACGTACTTGGCTAGACAGATCATTTAATCATTTAATCATTTTGTGAGACAGAGGTACAAATATGTACTCATTATGTATCATTATATTTATTTTACATTTTTTGGTTGTACATATGTATACCGTACTAACACAACAAAATAATAACATGTCCTAGCTTATCTTATCTAACAAATTGCGTGACATTAATTAAAACTACACGTTCCGCGTCTCGACTTCCAGTGAATCCTTTTAGGCAACTAGAACTAGAATTGAGAGCGATACAATTTTACAGTTACAATTTTACAATTGTTAGGCAAATACATAACTAATAGTTGCTTATAAGAATAGTCGTTAGTGAAATTAGGTTATTTAAGGCGACTAATTGGAAGTTTTGGATCTCAATTTTTCTAAGTGATTACAAAACGTATGAAAGTGATATTTGGTAACCTGATTCTTCATTTCGTCGACTTCATTGTGCCAGTTGCAATACACTATAGGCTAACATTTTTATCAGATAAAATAATATATAAGAAACTCCTTTTAAAACAGAGATTTAGATTTTTTAGACTAACAGGACCCATTTGTGCCTGTCAATTTTCTATATAGATTAAATTAAACACACTCTTCAAAATGTCAGTTAGATTTTTAAAAATTGATTATAGTTTTCAATATAAACGAAAATAACTGTTTTTTCATAAGTTAACGCGCGCGCATTTGTATGGGGTGTATGGGCGCAGAAGCTCCATTTTAGATTATTATGTTATTGTTTATCGTCACCTTAACTTATTAAACTGTACATTCATATTCCAATAATGTACAGGTATTTTATTGTATAATTTGTGAACTTTGAATTTGCTATTTTTAAACAAATCAAATAAACTGACACGTATTTTATTTATTATCTGTAAACAACTTAAAGAAACTGATTAAACAATTGTATTGTAGCAGTATTTATTTCCGTTGATTGATTTATTTTTATAATGGTATGATTTATTGTTACACCGAAATAAAGTGAGTTAATGACATGAATTTTAAATCTAAGAGATGAATACAGTGTCATACTTATTCAACCTAAGTAAAACCCCTTCTATTAAGATTATTTCGCTCTATTTGCTTTTCCTGTACATACCATAAGTAACAAAAATACCAAATTTCAATTTACTTATTATAACCTGTTCTTATTATACTGAAAGAGTGAGATTGGATGGTGAGATTAGACTCCATGTTACATTTAAGTCGAATCATCAATAATTATAATCAATTAGGAATAAACGAATAATAGAGTATCCCATAAGAAAATACATGAGTATATATAGATATAACAAAAGTACTATTGTCTAGGTTCCTACTTATATAGAAATCCGTATTCAAAATGAAAAAGGCATGTTTATCTTCATTCATTATTGTATGCATTGTTAATGTGACCTTACATACTCAACGAATCCGCATAAAAACTTGCTAAATTAATTCTCCAACTGATCTGCTGTTTATTTACTCACCTTACAAAAACGATTAATGTAATAAGTAAGTAGATAGATACCTACTTACCAAATTGGCAGTCACGAAGACTCCTGACCTTTTTTGTGAATCTTATTCGTTTTCATAAAAAATGTTGACACATTGCACTGACTTATTTATCTAGTTAAATACATACTTAAATACCTTTAATATACCTTATTATAAAAGACGAAATAGTTACTTTAGAAATGAAATTTCCTAACCGAATTCCAATTCAGTGATCCCTAACTTTAAGCGTTTACCTTAGGCCGGCCTCTGACATCAAGTACACTATGAGTATCAAATATCAGTATGAATATCAAGTATACTATGAGTATAAGTACTTCATTAGGCCCGACCAGTATGCGTCCAGTTTACTGATGCGGTGTTTTGCATGACGCCCCTGCCCCTAGAACACGCAAACGATCTGTTGGACGTCCACACTATCAAGTTTACTTGATGCAAACTCCGCTTAATGCTAATTGGATGGATTTGGTCAAGTGTACTTGATCGTCACTCGGACCGGTATTCATGTGAACGGTAGTGCTAACAACATAACTATCCACCTACCTATTCATTTTCCAAAACCTATCCGGAGATCAAACGTGGAATCCTCCGCAGAGAATAAAACAAAAATCAACCAATCACTTTTTTACTTCTTAACGTGACCATACGTCCCGCTTTCAGGCTGCCTGCCCCGTTGTCCCCAGCTAAAGCAAAATTGTCCCGCTTTTGCAAACGGACTAAACGATAATAATACGTACCGTACGGGTTCCCCTACCATGATATTCAAATAATGTGATAAGCTCTATTCCTACTTGAAAACAAGACTCGACATTTTGAAACAGATTTGCTCCGCCGACAAATATAAAAAGCGTTTGCAACTGAATCCAATATTGATTATTTCAAATTACATAATTATTAATACATTATTATCATTTTTTTGATTTAAATAGCTTTTTTTTACTAAATTCCGCAAGCGTCCCGCTCCGATAAAAAGAAAATGGTCACGTTATTACTTCCTATTTTTTTGAGTATTAATTTATATTTAGTAGAGCGATGATTATTTACCTATTAAAACTTTGACTAGGTACGTAAGTACAGTAACGCAATAAATTTAACCCCCACAAGCGAGCTAGATAATTATTTCATGGCTTCGTCATTTATAAAACATATGTGGAATGGTAATGAATTCAAAAAATAATAATTAAGGTGTTTAATGAAGATATTATGGTTTTGGTTATCTATAAAACTATAGAATATTCATATGTTTATAAACGAGGTTGAGAGAGATTATTTATTTTAAAACTACATTACTATGCCAATATCATTATGAAATATTACCCAACAACGTGTCCCATAAATATTAATAGAAATGTGTTAACAATGTCAATTAAGTAAAATATACAGCTATCAGTGGCTATAGAATATTGAAACTGAAGCCATGGTCTACCTAAACATACGTACCTATAATACTCATAATACTCGTATATCACCTTACGTTGAGTTATTTTAAAGTGACACCCATCTAGCCGCAGGCGTCTTAGCGTTTCAAATAAATCAATTGCATTAATTATACCTAATTCTGAAATAATGGCTTTGCATAAAAAACCGTCGTAATGGCTTTTTATATTTACTTATATAGTAATAATGTAACAACTTTGTAATAAGTATAAAAGTCTGTCGTATATATATCCGCCTTGTTATTTCTGAGGGCATCATCAAGGAACTAAAAAAAACTCGAACTAGGTTAATAGCAGTCAACTGTATTTAGAGCCTTACATGGTTTTAATAAAGTCGATTGTAGAGTGAGTCGATCTGAAGAGATAATTACGCGAAATATGCCTCGTTTGCGTAACACCTAGCCAACTGAATGAGGTATCTTGCATTCGCCTTTCGTAAACCAATGAAGATATCGTGTAAAAATTGTGAAACTACAAACCGAGGCCAGTTCAACTTGGCCTTTGTTGCGCACTTCAGTCTCATATGTTTTGATTAAGGTTTTCTAAATTCTTGATAATTATTCATGTTTCTATTATGTATCTACTGTGTGTGGAATGCATCAATGTGATAGAATCTAGGACAATTTAACGAGGATAGGGTTTACAACAAAATAATAATAGATACTTATATGGATATACGCATTGAAATACGTATATGGATAGCTAACTGACATTCTCCTTACTAAGGAAAATTAACACGTAGATACCTACTCATAGTAGGTATCTAATTACATAGGATTTACATATAGGTTGTAACACTATTCTGTTCCGTCTATACTAGGCTCAACTCAATATATTGTAATCGTTTGATCGAGCAGCAACTGTCGTGGCAGCCGCGGGAGGCCGTGCGCGGCGGCTCGCGGTCATAATTGAGCCCTAGGATGTGGAACAATAGCCCTAAGCCACCTAAGGAGAGGCTCGAAATGCTAAAATCCATGAACATAAAACTTTGCTTTAACAAATACTTATAATTCCATTCGTAAAACAACAATCACAGCTTTGTGTAGGGCAAGCTAATCATAATAATCAACAAGGTCATTAAACTATAAGGCTGCCAACCATCCTGTTTTCACGGGACACGTCCTGGTTTTTTAGGTGTCCTGGGTCATCCTAAATATTTTTACGAAGCCCCCTAGGTTTTATAACACGTTCTGGGAACATCCTGTGTTCTGAGTTTCGTGACATTTTTGTGCATCTTAAGGATGCATATGTTGGGCAGAGTGTAGAGATAAGCTTCGTTAGTAAGAAATTAACAAGAATAAACAAAATTAGTTTCGTAACCATATTTCTATTATTCAATGACTCGGATATAAATCCGTACTTAAGTCTAAAAATGACAGGACCAACCGCAAAATTCTGATAGAAATCGGAATGAGTCGGAGGAGTCGTTCTCTTCTGAGAACGACTCCTTGAGAACGACTCATTTCTTTTTTACTTAATGTCGTTAAGAACATTCTCGAAAACCGCAGCTATCAATTAAAAAAACTATGTATGCAACATTTTAATAGCCCTCTAACTCCGTGTGCCCAACGGTCCCTACATTGCGTAAATACTAAGGCGCCCTGACGCTCTCAGATAGCATGAAATAGAAGATTGCCGCATGCTTGATTTTTCTTTGATTGTAAATTACCAAGTCAAATATGATGAGGCAAGTTTTTGACATTAACGATTAAAAACTGCTGTCAAATACAACAACTGAAGTTTTTGACAATATTGCTGCAATTTTATAATTTTTAGTAAGTATCAAGTTTTTGTTTATATTTTGGCACTTACTTTTGTATATTACCACACAATTGCCTTCTGGTACGACGATGGAATGTCGTACCTGAATAACTCCAGCACAAAACACTATTTCTTACGTCAAAATTGTATTTTTGCTGCGTGATAACTTTCCATTACAAACTTGACGCACGCCTGGTTTAAGTTTAAATTGCTATCTAGGCTGGTTCCGTTCCTGTCTGTTATGATTGTATTTTTATAGCAGTGTACATTTATATTTGTTTGGAAAATGTTTTACATAAATATAAATATTATTACACTGTGTTAATCCAAAGCGTTAATATTCAACTTTTAATTTATTTTTTCACAAAACAAAGACAACTTCAGTCTCTGTGTAACCTTCAGTTTTCTAAAAATATTATTCGTACGGAACGATTCCAGATAATATTTACTAGACTGCTTCCAAACTGAGTCGCAATTCCTAATATTAGAGAGTTATTTATAGAAGGAAATATACCGAACTATTTTATAGTTTTTGCGCACAAAGAACAGAGCACAACGCACAACGATGCAATAGATCCCTGGATCTTCTATGTAGTCTGTGCAATAGATTGATCCGAGTAAGTAATGAACCTACGCAAATGTTACGTGTTTAATGCAAATAATTTAGTGTATAATATAAATGAAGCTTTTCAACTTATCTGTAACATTTTTAACTACTTTTGTAATTTAAAATATGTTCTAGAGTATAATATTTTCTGTCAAGTGCTTAGGATATATAGTATATTATTTTAGATTTAGTAGATATATAATTATATCTACTAATTTTACGATTTCCTTTTTTTTTCAATTTGATATCCAAAAAAGACATTTTATGAAAATTTCCTCAAATATTTTTACTTAACAGAAGTCATAACAATATTAAACATAATTTATTAATTATTATACTCAGTCGTTTTTAGAAGAAAAGTCGTTAATAAAATCAATCTTAACTATTCTGTGATAAAAAGATTTCTGTTTTAGAAAGTTAGATGTTTGTGGCTGCTGAAAACAGTAACACACGCATAAATTATGTTATTCATGACTAAACATCGACTTGTATGCGGAAAACTCGTCATAACACACAGTCTTTTACGTGTTAAAAAAAATTAGTACTTATGCCGCAGAACGTAAGATTAATTTAGAACATCTTTACAAAACATGAAGTCGTCGGTCGAACACACGTTGGCCTTTAACGAGTCAATTTATTCCATAAAGATACAAACTGACTCATAAAGGTCACCGTTCGTTGAGTAGGTAAGTACATCCACTTGATGTAGTACAGTTAAATGTATTTATCATAATCCTTAATGATTGTATAGACCTATAATAATAATATAATATATATTATTATAATATTTAGATAACATTGTAAAGTATTATTTTTTATTACTTATTAATTTTTACAATGCTTCATGTAAGTATATAAAGCATTGTAAAAAGTAATAACTAAAAAAATACAAAAAATGAATAACGATTAACAAAACAAAATTAAAATTAGCAAACTACATAGCGATATTACTATATAATACGCAGATTAGGTACACTTGGTTTACAATCCTACTACAAGCATTCGGGGTTGTGTGGAATATGTAGGTACGTATTAAAAGCGAAATAAATATAAATATATGAATAAAAATGTAAATGTTCGTTTGTTCAATATCTTGAATCTCCGAAAGTCTTTCACTGGTTTTTGACACAATGCAACGTTGCAATCGAATACTCGTGGTTTTTAGCCGTGTACATACACTAGTAGGTCTAGTAGGTAAATAATAGTAAAGCAACGTTCCATGTGTTTTAGCTACTTACATTTTATTGATATATTAATATATACAATAAAAAAACATAGACGTTACAAAAACTAAAGTTTATGCGAAAAACTTAGTAGGATAAAACCTTAAGCAATCTAAGTTTTCGTGTTTATAGTAAAGATAAAATAGTTTAACAATAATCGTTTTATATTTTAACATCTTGGTTTACATCACAGAGTACATTATGTGTACACAGATAACATTTCCATGATAGTTCCATGCACAGACTAGTTACATGCGTGGGTTCTCTTTCATTATGCCATGTGGGGGGATCTTTCACGAGTTAGAAAAGGTTCAACATTTCACTTTGTTCTTTATATCAATCAGCTTCACGTGCACGATGAATATTTTATATACCCGTTTTGTCTACACAATTTGACTACATTTTTAACGCACCATCTGTTACAAAGTTCCTGGCTTCCTCTATATGTTCTTCTTCTATTTTATATACTGGCAATTTCATTCATATTCATTAGAAACATTCCTGACATTCTCATTTAAAACTGTGTGTAAAACATTCGTAAAAACTGATATATTTTTAATGTGAAATATCTACATACGTAAGTACATGCATATCTTCACGCTATATCTATATATTACATAACAGGGGTGGCCAAGCTCCTTGATAGTTCGAGCCATTTTTCAAAACTTGAAATTGTTTGCGAGCCGCAATTAAAGACATATTTAAAAGGTATGCAAAAAAGATATTAAAAAAATTTTTTTACAGAAATTATATTTATTGAAAACATATAAATAAAAGTACAAAATATGTGTATTAAATTTAAATATTAAAAATTAAACACATTTATTTTACTTCTCTTGATAATTCTTTAAAATTTGGTGAATAATTGGTGACAGCACTTCTCAGTAATTCTTTGAGATGCTGGTTAGTTAATACTGATCGGTGTTAGGATTTCACGAATTTTAAAGGGGAATAAAATGATTCACATAAGTACGTTGTTCCGATTGTTGAAATAATTCGACAAGTAGCCTTTTTAATTCAGGATACTTCGATTCTTTATTTTAAAATAATAAGATAATTTTTTAAAATATAATAGCACAAAAATGAAAAGGGAACTGGGGTATATTTATCGAGAGCCACAAATAATCCTTCAAAGAGCCGCATGTGGCTCACGAGCCGCAGGCTGGCCCCCTTGTTATATAAGTTGGTACGCATCATATACCTATATCTACATACACATATACATATATATAACTTGACTTTAGTTTACTTGTCATACTCTAGATGGCATTACTTCCCATACATGCCGATTTAAATATCGAGTTGCCACTCTTTCCTTTTGAATAATTACCATACTCTTTGATCTCTACGCTCCCCGAGTTAATAATGATTTCTTGGATGAATGCAAAAACTTCAGTAAAGCCTGCTTTCACTTTACTGGATGAGTGTTAAGGTTTTAGTGATAAGAGATAAGAATATATTTTACAACATTTATAAATCAGACAAGTGTAATAAATAATTGAAATCGGCTGTAATGAGTTCGGAAGACAAGGCTGTACGGGTATAGTTCTCTTTGCCTCTCAAGAAAATATGTTTACAATTCATTTCAATTATCGATGTAGTGATTTAGGGTGGCTTGTACCATTTCAACTCGATTAAATTAAAATTTAAACTTAGGAACTTATATAGTTGGTGCAAGCGAGATGTATCTTTCTAGGATAACCACTAATCATGCCACTCACTAACCAGTCGTTTCAATTTTTAAATAGTGATGTCCCCCTATGTCGACTTCATTATTATTAATATGTAATAGTTGCTCCCTGGAGTTATCTGGTTGAAATCTCCTTTTTGCATCACTTCTTTCATGAGACAGCGGTAGCGTCAAAAATATATGAATATTTGTAATAATTATGAAAATGGGTAAAAGAGTAAAAATTGTAATTTTTCTTAATTTTTACAAAATATAGGGATGTCGTTAACTTAAACATAGGAATTAAAGTAAGAAGCCAGTCTGGATGACTAGATTTGATAAATATTAGTTGGATAATTTTTTATACTTAAAAATGTGCTTGATCCCTAGACACTTTTGATGTGTGTATTTATTACTGAAGATATTGGTTGTATGGGCTAAGATCCCTTTACCTTTCCTCTCAAGGGTGAATCGCAATACTACTGCCACTACTACTACTACTACTTATGACCCTTTGTCACACTTTGACACATTAAACGTCAAATCCAGTCAAAATGACACTAGTACATAGAGTATTTATAGATCTTTTATCTAACTTATTTTATTTGTTTAATAATTTTATTTAATTCTGTGAATAAATCTATAAAGGTTTATACAACCTCACAACAAGAAAAAATAATTTTTCTGAGTATCGCTTGTTACCCAGTATATATCACAGAATAATATAATATACTCCAAGGATATATCGTTCTGTTCTGCTTCTGTGGCAGTTACGTATGTTGTAGTTTTACTTTTACGTTCGCTGATTTATAAATAGGTCAGCCTAGGCAATTCTTAACATTTAATTCATTCAAAAATAACATACGGGCGCAAGTGTCTGTTCTTCACATACACACGTTAATACAGTGAACCTTCAGTGAACAGTGTTCTAAATAAAAAAATATGGCTCTAGCTGTAACGAGAGTGATTTTAAGGTGTGAAGAGGCACAAGAAACAGAAGTACTAGGTACGTCATATCGTTGTACAGAAATTAATTGTAGTATTTAAAGTCAATGACGCAACTGCAATAGGTATATTAATAGATTTGCAGACGTTACTTAATACGTACATACGTAAGTACTTCAAAAATAATTAGCTTAATACAACTGTACAACTTTTAGCAACTATTAGAGTTACATGCCATATACAGCCAACCATTATATTGTCTTGTAACAGCAAAGCCTTTAGATCAAGATAAACTTAGATATTTTTTAAATAATTCTTGCCAGGAAAAGCTACACTTATATAGCCAGTTTTCATATTGTTTAAATTTCAGAAGTGTCAGTTTCATTTTCGAAATCCTTTCCACCTAAAAAGGTCTTCTGATGGTTAAGTTAAAAATCTATTTCACATACTTAAGTCACTATACCAGTCATATTATACACTCATCTGTTGTGATAGTTAAAAGTCTAAGGCAATCATAAAGCAAGTAAAACAATTACCTTAGTTGCAAGACGAGATGTAAGGTGAAGATGCGGCGTCTCGTTCTTTGAATTTATTATTCTGGTTGTATGAAGTCAGCTTATGTCACTGTCCCGTCCATGATTCATCCTTGCCTTATATATCTTTTCCGTTTGGCTTGCACCTTACTTAGATGTTAGATTTTTATAGACTATTCAAAGTTGATATCTCTCGCACTAGTTGATAGATACCCTTAATAAGGATCAAAACACATAATTCATAGTATATCTAAATCATCTCTCCTTGTAAAATATGATTGCCATATGCCTTAAGTACTCAAATTTGTCTCAAAATGTTTAAACTTTCCAGGCATATTATTATCCTGATATTAAAGTCTGTCTGAAATTTGAAATTCGAGTGATTATATGTGAAGAGAAAACTTGTAAAAATATGTGGTAAGGAATATGAGATTTGGTATAGTTAAAGTTATATGGAAAAAGAGTGCAGGAAGCTAAAATTTATATATAATATGTATTACCAATACATTAAATTAAATAAAACATTCATTATTTACATTAATACTGCTAATGTCAAACACATAATGTTTTGTAGTCAAACAGTTGCACCGAGTAGAGATTATCTCTAAAGAATTGTAAAATGTTGCCAGCAAAGAATTACTGACAGATTAATGGAATGAGTTTCGAGCCATCAATTTTGTGTAATTAATGAGCTGTGAGCTGTTTTGAATCTGGAGTATGTAGAGTATAAAAGTGTTTATTTTATATTTACAGTTTAATTTTGACCACTGGGGGATCACTAGTTTGTATCATTGTATGAAAAATGTAATATTATGTGTAAAATGTAATATATTGTGTGAAATTAAATTTCTAAAGGAATGTCCAGATTTCTCATGTATACTTTTCTTTCTCATAACCTTGATTTTGTATAGGTAAAAAAAAATAAGATTAAATGTTTAAAACTCATATCTTTCTTAAAATATGAAACTAGTAACATTGTGTCTATTTCCTGAGAATCTCAAGTTATTTTGACTAGTTGCTGACCTTGACTTACATGTTTAAAGAATATAATTTTTATAATAAAAAATAAAGAGATACATTGTACTTGTTACCCATTGTAATTCCATTAAATACCTCTTGTTAATACTATTGCAGTGTACTGTGTAGTATATGCTTAGCACTGAGTAGTTTTTATTTAATTAAATATTTTAATCCATTTGGATATATATATATATATTTCCTGTTTCACATTTTTGAAAAATCCTGGGTTTTTCTTGTAAATAAAAATCTTTAATGTAGGTATTTTTTTCTTTCTAGATTTATCAGAATGCCAGTTGATGCAGGTCCCTGATGCTGTGTACCACCTTATGCGGCACACAGAACTTAAGTCCTGTGATCTAAGTGGAAATGTGATCACCAAAATACCACCCAAGTTTGCTGTTAAATTTAGCTTAATCACAGGTAAATAATATATAATATATAATCTGTAAATGAATATTCAGTATATTATTTCAGAAAGAATTGCAATTACAAAATTACTTGAGTAGAAAGAAAATCTAATAAAATAACCTATTTAGTGTTAACTGAACATTGTCACACAGTTATTATGAAATAGATAAACATTTTGTTTTTGAATATCCTTTCATGATATGGAAATAATTTATGGGATTTTTCAAATTTCGACTAATATAGTGAAATATGTAAAAGTTCCTGCCAACAAAGAGAGATAATGTAATAAAGATGAAAAAATGCTGATATAATTACAGAGAACTTTATTTAATTTTCAGACTTAAACCTGTCAAACAATCAAATGGCTAAATTACCAGATGAACTCTGCACTCTGGCATGTCTGCAGCGGTTAGACATATCTCACAACAGCTTTGTTGCATTACCACACATAGCCTGCCAGTGCCCCAGTCTGCACACATTGCTTGCACATCACAACCAGATTATTGGTACTTAATTTAATATTATATCCTATTCAGGGGTTTTTGAATGTAATTAAATATCAAAGATTAGTTATTTATAAAATTTATCTATTCTATATATATAAAAGACAATGTATGTATGTATGTTCCTTATGGACTCCGAAACGGCTGGACCAATTTCGATGAAATTTTGAGGGAATCTTCAGATTGGCCCAGCAAGTGATCCTGTAAAGTTTGGTAGCGATCGGATCAGCAGATTTTTTTTTTTTACGTCCAGTGAAACTAACACCCAGTGAAACGGGCCGGGTTTGCTAGTTTTTCATATAAAAATAAATGTTTTTGTATGTTTGTCTTCTATGTATTCCTAAACCATTCACCAGATTGTGTTGAAACTTTGGTGAGTTGTTCTGCATACACTCATGAAGATTTTAGAGTTATTTAATTTAGATAATTGAAGACCATGCAAGCGCAGTCACAGACAACAGCTAGTAATTTATAAACTCTAAACTATTTTATATGAAAATTACTTTGCTTAGTGCATCAAATACTGGATATGTGATTAAAGTCAAATGTGAGATGCAAATCACGGATGGAATATGTCTTGCATTACTTAAAAAGAAATGCTTTAATTCATAAACTACAATTTTGTTTTCAACATATACTACATATTTTCAGTACATGGGTAGATCATAATACTATTCGAATTTGTCGTTGTTATTGAAAAGTAGGGAGTTAATTAACACATGTTAATCACAGATAATGTTATAATGAAGTGTAACTTTTTTGCAGAGATAGATGTTGACAGATTAGCCCGATCAAGAGCCCTGGAGTATGTGGATCTCAGTGACAATCCTATTCCTCCCCGAACACATGATGAACTGAAGCAGTTGACACGGCCTTCGGTCTCTATCTCTGAAAGAGAAAAAGAAGACTGGGAAGAAGATATGATTTTGTAGGAAAATTTATTCCAAATAGACTTTTGCATTCGGGGTCGGAAACTGAAGCAACAAGAGGCCTAATTTATAGTATTAAGTTTGGTGCTATATGAAGCCATCAGTGGAACAGGCGACCCTCAACTCAGCTGTGATCTGTTTCTGTGAAAGAGAATAATATCAATGACTTAGTGTATGCAATGATTTTATGAGAGTGATGAATGTATGAGATTATTGTAGCCTGATTTGCAAGAGAAATGATTTGTCCTTTCAATACTATTCAAGTGCTCAAAGAGATTTTGCGTACTTATTTAAATATAGGATATAGTCCACAAACCCACTATACCTCAATGGAGTGTTGTTAATACTGGTTTGTTTGTGGAATGATTTTGATACATAAGTATATTTTTTTTATAATAACAGTTGTTATTACATATGAAATTAATGTAAATCAAGAATTGTGATTTAATATGTGGCTGTCTTATGGTAATAATTTTATATAATGTCATAGTCATAGGGACATTGTATGCCATGGTTGTACACAAAAATACATGCCAAAAGAGAATTACATAGATAGCTACATTTTATATTTTTATACTAAAATGCTAACTTGTATTATAATTAATAAATGTCATTGTATTGAATACTAGTCGTCACGTACTATAAGTACAGTGTTTCAGATAAAACAAGTTTATCTTAGTGTATAATTGGTAAAATGTTAATTAATATCGAAATAGTGACGACAATCAGTACATCCAAAGAAAACAGTTATAAATTATAAACCATTTCTAATGGATATTTCAAAAATATGATTAAAAAATAAATAATTGAGATGTCTAATACAAAAACAGTTCCATAATTATAGGCATTTAATTCATGCTAAATATTGGTTTTATTTAATTAAAAACTAAAATTTCAATATATATGAATATTGAATGTACCTTTATGAATACTTATTGAATATGTAAAGATAAAGTAATAAACATAGTGCCCTTGTAACATACCTATATGTTTGTATATACGTCTACATATATACAATTTAATAAAATATAAGTCTGTCTTTGATTTCGAAATAAAGGCTTTTTCTTAAGCTCATGTAGTTATTTGCATGTTACCAAAACCCAAACACTTATTTGTCCGAAAGCGACGAGTAGATATAATCTACGCTATTTTTTACCGTAGAAAAACATCCAACAATGCGGTTGAAACTGCGTTTCACAGTAAATATGTATGAATTAAAGCCAAGTAAGTAATGCGACTCAAAAGACCAATTTAGAGGGATTTTGTAGGCTCCAATTATGCTTCTATTCACATCTAGTAGTCTGAGAGTAGATTGTTTGTATACTACTTTGTCAAAAAAGCAGCCCCGGATCTACGTTTTTTCGAACCGGGGCAAAAACTTGATAGTGGCGCCCCCTTCAGTGTTTAAGAAAAACTTAAAACTGACAAATACAAAAGTTTGCTTTTCAAAAATATCATATTAAGATTCGATTACTTAATAAAAACCTATGAGATTGTAGGAAAAGAGGCTTCACTTGTTCGATATTTCAAGGATTCGACGCCCCCATGAAACTGCCACTCGGGGCAAGTACCCCCGGTTGCCCCCCTTAGATCCGGGGCTGCAAGAAAGTACCGGGAAAAGATCAATAATACGCGAAATGTTAGTTATTCATCCAAATTTATTTTATCACCTTCAAAGTATGCTCCTTCAGAAACGATACACTTACGCTACGCCAACGAATAATCCAATCATCAAAACATTTTTTAAACGCTATTTCCGGAATTGAGTTCAGTTCTCGCCGCGAATTCTCCTTTATATCTTCTACCGAATGAAAACGGGTGCCGCGAAGTGGTAATTTGAGTTTAAGAAAAAGAAAGAAGTTGGCTGGAGCCATATCTGGTGAATAAGGTGGTTATTCGATGGTATTTGTTGTTTTTGGTCAAAAATTCGTTCACAATGATGGCCTTGTGCGAAGACGCATTATCGTGGTGCAAAATCCAAGAATTTTCTTTCCACAAATATGGCCTTTCTCGTCGAATTTGGTCTCTTACACGCCGCATAACGATAAAATAATATTCTTTATTTACCGTTTGACCTTCCGGCAACAATTCCGAGTGCACAACACCGCGATAGTAAAAGAAAACAGTCAACATGAGTTTGACTTTTGATCGACTTTGGCGTGGTTTTTTCTGTTTCGATTCAGTTGGAAGGCGCCACTCCGAAGCTTGTTGACTACTTTGCACTTCAAACTCTTAAACCGGGGAACACTTACCACCCTTAAGCACGTGTTTTTGATAAAGTCGATTCACCGTAAGCCTTCTGTAACATTTTCAGTGACTCCGAACACGAAATTTCATTGGCGATGCAAAATTTAAGACAAACTGTTCGATGTTTTTGTCCATTATGAAATTCGCAATACACACTAGATATGATATTACTAAAACCTGCACTGTATTTAATCTAAATAACAAAAGCAACTCAAACTCCGCGCCAAAATGGAAAACCTTTGTGCCAATCTAACAACAACAAAAAAGAAAAAATTGAATTTGGAACCATAAACAAATCATCCATTCCCGATACTTTTTTGACTGAATGTATATTTACATACATACATACATATCCTCACGCTGTATCCCTAACGGGGTAGTCAGAAAGGACGGAGCGCCAAGCGTCGCGGTTCTTACATACTTCTTTCGCTTCCTCAAATCTCATCATTCTCCTCACACATTTTCGCCTAGGTATGCGAGAGCTTTTGACATTTCCGTCTGCTAACGCTCTGGCTATTTGATCTTCATAAGTCAGCCTTGGTCTTCCTTGTCTTCTTTTACCACTCACTTTCGCTCTGTATATTTTCTTCGTCAGTCTTTCATCACTCATTCTTTCTATGTGCCCGAACCATTTAAGCATTCCTTTCTTCATTTTTACAATAACATTATCGTGCGACCCTATCATACTGCGTATCTCCTCATTGCTTATCCTGTCCGCAAGGGTGACACCGCACATCTTTCTAAGAGATCGCATTTCTACTGCATTTATCATACTTTCACTCGATTTCGGGCATATCCAGGCCTCACTACCGTACAATAAAGTTGGAACCAACACCGCATTGTGGATCGCCATTTTGGCAGTGTTAGATATATTCACACTATCTGCTAATGCGGACAGAGCACCACTCACTTTATTGCCAGCTGCTACCCGTCTCTCCACATCCAAGTCACATCTTCCATCCCTCGAAAACGCACTCCCCAGATACACAATTTCATTCACTTGTTCTAGACATTTTCCATTTACCCAAATATCACATTTCATTTGTACCTCTTCCCTTTCAAACACCAGAACCTTAGTTTTGTTCACATTCATATTCAATCCTTTTACTTCACATTCTTCTTTCATGCACGTGACTAGTGCCTGCAACTCTGCTTCTGATGGTGCTATAAGCACAGCATCGTCAGCGTACAATAGGCAGTTTACCACTGTGTCAACACATAACATACCACTCACACTACCTTTGATTTTCTGGAGGCAACTGTCCAAATACAGCACGAACAGCCAGGCAGACATCACGCAGCCCTGTCTGACGCCTGAACAGACATCAAACCAGGGCGACGTGTCACCTTCTATCCTTACACAGGCTCTGTGGCCGCTATATAATGACCTCACAGCCCGTAGTAAAGAGCCCCCCACGCCATACTCAGGCAGAAGACTCCACAATTTCTGTCGCACTACTCTATCGAATACTTTTTCTAGATCCACGAAAGCGCAGAAAACTTTCTGACCTATTGCCAGAAACTTCCCCACGATAACGCGAAGCGAGAAAATCTGATCCATACAGCCTCTACCGTTCCTAAAACCAAAGAATGTATATTTCATTCAACTAATTAGTCTGTGATAATATATCTGCATACATTTGACGTAAGACCTAGGGATTGGGTTCCAGGACAAGCAAACTGGACTTTTTGACGGGAACGGGAGAAGTAAGGTTGTCATTTTATTTAGATTTTCTATTTTTTACATTTTTAGGATTTCTAAAGTACAACAGTGATAGTATATTGCGTTTTAAAGTTCTGTGTAGATGAAAAGAATGGAGGAGATCTAAATAGACATGTGTAGCTGAAGTTTTTGCGCTCTTCCAAGAAGTCCTTTTTTAACTATAGTAAAGCGTACTATCACTTTACTGGAGGAGTATTAGGGACAGTTAATGTTTCTTCAGAAGTTTCGTCATTAGGCTGATGGTCTTGTTACCAATGCCTTAAGAAATATAAATAAATAAATAAAACAAGCAAACTCCACATGTCTCGTGTAAAGAGTAAGGTAATTATTTATAAGGGAAAAGAGTGGCAAGTCGATAGTTAAATCGGCATGTAAGGAAAGTGCTGCCATCTAGAGTTCGACAAGTGAACTAAAATCAAGTCATACATATATATATACACATATAGGTATAAGTACATACCTACTACTAAATATATATATATATATATATATATATATATATATTTTTTTTTACATCCTGTAACTTATTGTGCGTCCATTATGGGCTTTTTTGCATATAATGTGACGTCCACCTGCTTATGCCGTCCGGTATACGGACGCCAAATAAGTGAGTGTTTGCAATGACCTCCAGTAGTCCTACTGACTACAGCAATATCAAAATAAAAAATAAAAAAAGGACGTCGTTTATCTTACCATCTGGCTGTACTGAATATTTTCGTAGTTCCGCTTGTTTCCGTTGCAAATTACAGTGGCTCTCTCGTCGCAAACAATACTTTCATGGTTAGCTTTTTTTGACGTCCACACTTTGTCGAGAACGTGATGCGACGTTGCCAAACCGTATTTTATGTCATACGAGTATTTTGCTTTTAATTTTTAATTCTATCATTTCGTTTGATATTCGCGATAAGCGCGGCACGTTTATTTCACGTTAGAAGCGACGTCCGTCGTCTATTTTATTTGAGAAAATGTTAAATAAATGCTGTCGTTATAGTGCAAGGATACTTAAGTTAATCCCAGGCACTACAGTTAAGATTTTAATCACGGATTAAGTCAATTTATGAAATGTTTTATTATGTCTATGGCGTATTGATCTGTATGGCGTATTGTATGTACAATAAAATCTACTTGATTTGTAATGATTCTGGAGTAGGTACATAATTTAAGACTAGCGTGAAGTTTTTATTCCTTTATTTGTCAACATCGCCATTTCTTATTACGGCTTACGTTTTATTTTAGTACCTAATAGTAATCGTTATAAATTATATTAGACATAATTCGTATTTTAGTAGTTAGAAGTATTGTAGTTCGTTCCAAATCAAATTATTAACGTTTTAAAATATTTTCATGTTTATCTCCGTTCGATTTCATTGTAAGTGAATTTCATTATACCAACTTATTACGAACCTATTGACTATGGTATGAGATTTAAAAGAAGTATGTAAGGACCGCGACGCGACGCTATCTCAATAGGGATACAGCGTGAGGGTATGTATGTATGTATATAATGATTATGGTCTATTTGTTTAGGTACCTACCTACTTTTAATAATGTAAACTGTAAAAAAAAACTTAAATTTTTTTGATCTAGCTATTCAAATTGTTTAAGTTCGTTTAATCACTCACATGAAACAGAGATCCCGCCAGAGAGTTTTCTGTTTACTTAAGGCTTTTTCTTGACTCCTTTTGTCGTGTGTTTTCTAAATAGAATAATTTCTTAAAGAGAAACAATATAGATACCTACTCATACTATTGACAAGAATTTGGTTTTTAAATTACGTGTTAAATACACACTGAATTGTTCTAATTCTGCAATGTAGTGACTCCATCTCATTAGTGCTATTGATTATATAAGTCAGTTTATTGAAATTAAGATACCTAAGTTGTTCATTTGTTTCACTTTTAGTCTGGTTCACAAGATAAAAAACGTGTTAATTCTTTCTACAGTTAGTTTGGATTATAATAACATCAAGAATTTGGATTTATAATAACATCAAGAAACATATGCGAAAGTTTCAAACGTGCAAATAAACAATTGCCAAAGTTATTAACAATTATAAACGCCAAAAAAGGGGTCCAATTTTTGGGAAATAACAAAAAAAATATTAATTTTTCAGAAGTTTTGTAGGTAATAATATGTACGTTGTACGTCTATCAAATGTGCTAAAATTAAAAAGCTGTAAAAAAAATGACAAATCAATGTGCAACAACATAGTCTGTTAATTTGGTGGGCTTGGCACCGACTTCAGTAACTGTCAAATTTAATGATATAGGTATGTGTATCGTATTTATAAAGTTATTTCAATTGTACTTGAGTTTTGATTAGTAAAGAATAGTTATTTTATACTTCTAGGGAAAGTCTGCAATTAACTTCATTCTAATTCCGGAGGGCAACGATATACAAAAGAATCATCAATATAAATAAAGGTTATAATCAGGTCGTGTTATCTAGTGTATCTTCGAAGTCCAAGCTCCAATATCGGTGAAATTTAAATGGAACTACCTCTGAAATATTACCTACCAAACGCAAAAAGAATTTACGAAATCGGTACATAAGTGACGGAGTTATGAGGTAACAAACATACAAAAAAAAAAACAACATACAGACGAATTGAGAACCTCCTTCTTTTTTTGAAGTCGGTTAATGATTAGTATCGTAGAAAATGGCCAGAAATGTGATTATTTTTAAAGTATATTACAAGTGATTATGCTTAATTGTGATAGTATGCAGAGATACGTACTAACTTATAGTGACACGCATAAATACAGACGTCAGATCGTCTCAAAACATTCATGTGTTCATACCGCAAGATATTTGAAATCCGCTATTTTGTAACGTAATGATTTTAATATGGTTATGTTTTCTCGTTAGTGCACTGAGTGTAGTTTAAGGTCAGATTTATCTTTTGAACGGACTGTTGATTGTATTTCAAATATTATTTCATTTTTACATATATTATGGACGTCAAGTTACTGCAAATTATTCACATCGCACGTAATTTGACGTCCATATATTAATTTGTAACGTAATAATTCGATTCTATAATTTTGTTAAGTTTTCTCATTAGTACATTGAGTGTAGTTTAATTTGGGCTTTGTTTTTTTGAACACTGTTGGTTTTATTTCAAAATATCATTTTGTTCATATATATATGGATGTCAGGTTACCATAAATAATTCACATCGAACGATATTTGACGTCCGTATAACAATTTGTAACATAATGATATAGGTAATTCTATTATGTATTTTATTTTGTTTTTTTGTTATTGCACTGAGTGTAGTTTACGTACAATTTTGTATTTTTGAACATACTCTTAATTTTTATTACAAATATTATTAACTTTTTACAGTCTTGGATTTCACATTATTGTAAATTAATCACACCGTACCTACGTAATTTGACGTCTATATATTAATTTGTAACATATCGATGTCATTTAATAATTTTGTTTAGTTTTCTCTTTAGTGCACTGAGTGTGATTCAGTTTAACATTGTTTTTGAACAAACTATTGATTTCATTTTAAAAATCGTAAGTTTTTATGTATATGGACGTCAAGTTACCGTAAATTATTCACATCGCATGGTATTTGACGTCAGTATAATGGTTTCTAACATAATAATACGATTCTATAATTTTATTTCGTACTAGCTTTTGCCCGCGCCTTTGTTTGCGTATAATTTATAGCCTATGTGTTATTCTGATGTAAAAGCTATATTATACTAAAGTTTCATCAAAATCCGTTGAATAGTTTTTGCGTGAATGAGTAACAAACATGCATACATCCATTCTCATGAACTCATTTCTACTCATTTATAATTGTTAGTAGTATATTGTTACGTTTTTATGTATATGGACGTCAGGTTACCGGAAGTTATTCACACCACACGATATTTAACGTCCATATAATAATTTCTAAAGTAATGACACGATTCTATAATTTCATTTTGTATTCTCGTTAGTGCATTGAGTGTAAAATTCGACTTTGTCTTTTTCAACAGACTCAATTTTATTACAAATATTTAATAACTTTTTATAAATATGGACGTAGGGTTAGGGCTAATATAATTAAGGTTTGGCAACGTCGCTTCAAAAAGAGGAGTTCAAATAATGTGGAATATGAACAAAATATAAAAATATATTGTAGAAGTCTGATGAGTAGTAATGTGGAAGGGAGTTCTCAATGTTAGCGCTGTGCTCGATGATATACGAATATTTGTATATTAATGTACAATATTTTTAGAGAAAAATAAATAGCACAGTGTAATCGCAAGTGCTTTATTAACGATATGACCATGAATTAATTTGCCTAAATTAAGTGGAAGTAATGGACGTTACAATAATGCGAAATAAAAGGATGCCCAATAAGTACCAAGATTTATATATATATATATATATATATATATATATATATGTATATATATGTATATATATGTATATATATATATATATATAATATGTCGATCTTAGTATATATCTTACACATTCAAGACAATGATACCCAATTGATACCCAGTGATGGTCACCAACGGTTTGTCTATGCAAACAGAACTTTGTACGGACAAATCGTCGACCGCCATCGATGAGTTTATCTTGACTTGGTTTTGACTTTACTGTAACTGACAATCAGAACACCTTATTAAGTGATTCGTTGAGTAGAGTTCATAGAATTAAAAAAAACATGAAGTTCAGAAATGTTTGTTTATTAAATAAAAAATATACAGTATATTTCGGAAATATTATATTAGTATTAGGTACTTAGTCACACAAAAGTCAAAGTTGCTGAGTTAGTTAAGCAAAGATGTACGCGATAGGATTTGCACTGAATACCTAAATGATTTATCTTTATTGACGTAAATCTGAGTTGCCTTTTTTGTAATATTTTCACCATTGTACTTATAATTTTACCTTCGAGTATTCTATTTATTGATCCGCACACCGGCTATAAAACATTAATACTTATTAACAAAAATGTATATTAAATTTTCTTTATGATTTAGAGAAACAACAACAATAATGAATTTAAATAAAAACAACGAAAAGCTTTAGAAATCGCATAAACGTACAGAAACGTATGAAAGCAATTGACATTTGTCATAGACAATGATACCATTGTTTTAACAAACCAAATCATCTTTCCACTATATTCTGGATATGAATATGGCACATATTATACCTCTCTTCTTGTGCTACTGTGAGGTTCAGCAGCATTTGGTGTAAACAAAATATGAAGTGCAATGATGCCATTATCGCCCAGTAATACTTCAGTGTATGCA
The DNA here is from genome assembly GCA_907165235.1 of Zeuzera pyrina. Lineage (NCBI taxonomy): Eukaryota > Metazoa > Arthropoda > Insecta > Lepidoptera > Cossidae > Zeuzera > Zeuzera pyrina. The sequence goes on from OU015617.1 coordinate 6,970,531, forward strand.
TTAATCTACATTCTCAGAATATTCTGGAGTTATGTATGATGCTACACTACCTGGTAACAATGTCCATGATTTCCAGGCCGACATTACAAAACACCTGAAAAGTGATAGCTTATAAGCATTTTACATTCTTTTCTGTTATTTTACTATACACTGATTGGCGTTAGGCAGTCAGAATACATTTATTCTCTATTGGATCATATTGTTAATTAGGAAATAATTGTAAAATAACCCATGGACGTATCACTCTTAAGTCCATTGCTACACCCATTTCAAGGTATTGGGACAATACATATCATAAAAATAAAGGATATGTACTAACCTGTCTTTGTCTAAGGCTGTGGTCTAAGGGAATTTTCGCCATAAACTAACGCTTTTTATCGTTAGTCCGGCCAGCTCTTAAACTACATATTTCATAGGTTTTGTAATGCATTTTTGTTAATACAACACCACGGAACACTGTATTACACTTTTCAGTTGTAAATCCAATAATTATATACGTGTATTTGAAAAGAAGTTATAAATATCAATGACTGCAAACATAATGAAATTTTGAAATTAACACAGATCACAGAGTACTAATATACTGACGGCAAAGAATGACAAAGATAATTTCAATCAACAGTGAGAAAGAGATGTCTGTATGGGGTCGAAAAAGACAGAGATAGACGCCATTAAAGTTAGAACACATTTCATACAACTTGATTTTCTATATGGAGTTTTATCAGACTGGCTACACCGTTCCAATTTGTTGCAACAACTTTCCTAGGGTTGTCGATACGAGATCGATTAAAGGAAAAATTGATCGATCCATCTCGAGTAGAGAATCGATTTAGTGAATTGATTGCGGACACCCAAATATGGAGTTTCCATTATATTTGTAGTGGTAAGAACGCAACTATAAAATAATGAAATAGCTTGGAATTTTTTAATACATTTTACATACATATATCCAACACTGCCGTCACCTTAGCACTCTCGGAGCCAGATTGAGCGCTTTTTTGAGTCGTCTAACTTTTATCTATCCCATGCAAAATTTAAAAAACCCGTAGAACGATTTTTGAGTGTCTGTCGTCTATTCACTGGATCGACTCACTGCTCGAATCGAATTATCGATTCTTCCATTTATCTATTTCCGATCGCCATTAGCCGAAAGTTGTTCCTACAAATTGGAAGGTGTGTAGTGCATTTATGATATAGAATAACATATTGGGACTCCATGGCATCGCCGGTACATACGCATTCCTTTGTCGAAATCGTTATGACTAGATGCGATTGAATTTCGTTGATACAACGCTCAATTTCCTCCTACAATATTAGGGTGGAGGTCTTGTTAGCATAAACCTTAGACTTTACAAAATTCTAGAAATGAGTGTAAAGACTCTCGTTGAATGTTTCAAATGATCTCTTCACAGATGATGAAGTTAAATTATCATTCCGACCATATTTTTTACGAAAATTGCGAGCGGTTGATGCCAAGTCTTCATTATTTCTAAAATTTTGTTCAACAATGAAAACACGCCGTTCTTTCATGTAGTGCTCCATTTCTAATAACTCTGAACCTGAACAGTCAGCTGTCACGTCTTCTTTTTTTCATTGGTAACACTTAACTGTACAAATGGCGCAAAATTAAAATCTTGCGTAAATTTTGGGACACCCGTTATGTACTTATTGTTTTGTTCTCTATTGTATTCAGTCAATTACGCCGATAAAGGAAGGGAATTAGCAATACTGGAGAATTTCCTAATGGTTTCCTCCTGTTCATTTAAAGAAGCAGGCATTTTTATAAATCCTTGATGCATCTGTGACAAAGTTTCTACCACCTCTTTATATGTTTTGCTGACAATCAGTTGAGAGACAACATGTATCTAGATTAGCAGTATCTTCTTGAATCTAGGAATAAAACAATTGTAACATGTAATATATTAACAAAAAGTACGCTCTAACTCTTCAGTTCCGAGCATTCATGTTCGGCCCATTTATAAATCTTTCAATTCGGACAGTATTCCAAAAATAGAAACAAAAATTAGCGACGGCGATCTAAGAAGAGCCGCTCACTTGCTATTTTCCAGCGATGTTATGGCACCGAATACTGCCGAGACTCTTTTTGCTCTAAGATCAAAGCATCCTTCTTCCTCTGTGGCTTGTTGTCTGCCAGATCCCCCACATACAAATGATGTGTCGACTCGAGCTACGGAAGAAGATGTGCTTGCCGCAATAAATTCTTTTAAAAGCGGTTCCGCCGGAGGTCTCGATGGCTTAACGCCACAACATTATAAAGATCTGATTACAGGCTCTGTCGGTGATACCATTAAGACACTCTTATCTAGTTTAACAGCTCTAATAAACATTATGCTGGCTGGTAAGTTGCCCCCGGAGATAACCGACATCCTGTATGGTGCTAATTTATGTGCCCTAAAAAAAAAAGACGGTGGCGTTAGGCCAATTGCCGTAGGTGCAACTATACGCCGCATTGCCTCCAAAATTTGTTGCCGTCACATTTTCTCTACCGTATCAAACCGTTTTTGTCCTACACAAGTAGGTTTTGGCTCAAAGAGAGGATGTGAAGCGGCAGTGCATGCGGCGCGTGCTTTCTTGACACATGATGGAGGTGAGGTACTCCTCAAAGCAGACATAAAAAGTGCATTTAATTCTGTTGATAGATACACCTTGTTGACACAGATAAAACAGCATGTTCCGGACATATATCCCTACCTCTGGCAATCTTACAGCAGTCCTTCAAAATTAATATATAAAGATAATTTATTACATTCCGAAGTTGGCTGTCAACAAGGTGATCCTCTCGGACCAGCTATTTTCAGTTTGGCTATCCATCCTGCGATTTGTAATTTAAATTCCAAATTTAATATTTGGTACCTTGACGACAAACAATAGGAGATTAAGCAATTACTGTTTTAGATGACCTTAAAACCCTCATGATGATAGGGTTGCACAACAGTGTTATTGTAAAAATGAAGAAAGGAATGCTTAGATGGTTCGGGCACTTGGAAAGAATGAGTGATGAAAGACTGACAAAGAAAATCTACAGAGCGAAAGTGAGTGGTAAAAGAAGCCAAGGAAGACCAAAGCTGACTTATGAAGATCAAATAGCCAGAGTGTTAGCAGACGGAAATGTCAAAAGCACTCACATACCTAGGCGAAAATGTGTGAAGAGAATGATGAGTTTTGAGGAAGCGAAAGAGGTGTGTAAAGACCGCGACTCCTGGCGCTCCGTCCTCTCTGACTACCCCGTTGGGGACACAGCGTGAAGATATGTTATGTTGTTATGTTATGTTAAAACCCTCATTCAAAGGTTTAAAGATATTGGCTTAGAATTAAATTTTTCTAAATGGGAACTCTTTGTTTCCGATTCTGTTCCAATCATAAAAAAAATAAATTAATTAATAAATTTAAAAATCTGGCACTAAATATTAGTTTTCTCAAAAGAATTGCTGCACCTCCTAGGTGCTCAAGTTTTGAATGACACTATACCCTGCTCTATCAATGATCAAATACAAAAATTTAGCCAGTCTTCAGAAAAACTTTTCAAAATTAATTCCCACATGGCTCTCCTCATTGTCCGCTTTTGCCTTTTCGTTCCAAAATTTACATATGCGCTTCGCTGTTCTCAGCTTTTTAAATTTCAAACGCTTTTAAAATCTGTAGACGATATTTTCAAAAATACATTATCTAAAATATTAAATTGCTCCTTTGTTGATGACAGGGTCTGGAATCAAGCCTCACTTCCTATCTGTTATGGAGGCCTGGGCATACGCAAAATCTCGATCTCAAATCTCTCGTATCGCCGCCTGCTTTTCTTTCGTCAGCCTACAGCACGGAAAAACTTTTCCTATCTGTTATTCGCCCTTCCTCAGGATCGGTTGAGGTGCCGTGCTTGACTGATGCTCGAAATGCTTGGTTAAGTGTTTGTCTGAGTACTAACCTGCCTGCCTCGACCTTTTCTCAGAAACACAGAGATGAGCCTCTATACAAAAATGTTCGTTTATAACTTTTAGATTCTTGTAGTACTGAAAAAGATCGGTCTCGCTTCCTGGCTGTTTCTGAGAAGGAGTCAAGACACTGGTTGAAAGTAATACCTTCAAAAAACTTAGGAACCCTAATTGACAATACCACACTCTCTCATAGTATCCCTTCGTCTGGGGGCCAGGACTAACCTTCCTCACCGATGCCGCTGTGGTGATCTCGTGGATGTACTAGGTCACCACGGTTTATCCTGTTTACGTAGTGCGGGCCGCATGTCACGACATGCTGCCTTGAATGACGTCACTCGGCGGGCTCTTGTCGCCGCTGGCGTTCCTGCTGTCTTAGAGCCTGTAGGTATTGCGCGCAGCGATGGTTTGACGCTCATTCCTTGGAAACTTGGAAGATCGCTGGTGTGGGATGCCACTTGTGTGTCGATACACTTGCTGTTTTCCATGTGCCGGCGACTTCCAAGTCAGCAGGTGCCGCGGCTAGCACTGCCGAGAACTTGAAGCGGCGTAAGTATGCGACTCTCTCTAGAGTTTCATATTTACGCCCCTTGCAGTCGAAACTGGGTCCCTGGGGCCTCGAAGCCCATCGACTAGTTACTGATATGTGTAAGAGACTGGTCGAGGCTTCGGGGGACCGCCGGGCAGGCAGCTTCTTCCGCCAACGAATCAGTTTGGCTATTCAAAGAGGGAATGCTGCCAGTCTGCTGGGTATTATTTAAGATAGTCTATTATTTAAGATAATGTGTAGTTATAAGTTTGTAAATATTAACGTATGTAATATATATATATTATATTTATAGTAAAATATTTTTGGCATTTTATTTATCTATGTTAATTTTGATCAAAGTTATAAATATCTTCACTTACTTTATGGAAAGCTTAGTTGCGTAATGCATAAATTACTTGAATTTAAGGCTTCAATGGGCAAGCATCCTCCTATGCCTCCTGTGCTATATATCCTATCCTCACATGCTTCCATCTCTAAAACACGAAGCATACTCAAAATAATAACATAGTATGAATCTAAAAAGCTACCGAATAACTTAGTTTAAGTTACTCTTTGAGCTAATCCGTGTCAAGAAATATGCCACATAAACACAAACATAAAACATATAGATTGCCAGAATACTATAAAGTTTTGATTAAAAACTTATTTTAAACGATTTTTTTGACTCAGGTATGGTATTGACGAAACCACTCCCTGTAGGCCACCGGCGCAGTCTAGATGAGATGGCAAGTCTAGAACAAAACAAACGTGCGACGTTACAATCTCACTAACTGCTATAGTTTCCGAGAAATCGGCTTTGTTACAACTCACCACTGTTACTACTCACCACAGTCTCCCCAACATATTCAGAGACCAAGTGTTATTAACTCAATCTATATTTTCACTAAGTTAGAAACATTAGACCCATGAAAACATGAAACCTAATGTGAAAGAATTAGCTTCGCCGTCCTATTATCCGATCTCTTTGATTATGACGGGACAGTAGCTATATGGTACCTATTTAGTCAATGAGTGTAGAATTTGTGTCTCAACGAATGACAGTGACGGCAAAAATGTAATCAACTTTAATGTAACAAAATAGCAAAATAAGACATATCGCATTCATGAAAAGCTATGAATAATTGAAAATAAACGTTAAAAATGGCGGGCCACGAATTAGATGACGATCCAAACTTGAAAGGTTTAAGTAGATATTTTAATGCTACAACAAACAGAGGAAGAGCTAATGTTAGTATAATTATAAGTCAACAAATAACATAAGTATCTGTAATAAGCAATGATGTTATATTTATTATAACAGCACTGTCTGTAAGTCATATATTTTGAAAATATTTTAAAATTTTCCTGGGAATATACTTTTTCGATTGGTAAAATCGCATTGAAATAGGTCGATAATCGAAATGGCTTTCAATCTAATCGCAAATGTATGCATGTTTATTTAACTACACAAAAATACGTACTGCATAAGTACGTACTATAATCAATCTTTGATTATTATTTACTCTTCAATTTTTGAACCGGTGAAAATCCTTTAAAAACATATTAAATACATATTTGTCAACTGCAGACGTTTTTTGTATACCTGGGTACTTATCTATAAAAACTATATTAAAACCTTAGTAAAAAACATGCAGACGTAATGAGGAGTCATCACTAAATTTTGGAATCGAGAGTAGGTAGGTAGGTACTCTAGCCTCCCGCTAGGGAGGCTAGTTTGCTACTAAATCTCGGGGGACCGAAGGAGGAGGTTCGCCGTCTCTACACAGGGGTCATGCGATCCATGGCTCTCTACGGGGCGCCTGTTTGATCACAACAACTAACGGGTGTCCGACGCTGCACAGCCAAACTCAATAGCCTGCAGCGCAAGATGGCCATTCGGGTCGCACGAGGGTATAGAACTATATCCCTGGAGGCGGCGTTGATTCAGGCGCGGTTTCCGCCCCTGGACTTCCTGGAGATGGACGCAAGGGTGTACGTCCGTCTTCGAGCTGAGGATGGGGAAATTGCGCCAGCGACGGCGGAAGAAGTGTGTCTGCGGGAGCGCCAATGCGCAATAGAGAATTGGCGCAAGCGGTTAGAATAGCCGCGAAGGTCGCGCCAACGCATTGTTGGGGCGATCCTGTCGAACTTCGAGGCCTGGCTTCAGAGGGGTTGGCACGTCACTTATCGACTGACACAGGTGCTAACCGGGCACGGCTGCTTCGGTTAGTACCTGAATCGGATAGGACGGGAGGATACGGCACGATGCCATCATTGTGGCGGGGACCAGGACAGCGCCCAGCACACGCTGAAGGAGTGCCCTGCATAGGCCTCTGAGCGCCAAGTCCTGGTCCGCTAGATCGGGCAAGATCGGTCCCTGCCAGCGGTAGTAGCGGCTATGCTGTGAAGAGTCGTGGAAGGCTATGTCCTCATTCTGTGAGACCGTAATGGTCCAGAAGGAGGACGCCGAGCGGGAACGGGAGAGGACCGATCCGGCTCGGAGACGACGACGCCGGGGCGGTGGCAACGTACGCCCCGAACCGTTAGCCCTGTAGCCCGTGCAAAAGAATAAGGTTACGGTGTTCTCCGCCTGTCGTCGTAAGAGCGACTAAAGGGGCTTTTCTGGTTGCGGCCGATCGGAGTCGCTGTCCATGCGGTCGTCTGTCCTCCGGTCGTCTCTCCATGCAATCCCTAGGGGGACGACAGTGCGTGTGGTCCGCGTTGTCGTGGCAATGCGAGGGTGCCAGGGGGCTCTGTAGTTGCTCCTCGAGAAGTGCTTCGGCACAGAGCGAGAGGCTCCGGCGCGTTCCGTAGGAGTTCCCGGGACCCTTCAATAGAACGCCGAGGACGACCACCACAGGAGTTTTGGTGGATAAAAGCTCCACATAACGCAGTCTTTTCCTCAGCGGTCTGGGTATCTGTGTGCAAATTTCTCCTGCGTAACAATAAAAAACAGGTACAGGGAGAAGAGTAGCGTAGCAAGTGGCGCCAAAATGCCAAACGTGAGAAATAATTTTAAGCAAAATACTTTCTTGGGAAATCGAAAATATAAATAAATGTTGATTAATAATAGTCAATATTTGTGATAAAGGTCCATTTTTGAAAAAAATATAAATTATTATTTAATTCATGTAAACATTGTAAACTGAAATGCAATTTTTGTGATTTAAAAGCCTCAACCGAAGGGCGCCGTAAGATAATAATGTCTCTCTACACTGATCAAAAGCTCGAACCGGCGCTGGTCACGTCCCAGCTGGTGGGGTGGTATATGTGGTATGGTATATATGACCTCACATGGCCTCACCTGGGACTGCCGTTGAGGTTTCGAGAAGCACTTCGACCGCTTAGTCCCCCCGGTCAAGAGGGCAATAGGTACCTTGCACTGACGGTTGCTGTCCAATGTTGGGGGACAGTAGGAGGAAATTCGCCGCCTGTACGCAGAACTTGTTCGACCAATGGCTCTCTATGGGGCGCCCATTTGGTCACAAAGAATGACTGGCGTAAGGTCCTGCGGTGGTCAAAGCGCCGAAGATGACCACCGCAGGAGTTTTGGTGGGTAAAACTCTCATATATCGCAGTCTCTCCTATATAGGGCTGGGTATCTGTGTGCAGATTTCTCCTGCGTAACAAAAAAAAATTACTCTAGCTGTCCGACTGGGAACGATGAACGATTAAACTTATAGTCAAGTCATCGAGGCATAACACACTAGAGACGGTGGCTTTACAATTCGAGTACATATCCATTACCATCTCTCAGAGCATTAGGATTGGTGTCTAAAGGCGCGTTTATTTGATACGAATTTCTTCGCGCCGATACAACGGGGACGCCAGCCACCGCGCTATAACCGCGTTCTAGAATCCGCGCTTTACAGCAAAATATGCTCTATTTATTTAACAATTACATTCCAAACTAAATGAGCAATAAAACAACAACTTCACTCCGCCACTGCTAGACGTTTTCGATTCATTTAGTGAGTCAAATTTGGGAAAAAAATTTGGAAATATTTCAAAAATGGGAAAATGTCAAAAAAATATTTCAATAATATGAAGAATTTCAATGACCCATTATCTGTGGTTTAACCGAAGCCGCCTGTCTTGAAATGAGCTTCTGATGTGTTTTGATGTTGTTGTTAAAAATACAAGAAGTGCAAAAAAATATAATTTTTATAAAAATAAATAAGTAACAAATGAATCTTCTATTTTTTACTCTTTCCGTGAAATACTATATTTTATTGAAATGTTATATAATTTTTTAAATACTATAATCAACCGAATAGTTTTTGGCAACCCTAATAAGAACACACTGGCGGGGTAGGTTGACATTCTCATAAACTCTATTCACTAGACAACAACATTGTAAAATCCGCGCTGTACAGCAAAGTATTACGCTCTATTTATTTAACGATTACACTGCTAGTCGTTTTCGATTCATTCAGTTAGTCAAATTTGGGTAAAAAATCGGAAAAATTTCAAAAATGTAAAAATAATGGAAAAATAATTAAAAAATATGAAAAACTTCAATGACCCATTATTATGTCCGTGTAACCGAAGCCACCTGTATTGAAATGAGCTTTTGATCAACATTAATTTAAAAATTGAATGCGATAAAACATAATATGATATTTTCATCGTACACAAAATACACGGAGTGCAAAAAAAACATAATTTTTTTTAAAATAAATAAGTAACAAGTTCAAACAAGTTTCCTTCTTCAAACTCTGGTTGTGGAATGCGCTCCGTATCGAGGTTTTCCCCAAAAGAAGACAGCATGGGGTTCTGTAAAATCGTATAAAATACGGAACTATGATGTATTTGGTGTTGTAGGCATCCACATGCTACGATAACCGCTTAGTATCAAAGTGCATTCCAGTGATGTAGTACGTTTACTACATGTTTACCGCCTTTGAGTTACTATAGTTATAAATAAGTAACAAGCTCGAACAAGTTTCCTTCTTCAAATACTCTGGTTGTGGAATGGTCTTATCGAGGTTTTTCCCAAAAGAATACAGCATGGGGTTCTATAAAATCCTATAAAATACGGCTCTGTGGTGTATTTGATGTTGTAGGCGTCCACATGCTACGATAACCGCTTAGCATCAAAGTGCATTCCAGTGATGTAGCTTCTTTACTGCATGTTTACCGCCTTTGAGTTACGTATAAAAAACCTAGTCAACTTCACTGAGGACCACATTACCCACACTTTACAGCCACAGGCCACATGAAGGTATATTGCCTGTTAAATACTAAGTAAAATATTAACTGAACTGAACGTACATTACCATAAATTTTAATGATTACACTTATATAATCTAACGAGCTGTACCCGCGACTTCGTCCGCGTGGAAAAATTTTCCGTGACATCTTTGGGCTACCGAGGTTACCCGAGGTACTAACATTGTTAGTGCCGAACAAAAAAGTTATTTTCTATTATGGAACATCCGCCATATTAGATTTATGATGATGTCGCATATACAGAAACCTTCCCATGCGTATTCCATTGTATTGATACCCATATTTGTTGGTGCTGAACAAAAAAAGTTATTTCCTATTATGGAACATCCGCCATGTTGAATTAATGATAATGTCACATATACAAAAACCTTCACCTACGTATTTCATTTCATTTGATACCCATATTGTTGGTGTTGAACAAAAAGTTATTTCCTATTATGGAACATCCGCCATATTGGATTTATGGTGACGTCACATTTGCATCTATCGTCCCCAGCATATTTCATTTCATTTGATGCCCATATTGTTGGTGATGAACAAAAAGTTATTTCCTATTATGGAACATCCGCCATATCGGATTTATGATGACGTTGCACATACAGAAACCTTCCTCTGCATGTTCCATTTCATTTGATACCCATATTGTTGGTGTTGAATAAAAAAGTTATTTCCTATTATGGAACATCCGCCATATACGATTTATGATGCCGTCACATATACAGAAACCTTCCCCTGCGTATTCCATTTCATTTTATACCCATATTGTTAGTGTTGTTATTTCCTATTATGGAACGTCCGCCATATTGGGCTTATGATGACGTCACATACATAAAAAACGACGTTGTTTTTTGAAAAAGAAAGTGGTCTAAATTTGTTTTCGGGTACATACTGTATCGGGTTTTCGCGTACATCTCTGTACCAAATTTCATCACAATCGGTTCAGCGGTTTATCATTTTCCCTATAAAGTTTCATCCCCCTTTTCACCCCTTTAGGGGTAGATTTTTTATAAAAAAAGGTCCTATTTTTTTTATAAAAAAGTTGTATTTGTGTACAAAGTTACATCTAATCGGTTCAGCAATTTAAAATTTCCCATACAAAGTTTCATCCACCTTTTGAACTCCATTAGGGGTAGATTTTTGAAAATAAAGTAGTCTATGTCCGTCCCCTGGTGTTAAACTATCTCCATGCCAAATTTTATCAAAATCGATCCGGCGGTTTAACGTATTATCTATGGGTTTAACCGTGAAAACCAAGTAGACAGAGAGACTCGCATTTATAATATTATTTATGGAAGTCATGGATTATGGTAGTATGGATATTATTCATACATGATATAAATCATTTGGTTTTTTATTTACAGGTAGCAAAGGCAACACTGGCCTCTGTAGCCGCATTTTATGTTTATCGCAAGCTGTTCAAATCCAAAAAGAAATGATTTTTTAATATTTACATTTTTACATTTTATTTTATTCTACATAAAATTGTGCATTTCACTGTAAAATGTTTAATTACTAGTAGATAATTGTATTTTTTTAGAAATCGTGAAATTAGATATACCTAAGTAATCACAAACATAAAAAAAGTGTTCAGAAAACTGTCGTTGTTGAAAATTAATTTCAAAAAGAAAATGGATGAGATATTAAATAATATAGGTAAATTGGGTAAATGATATGCTGTGTAGTTTTTTAAATATTGGATATTTTCAGTGACACACATGGCCATCGTAGTATAACTTTGTATATTCTGTTTCTCGGAAACTTCTTAAACGATTTGGCTTTGTATATTATATAAATTGTCAAAGTAAAGCCAATAGTTATTTGTATAGTAAACTGTCGAAGTAAAAACTTTTTTTTTCATTTTGTAAATTCCCAATGTAAATTTTAAAAATTATTGGAATATTATTTATATATTTATTATTATAAAAAAATCCGACGATTTCACAAGATCTTCCTTTTTTTTTTGAAGATGTTCACGTGTACAAATACATTTTTTCAATTTATTTTAAATTATATTTTAATATTATATTTCATTATGTTATTATTTGAAATATGATTTCAAAATCTTGCTTTTTGTGTAACCGTGATGATGAAGGCAACAAAACGCAACGACGTCATGAAACATGGACCATGAAATGAAATGTCAATGTCATCCATTTGCAAAGTAGGTACTTGCTGTTGCTTTACTGAATTACATAAGTAAAATATTTTTTATATAACAGGTAATTACTTCTATTTTCATTATATTTTAATTACCATAAGTTAACGGACATGTCTTGTTTGCTGAACTATTAGTTTTTCTTGTTTCTACATTAAGTTCTATATTTTCAGAATGGCCGGAGATAACGTCGATGAATCCCAGTTAAAAGGGCTGTCTAAATACTTCAATAGCCAAACAAACCGCGGTAGAGCTAATGTGAGTCCTTCAGTCTGTTCAATCAAAGTATTTCTAGTTATACTGGCATAATAAATTACCCATTTAAAGGTTAAAAGTATAGATACTTTTTGTATGCATTAATGCAATAAATTAAGTTAGGATATCTTCAAAAGCATAAAATGCTGATAGAAATTAGTGAATGGCAATTAACATTTGAGACTGCATACAGATTGGATACTAAAATTAATAGAAATGTAAAATAAGTTAAATTATAGTAAATGTCAAGTGGCCACGTTAAGTACTGGCTACCACCCTCTCAAGTTAAAAATATAATTTATTATTAGTTTTTGATTTTGGAATGAGAAAAATAATATTTATTTAGGGCCAATGTCAAGTGGCCACGTTAAGTACTGGCTACCACCCTCTCAAGTTAAAAATATAATTTATTATTAGTTTTTGATTTTGGAATGAGAAAAATAATATTTATTTAGGGCATGTCACATCTAACCCAGCAAAATTGATTTATTTTTCTTAGATATGAGAATCTTGCGAAGCCAATTTTATACATACATACACATTTGACCTAACACTAGCCCAGCAAGTATGCAATTTAGTATGAATTATTATTTTCTGTTACAGGTAGCTAAGGCGACATATGCTTTCTTTGGTGTAGTAATTTTATATTTTACTCTTAAACCAAAATCCAAATCCAAGTAACCAACTTTATAAGTCATTGGTTTTTATGTTTTAGGTTCTTAATTATCATGAGTTCGATAATAAGCAGCACTGTATATTTGTTTAGTGAATATTAAAATCATGTAAAATCTATGTTTTTTTTTTACAAAAACCTTTGCCATTAGAAAAAAATGATGAAATGAAAGTCAGCTCTAAAATACATAATTTATTGATTTAAATAAGTATAAATACATAATAATTGTTGAATACACTAAAGACAGATCCCTAACATTACAGATCTTATATTGAATGTATTTCTGAGTCGCTTTTCGGGAATACATTAAATACTTAATTATCAACTTACATATATGTTCATATGAAGTATTTAAGATTCATAGGACCACATAATTTAAAAAAAAATTAACCAAAGGAGTATTCTCCATTTTTTTGCACATATTTTTGTATATTACCAGTAAAAAATTTAAAGTCTTAATCTTGAAGCACTAGCACCAAATAGCAATAATATGATAATAGCAACAAGTGAGATCTACAATCTATTATGTGAATTAGCAAAGATTTATGTGTGTAAATATAAAAACTATATTGAGATTGTAAGACTATTATAGTTTATGTCCAATAATATACACATTCTGTGTGTTGACTAGTGTTTAAAATTTGTTCCAAAATGCACCTACTGTATATTTCAAGGTAAATGTTCTTTCAATAATCATTTTCATTAATGTTGCAATGAGGGTAACCTGTAGTTACATCTATTAATGACTGGAGACTGAGATATTATTATCCTACTCTACGCCTGAGACCCTCATTGCATTACCTAGAATCCAGTTAAAATAAAAACTAAATTTACTGATAAATTCAATACAATTCATTGTATGTTACTAAATGTAACATGCAAACAACGAAGTATTACAATAAATGCTTGAAAATAATATCTTTAATTAATTTGAAAATTCTGGTCTACTTGACGAGTATTACATTATTTAACACGGGAGACACACATGTTCTACTAAGGACAGAGTCAGATTTTTGACTTCTGAATGACTGAATTTGTAAAGTTTGAGTTTGTGTTCTAGTAGCGCACATTTGCACTAGAGCATGTGTGCTCTAGTCTTAATGGAAGTTACGTGTAAGAAAGTGGCAATTAAACAATAATTTTGAGAAAATAAAACCATAATCACATTCCTGCATTTAAAATCCATATTTTCAGACTGATTTATAACTATATTACCTACCATTCCTCACAGAGTTACAAGCATAACAGTGTAAATATAAGCATTATCAAATATAATTTAATACCATATATCAGACAAACATCAAACATATTGTAGTCATAGTCAATGGAATGGTGTTGGCAGTGGTGCCTTCTCGTTGTATATTTTTCATTATATTATTTATTTTCAAAAACATTAAAATATGCAAATTTCCTAAATTTACGACTACAATACAAGCAAAGCGTTGTATAGTTCTGTATCTATGCTAAGGATGGAATGCAATAATGGAAAATTAAGCGGCAGTTTGCTTTTTCAATACAAATTGATTTGCATACAATAATGCCTTATGTACTATTGAAAAAAAAGTATAAAACCAACTGGATTAACATCATAATAACAATTATAATGAGTATAAAATTATTACGAGTATGTATACTGAGAGTTGTCGTCGTATTTTCTTCTAGACATTAATATTAATAAAAGTAGTTATACCACTTTATTCTGGTGTCTCAAAGAACCATTGGCTTAAAAGTTGTAATTAGCGAGAGGAATACTCGTAAAATACTTTTTCTTTATATCTTTCTTTAAATAAAAATACTCTTTGCAAAATTGAGATATCTAGTCTTTTATCATGCAAAATACATGTTACATTACTATTTTGTTTTTCAAAAGATTATAAAGCCATAGCCATTATAAAACCAACTAGAAATTACATTACAAGAACTAATTGTGACTCATTAGTCACGATTTTCTTTGGTTTGAGTTCTATCCCAATAAATAACGTTACTAAAAGATATTCTAAATAAAAATACCAAAAATTCTGGGTAACACGGCATATTTCGATAGGAGTCGTATTATAAACTACATTCTGCGCTCGCTTGGTAATATTAGCAACAATTCTTTACAAATTATGGACTATCAAATACCATTCTACACTACCCATAATACTCAGAACAGTAACTGATGAATTATTATTCTTCTTAAAAGTTAGTGAATTATCATTCTACAGTACTGTAAATCTATCACTGAAATAGGGAATTTCTTAGTTTAGTTTTTGAAACCATAATTTTGAAATTACATGTATAAAACCTTAATTTCAAAGTTACTACTGTGAGGATTCCAGCTTATGATAACACCTCGCCTTGACATGGCGATGGCATTTCAAAAAAGGTTTGTTACATGCCACTGTCACATGTACAATTGTACATATGTTTTTACCAAGTTTTTACTATCCCACAAAAATATAAAATTTATGTTGAGTTTTGTCAGGCATGTAGAAATAGAGGGAGGTGATATGAGTGTTCTATTAGCCCCCCCAAAATCTTAGACAATTAAGCAGGTAAAAGACTATTTATTCTCTATGTGCAAATGTTAATTTCACTAAACTTCAGTTTCATATAAGGATGAATAAGAAAGTAAATGTTTTAAAAAAACGAAAATGTGTAGTACATTATTTCAATGTGTCTTTATAGATTTTTTTATATTTACGTGAAATATATAATAAAAATAATTTTCTGAGAAACCGCGTTGTCACCAATTTCATTGTCACATTTCATATCGTTCTTCGCTGATGAAAAAACTGCCATCAATTCTTATCTTCATCAACTCATTTAATATGTTACAAAATATTATGCTCTCTTTACTAGTTTTAGTTTTTTGGCTAGCCATGATTAGTGCAAAGATGTTCACATTCGTAAATCAGTCAAAAAAAATACAAACTGGACGGGTGCTTGCGTTGCGCCCATTGACAAGTTACTGTCTATCCGTTGTATCAGGAATGCATCAACTAACGTTCAGGACGCGTTATGAATTTTTTTAATCAGCTCAACGCGTAGCGGTTAAAATCATTAAAGCCACCACGCTAATTTCGCTTTGTGGTATTTTTTATTTATCCACAATGCGTTGCGACTATATTTACATGTGTCCACAACATACACATCGTTTTGTGATTAATTTAAACAGGCCACAACGCGTTGATGACGTTTTTTTTGTTCAATGAGCGTTTTGGTTCTTCAAGCCTAACATACGTATATAAATAAATAAACTTTAATCAACATGTTTATTTGTAACTGCTTGTTGAAAATATCGTCCACCCCTGACAACAGATCATGACATCTTATCTATGCGTTTTCCGATAGGTAATTAACAGTATTATAACCACGTAGGTGTTCTGGTGAGTGCATAGAAGGTGGGGTGCGGGGCGGCGGGCGCGGAGGGCGCGGGCGCGGCGGCCGGCCCGTCCGCCTCCGAGTCGGACTCCTCCGACGACACGCGTTCGGCGGCGCTGAGCGCAACACGCGCATATTCGTCCGTGTCTATACTCTTGCAGAAGTGGATCGCATACCTGCGTCATAATAAACATAACAATACTCCAGACAATAGACTAGTTCAACGGTTTCTATATTTTAAGGACATTAATAAATCCCTTTTAATTTTTGGAAGCCCATACCAAATGATGACAAATATTGTAACTTAATAAGAGTAAAAATCAATTACCGAAATGTATATGAAATTATAGAATTAACAAGTCCAAAATCAAGTAGGTCCTACTACAGATTACAAGTGGTTCAGTGTTGCTTAGGTTATTCTGTGCAATAAATAATGTAACCATAGATTACAGTATCCAAAATATTCCAGCGATTCAACTACAAGAGTAACGTTCGCTGAATCCTAATGACTTTTCCAAGGAACCCTTGAGATCCGCGGAACCCACTTAGGAATAATTGCACTAGTTGACTGTTCTTAAAACTGATATGATTATAATAACAAAAAATCGTGAACATAATTTACAGTAAATAATACTTAAATTCATTAAAAATTATGTACGTCATTGATTTAATTTCTGTAGTGAGAACAGAGTAGGGATAAGCTACAGATGACGGTACGGTATTGTGACGTCACAAACTTGTATTGTCATCGTTAATGCCTGGTTCGGACTAGGCTAGTAATTTAGTCAAGTGGCGAGTAATTTAGTAACTAAACGTGTCTGAACAATGATGATTTAGTCGAGTAGTTTAGTAATTGATTTAGTAGAATCAATCCATTTTGTTCTATATTTTTCGGCAAGTAGCGTCCCACCACGCGTCTGGCTTAGCGGTTCATCGACTAAACAAGTCTGTATCTGTTGTTTTAGACCAGTTCATTAGGCGCCGCAAAAATGTCGTTTCGCTGTAAGGAACGAGTAACTTTTAAAATTTGTTTCGAAATAATATAGAACACGAGATCTGTGGAATATTAACTAATACATAACTCCTAGTTTATCTCTTCTTTTAATAAATTTTCGGAACCATAGCTTTCTTTTCTTTATCACACAATTTTCTTTTTAAATAGCCATTACCATAAATTTTATTAGCTTATTTTTTATTACCTTAATGCGTTGCAGCCTATGCGTGTTACAAAAATATTGCTCTCTAATATACTGTACACGAACGTAGTGTTTTGGTGACTAAACTAATCTCCACTCGACGTAGTCCGAACAAGGCTTAAGCGCTAGGAATGACAGAGACAGGTCATCTTCATTGTGTGTTCTCTTACTACTTGAGTAAAATCGCCGAATAACATATTTTTCAATGAATTTCGAAAATATGTTCACAGTTGGGTTCATTATCATTAAACCTATCTTTCGGTTACTCTAAGAATATAGTTAATGAAATAAACATTTGATTTATTGAATTTCACATAATTTTAAAACTTGTGCAGGATCGCATGAAATTCCACTGGATTAGCACCAATAACGCAAATGCCCAGCAGAATTAAAAATATTGCGGGATTGTAATCCCTACAATAATATTATCACACATAAAACAGTTATTAAAACTAATTACTAAGTACATATTATTCATAAACAGTTATATAAATACATATTGGCTTATTATTTACCTAAGCTTCTCCCGTAGTACAGCCTTGCATGAATATCTTGGCATCTTGAGAAGGAAGAAACATGTATAACTTTCAGGTAGAAAATGATCTGGAGGTTGATACTTATCCAGTACCTACAAAATAACAGTAACGATATCATCATCTATGTCGTAAAATTCGCATAACCAGGTAACTACATCTTCGTGCTCAAAATACCTGTAATACAAAATCTCTTTGTCTGGGATCTTGTGGAGCGCGAGGTAATCGTGTTCTTCCCCATACAAAGCGCAAGAAGAGCGCTCTTTCACTGCCCGACAATTCTTCCATCACCTCCCAGAACCACTGCACTAAGGGCGCATTGGGATCGATGCCTGTAAGATTTTGACTTGATTTAATTTGAGTAGTATGTGAAGGAACGGTGTAAAGCATTGACAAGCTTCAACGTTCGCATTGTTTACCTAATTACCCTATTAAGATTAATCTAATAACTTCAGTATTCATACCATATTAAAATTAATAATTTCAGAATTCAAAGTATCCAATTACATCACAATTCGAAGAAAAAAAAACTAATCAATTTAAACCGAATGAAAATAGTGGAAGAATTTTGTACTCATAAAAACCAAAATGAATAATATTATATCAACCACTGCTTAAATATTCAAAATATAGACTGTCGTCTATCTTCAAACTACAGACTCAATTTATCATTTTATCTTTAAAATAGATAGAGTATCAGTTTTTCTATTAAATATAGACTAAGTTCTGTTACATACATATTTTACATATATTTTACATATATACTTGTTTATATACATACGTTGCTAACGCGCCAAAAATGACACGTACAAAAGACTACAATTGTAGTCTCTGGTCTCAGTTGCTCTCGAATGAGCAGATAATATGCACGTGGTACCCGACGGACAAATGACAAACGCTAGCTATTTTTTTTTCTTATTGTTCTAATTACGCCATCTCTTTTAACGAGATAATGGTAGATTAGATTTGATGTTCATAAAATTTTGATGGGCCATCAAATTCTTATTTTGACTATTGTTTCAGTATAAGATAATGACGAATTAAGACCTGATCTAAGATCAAATACTGAATTAGCCTTTGAGTATTCGACAGTTAGCAATATAGTGATATATGTAAGTCAAATAAAAAAAAAAGTATGTGTGTACTCATGTACGCACGTAAGAAGTTATACTTTTTTTGACGTTTTTAAGCAAAACTGGCTACGTATAAAAAACAGATGTGGCCACATATAAAATTGTAAAACTGGCCGCTTGAAATGAATGAAATAAAAAATTAATAAACTATGTTGTGTTACGTCGGCAAATTCGTTTAATTTCGTTTCACGCTAAAAAATACACTGATCTGTTTTTCCAAACGCGCCAAAAGAAGTATAACTTCAAATATGGATAAATGAGCGTTCGAAACATTTTTTTTGGCTGTTTCGTGAGCACGTAAGGAATCTTTATTACATAAAATCATTGTACGTATACAGTATATCTATATCTTTAAGCTATACCGTTAAAGGGATAGAAAGAATATTTAGAAAAGATCACACCATTCTCCATTCGGAGTACACAAAGCAGCATGAAGGCGCAACGAAATCCAGTTAGAGCAGAAATATCGGACGATCCTACTCGCACTGCTCAGTTTTTCTACACTAATAAATATCAACTTTAGCTTGCATTAAAACAAAACATAACCAATATTGGATCTGTGTGTACATCTCTGTTATATCTCGAAAGATATTTAGAAACTTTTTCTATTGACGTTCTATTCGGTGGTGTGGCAAAAACAGCAAAAAATTCAACTATAAAAACAGACACAATCTCATTTCATCGGCTGTAACAGTAAATATACAATTTTCAAATTTACATTCATTTTATCACTGGTCAAGTATAAACTGGATTATCAATTGACGTGCTCGATGTCGTGTATCTATGCATCTCGCTTCTACTTGGTTTTATGTTCCAATTAAAAAAAATTGTTGAAAATATACTACATATTAGCGGCAAAACTGGATGTTGTTTTTCCTTTATTATATTTTTGTCTGTGAATTTCCACAAATAAAAATAAAAACAGAGCAATATCAATAAAGTGTCCATTTAAAGATACGAGTTTTTCTCGGCTTCTAAAAGAATTCTAGTTTCGTATAAAAATTAAAAAATTATGTGATTAAATTTTGTTAATATGTCATATTCTTAGACGCGTGGTAAAACAACCATGTGAAATCTTGCGATTGTTCTTTGAAATAAGGTTTTAATTGCGATTCTGTTACTTTATTGAATTAGCAAATTATGAGGGAAGACAGTGTGTATCATATGTGTGTCTGTACAGAATGCGTGTTATTGGTATGCAGCGTAGTCGGCGGGTCCCATTTAGCACTTAAGCTATCGAGTACCTAACCTTATAGATTGTAAATGTCATTTATTTTATTTCAATGCAATTTACGTCTAAACACTGCTGCAGTTACTGCGCGCAGATTGGTCAGCCCAAAATCAAACGAAATCTGTGTACACGTGTATATGAGTAGATTGAGATAACGTAATAGAGGTTGAATCAAGGTGAAAGCGAGACGCATAGATACATGTCAATGAGTACACGTCAAATTGATAATTCAGTTTAATTTGACCCGTGATAAAATGAATGTAGAAAATTGTATATTTACTGTTACTTCTTCTTCTTTTCTTTTATGTACTGACAATTCGTTTCATATTTATTAAAAACATTTCTGCCATTTTCATGTAAAAAAGTGGTGCATGGTCTTCTTTATACTAAATTCCTGACACTCTTCCGTAAAGTGATAGTAGGCTTTATTAGAGTTAAAAAGGGCTTCTTGGGAATACGCAAGTTCAGTTGCACATATTTACTGAAACTTTCCAATTCTCAGCACTCGCGCAGAACTTTAACGCACAATATTTATAACAACGCACTTTTGTAAATAAATAAAAAACATCATTCATTCATTCACTTTTGTACTTTAAAATTCACAAAAACGCAAAAAAGAACAGAAAATTTAAATAAAATTAAAAAAAATTAACTTCAATTTTCCCATTCCCGCCAAAGTCTTACTGTTAATTAACAATGAAATGAGGTTGTATTTGTTTCATAGTTACATTTTTTGTCTTTTGACACACTACCGAATACCACAGTAAGCCATTACATAAGTATTTAAATATCTGTTGGAATACACAAGAGATGTACAAACAGGTATTGCGGTATTGGTTGTGTACTATTTTAACGCAGCGAGAGTTGATATTTATTATTGTCAAAAAGCTGTGACGGTGTGATATGTGGGCTGTACATTGTACAGTAGAAGTGGTCCACGGTGGGTAGTGTGGTGGGGTGTGGTGGGGTGGGGTGGGGTACCTTTGTAAGTGGCGGAGGCGCGGAGCGCGTGCACGGGGATGTCGGGCGAGCCGCAGACCAGCGCCTCCAGCTCGGCCGCCGTGAACAGCGCCAGCAGCGGCGCGGGCACCACGCGCGACACGCCGTCGCGCACCGCGCGCACCTGCTCGTCGAACTCGTGCAGCCTGCCGGTGACAGTGCCAGTGCCCCGTGGCGTGCTTTACGTATTACACTTTTTTTTCTTACTTCATGGTATGGCGCACAGATTAGCGCATTTGCCAATGTCACGTGTTAATAAGTATAATCGACATGAAGCACGTTCGAAGCAAATTCGTTTTTTCTTCTTATCGTGAAACTCCTCCACTAAAATAATAGTGGGCTTTACTGAAGTCGTAAAGGACTTCTTGGAAGAGGGTGAGAGCCTCAGCTACACACGTTTATTTAGACCTACTTCATTCTTTTCACTTATACAGAACTTTAACACATGATATACTCTCACTTTTGTACTTTAAAACTCCCAAAAATATAAAAAATAGTAAATCTAAATAAAATTAACAACCTTACTTCTCCCGTTCCCGCCAAATAGTCCGTATTAACACTTCTATATAAACTCAATGATTTTATAATATACTGGCTGTTGCCCGTGACTTCGGTTGTGTAATATTTTACTTACTACATGAAATAGTTCAAAAACCTTCACTGGCATACGTCAACAACTCACCAAAGTTTCATCATAATCGGTTAATAGAGGTGGACAATCCTCTATGCATAAATGCATAGAGGACAAACATACAGAGAAACATTCCTGTTCATATATAGAAGAAGAATGTAAGGCGTAGATACGTTACTAGCGCGCAGAAAATGAAGCATACAAAGACTACAAATGTAGTCTCTGGCCTCACTCGCTTTTGAATAAGTATCTAATACGCAAGTGCTACCCAACGAACAACTTAGCTTTTTTTTTTGCTATTATTGTTTTAATTACACCATCCTTTTTACACCATTTCGCAATGTAGTGAAATGTAAGTAAAATAAAAAATGTATGTGTGTACGTTCACAACATTTTTTGTTGTTGTTCTGTGAGCATGTGATTCGTTAATCTTTACTACAATATTATTATATAAACTGAGGTAGACATGCCCTACTCTAAGTAAGGAACATTTTTTCACGGTTCTCGAATTAAAACAATGACAATATTACACACAGACACACTCACAATATTTACGTGATTATA
The DNA here is from genome assembly GCA_907165235.1 of Zeuzera pyrina. Lineage (NCBI taxonomy): Eukaryota > Metazoa > Arthropoda > Insecta > Lepidoptera > Cossidae > Zeuzera > Zeuzera pyrina. Next base: position 6,992,975 of record OU015617.1, read on the forward strand.
ATTAAAAAGCAATATGAAGGCTACTAAAGGTAAATGAGTGTTAGTATCAATCAGTCAAGCTTTTTAAACAACACTTTTTGTAAAATTTCGTGACGTACCTTTGTTGCGCGTTAGCACGACGCACTGGTGTTAATTAACTCTTATTTAACGGTACATAATTTGGTGCGTAATGTACGTTTACCTCAGTTTATACAGAAGTTTACGTACACATTCATATACATAACAAACTCGACCGATCATATTGGCGTAGTTCTCATATAAATATCCGGCTCGAAGGACCATGATGTACGGCGCGGTGGATCCATACAGAGATTTTTAATTATGGTTCCTAAATAAGAGATCAATTTAAGCACCACAATATGGTTTATTGACTCGACTTAATTTAAAATGGTATGGTTTTAATGGTTATGAGCACACACGAACCGATTGTTGATTGGACATGTACTGATTATGAAAATAGTTGAATAGCCGCGTATCGCCGTAAAAGATGACAGCACGCAACGTAATGTACGCTGCTAGCATCGTATAGGTATATTCCAAGCCAAGGCCTAGTCAGGTAAATTAATGGAATCAACTTTGGTAAGTTGACTTGGAATCTGGGTTTCATTGAAGACATATTCTCGTACGTTGTCTGATACCCATATCACAGATTAATTAGTTACTTACTTAAACCCTTATTATTAGGCTAGTGTTTAATTTCAAAATATCTCTTCAATTACCTTATGGAAATTTGCTTGAAGATAAAAAAAAATTAATAATATATTAGCTGTATTTTTACCTATAATGTAATGCCAACTGTACGTATTCGTCTTTGTTTTCAGGCGTCACTCTCTTGTGTCGCGTCGACAAAGGCACCTCGTGTCCAGCAGACGAGGGTATCGAAAATGGCAGCTCGAGATTTTGTAGCTCCTTAAAACAAAATAAAATTATTCAAGTGTATTGAATGTACATACACTATACACAAATACAAAAAATAAAAAATATTACATCAATTAAGCAATCCACTCACGTCCAAAAGGTTTTCCATGCCATATGTAAGTATGCAATAATTTTGTCAAAACAATTTCTGGATATCTCAATGATCTCTACTTTCGACTTTCGTAATATTTTTTCATAAACTTTATAAATAACTCCAGATGCCGTGTCGAAACAGGAATGGTAAAGTAAATCAGATAAGCTGATTCACTTGGAGATATACACACATATATTATCAGCTAAGCTGAACGCCCGTTATTTCGTTCGAAAATAGTACCCACACATCTACATTTTATTTGAATTTATTTGCCTCACTTTGTAGTACGGGACAGGCTGTCCAGAGTTATAAAGTCTATGTATTTTTCCTGTAAATTTCAAGAAAAATGTTGTATATATGGTGAAATTTTAAAAACTTTCGTCCACTATTTTCGGAAGATGAAAAAGGGAAATGGTTGAATCAAGACAGAGTACTTAATTAGCTCCCTCTTTATTTCTCATTTTGATGAAAATTTAATGAAAATATGTTAGGAAAAGCTTTAATATTATGGACTATTATGGTGGTCAGTCGTCATTATGAACTATTGAATCGAATGTCTATTCATGTGTTACCTTATTATTAGGTGTCATATCTCGTATACACAATAGCGCTGGTAAGAAGTCCTTGTCGACTTCGGCCAAGTCCTGCGGCCTGAGCTGCTGGCCAGCTAGCTGTCGCCACACTCCCTCCGCCAGAGACAAGGATAACGGAGAGCCAGTGCGAATAGCGATACCCATGAGGACGCCTGCATTACATTACGTCTAGTTTTAGAGACTTGTACGTAATTATATTGTATTTACTCACATGTTAGTTCGCAAAAATCTATCTCATATTTTTTACATACGTAACTTCGAGCCATTATTTTGAGGGTGGACGGAGCATACAGGCGCAACAATAGCACCTTGACTTTGTTTTTAACTTTGGGTTTATAGACAGTAAAGCTGAGTTGAATATTACTAATCCATCACCTGTACCAGTACATTAGAATATTATATTGAGTATGAATGGTAAGTTTATACATTCTATATATTAATGTAAGGACGGCATTAGAGATACTGCACGAGGATGTGTATGTTATACATTTTAACTATACTCTTCCAATATTCAAAACCACTAATCGACATATATTTGCGTGCACGGAGGAGTGTAAGATTTAGCATTATTATTCTTCTTTTGTGGCGATCCTCCTGCTTCCGCCAATAACATAGTGAGAAACGTAAAAGATTTAGCATAGTTTTACGTTCATACTGTCAATATCAAGCTCATAATAGTTTGTGATTGTATTATATATGTAACTTCCATGGATCAAACATTCGCACAGAATAGAGATCGTCGCCAGAGGGTTTATATTACAAGTTGATATTTATATTTATGGTCGAAATTGGACCACCGGGCGATCTCTAGTATATAAAAATGAGTGTTTCTTTGTATGTTTGTCCTCTTTGCGTTCCTGAACCATTCACTCGATTGTGATGAAACTTTGGTGAGTTGTTCTGTGTACACCAGTAAAGATTTCTGAGTTATTTAATTAAGTAAATGAAACACTGCGAACGTAGTCGCGGGCAAAAGCTAATATACTCTAAAATTTATATAAACGATATAATATGATGAGTACTTGATCAGACACGCTGATTTGCTACATACGCAGGTTTTGTCCAGCAATGCCAGTCGATCCCAGTGAACGGATATAAAGCATCTTAGAAAAACATGACAGAAAGAAAGTATTGTTTGCTACGTATTTATAATGCTATCTTCCTTTAGAGTGGACAGTGTCAATGTACAACAACAAAATTATCTTAACGCCATTCCTAGCAATAAGTATTTATTTGAATTTGATGCTAGCCCATCGCATACGCAAATTCCCTAGAATAAGCTTTTCTTTCTATCGTAGATCACTATGGAAGAAAATCACTGAATAGATCTAACATATTAGAGAGGACCAGCAAGATATGAAACCCAAAGCTCACCAAGGAATCTAAAGCAATTGAGATGTAGTGCCGTATTCGCGGTTGGATTCAGTAGGAAGGCATCTCTGGAGGCGCCGGCGTCCCCTCGTCCATTAGGCGTGGCCATCAGCAGCGGCAGTGACCCGTTCTGTAGTTCCTCGCACATCTCCGCTATGCTCTCACTGTAGCCACCGCCACAGTCGTCGACACTTTCACCTGATCAAGTGGTTTGATCAAATCAGAATTACTGTACAGTACTGTCTATGACTAATAATGTACAATATACGTTATTTTTTAGCTTCTTTCTCATTGGTTTTGAAATTAGAGTGTGGGAGATTTTGATATTGACAAATGTTTACATGTTACATACATTTATGTTTCATGATATACTATAATATGTATGTTGTATATAATAGACCGATCGACCGTTCCGGCTAATTTCGACCAAAATATCTAATTTCGGTCACAGTTTCAGTTTCGGCCACGTCGAAACTCGGTGTTCGTGAAATGTTGCGCGTCGTTTAGCGAAGTTCGGGTGAGTTCGTGGCTCGTGTGTGGTTGTCAGCCGAGTTCGCCGACCTACGTGACTATGTCGATTTTAATTTATGTGTTTTTTCTCGGTTTCTTTTAAATTATTCAGTTACATTTACTATTACGTACTTGAATTATTGTTTTTTATTTCATTATAACACGTTGACTGTCTATGTACGTGTAAAAATTACACTAAATTTTAGTATACAATAAGTTTTGGTTTTAGTTTCGGCCGAAATTTAGATCGAGGCCGAAGATTCGGTCGAAACTGAGACCGAAGCCGAAGATTCGGTTTCGGCCTAAAATCCTGTTACGGTGGGACATCGGTACATATGTATATATTAGAGAGCGCGCGGAGAGCGGAGACTGACCGACAAACTTGACCTTCCAGACGCGGTGCGGCAGCGCGAGCGCGTCATGCGTGAGCGCGGGCAGGCGCGCCACCATCTGGCCGAAGACGGAGCGCATGCCGGCCGCGCCTGCCAGCCCCGCGCCCCCGCGCCGCGCGCGCCGCGCGCCCACGCGCGACAGCTCCACCACGGGCCCGTGCTGCCGCTCGCGCACCATCGTCGCCATCACCGCCTGCCGCCGCCGCCGCCATACACATACACGTACACGTCACACTACCATGCCTCACTATTCTAAATATAACTTTTTGGCGGGAACGGGAAAAGTGAGATTGTCATTTTTTTTAGATTTTCTATTTTTTTACATTTTTGGAAGTTTTAAAGTACAAAAGTGATAGTATATTGTGTTCTTGTGTAAGTGAAAAGAATGGAGTAGGTCTAAATAAACATGTGTAAGTGAAGTTTTCGCGCTTTTCCGAGAAGTCCTATAAAACTTCAGTAAAGTCTATCACTTTACTGGAGGATTTTTACGATAACGATTCTACATACTAATACAATACGTGAAATTGGCAAAGGCGCTAATCTGTGCGCCATGCCATGAAGAAAAAAAAAATTCTAAATAAAATTGAAACCCTTATTACGTAACTTGCAGTCAGCATGCAACAGCCAATATCGCGAGCGATATCTGTTGTCAAAACGAGAATTTGTGTAATGTAATTTGTATAGCAACGCTCAACGTCTACCGCGAAAGGTGCATTTTATGGTCATAGAATAATAGAAACGCTATTGTCATACATGATACCAATTTTTTATTACAATTAGTCACCTGTCGCGCAGTGATCGCGTGGCTGTCGCTGTCTGCAAATTTTAAGGTAATAACCTGCGGGTCTATAGCGTGTTCATACTGATGAGAATAAGCGTCGTCTTCGTAGTCATCATGTATGACGATTGCGAATCTATTCGTACCGTAAAATGCACTTTTCGCGGTAGATTTAGCGCCACTATACAAGTTACATTACACAAATTCTCGTTTTGACTGCAGATATCGCGCGATATTGGCTGACGCATATGTTGACTGCGTAATAAGCATCCTCGTTTTATTTAGAATTATAAAATGTGTACATGTCGTGAAACTTTAAAAACATTACTACCAAGTCTTCTTCTATTTTAAGATATTGTACAGACTCAGGTGTTACTTTTCGGAAATCCATTTCATGTGATGGATTCCTAAAATTTTTAACTATTTTCCGCTCAAACTCCAAAAACTACCAATCGACACGTGTTTCGCCTCTCAACGGAGCAACAACGAAGAATTCGGTGCTGGTTAGCTGACCGAGTCTGATCTCTGGAATATTCTGAGAATGCTTCATTGAGAGACGAAACACGTGTCGATCAATTGGTGGTTTTTGAAGTTTGAACGGAAAATAGCTAAAGATTTTAGGAATTAATCACATTCTTCTCTTTTATATACTGGCAACTCATTTCGTATTTATTAGAAACATTTCTGCCATTTTCATGTAAAGAAGTGGTGCATCTCTATGTGAAATGTCTTTCTTCTTTTAACAAACTGGAGTTAAGAAGGACTTCTTGGGAAAACGTTAAAACTTCAGTTGCACATATTTATTCACACTTTCTAATTCTCAGCACTTGCACAGAATTTTAACGGACAATATAATATAACTTTAGTACCTTAAAACACAAAAAATAGAAAATTTAAATAAAATGCCAACTTCACTTCTCCCGTTCCCGCCAAAAAGTTCACAAAAGTTCACGATGTCTTCATAGAAAACTAGCGTACGCGGTTTGTATGTGTGCCAAAGATGTGTGCGCGCTAATATACACACGCCTGGCACGCGCGCGACGGCAATATTTAGGTTGAATTTGGGTAATTATTGTGGCGCTAGTCGGGGTTGCACGCGACGCAAACACGTGAACGCTTCCGTTTGCTGTAATTAGTTCTTCACATCGTCGCAAATACAAAAATATCTAAATTGCGTCGAACGTATTAATTCCTTAGATGCCTACATATTTATTCGAATACAGAGTTATCATTCTTCAATATAACTACAAGACATAAAATTTAACAAACATGAAAAACTTATCCGCGTGCATTCCTTTTTATTATTAAATGTATAACTAAACGAGATGCTCTCCGAATCTCAGATCTAATGCTACAACCCTACATACCCGGCCATACATTCCGTTACACATAAGGCGGTAGTCGGCCTTCTTTTACATATATTCTCTGGCCTGAGCCTGACACATGTGACTGACACCGAGTCATTGTCTCAAAACTATAGAGCACGACACAGTGATGTCGCCTCAACGGGTACATACTACTTCGTGCGCAACAATACGACATCTGTGTCTGGTAACAGATGCCAAGTCATTGTTTTGAGATTATCGAGCACGACACAAGACGTGGCGTCACCGGGTTTGTTGTAGGTATAGGTACTACATTTACATACTATTTAAATGTAAATGGTACTTGTTGTGGTACTTCTGTGGCTGCATGATGATGTAATAATACTGCTAATAGTTGGTAGATAATATATCGTACTTATTGCGGCATGTTAACGCTTATTTATTTTAAAAACTATTTACGCGATATTGTTTTAAACTCATTGCAGCGCGCGGACATTGATTTTGCCGATATTTTCATGTTATTAAAATCGTGCAATAAGATTAAGGAAATGTTGTGTCAGCGTATTAGCTGACACAATACATTTTATAATTATTTATATTGGTACATGCATAGACTGTCGCGTTAGCGCGGTGGTAGAGCGCCTCATTCTAAGCCAGAATACCGAGTTCAATTCCCAGTCTCTCACGGTTTGCTCCTACAGTACGTTGTACGGTACCCATACTATAAATCTAGTGTTTAGTTTGGGGTCACACCTTAGCGTAATTGATTATGCTAGTAACTAATTAATCTGTCTGAAGTAATTTATTCATAACATATACTATATCTCATGTAGAAAGAAACTGCACAAACGGACAATCAACGCATAGACCATAACGGTAGGTCAAAAACTAAAAATTTCGCATTGAAATTCCTTATAGTACGCTAGAACGATTAGATTTAGAGATTTTAAAAGGGGTGTTAAAATCAGTACTATGTAAAAAATTAACACTATAGTAATTGTAACAAATCCATAGACGAATCTATCAAAAAAAATGATTAAGCACGTATTTTATTTTGAAAAATCAACCTCTAAGGACAGACTAATTAGTTATTAAAGGAGGTAAAAGAAGGTGTCACAGTCGGGGGCAACAAATAGTAAATATACAAATCATATTTTTATTATATTTTTAAATATATTTTGTACATGTAATGTACCTATATATGAAAAATCAACGAATAAATAATGAAATCTTACTTTTCTAAACGCCGCCTCTTTCACACTGTAGAACAGCAATGTTCGTAGGTGATCCAGTGGACCATCCAAGATCAGAAGTGGTAAATTCGGGCATATCAATTCGGAAAATTGGTGCAATAATACCTAAAAGAAATAATAAAATAATATCTCACACACTCGAAATGTTATCTATGGTGTTCAGAATATTTATCAGATCATAGTAGTGACCAGATTCTAGTTGGTTATCTACGGTTGTTTTCCTAGAATCCATATAATAATAATCCTATTCGCGATATACCTACACTTACGTCACAGAATAGTTAACAGCACTACATACAGAAATGGGTCTCTTTTGATGTTGAAGAAAGCCAGCCAGCCAAAAAGTTATAATAGCTTACAAAATTACGTACTCACAAAAACTGCGCGCGTGAATGGAAATTTATACCTTTTTTACATGAGGAAATGCTTTATGTATCCCTGTCCCGCTCGTTAGCGGCGGGAAGAGTATATGGGACTACGCGCTAACTACCCACCAAAACCTGACGGTGTACCTACGAGGCGCCATTTGTCGGGGCCGCGGGCACGCTTTCGTACTCATTTACGGCCCCGGATGGCAAATTCATACCTAAACATAGACTGCGAGAATAGTTAATAAGCTTATTTAAGCTCTGAAATCTCATTTATACATGGTCATCCAATGCATTAGCGCTTATTTTAGTCGACGGTTAGTCGGGTCAAGTAGAAAGAGGAAGATTCTTTTAGTCGATTCGAGCCCAACACCCCCGTCAGTCCTCACATTCTTTCCTGAGGTATGATGAGCAGTTGAATATTCGTAGGGAATTTTTACCTTCTCAGAAACAGAAAGCAGATATTGTTGTCATTATACATACCAGCCTATTACAAATGAGTTGTGGTGAGAGATCTCGCAGCAGATGACATTCGAGCGGTGGCGCCGGCGGAGGGCGTGGAGCACGAGGTGCTTCCACACACAAAGCAACAGTATGAGCGCTTCCACATGCCACCTTAGTAACGCGTTTACCCTGCAATTTGTTTTTCTAAGGAACACAAACATCCACATAATTAACAATAACAAAAAAAAATACTTTTTTACACAAGCTATTTTTGTCTAAACTAAGGGAATTATGTTCATATAACAGTATTGATATTTGGGTTAAATCACTTTCCGATGGTCATTCACAATCCACAAAACCACGAATATTTCTAATAACAATATCTAGAGAAATATCTTACGATTTGAAATCAGTATCTATGGCCTTTGGTTCTCCTACAAAGTCCTTCTTTAACCCCCGACGCAAAAGAAGGGGTGTTATAAGTTTGACGTGTCTGTGTGTCTGTGGCATCGTAGCTCCTAAACGAATGCACCGATTATGATGCGGTTTTTTTTTGTTTGAAAGCAGGTTTTCTAGCGGTGGTTCTTAGACATGCTTTATCAAAATCGGTTCAGCCGTTTGAAGAATATCAGCTCTTTTTTTTTTAAAGGGACTAGCATCTTCTATTAGTCTAATCGATGCGAAATTTAATACCTATACTGTGATTTCAATAATGTCACAATAACATAGTAAGCTTGACCAGATGCTGCAGCATCATCTGAAGTCAGCAGGATATCCAACTCCTCGCTACTTACAGTAGAGGTATCATGTTTAGGCTCATTGAAATGGTCTATATAAATAGGTTATAAATAGATACATAGATGGTGATCAGTGTCTGATGATGGATCAGACAACTATTGTCAGAATACTCAGATTTCGGCGAAGCACGATCTCGTGTCGCAATTTCGTGTATCGTCCCAGAAAGTATTTACGTGAATGTGGGGATTGAGTGTAGATCGTAGTGTTTAAAAAGCATGAAATAAAACAAATTAAAAATTTTAAAAAAAACCGACTCAAAAAAAAAACTTCCAAAAAGCGAAAAAATAATATGTACCTCATAGCCCTTTAAATTTGTGATAAGTTTCAATATAAATAGTAGTAGTAATATATCCAAGCATCGTCACGTCGCGGGACCGCTAAGTAAATAAAGTAATAAAAAGAGAATAGAACTAAAAATGATAAAGTATGTATGAAATTTAAATACAAGTTAACTTAGCGGTCCCCCGACGTGATGACGCTTGGATATATTACAGATATTACTTCTACTTTTTATATTGAAACTTATCACAAATTTCAAGGGCTATGAGGTACATATTATTTTTTTACTTTTTGGAGGATTTGTTGGAGTCGGGGGTTTCCTAAATTTTTAATTTTTAGACAATTCGTATGTAAAAGTACTTTGCATCAAGTACATTTTATTCCATTTTGAATTGCATGTTAATTTCATTTTAGATTAAAATTCAGTGGGATTCAAATTAAACTCATAACAGATTCCATTGTAGTAAATCAGATAACATTGGATTTGAATTTAATATTTACAGGTAGTCATTAAAATTACCTGCAAAGCTGTCAGTAATCTTGGTCTCTGAGCAGCTAATGTGGTGCCATCTCCTAACTGCCCCTCATCGTTATCACCCCACGTGTAAACTTCGCCAGCGTCTGTACATGCCACACAGTGTAGACTACCTAAAATAATATTATAATAAAACTTTATTCAACTATTAGCATAGTAAAGTAGTCGAAAAAATCGAATATAGGTATTATGTATTAAGATAGTTTGACTACAATTGCTGATATCTTTTTCTAAATATCAGAAAAGTATATGTAGGTGTATTATATTCTTGGTGTTTTAAGACTAAAGGAAAACTGTTAAAAATAATACCTGTCGCAATAGATACAATCATTTTTCCTTGCATGCCTGTCACACGCGTAGGACGCCGGACATGGTCATAGCTGCCGTGACCTAGTCTATGGTAATCGCCTTTACCCCTAAAGTAACAATAAACAATTTAAAAAATGCACACATTAAAAAAAGTTTATTCTTAAATACTAACTGCTCATTGATTATTAATGAAATAATTTATAAATTAGTCTGATACAACGTACCATGTATAGACACTTCCACATTGGCAGAGAGCTACTGAAAATTGAGATCCGCATTCAACTTTGATTACTCGTAGTCCTTTAAGACAATCTATCCTCATTGGCACTTTACAGCCTTCGGAGCCTCCTCTACCTAAAATTTAAAAAAACAGTCGAGCATAAAGAGAAACTTATAGAAAAGGTTGTATTTTATAGGGTTTTTATAACGAACATCATACCCAATTTTCCGTAATCCCCGTCTCCCCAGGACCAAACATTGTCATCATCCGTAATACAGAGGGTCTGGGCATCACCGGACCCGCATGCCACATCTATCACACGATACATCGCTAAAGCTTCCACCTATGAATAAAAAAAAAATAAGTTTCAAAATGTTAAAACACATGATTAAATCATTCAAAATATCTTCTTAGTACTTATGTATATGCAACATTTAGCAATAATACTTTACTGCGTAGTCGTGTTGTCGGTGAGCTTTGATTGGGACCTAAGTTATTACGCAATGACATCGTACTACATTATTATTATATTTCTTATGTCATAATAGTGATCAATAAAACGTTTACCGACCTGATTAAACTGCATTTTCACCTTAACTGCATTGTAACCTTTCGCATACTAATAATTAATTACTTTGTGCGGCCGGAATGGTTGGACACTGCATTTTACATAATATTAGGTTTGCATACTGTGTACATTGCATTGCATATATATTTTTTGGTCCTTCAAGCCAGATAGCTAATTGAATTAATGAGTAATAATTTAATTTTATAAGTGACCGAATACAACTGACATTTGGAGCTTTGGTGCATGGAAATTACAAAAGTATTTTAAACAGCACTTAAATTTTTTTAATCGAATATTATTTACCATTTTAGGTACAAGTTGGTCTTCAGAGTCCCCATGACCTAGACGTCCGTATCTTCCTTTGCCCCAAGTATATATTCTTCCACGTGCTGTTAGACACGCTGAGTGAGCGCCACCGCACGCAATTTGAACCACTTCTAATCCAGATAACGCTGTTATAAGCTTTGGACGATCATAGCTCCTATGAAACAAAATAATTAAAATATTGTATAAAATACTATGAAAAAGCCTATGAAAATAAAATATTTAAAACATATCAACGCTTACAAAATTATAAAGTTTTGACATTTGAGTTAATATACACATACACAGGTGAATAAATGATATTAGGCAGAATCTAAGTTTATAATAAATACAATAAAATTTTCAAATACATCTTTCTTCAAATAAAAATGCATGCAAAACACCGATAGAACAACTTACACTCTATTCCCATGTCCAAGCTTGCCATCCTCTCCTTCTCCCCAACTATAAACATCACCATCAACCGAAAGCGCTAAGCAATGTTTACCTCCCGAATTACACGCAACCTGCGCGACAAATACAATTAATTGTATAGATGATAATATGTTGTATACACGCAATTCTTAATTGGATACATTTACTATATTTGTCTACTTACTATATCCTTGTACTATACCTTTGTAATGAAGACATGTTGTATGGAAGCCAATAAGGTAGGTTGAGAAACGGAGTCTATTCCGCCTATACCCAATCGTCCGCCCGCACCGTAACCTGAAATTATAAACACATAATACAATGTAATAATTTAAATACGTATCTATTTAGATAGATTTTTCATTAGCAATACATAACATGTTAAATTTTTATTATACTTTTTAAGTAAATATTATATTATCTCTGACTACCCCGTTGGGGATACAGCGTGAAGTTATGTTATGTTTATGTTTTATTATATTACGAGATATTTTTGAATATAGGGTTAGTTAGCAAACTTGTTAGTAATGGTAAAATTATTCACATATATACAACTCAACACTCAATTTGAACAAGCACGATTTACCACTAGCGTAGTCCTTTCTATCAAGCGTGGTAGCGAAGTGTTTTCTACATCCAAGAACTACACTACGAGACTTAATGTGGTGAGTTGTATGAAAGGACCTTTGAAGAACTTGAACAAGTTTGTCTTCCCGTCAAACGTGATGGCGAAAAGCGTCTGCTCGCCGCCAACGAGCTGTACGTGATGATTTTTGAACGCCACTCACCCGTGGCATAGACCTTCCCGTCGGGCGTGACGGCGAAGAGCGTCTGCTCGCTGCCCACGAGCTACACGGGGGGAAGTTTTAAGGAACGTGACTCACCCGTGGCGTAGATCTTTTCATCGAGTGTAATGGCGAAGACCATTTCCTCGCCGCCAACAAGTTGTACGGGATGTTTAAAGGAATGTGACTCACCCGTGGCGTAGACCTTCCCGTCGAGCGTGACGGCGAAGAGTGCTCTCCACCTAAGGGATACATGAGGGGACGTTTGAAAGAACGTAACTCACCCGTGGCGTAGACCTTCCCGTCGGGCGTGACGGCGAAGAATGCTCGCCACCTAAGGGATACACGAGGGGACGTTTGAAAGAACGTAACTCACCCGTGGCGTAGACCTTCCCGTCGGGCGTGACGGCGAAGAATGCTCGCCAGCTAAGGGATACACGAGGGGACGTTTGAAAGAACGTAACTCACCCGTGGCGTAGACCTTCCCGTCGGGCGTGACGGCGAAGAGCGTCTGCTCGCCACCCACGAGCTGCACGGGGCTGAGCGCGGCGAGCGCGTGGCAGGCGGCGGGCGCGCGCACCTTGGTACCGTCCACGCCGCCCAACTGCCCGCGGTGGTTGTGGCCCCAACCGTACACGGAGCACCCGCGACTGCTGCCGCTCCACCACCCACTCCACTCCTCCGGACGCCTACGCACCAAGCGTTTTATTTCCTTACTAGCGGACGAAACCCGTGTCAATCGTTCATTTTCAAAGATTCGATTATTCAAGTATATAATGAAAAAAAAAATTGGTCAAATGATGCAATCAATGATTGATTGTACACAGACACAATCATGTAGAGATTCATGATTGAAATGAAAGATCGAACAATTTTATAATCCGATCTTTTATGATTTCGATATTTTTAGTGTTTATTATAATTTCATAGTACCTTGAAAAATAATGTGTACGTGTATCTTGTAATTTTTTTTAAATTCCACCTTTAATCACATTAAAGGACATCAATGACATAGAAACTCAATGAAAAACGGACTAGTACAGAGATTGAATATGTCAAATGATTGAATCAATGAATGATACATTCAGTCAAATGTAAATGCAATCATCAATAATTTGAACTGATTGCAATCAAATAACCGAATCAATCACGAACAACACAGGACTATAGTGAACACAAACCAGTTAGCCCTAGACCAGGAGTTCCTAAAGTTTTGAGGCAATGAAACACTCAATAAATCGCTTTTCTTTTATGGAACCCTATAGCAAACTACAACAATAAAAAATATGCGATGGTGCGATTTAAAACAAGAGTAAAAATCCTTTATAACAAAAAATATTTGAAATAAGTATTAATTTGACAAATGAAATTATTTCATTGTTTCCTATAAAAACTACTTTAATAGGTCTAAAATCGAGCATTTTTATTATGTAGAGCGTACTATACAATAAAACTGGTTCAATGTTTGTCAATATGTATGCTTAGATCAAATTCCGCTTAAAAAATAATGTTGCCAAAAATAACAGTAGCCAAAATATTTGAACGATTTAACGACCAAAGTAACACTCGCAAAATACTAGTATCTTTTACACGGAACCCTAGGAATTCCACTTTAGGAACCCACTTTAGTAATCGCTGCCCTAGATGACGCTTATGAGAGGACCTACAATTGCCCATCGTTTAGTAACATAATACTTAAACGACGACCACGCCCACATTTCTCTGCTTGTCAGCTCCCAAATATTCGACATCCGATCTCAATGTGACCGATCAGATAACACCACACCATTCCGTAATCGCAAGATTTTGGCACATTTGTTTTTATTTATAAAATTACTCAAAAGTTTTATCTAAAGTTATAACATTGTATTGGAGTTATAATATTATATTAATATTGAAGATTTCATTTGACACTGATTTCTTTCATAGATAATAATAATGTCAGATAATCATATATAGACAAAATCAGAAGTGTTAGCAAATGAAAGGTACAAACCGTTATTTTACATTATTATATTGTAATCAATTACTCTATTTATTAACTAAATAATAAACATTTTTCTATAATGTTAATTCTTCCAACTCTCAGTATCAGGAACAATAAAACAACTTCAACTGGTACAATATCTGTAATACTATCTGTGAATATCTATCTATCTGTCCTCTCTGATTTGGGGATACAGCGTGAAGATAAATATGTATGTACTATCTGTGAACTAGTTGTGAGATTCGATTTCAGATTATCTTTCCTGTATAGTCCAAATGGAAAAACAGTAATTTAAGCTATATATATTTCATGAATTAAAGTTAGAAGCAGAATATGCGTGTATTACATTTACAAGTTTAAACAAATTTAATTCTTCTAGAATCAACATTTTTAAGATGCACAAACCATACATAAAATATAAACCTTTGATATCATGAAACCAACATAGTCCAAAAACTGTAAACTTACTTATTAACCCAATGTAACAATTGTTCGTCATGTTGTTTCGTAAACTTGGTATTATCCTCCCATGGGTATTGCGAATCAGTGCTGCTGTCTTCCACATTGTATACGCCAAGGTCTGATAATCTTTTCCGAACATCAGATAAGAACGGTAAGGGCATCGGCAAACGACGTAGGAGAGCGTCGGCAGTACGCATGCACAGACAGTATCGTTTAAACCATGCCCACCGAGTCGCATCCGGACCGTTACATAGTCGAGAATCCAATCGAAGGCCGCATGCTAGCCATGCTAATTCCTGTAAGAAACGTGTATATGGTAAAAGCCTTTGTAAATTAAATAATACTTTTAAACACTATTAATTTAAAAAAGACATGATTCTTTTCAGACTTTTTATACATTAACTGACAATGAGATATAGAGAGTAATAGAATCCATGCTGATCTGGGAGAGAAAGAAACAGAGAATTTGCTTACTCTACAATACAGGTTGTTACAGTTGTTCACGGAATAGAGCTTCTTAAAGTTATAGGTGACATAGGTATACTGACATACGTGATAAGTTAGCAAATTGTCACTTTTATTTTGTCATCTGCACTTCAGGCCAAATACTTATTGCTAAGAGTTGCATCATGGTGCATCTTATACGAGAAATAGTGTAAAGTATTTCATATGCATAAACTGAATGCGCTGTACTGCTAGTGCATTATGTTATAATAATAAAATCTATGATCCATTTTTATGACCTGCGCAGGAAGCCAGGAAGATACGGAGATAACAAGATATGACGATATATTTTCTTTTCCTCCTTCTTCACCAGCAACGAAGGGTAATCAAAAGTATAATTAAACATTTAATTAATTTATGCACGACACAGACTGGTTATAATTGGACGTAGTTTACCAAAAACGTACTAATACATACTTGATAACTTTGAGATCTCTTATTTTTTCTTTGATAAGTTACTACTTATTTCTTATTAGCTGTGTTCGCCACGCGTTGCTGTAGCTCAGTATGTATTTTATTATTATTTGTGTTATGGGTCTCAAGTTCATACAAAAATCCCACAAAAAAGCACTTGTTTTTCGAATTCCCCAATTTTTCGGGAAACTTTTCCAATTTTTTAACTGACTTTTTTTTCATAAGAACCTTAGTCGGATTACTATGAACATGTAAAAAAATTGTCAAATCTGGACAGTCGTTCTCAAGTTTTGCCCTTAGCAACGAATATTTTATTTTAATTTTTTATTTAATGTATATATTAGTAATACGTGAAGCGAAAATGTTGGTTCCCTTTTTAAGAAAATTGCGCGGACGGAGGTGTGTGAAATTTAGTACACTTAAAGTTTATATGGAGAAGGACAGGAGAGAGCTAATATTTTTATATACTATGCATTAGAAATACATTAAACTAAATAAATCACTCATTGTTTACGTTCATACTGCCAATGTCAAAAAGACTGTCAATTTTAAACTCATAGTTTGTGATCACATATACGCAACATTCTTGGATTAAACAGTCGCACAGAGTACAGATTGTGGCCAAAGAGTTTTTATTATAAGTTTATATTTACGGTCGAATTTCCACACAGGGCCACTAGTAATTACGTCATAATGAATGCAAACATCGTCAATATTATTTGTAGTATACTTAACTAATTTTCGAATTAATTTTGGGGTGGGCGCTTTCGCTAAACTACCCTCCAACTATTTCATTGTAGTTAAGTGGAACGTCAAAGAACGTCGAGGGCGCACCTTAAGGTAATGCGTGTGCGCCAGATGCGAGCCGGTGCGCAGCGCGGGCTCCTCGTAGTCGTACTGTGTCTGCAGCAGCTGCGGCAGCGGCGCCAGCGCCGGCGGCGCCGCGCCGCCCGCCCCCGCCCCGGCACCCACCCGGGCCCCCGCCCCCGCCCCCGCCCCGCCGCACACCACGCCGCGCAGCCGCCGCACGCACCACACGCGCGCGCGCCACGCTGGCACAGGACACAGTACACAGTACCACTGCGATTAGTCTCACAATCAGTACTACCAACAAGGTAATGGTAGAATAACAACTTTACTAAATTAGGAAGATCACTGAATGTGTTCTAAATCTACAATCTCGTTTGATTTTTAATTTAGTCGAATTAAAATTCAAATTTCAACTAGAATTCAAAGGTGGCAGCGTAGGTTACATATAAAAAATATTTTTTCATTACATTCGGAACTAATTATAAGATTAATACAATAATGAATTAGTATAAAAAATACTTTGTGAGTTACATAGAGTTCAGCAACAAGATAATATATAACTTGAGATTTTTTTCTGTATTTTTTTTACTTGACAACACTGAATTTGAAAATACGTCGTGGTTTGAAAACAGAAAAAATATTGTTATTTGTTATCGTTATCATTGTTTATTTACTTATTTTGTTATTCTCTTTTGTTTTATCCCTTGTCAAATGTCCGCGTCATTGCAATAAGTTTACAATATCATGTAGATAACAATTACTATATAGTTTGTAAATATAGTAATAGACATGAGATGTGAACAACAGCACTATGGCGTTAATGGCAAATTAGTATCACCTATCACTATATTATCTGCAAAATATTCCGCAATATTATTTATCATCATGAAGTCACCAGAAGAAAGAATTTTTTAAAGAACTCTGCTTTTGTAATTATTGTAATAAAGTTACAATTAATTCAATTTAAAAGAAAGTTTAATTTAGTTCCCATTAAATAACTGAACTAAAGCATATTTATGCCTACATTTTGTATATCCACATACAATAGTTCCAACTGGTGATAACATATAGCATTAGTTAAGCAGTTACCTATTTGAGGCCCAGAGTTTGTTCTCTATTTCAGTATATAATAAAGTACTTTGTAAACAGTACACACGTAAAGCCGCTAACCCACTGCGGTACACGTAGGGTTGCCAAAATTTCAAAAAGTCGAGATTTTGGAATTACTCTCAGGTCAAATAAATATTACAAATCAGAATGTTACTTTTTATTTTATATATTATTAAAATTAAAATAATGACAAAGAAATTTAACTTTTTTGTCATGCATGGCATAGGCAACATAATTAATATACACTTATTTATTACGTTGCCACATGTACTTGACTTTCGATTTCACTGAATCCACCATTTTTGTGTGTTTTTTTGTTTGCTTGTCTTTGTCTAAACCACGACTTCCGTCATACTTAATTGAAATGTCTGCTTGTACAAGATACACCTCTTTTATGCATTATTTTTCTTTTTTATATAATTTATTATTTAGAATATAATTTAAAATATTTGTCATTTTTTTTGTTACACCTTTTGTTATTGATTCTTTTGGTAGCTGCGGAATAAATCGGTTATGTCTGATTCTCTTGCCGTTTCTTCCATTATTTTTCATGCAGTCCGTTACACTTCTTGACATAATTTGCATGTTTTGCAATTTACATTTTTTTTGTAACCGAACACGTTCCGTTCAATCGCAGTGAGTGAAGTGATTTTGAAACCGCGCGATGATTTTAAATTTCTGTTTTGTAATGAATTTTATGAGAAGCAGTATTTAGGGTGATTATGGGTAATTATTGTAGCGCCGGTCTGTCTTTAATTTGTACTTCCCATCATCACAAATACAAAATTTTTTAAATCGTATGAACGAAAGTATTGTAATGTCTTTGGATGCCTAAATAATTTTAGTTATTCACCGATCAAGAGTCAAAATAGCGTCGTGGCATCGTCAAAGCATGGGAACCCTTTTATTTCATTTTGTCTCTTTTTTCAACAGAAATAGACACTCATATCTATTTATTAGCTGTGATGTAGGCTGTGGTTCTTCACACTGTTTCGACTTAACACTGATTGTGACGCCTAAGAGCCCGCTCTTACTACATCATCTTATTTACTTCTTTTCGTAACAAAAATATATCGGTTTCTTAAAACGATATTTTAATTAGCAGTTAGATGAAACATTTGCACTAACATAGACGTCCATACAAAATACAGTGCTATTGTGGACGAAATCAAAGGATATAAGATAGGCTAATTTGTCCAAAATATGTTTTATCACTTACACAATGTAGGCATTTGGGCACAAATAGCAAGAGCTTGCGACAATCGAGGCGCTAATTGGTGATCATTCGATATCGCCGTCAACAACGGTCCGTCGAGAAGACGCCACGCTAGTTCCACTGATGGACGCGAAAGTACGGAGCGATCCGAACCAATGTCCTTCAAGTAGATAACAACGTTATAAGTTTTTTCATAAAATATTTAAAACTTTTAAACATATTCATAACTCTTATGTAAGAATTATGTACTAATATTAATTAACTTCAAAAACTAGTAAGTTTAAATTAAAATTAAGTACAATAATACTCATAATTTAAATACTCTTTTACGAAGGAATACGAACAAATTAAAACTAGAATACACTTATCTGGAGTAAAATTATTATATAATATTGCTAAATTTATTGACTCCCTTATTTCGTAATTAGACGTTACATAATATTACTAAATATCTTAATAATTATATTATCTTACCGCTGCGGAACGTGTAGGTAGTATAGGGTGTGCAGTAAATCTCCATCCCCAACCATTTACTGACGAATCACTCACAAATCTCCAACGCAACTCGTCACCTACAACATTATTTTAATAAATAAAATATTGCAAAAGGAATACTTATTCTAGTTATCTATTTCATTTCAATTATTATAAAATAGATTATTACAAAAAAACAATATCATCATACGCATAATTGGAGCTAAATCTGCGAGCATAATATGTATGTAAGTAGTTCGAATTTTCATTTTATTTGTAGTTTGGATTAGGAACAGTAATTTTTAAGTAAATATCTTAATGATGACGTCACCATTAACAATAATCTCTTGTGCCCAATCGGCAGGTTCCCGTCCAGATCTCGTGGCAAGTACGCGCCCGCTACTGTCCGATATCGTGAGTGGATCATTGCGTCGTTCCGTCGAACAACCTTGCTCGAACACCACCCGCAGTGAAGCCGCACCGGGAATCTTTACTACTCCTGTGTTGCAATTAGTTTATTGCGTTCATATTAAGTAATAATGAAACTAAAAATCAGTAATTTATATTTGATCTTAAAACAGGCGTTACATATTACTTTTTACCAGATGTTTTATATCTTGCTACTAATGTTGATGCAGGTGATGACCAAAATTATTATTCAGATTTTAAATGTAACTATTACTCCTATTTCTTGGATGGCAGTTTCTAACCAGATTAAATACTTATATGAAACTAGCCATTCGCGGCCACGCGTTGGTGTGTGTTGAACAAACGAACATTTACATTTTTATCTATATAGCATATAAAAACACGCGCGTATTCAAATACAACGTTGTGTCAAAATTTCAAGTCAATCTGCCGAGTACTTTTCGAGTTTTGCGAGTACAAACATATGGAAGCTGAATTTTTATATGTATCTACCATAAACTTAGTATATACTGGGATATAGACGAACATAGAGCACGTTGACGCGTGACGATTTTTAATTTGTCAATGTCACCTATGAAATCAATGATTTCCTTGATTATTGTGATATGTAATATCACAATCACACACTAAACTTGAAAACAAGAATAACATAAAATAATAAAATAAGTCAACAGCGTTCTCCACAGCTTGACGACTTCTGACGACCTGTCATTCAAAAAGAGTTACAACAGCGTCTCGTTTGCTGTCCCTTTCCCACTCGTGCAACTATCATAAAATATTAAATTCTCACTCGCACTCTTTGTACTGTACTGTAAGTTACTGGTATCTACATACATTCATTATTCATTAATTTAATTATACTATACAGAACCCATGTACCCAACTATAGCTGCACGAATCGTTAGTTTGTTTAATTAAGTAAACATTTCAGAAAATGGTGGTGTCTCACTATCAGTTAACTAAGCTTTTACGAAAGATATTTACGAAAAAAAAATCTAACATATCAGACTACCAGTTCTGATCAGTATCAGTTCTAATCATAATTAAAATATACACCAGAATTGTCAAAACATAATATTAACCAGAAAGGTCTGTGTCGTCCGGGTAGGGATGCGGACTATCAACAGTGACAGGCTGCGGCGGAGGTCGTACGCCTCCGGCCGCCGCCTCTTCCAGTTCACACACGCAGACCTCTACCACCATGTCCGCTACAGCTGGTTTACTGGCACACAAAGCTGAAAGAAAATAATTTACCCTTGGATTATGAAATACTTAGTGCAGTACAAAGCATTGCTTAATCATCAATACTCTATAACTAATCGTTGTCAACTGACGCTTACGCATATTGTAATATATATAATGTATTACAGTGACATTCACCAATGAATAAAAAATATCTAGACACGGAAGCATACTAACCCATGAGCACGTCTGTAATAATTTTAACAGCGTTGTTCGCGTCAGGTATTCGGCCGGATGCAGCCAACTTCAATAAATCCACTAATGCTCTCGCATCAGATTCACTAAATTGCGATGTAAACTCATCCAAAACTCTCTGTAAGTGAAAATGAAAAGCCTCCGAAAGTGTCTCTACCATGTTACATTGTCAGTGATACAAAAATATTTGGGTTGAATCTAAGGTTATAATAAGTTTTATGCAATAAATGATATAATATCACGTATTAATTTTTTGATAATACTATAACATAATGTTACTTTAGGTGCTTCAGCTTGTTGTACAGTCATGGTGGCTGCCGCCACAGACACCGCGCTCGACGACATGACGGCAGAGTGGCGCGACGAGACAGAACCACTGAGAGGACTGCTAGCGCCGCTCTTAGGACAATAACAAATATAATGTCACATTTTCATTGAAATTAATAAACAAACTAACATAAAGTACTTTTAAGATAATCTATTACTAGATATTAGAGAAAACGTTGTTATATACCTCTAGTCTCGCCATAAATATTGTTACAAGGAAAACATCGTTTTTTTTTCTCCATTGCTGCATACGAATTTTTCATATCTACTATTATATTTAACAAGCAATATTTATTTGATATCGCTCTCTCGAAAACGGCTCGAGCGATTTCGATTAAATTTTCAATATAAGAGTTGAGGGGGTGAAAAATTGATCAAGCTAGGTCTCAATTCTCGGAAAAATCGTTTTCTCCGTCTTTCACACACTTAAAATTTGTAAACTAAACTTTTTTAATTTTGCAGCAGAGTTTACCTTCTCAACACCACAGTGGCTGAGTGTAAGTCTACCACGCCAAAGTGCGAGGGTTCGAGTCCTGCATTGTGGTCGGACCTTTTTTGTTTTTTTTTTATATTTTTTTGTAAGACACCGAGTAAAGCTCGGCCACCCAGGTACTGCTATATAATATATAACCTCAATGTGACTAAGCCACAATGTAATCACATATGTATTAAACACATCTGTCATCTCTTTGCATATCCAAACCCGAGTATACTTCTATTGCCTTTATTATTACGTATAATCACTAAATGGTGAAAACGGATTGGTCTGCAGTAGACTTGCATAGTGCAGTAGAGCCGATCTTTAAACATCATGTAGCAAAAATGGAAGCCTTGTCCCTAGCAGCGAGACACAATACAGTGTTACTACTACTCATATTAAGCAAGTGAACTCACGGGAAGAGTAGCTCTATCAGCTGGCGCCTCACCACCGCCTGTTCTGGCATCCTCCACATCTTCATCCTCTGTGTCGGCTGCGATTACAGGAGGGGATGTTGCACATGCCTCGTGAGCACGAAGTGACTCCACTAGAAGCGTACGCGCCTGGTACATAAAAATTATTACAAATAATAGTTATTACAATAATAGTTTACTCATTATACAGATTAAATTGGGCAATTGAGTTTCTAGTTTCTGACTTTACTACTACAAACTATATCTGACAAAAATGTGCCGAGATTATCCTTTAATATTTTGCTAACACATAATCAAGTCAGTACTTTTTATAATTCAATATAAAATCATTCATTTTTTAAAGTATGGTTTTCATATAATTGATATGAAGTTTCGAAACTAACCTGCGTAATATGTAATGCTAGTAAAATCAAAGACAAAGCATGTTGAACAGCCACAGGTGGCTCCAATGCTAAAGTAGCCGCAGCTAGAGACGGCCGTGGACTTTGAGGTTCTTCTACGACTGTCTCTTCCAAATAGAGACCTGAAGTATACAATGGTTTCTATTGACATAATAACAAATTGTTGTTGAACTGTTAGATTACCGCAGTGATTATTAACAATTACTATCAAGTATTAAAAATAATGTTTGTAAATTATTAAAATATAGTTGGCATTACTGATTACTATTTAACAACATGTATCAAGTAAAGACCGCATGTCCTTTGTTTAACCCACAATATTTCTAAGCAAAAATAAGAGATTGTGTTGAACAAGGGACTGTTACAAGAGATTTAACACTAGGTCATTACAATGGGTCGTCATAAGGGCGACCGATCTTATTTTCTCGAACAATAATTTCTCAGTACATGAATTCTCTGTAACAATTTCTCAAACAGAAATATCTCATTGTAATAATTTCTCATATCAATAATTTTTTATGTATAAATTTTCTCCGGCTGTAATTTATTATTTTCATATTAATATCTTTAAGCGCTGCGGCAACGGCCGGCGGAGCGCCAGAACAGAATCCACCTTATAAGAACACTTTTTCTGGATAGGTTAAGTTAGTGTACAAACCATAACGCGCGAGCCGAGCGAGCGAAGCGAGCGTGCCGCAGTAGCGGCCGGCGAAGCGCCAGAACAGATTTCGCCCTATAAGAACACTCTCTTTGGGTAGCTTACGTTAGGTACGTATGTAGGAATATATTAGTAGTATGAGAAATACTGTTTGAGAAAATAAGACGGGGAGCCGTCACAAGATAAAGGGGTTGTTACGAAGGGGTGTAAAAGGAAAAGTAACAAGAGATTGTAATAGAATATTGCAAAAAAAATTAAAAGGTATTAACAAAAAATAATTAAAAATACAAATGAAAACAAGTTTGTTAAAGGGGTAATCACAAGAAATCCACAGCGTGACTTGTGACGACCTGTCATTCAAAAAGGGGTTACAATAGCATCCCGTTCGCTGTGCCTTTGCTACTCGTGGCACTATCATAAAAAATGACATTCTCACTCGCACTCGACGGTCAACGGACCGTCTATACTGTGTATGGTGCAAACCAACCGAGAGTGTGCGCGCCCAGCGGGTCCTTGAGGGCGGGGAAGGGCAGCGGCGGCAGCGGCGCGGCGGCGGCGGCGGCGGCGGCGGCGGGCGGCGCGGCGGCGGCGGGCCGCAGCGCCCAGGCGGCCGAGTGCGACGAGCCGGCGGCGGCGCGCTGCACGCCCTCCACGCCCTCCGCGCCGCCCACCAGCGCCGGCCGACGGTTCACGCTCGTCGTGCCGTTGCCCTGCTGCCCGTGGTCGTTGTCGCCCCACGCCCACACCTGCCAAGGGAACGGGACAGACACGTGCCCGTGGAAGGTCATGAACCTCGTCCCATTTTGGGACATATGGCCAACACCAATAAAATATAATAATAATAATAATAAAAAATACGATCATCTGCCATGCAATTCTGTAAAAACTCAAATCACCAAAGCGAGACTCGCTCGACAATTCACCCCACTTCGCATTCGAACTCACTTGACCTTCAAATGGAATTCACAAACCAAACATTCTAGGAGCGAAGTGAAGTGATCTTAGATGCGAGTTTATCGGGGATTGATATAAGAGTCATCTCAGTCGATATTTCGTCTTAGTGTATTTTAACTTCTCTGAGATAGTTACGTTAAATAAAATTTGTTTTTTTTAGATTAGATTGTCATATTTAGCGAAACGTCAAAAAATTCATTAACGATGGTATGACTCGCTGCCGCACTTATCGAGGCGGCGCTAGTATCTCTGTCGACTTTAGAGAATACCAGTCCACACTTGACAAACTCATCTCACCGCGGATTCAGAAGTGAATTCGAGTAATTCAAACTAGGGCATTCCCTGTGCTATAAGAACCAGACAACTACTAGGGGCGTACCCAGGACACCCAGATCCGAGACAATCTAGAAAAGTTCATTTCCTAAAATTGACCCAACGAGAATCGAATCCGGAACCTTCCGCGCTTGGATCCAACACCGAAACCACTGTGACATCGAGATCGTCATGTATATTTGTGAATTAGTATATACAAGTTATTTATAAGAAAACTAGAATTAGGTCTGTTCTCTGTATGCGCTATAATATAGTGTTAAAATGTCGTATTCATGTGTCAGTCTTTTCATCATCGGAGCTGCGAAATCTTATAAATATTGTATTTATTTGTTGTGATGGTGATCTTATTGCCTTATCAAGAAATCTAGCGTAACCTAGATACCATAATATTATGCTTAATACATAGGTGCAACATCCAACAGTGCATGCCCCATTTTTGTACGTGCAATAATGTGCCACTATAGCATATTTTCCGAACAAACACAGGGAGGTGCTCTTGTTGCAAGAAGTTTTAAAAAAGTGGTTCATTTGATACATTGCATACAAGTTTGGTAGTTTAGTTGGTTTGGTAGATTTGTAAATAGTTGAAGATGGAGTTTACCAATTTCATTACATATACATAGATATTATAACTGCTCGGTGTGTGGCCCAGAAGCCCTAGTATTCAGTACACACTTCTTACGTCGCGAATGTCACTGTGGAAATAAACTTTGGCATTTCGAACGCGTTAGGGACCAACGGTTAGACAAGTTGCAAACGTTTCGTACAATCGAAACGTTCGCTAGCTTTATTGCCCGTCAAAGTTGCAATTTAGCTATATTTTGCACGGCGGATTTCACACGACTTCACTTTTCTTTTGATTGAATAGAAAGTTAATAATGTTTGACTACCAATTTAAAAAACTTTATGCTAGATGATGTGGTATTTGGCATTCTATTCTACTATCGTTTACGACAATTGAGCCACTTGTCTAGGTTCTCTGTACGTGTGACGGTATCCGCCTTTCGTTAATTCTCAATGTTTACGATTTTACATACAATTTTTCTGCATGATCCTTTTGGAGATAAGTTGTGGAAGATAGTAATTTTTAAGCGTTTCTCGAAGTATAAAAAAGTAACAGAAAGTGACGTGTTACACATTTTTCATTTCATGAAATGAACAGAAACATACTCCACATGATAACCCCAAAACTATTTTTGTTAGGACCATAAATTAACCCCCAAAGTCGAAACTCAACTTTTGAAGTTCTCATTTGTGTTTGGATTATTACTAACTACAACTGTTCCAACTTGTAGCAATTTTAAAAACAAACACCACTGTGATTTCACGAATGTTCAGTTTCATTCATTTTGAAACAAAGCAGAATAACAGAAAAAAAATATCCTTTTATAAAATTACCTGATGTTCACTAGTAACAGCTAGACAATGGAGTGCTCCAACCGCTACGTGTATCACCCTGCGCCCGCGCAGAGCCTCTACTAGAGTTGGACGGCGGACGTGAGCATCGCAACCGTGCCCCAAACGGAAATAGTCACCTTTGCCCCAAGTCCACACCTGCAAAAATTTAGAGATTCATAGACGTTCCATAGTGTATAAAATAATGACTTTGATAAGCATGTTTGTAACATTTGCAAAACTAACTTAAAAATATTGTACCTATTTGTGTATGCTTTGCATGTAATGTACTTCAATTCAAACATACTAATGCCTAAACATATCAATGTAATCAAATATTCGTTGTTATTATAGCATTTCAGTAGTCATAAAATAAATCCAATATACTCTTACCTCTCCATCCCTCGTTAGAGCCAAACTAAATTGCGCTCCGCATTCGACTTGAACAACTCCTAAAGAGTTTAATCTTTCAATATTCATTGGTACGGCACAACCGTCAGACCCTCCGCGTCCTAATTTAAAACATATAATCATTGCAAAAATTATTTTTATAGCCACAGAAAAATATTCCACCTTGAGTAACACTGTTTATAATTACCCAATTTACCAAAGTCTCCATCTCCCCAGGAGAACACCTTTCCACATGCAGTTAAAGCTAAAGTTTGAGCATCACGTGATCCACACGCAACTTGAACCACTCTAAAGTTTGCAAGGGCTTCAACCTAAAATATACCGAATTAATTTAATTGCACAATACTTGCAAAACATCGTAGAAGATAAATTGTTATATCTGTTATATTACCATTTTAGGCAACAATTGCGTAGTATCATCCCCATGGCCCAGTCTCCCATATTCGCCCAAGCCCCAAGTGTACAAATGACCACGAGCTGTGACGCATGCGCTGTGAGCCGACCCACACGCTATTCCAACTACTCGCTCGCCGACAAGGGTCTCGATTAGTCGAGGTGATTCCAATGTTATACGATTGCCGTGACCGAGTTTACCATCTTCACCTTCACCCCAGGAATAAACCTAAAGAAAACAAGGTTTATTCATTTTACACATAGCTACATAATTTTATACGTTACTATACAACAAAATCGCATGTTATTATTTTATCAAGTAATAGTTTTTAAATTGAATATTTCACAAATATAATAGTTACCAAAGTAATATAAAGAGTTACCTTTCCATCTGCAGTGAGAGCTAGTGCGTGTTTTCCACCAGAATGCACTGCAACCCGTCGCACTAACACGTGAGCAAGATACGGATTAGCTCGTGGTGTAGACACATTATTACTATGTCCCAGTCCCAATCGGCCATTTGTACCTTCCCCGCAAGCATACAACTATAAAAAATATTAAAAAAATGTAGTAAAATACATCATGTGTTGTCATCAATTAAAATGATATATCTATGGAAGTATAAAAATAAATAACTCACTTTCCCATCATGTGATACAATAAACAATGTCTTTGAACCCCCAGCAATATGAAGCGGCTTTAAAGCGCTTAGACTCGGTGAAAACACCGGCACTTTAACTTTGGAGCCTTTCACGCCACCCAACTGATCTTTATCATTCAATCCCCACACATAAACCTGTAAGGACATTATACTTTAATACAATTGGAAAAGACAATATATCATAAATTACTTAAATAACTTTCTCTTACTTTAGAACAATCACTGGGTAAAGCAGGTGGATTGCCTTCAGATGATATGATACTAGTAGGATTATCTTTTTCCATCCAATCATCAGCTATAAAATTCATATTCTAGAAATAAATTTACCGTTAGTATTTATCACTTCTCATTAAATATTAACGTTTTATATTGAAACGAGATTCACCTGTAAAATATCACTATACAGTGGATTAGGTCTGAAGCCCGTAATGTAAAGACCATATATACGACAATCTGCATTGATGTTCCGATTCTGTTTGATTCCAATTTCTATACATGGATAGTACTGTAAGAAGAAAATCAATCTTATATTTAAAATTACAAACTACAGTTAATGAAGTTGTTCAGCTGCGTGTTCAACTCGCTTAAAAAAGGTTTTGTACTATATTTATACAATTTTATATGACTCATTATATTATATTACATTACATATCTTCACGCTGTATTCCGAACGGTGTAGTCAGAAAGGACGCAGCGCCAAGCATTGCGACCCTTACATACTTCTTTCGCTTCCTCAAATCTCATCATTCTCCTCACACATTTTCGTCTAGGTATGCGAGTTCTTTTGGTATTTCAGTCAAAAGCACTCGCAGTCAGCCTTGGTCTTCCTTGGCTTCTTTTACCACTCGCTTTCGCTCTATAGATTTTCTTCGTCGGTCTTTCATCACTCATTCTCTCTATGTGCCCGAACCATCTAAGCATTCCTTTCTTCATTTTTACAATAACACTTTCGTGCAACCCTGCTATACTGCGTATCTCTTCATTGCTTATTCTGTCTACAAGGGTGACATTGCACATATTTCTAAAAGATCGCATTTCGACTGCATTTATCATACTTTCATTCGATTTCAGGTATATTCCAGGCTTCGCTACCATACCATAAAGTCGGCAGTAACACCGCATTGTGGATGGCCATTCTGGCTGTGTTAGATATAGTAACACTGCCTACTAAAGCGGAAAGAGCGCCGTTCACTTTATTGCCATCATCTAACCGTCTCTTCTCATCCAACTCACATCTTCCATCCCTCGAAAACACACTCCCCAGATACACAATTTCATACACTTGTTCTAGACATTATCCATGTACCTAAGTCTCGCATTTTGAATGTACCACTTCCCTTTCAAACACCAGAACCTTAGTTTTGTTCACATTCAGTCCTTTCACTTCACATTCTTCTTTCATGCACGTGACTAGTGTTATGTAAGTTGCAGGCAATAGTCATTTTCGTTATATTCTCTCTATAAACATTAAGTAAAGATTTAAAATCTATATTCAAGACTATCGTAAATAAGGGGAGGATTAATCAAGTTACGTAATAATGTCCAATTTGCCCCACTAACTTTAATTCTCACATCAATATTCTAAAATGTTATCTAAAGCAAGGACATATATCACCAGTAGCGTGCATTCCAATATAGGCACAGAAACACTACCTATCCTGGCAATTTAAATGAAAGTTATTTCGATATTTATCATTTATATTTTATAGACAATTTAAAATTGAACAACAATTGTTTAAGAATAGCGCCGTCAAACATCCCCGTTCTTCCGGTCTTCTGTCTTTCATCTGTTTGTAATCGTATTATTCGTATTTTTTCATTGGAGTATTTTATTTTTAACAATCATTCTATCAATCGCCCATCAGTACACAAAATAATCTTTTAAATGTGTGCAGTCCCCTGGACCTGGACTGCCACTCCTGCGTCCTTTTCTTTTCTTCCTTTCATACATTTAGCTGGTTAATATGTCTGTGCTTAAGTATGCATAGGAACATAAATAACACAAATTCGAAAACTACAAGGCAAATCATCGAGCTGCTCCATTATGCGAGTATTTTCGCCGCTCGCTATACATACTCTATTTGAAGTTGTTATTATGTTTTTGTAAGCGAGGCTTAGTCAAGATCAATCGCCGGCGTTTGCTGCCGTTGTTACATCCTGCTCAGCTAGCAAAAATTACAGCCCCGGATTTCAAAATTCGTATCGAAGAAGTCTCCAAATTTTATTTATTAGAAGGGATTGCGTCAGAAGCCGCGCTGTGGCGAATTTTTTGGATAAACAAGGAGGAGAATCCCGAAAGTTTGGAGATATCTGCTTTTAAAATAAATATTTAATATGTACCTAAGCTAATAAATGCACGTTCCTGATTTACCTCCCCTTAGACGACAAGCTGGGTATGCTCATGCAATAATATAACATTTTGTGTTCGGCGCAACAATTTACTAAACTTTTAATTCGAGTATAGCCAGTTACGAGGTATTTTTCAAATCTATTATCGGTTTGTTACAAAACTTGGACTAAGAACCGACAATAAACGCAGTTACACATTTCGTTGATTTCATTGCACAATTTTAACAATATGTAAATAATGTATCAGCGAAATAAATGTCCGCGTCGCTCCAATGAATTCACAATAATGATAACGTACATACATATATGCATATCTTCACGCCGTATCCCGAACGGGATAGTCAGAGGACGGAGCGCCAACCGTCGCGGTCCTTACATACTTCTTTCACTTCCTCAAATCTCATCATTTTCCTCACATATTTTCGCCTAGATATGCGAGTTCTTTTGACATTTCTGTCGGCTAACACTCTAGCTTTTTGTTCTTCATAAGTCAGCCTTGGTCTTCCTTGGCTTCTTTTACCACTCACTTTTGCTCTATAGATTTTCTTCGTCATTCTTTCATCACTCATTCTTTCCATGTGCCCGAACCATCTAACGTAATGTAACGTATGTAACGTACATATTATGTATAAATAAAGTTAACCAATAAACAAATAATCTTGAGATGTAATCGATTAGTACTATAGCGTTAATACGCTAAAATAAGTACCAATCTTTTATATACTAAATATTTAACAGTGTTATTTATCCTCATTCAATGATGTGCCGGATATCCGTATCCATGTCCGCAGATATCCGAGAGGAAAAAAGATCTGTATTTGTGTCCGTATCTTGTACTTTTAACTGATCTTTTATACTAATGAATTTCATTATATGAATTTTATAAATATAATAACTTCAAATTGCTTTTTATTTCAGAAAATTATACTTTTGGCACTTTTTATTACAAAAATCAAACAAATGATTATGATAAACATTATAATAGGGTTACCTCACTATATTTATATAAAATATGATTAATTTAATTGTATTACGGACGAACAAATGAAGTACGAACTGTTAGGAGGCCGCGTCTGGTAATTTTTAAAAAAACACTTTGTTTTGACCACCAATTTATTCTTTTAACTAATTGGTGCCTCAATACCTGATTGAGATCGGTTCTAATTTTTATGAGCTAAATGCTTGATGTAGTACTGACTGACTTAATGGAATTGATTTGATGGAATCACTGAGTGACGGACTCGATGGAATTAATTTGATGGACTCACCGAGTGACTGACTCGATGGAAATAATTTGATTGACTATTGAATGGTACAGAATTAGGTGCGTAGGGCGTGTCTACTTCAGTTTGTATAGAAGTGTTCGGTGCATACCTGCTTGCAGTCGGCGAGCAGTTGTATCTGCGCGAGGTGCGCGGCGAGCGGGCGGTCGCGGGGCGCGGCGGGCGGCGCGAGGGGCGGGGGCGCGGGCGCGGGCGCGCACGGCACGGCCGCGAGCGGCGCCAGCGCGGCGTCGTCGAAGCTGGCGCCGGCGCGCACGGCCAGCGCGGCGGGCCCGTGCGCGCCGCCGCCCACGCCCACGCCCAGCCGCCGCACGCGCACGCCGCTGCGCATCTCCACGCGGATCCAGTGCTGCGGGCACGCACACGTACACGCACGACGACTTAATGACGTTTTTTTTTCTTCATGCCATAGCGCATTTGCCAATGTCACGTGTTAATAAGTAGAATCGACGTGAAGCACGTTCGAAGTAAATTTGTTTTTTCTTCATAGCGTAAAACTCCTCCAGTAAAGTGATTGTAGGCTTTACTGAAGTTATAAAGGACTTCTTAGAAGAGCGTGAGAGTCTCAGCTACACACGTTTATTTAGACCTACTCCATTCATTTCACTTATACAGAACTTTAAAACATCTATCACATTTGTACTTTATGCTATCACTTTTGTACTTTAAAACTACCAAAAACGTAAAAATTAAACCGCCTTCAAAAAAAAACACTGAAAAGTATAAAATAACTATCCTTTACTAATCAAAACTCAAGTACAATTAAAATAACTTCTTAAATACGATACACATACCTATATAATTAAATTTTACAGTTACTGAAGTCGGTGCCAAGCCTACCAAACTTATAGACTTTATGTTGTTGCACATTGATTTGGCACCGACTTCAATAACTGTGAAATTTAATTATATAGGTATGTGTATCGTATTTATAAAGATATTTTAATTGTACTTGAGTTTAGATTAGTAAATGATAGTTATTTTATACTTTTCAGTGTTTTTTTTGAAGGCAGTTTAATTTCTTTTAATAAAAATTTTTTATTTCTCCCTTTTGAGTGGTCTTGACCTAAATCAATATCTAGGCCAGGTCTGCAATTAACTTCATTCTAATTCCGGAGGGCAACGATATACAAGAGAATCGTCAATATAAATAAAGGTTATAACCAGGTCGTGTTATCTAGTGTATCTTCGAAGTCCAAGTTCCAATATCGGTGAAATTTAAATGGGACCACCTCGGAAGTATTACCTACCAAACGAAAAAAGAATTTTCGAAATCGGTTCATAAACGACGGAGTTGAGGTAACAAACATAAAAAAACATACGGACGAACCTCCTTCTTTTTTTGAAGTCGGTTAAAAAATAGAAAATCTAAATAAAATTACAACCCCGCTTCTCCCGTTCCTGTCAAAAAGTTGACATTGATACTTTCATATGTACACGAGACAGTTACAACCTCGGACCAAGAAACATAACGTACGGAGGCATAATAACTTGTCACTCTTATTACTGTGTCAAATGAATTTTCGTGTCTCTTTGTTTATCTCTATCTCATTGAGCGTAACCACGAATAAAACAGTTAGCTATAGTAAGTATGGAAACCTAGCACTGTCAGTGTAATTTGTGTGAGCTTATCAGTCGGCCGTGAAATAATTATTAGCAAAATACTAGTAAATCTTACGTGTTTTGGCTACGAGTATTAAGAAAAATAAAAATATGTCATGTTCACGTGTGAATAGTATATCGTTGTACTGTAAACTTCCCTAGTTACGCACATTAGTAAAAAGTTAGAAACTCGTTCTACATAAAAATGACACCGCAAGGACACTCTTATAGCGTTGGGTAAGCAGCACGCGAGTAAGCACCATTGTGCCAGCACAGTTTTGAAAAAGAGGGAGTGCCTCGTTTCATAAAAGTGTGGTAGCACAGTAGCACACTAGCACATTTGAAATCGAACCGACCGCGAGGCAGCGCGAGGCGAGGCGGCACGCGCCGCCACGCGAGGCCACACCACAGGACACATACAGCACAGATTACGCGAGGCGAAATGTCGTATCGTGAAGCGCGAGTTGATTGAGTGATCCACATAGAGATTGATTATTTGGTGCAATAAGTAGTATCTAGTGTTATTTTTGGTGGGAATAAGCGCAGGTTAATTTCATTTAGATTTTACATCTTTTGCATTTCGGGAGTAAGTAATAGTATACTGTCGTTAAATTTCTATGCAAGTGTAAAAAATTGCAGTCTGCATAAATATATGTAACTGAAGGTTTAATAAAATTCACATTTTTGTCGTTTCGTTTGGTTAGCACTGACTTGGTGGCATTTTAAAGAAAAACGCGTACATTTGCTGCTAATTATTGATGGATAATTTTCGAAAATTTCTTTCGTATTTATTGAGTGCGAGCGAGGGAGCGTATAAATGTTCCTCTTTCGGCTCGTCGCCTCATGCACAGCACACTTGCACAGTGCGTACAACGTGCATCGTGCACTTAACACTCAACAGGCACCTCCCCACCTCTCCAGCCTCCACAAATGTGCTAGCACACTGTGCTAGCACATTTGTGGAGGCAGAAAAATTTGTATTACGAAAAAAAAATACATGGATTTTTTTTACCACATGATTATTGTGCCATGTAAGAATTACAAACGCCATCTATTGACATTTCGTAGAAATTAATTTTAAACATTCTGCCCTACAAAGGGCGTTAGGCCTTTTAGTAGGTATTTGTCAATAGCTACTTGGTATTACACAAAAAATACTTTCTAAATTTATAACAATGTAAAACTGTAAACAAGGTGATTTCTCTTAAAACGGGATTAAATGGAAAATATAATAGATGATTATTCCTCAGTGGGCAAAATACAAAGTTTATGAATTGGTCTTTTGGTTATAATCTTATAATATTTTTACATTTAAGGCTAACTAGTCTTACTAAACTAAATATTCTGAACTTCATCTTCTCCAAAAGGACTGTAATTTTTGTTGAAGGTAAATCCAACGTTTTGTATAAGGTACCTACTATAACGTTCTGTAAATTTTGATCAGGAACTACTATGGTATTCTCACCAATTAAAAAATGCCCGGGAGTTAAAGCATCTAACGAATCATCAGTAGTCGAATCTATAGTTGTCAGTGGACGAGAATTCAAGCAACTTTCAATTTGACACAACAAGGTGAAATATTCTTCGTAAGTTAGTTTAGTATCACTTATCACACGGTGTAAATGAAATTTAACCGATTTAACCGCAGCCTCACTTAATCCATTCATATGGGGAGAACTGGGAGAAAGAAATAGCCATTCTGTGTTATCTCTAGCAAGCAGATCTTGGATCTCAACAGGTGAGTTCATACTTTTAACAAATAATTCTTGCAGCTCTTTACTAGCTCCAATAAAATCTACTGCAATGCCATCTACGAGCGGTAAAGCGCCTAAAGGCAGCCAAAAATCTTCAGTGCCCTTCAGTACCAGTAGCTTTTACAGCAGTACATACGAATACAGCGATATAGGCTTCGTATGGTTTGTTTTAGCCTCTACCACTAAATAGTTTTAAAGTTACAGGCCCAGCAAAATCAACGCAGCTAACACTAAATGGTCGCTGAGGAGTGACGCGTTCTCTAGGTAAGTTTTCCATTTGTTGAATACTCAACTTTGCTGCATTTTTACAACAATTAATACATTTATGAATTACTTGCAATAACTTTATGATTATCTATCTCACTAAGTATATCTTTCATTCTCGATTTCAAGTCTAAATAATAATTTAAACAAATCTCATACTCGTCATTAGTGAAATAAGTTGTTATTTTCCTCTTATCTATGGGTAATAACATAACATAACATAAAATATCTTCACGCTGTATCCCCAACGGGGTAGTCAGAGAGGACGGAGCGCCAGGAGTCGCGGTCCTTACACACCTCTTTCGCTTCCTCAAATCTCATCATTCTCCTCACACATTTTCGTCTAGGTCTCCGGTATCTATGGGTAATGATAGCAATAAATTATGTGTTTTCTGATAATCTGACCAATAGTTTTCTAACAATATTCCTATGTAGGTATTAACTATGCTTCTTTTTTTTTCTTGCTTATAACTCACAAACTTGTAATTTAGATTCACATTCACAGCATTCACACCTGCCATTGACTTCCCTATCTTTTTCGGGAACTATAGAAATTGGCTTTCATACCATTATTTATTCAAATGATGTCACGACATGCTGCCTTGAATGACGTCATTCGGCGGGCTCTTGTCGCCGCTGGCGTTCCTGCAGTCTTAGAGCCTGTAGGTATTGCGCGCAGCGACGGCAGGAGACCGGATGGTTTGACGCTCATTCCTTGGAAACTTGGAAGATCGCTGGTGTGGGATGCCACTTGTGTCGATACACTTGCTGTTTCCCATGTGCCGGCGACTTCCAAGTCAGCAGGTGCCGCGGCCAGCACTGCCGAGAACTTGAAGCGGCGTAAGTATGCGACTCTCTCTGAGAGTTTCATATTTACGCCCTTTGCAGTCGAAACTTTGGGTCCCTGGGGCCCCGAAGCCCATCGACTGGTTTCTGATATTTGTAAGAGACTGGTCGAGGCTTCGGGAGACCGCCGGGCTGGCAGCTTCTTCCGCCAACGAATCAGTTTGGCTATTCAAAGAGGCAATGCTGCCAGTCTGCTAGGTACCTTGAGCAATGACAGCTTTCTAAGCGGCAACTTTGAGGAAGTTTATTATTTAAGATAATGTGTAGTTTTAAGTTTGTAAATATTAACATATGTATGTACTTTTTATTAATAAAGTTTCATAATTCATTCAAATCATTAGTTCACGATAACGAGCATATCAGTAAGGTAAATAAATGTCATTATTTAAAGTCAAGTTTAAAAGGAGACGCGGAAAGTTTAGTGAAACAAATTCAGGTATCTGAGTCGAATTATGATATTATTTGGGAGATGCTAAGCAAACTTTAATACAAAGCAGCCAAGCTACAAGATTTTCAATTGTTCTAATTACAGAGAAAATTGGTTCTACTAAAGTTTTCTATCAAAATAGTGCATTTTGTCCAGTACATGTTCAGCCAAGTATAACTTGTTAAAAATGTATTTGTATACAGTTAGTTCACGGTTGTTAATGTATAATACAAGCAGTTGGGATTTAAAAAAAACTTACGGTTGTTACGATTCAATTCATTTAATCAAATAAGCTTACAGCGCTTGCCATATCACTTATATGCTAGTCATAAATAGTCATACATAGATAAAATAAGTTCGATGGTGTTATGAAAGATATTGTGCGATGTAAGAATTACAAACGCCATCTATTGACATTTCCTAGAAATTAATTTTAAACATTGCCTTTCCTTGACTAACCATGTTCATTTTAAAGGACTTAAGTTTTGGAATGAAGTTCCTTAGTAACGTAAAAATGTTATGCCCGCTCCATTCAACTCTCAGCGACTCTCTCTCTCCCCCTCTCTCTCTCTCTTCCTAACACATGCTAGTAATTGGGCAACGTGGGATGGGACCCGCGCTCCGCGCCGCACTAATTTCGTTAGCTCTATACATAGATTCACAGTGATCTTTCTGTCTCTTTCTATTATATACGAGTGTGTGCGTGCGTGCAAGTATCGAGATTCGATGAGACGAGCATAGGGGGTGTCAACTTTGTATGGAGCTATTGCAGACTTTATATGGAAACAAAATGAAAGTGACAAGAGATGTAGAAAGAAAGAAGATAGAAAATACCAGGGATATCATTACAAAATATAATTTATTGATATTATTTATCAATGTACTGATATCGATTATTGATACTGAAATTTCATTTATTTCGTTAATTTATTATAATTATTTGAGTACTACATATAAAAATGACAATAATCAAATATTTAAAAAAAATTTACTTCATTAAACAAAAATATTTATAAATAATTTGAACAAAAATAACGCATTTTGCTATCGATATTAATAATCGAATAAACTACTAATTGAATTCAATAATATAGCAACCCTGTTTGGATGAAATGTCAAAGAATTTACAAATCGAAAAAATTTCTTCATAACCGTCGATTATATTTTCTATTTGTTTTTAGCTTTTCGTTTTTTCGTTTTCTCATGCGAAACATAAAAATGTTTCGCATGAGCTATTCTCCCCGTGATCACTTGAGGAAACTCGCATCGGTGTCGTTGAGAATTGTGGATCAAAACAGTGACTTTTGAAAAGATTGTTGTTATTGTATCCATATTTAATTGTAATCAGAAATCGTGATTTAAAATTTAAAAAAATATCATTAATTCGGTTTGTTTTATTAACTATCCAAGTTCCATTCTTGCTATCCGCTAAATTAAATAAAAATAGGCTAAAACTTAATAGTTGAAACATTGACTTTATCAAGTAAAGTTTTCGCAAATTTTTATTTAGTTCAGTCATCTAAAAAAATACGCTCAGAGTACAATTTAAATCCCCGCCATTCTAGTTTATGGAAGCATTACCAGATGGCGCATAGTCTACACTATTTTTATATGGAGTTGTAATTCTTCTCCTTGGAGTATGTTTTCTGTGGACGAGCAGCGTTCGCGGCCGGGTGTACCTCATTACTTTACATGAACAAATTAAAACTTACTCGTTTTTTCTTTTTGTTTTAAGTCATACGTGAGTTTTATTGTCTCATTATTGCAATTGAGCTTTGAGAAATAGAAACTGCAGTTAAAGAACTTCATTCCTGACGGGGGTACCTCGACCGCACACGTTTTTTTTTATTTTTAAATATAATGAACAAACATGTAATGTAAACACAATACCTATGTCAATCGTCCATTTTCAAAATTTCGATATTTCAAGTGATATTATATGATATAAAATATGATTCGGTGAAATAAATAGAATTGCTAATTGTATACGAATATTATCAAGTATTTTTGATTGAAACAAAAACTGAACTATCATATGAGTAATCCGATCTTTATTTACTATAATTTCCTTTTATTTGTAATTTTGTTATTTAGGTTTTGAAATACAATGTGTATGTGAGAGTTCGTCTTGTAAAGTTTCCGAAATTACATCTTTTACCACATTACATGGCATATGCAGTGGCGTGCACTTCATATACGCAAATAAGCTCTGTATACCCTATAATCACATACATACATGCCCCAAAATGATAACTATAATTCGTTAAAAATCATGGTATTAATCTAACTTGTTCGCCATCTCACCGCACAGCGCTATAGCTTTCCTTGTTTATTACGCGATATATGTGCGCGCCATCTCTTATGTACTTTTTGGAACTTGTTGAACGGCGAGCGACGAACGAGAGCGCCGATTTGATTGACTGCAGCGCTCCGCGTTTCCCGTGCTTAGAAGCAGTACTACGCCGAGCTTATTTTTCATACAATACATCTCATGTAGACCCGCGTAGTACACAGTAAAAATGTGTGTGTGTGCGTGAAAATGTATGCGCGTTTTTACCTTTAGGAGGCAGTGCTTATAATGCAATATGGAAATGCAACCCGTCCGAATTGAGAAACTGTCAAAGCAAACAACTATGCAGTTGTTGATTGCAGAGGGTCGACTTGTTTTAGTCGGAATGAAATGATTGACTATTTTATTTGTTCGTACTAATCGCAAAGTTTTGTTGCCATTTTGTTTCGATTGCTTTTCTTTGCACAAGCGTTTGGCTGTAATTAATTAATTATTCAGTTAATTTACTGTAAAAAATGGAAAAATATACCTGTGAGACCTGTGCTGGTGAAGTGTGTTTAAACAAATTAAAATCTGCCGCTTTTTCGACGTTATCTTTTGAGGATAAAGTTAAATTGATTGCGAAGGGAAGGTGTGTACCCGAGTTAGATTTAACTCAAAAAAAAGGTAATACTACTCGTTCTTTTAATAAAAAGTTTTATAATACTTATAACTGGCTAACGGGTTGTGTACACACAAACAAATTATATTGTCTTCCTTGCATATTATTTTCGAACCAAAATAAAAATAATGTTTGGACTTATATCGCCGTGTCGTCGCCGTGCGGTATGTAGGAGGCAGTCAGGTACCCACCTATTGGCGGTAGGCCATCTGAACAATGCTGTAATTGGTAAGTTTTTAGCCGTGCATACCCTGTCTGAAATTTCTGTGCACGCCACTGGGCATATGCAATTAATTAAATATCAACTAGTAAGTACTGAGATCCATTATGATCCATCCATGTACCAAATGATTGTAATCAAATGATTGAATCCATCACAAACAGCACAGGACTAATGAACACTGACCGTAAGCCCATAGATGAGCTTAGAGTAAGTAAACAATAAATTACGAAGTGCGGGACCATGTGATGAAATCTGATTGGTTACACTGAGAGCAGATATTAAATATTTGAAAAGCGAGAGGCGAAGAGCTGTTGGACGTGGTGGCTGTTTAAGTAACATGTTACTACACTATGGGTAATGTCCGGATTATTACCGAACACGCAAATTACATCGGCAAACGTCATCTATGCTGACGCCGTAATACTGCAGCGGCCGTGCTTATAACATTTTAACAAATAACAAACAGTGCATTTTTAACCGTATAAGCCGGCAGACGTACTCGTCAACATTATAATTCATTAACATTTTAAACATTAATATATTGAACATTAAACAACTTTTGTCCCATAAACTTCTATCTTTTAACATCCGCCATAGTTCAGGACGCTACAGGTAACTGAGAATTTACGACGTCACAATTTGATAGCCTTAAAACCAATATCACCTGTCTCGTTCATTTAAAAATGTCAGTATTTTTTTACAGTTGATTTCATGATTTTTAGAATTCCGTAGCCAAAACCGCAATTTCACACAATTTCGTCATATCAGTCTTTCGGAATAGGTATCTCGTTCTCATTTTTTTTTCTCCACACAAGCAAATGTACGGGGAAGCTATTATAATAATGTTACGAGCTAAGGGTAATAAGATGCCGGTTAAGGGTGCAAAGAGTTTATTTTTCTTCGTACAAGTAGATGTCAAGAACACGCGAACTTAATTACGGCGGTTCCTAATCTTCGTAGTCGCCCTAGAAGTAGGTACTCGCGTAGTAGTCACCGAAGGTACACGCTTCACTCAATAACAACGTTCCCGAATCGCAGAGTTCTTCTATCCAAGGTCGTCGCAGTAGTCGTCGTAGTGGTCTTCGTAATTCGCCTTGATGTCGCCTCGATATGTCGCTTCGAACGATAGTTGAGAAAGACTGACTCGGCGGCGGACACGGAGCTCTATTTATAGTCGGCTAAAAAGAGGGTGGAACTTTCTAGTGAACTACGCTCGCTAACGGTAATTCGACATTGTTCTCGACGCCGCCTGTTTGCATGAGTCATAGGTACATGACACGTCATCGCTCGGTAATATTCGAGGTGCAACTTGGTTCTTCTTTCTTAATTTGACTTATACCACTCGATAGTAGGCCTTAAACCTAGCAATGCGTTTTTAGGTCATAACTCGATAAAGCCTAGGTCTCGAGATATAAGCACTAAAAGTTATGTTTCGAGTTCCAAAAAATCGATCTTATTCCCTACGCATAAGGTCCAACTGTAACATTGCCCCCCTCTTAGTCATGGTCGTCCCGAGCATGATTGGAACCATGATAGCGGGCTAAGCGATCCACGTGGACGATCTTTAGTTTTCCTCCAGGCTCCTTTTTGATCCGATAAGTAACGTCATTTATTCTCGTTATCACCGTATATGGCCCATCCCATCTGGCCTGAAATTTCGGAGACTTCCCTTTTCTCCTAATGGGATTATGCAACCACACTAAGGCTCCTTCCTCAAATCCCATTACATTAGCTCTACGGTCATAGCGGGTTTTCATTCTTTCACTGGTTTTCAAACTACTTTTTCTTACGAGTTCATAAATGTCATCCAGTTTTTGCTGTAGATCGGACACGTAATCGGTAGTTGGCTTTGGAGCATCAGGTGGTATTCCCGTTAGAGCATCAACTGGTAGTCGTATCTCTCGTCCAAAGTTGATCTTTGATGGTGTGAAATTTGTGCTGTCATGTACAGCGGAGCGGTAAGACATTAAGAAGAGCGGAATGTATTGGTCTCAATCCCTTTGATGTTCTTCCACTACTTTGGCCAGGTGATTCTCCAACGTCTGGTTAAATCTCTCGACCATTCCATCGGATTGTGGATGACCTGGTGTTGTACGCGTTTTGTGTATCCCAAGTAGTTGGCAAACTTCTTGGAATAATGCGGACTCGAAGTTTCTACCTTGATCAGTATGCAATTCCAAAGGTACGCCAAACCGACAAAATACCTCCTAAACGAGCTTTTTGGCAACTGTATGAGCTTCCTGATTGGGTACAGCAAACGCTTCTGGCCATTTACTGAAATAGTCTTGAAGGACGACTATGTATCGATATCCGTCTTCGGTTACAGGAAACGGTCCAGCTACGTCGACTGCAAC
This sequence comes from Zeuzera pyrina, assembly GCA_907165235.1. Lineage (NCBI taxonomy): Eukaryota > Metazoa > Arthropoda > Insecta > Lepidoptera > Cossidae > Zeuzera > Zeuzera pyrina. The sequence continues at coordinate 7,034,594 of OU015617.1, forward strand.
TCTTTCCCAAGGCGCTCCCACGTTATACAATTTCAGCTGGCCTCTGGTTCTTGTCTGTGGTCCTTTTACTGAAGAGCAGGCTGTACACTTCCTACACCAGTCCTCCACATCCTCGCGGCACCGCACCCAGTAAAATCTCTTCCTCACCTTGTCCAAGGTTTTCTTTACGCCTAGATGTCCTCCCGATACTCCGTCATGAATCTGACGTAACACTGACGCCACTTTCCCTCGGGGGACTACGACCTGCATGGTAACCTCCTGTCCACTGGGCGACTCCCATTTCCTATGAAGAACTCCATTATGTACCACCAGACTGTCCCATTGAGCCCAGTAGCTTTTCGTAATTGGGCTGAACTCCGACACTTCACTCCAAGCTGGCTTATGGTCACGTTGCTTCCACTCTATTATGCATTTCAAGTCGCTGTCGTCTTTCTGTGCATCCCCCATGGCTTCGTCGCTCCACGTGTCATCTAAAGCATTTACTTTTATAACTCGTATGTTCTCTTTAACCTCCTGTCTGGAACAATGCCGACAAGATTCTTTGCAAGGTCGTCGGGATAAAGCGTCAGCATTAGAATGTGATTTTCCTCTCCGATGTTCAACCACGAAGTCGAATTCTTGCAGCTGTTCCAACCATCTCGCTACCTGTCCCTCTGGGTTCTTGAACTGAAGAAGCCATTGTAAAGCAGCGTGATCAGTACGAAGAGTAACCTGTCTTCCGATTAAATACTTCTTAAAGTGTTGTAAGGTCTTAACAACAGCTAGAAGTTCCCGGCGTGTAACGCAGTAATTTCTTTCTGGTTTCGAAAGACATTTGCTGAAAAAGGCAATGACAACCTGCTGTTTTCCTTGTTTTTGAGATAGAATTCCTCCAATGGCGACATTGCTGGCGTCCGTGTCTACAACAAAATGTCCCTCTCTAGTAGGGTAGCCCAATATAGGAGCCTCACACAGATGCTGCTTGAGTAATGTGAATGCTTGTTCACATTCAGGATTCCACTCAAATTGGCACTTGTCTTCTGTCAACCGATGTAAGGGCTTCGCCACTTCAGAGAAATTCCTGACGAATCGGCGGTAATATGCACAAAGTCCCAAGAAAGAGCGCACGGCGGTTTTGTCAGAAGGAGTCGGCCACTCTTGGACAGCTCTTTTTTTCTCTGGGTCCGTTCGAATTCCCTGTGCCGAGATGATGTGCCCTAGGTATCCAACCTCCCTTTGGAACAGAGTGCATTTCTTAGGACTGAGTTTTAGGTTAGCTTCCCGAATTCGTTGGAAAACTTTTTCTAAATTTTGCAGGTGCTCTGCGAAGCTGCGCCCCATGATGATAATGTCATCCAAATAGACCAAGCACGCATCACCAAGTAACCCCACTAAAATGCGTTCCATAAGGCGCTCAAATGTAGCCGGAGCATTGCACAGTCCAAATGGCATAACATTGAACTGCCAGAGACCATTTCCAGGGCCAGTAGTGAACGCAGTCTTCTCCTTATCCTCCTGGCTGAGTTCAATCTGCCAATATCCACTTTTGAGGTCAACTGTGGAGAACCATTTCATACCACTCAGCAAGTCTAATGTGTCATCTATGCGTGGTAAGGGATAGCTGTCCTTTTTCGTAACACTGTTCAGCATTCTGTAGTCAACACAGAATCTTGTACTGCCATCCTTTTTCTTGACCAAAACAACAGGAGATGACCAAGGGCTAGTCGATGGTTCAATGATGCGATTCTTCTCCATTTCCCTTAACATCGATACTTCCTGCTCACTTGCTATGGGAATACGTCGAGGTCTCTGTCTTATAGGCTGTGTACCTCCCGTATCTATGCGGTGCTTAATAAGCCCAGTACGTCCCAAATCGTCATCGCCTTTCGAAAAGATGTCTTGATAACTTAACAAGGACTGTTCCACCTTGTGACATTCCAGATCGGTTAAATTTTCCCGACAGATTTCAAGTAACGTGGATATATGTGTTGCAGCATGATTACCGTGGTCTGTTTCATGCAAGTCTACTCTTCTCAGGGACGTAACAGGGTCGCATCTGCCCACTACGCGGTTCCTTTCTAAAACGACCTCCTTGTTACTAACGTTGACAACACGTACCTTGGCTTGTCCCGAAATCATCACTAGGGTTCGCGCAATTATCCAGTCGGGGTGATTCCCAATGTCTTCTATTATCACACTGCGTTTACTGCATACTGTCGGCGAGAATCGAATTTCTAGTAAGGTTTCTGACCTAGGCGGCAAAACAGTTCTTTTCAAACTGTACACTGATCCTTGTTTTGCGCCTTCCAAAAAAACTTCTTCATCTGGAAACCTTAATACCCCTTTTGCTACATTGAGAACACAACGTTGCTTTGCCAAGAAGTCCAACCCAATGATGCAATCGTCTGTAATGTTAGCTATAAGAACTGGATGTGTCACCGTCTTATCACCCATTTTCAATGTCGCATTTGTTTCACCAAGGACAAGCACTGGCTGGCCCGTAGCAGTCTGTAACCGGCAACGTGAAGATCCTTTCCTCCCATTTCACAGTTCGTGGAAGTAGTTCAAGTTTAACAATAGTACGTGATGCACCGGTGTCCAGTGTGAAGCAGCATCGATTTCCGTTCAGCTTTCCTTCAACGATTAAGCTGTTCCCATCACGCATCTGGGAGACTATCACAATAGGGGCTTGCCTTTGACCAGCCAGCGCTTGCCCCGCAGACCTGGCTGTTTTTAGTTTTAATTCCTCGAGGTCAACTTGTGTCCCAGACAACGTTTTCCTAGCCCTTTTACTGGCACAACTGATACGAAGATGACCTCTCTCACCGCATTCATAACAGGTTGGTCCTCTTTGCGATCTTACCTGCATCGTGACTTCTCGCACACGATGAGTTCGGCTGTCTTGACGCACTGCCTCCACCTCAAGTGCGTGTGCCAGGGCTGCCTTGACAGTCTGATGATGTCCCAGACGGACCGCAGCTCTAACTTCCGTGTCACGGATCCCGTCGACAAACGCTTGCACGACAGTTGTATCGATAAGCGCCGGTGTAGACGCATATGCTCGTCGTACCATGCACTCAACTGCCATGGCCCACTGCTGCAAACTTTCACTGTTCTTTTGGGCACGGTCTCGTAGTTGGGCCCTATAAACGTGCTCAAGATGCTTTTCCCCATATCGAGACTCCAACGCCTCGAGCATATCGGCTAGCGTCCTTCCTTTGCTGCAAACATTTTCTAACACCTGAACTGCATCACCTCGCAGAGCAAGTGTAAGGGCTGTTAGTGCTTGTGTATCGCCCCATCCGTTGCCCTCTGCCACCGTCTCAAACTGGAATCGAAAAGCTGTCCATGATGTCGTTCCATCAAAGTGAGGTACTTCGAACTTAGGTAGGACACTGGAAACAGACACGGCGTCCCTTACTCCGACCTTCTGCACCTTCTCATACAGGGTTTGTATGTCTTTGTCATGTTCTGACAAAATGTTGTCATGTGCACTTATACGGACATCATGTTTTCCTACTGTGCTCCTAATATCCTTAATCTCTGCTCCCAGTTGGCCCATGGTGTCGCCCAACACCTTGATCTTACAATTCATGGAGCTCAGTATCTCCTCCTTGCTCGCTTCTGTAGCTTTTCTTACTTCCGTTATACTGGCTTGCGTGGTATCCCTGACTTCCTTTATGCTAGCTTCCGTGGTTCCATGGCTTTCATTATGCTAGCTTGGGTGGTATCCCTAACTTGCACCATGCTCGCCTTCATCTCAGCCAAGCTAGCTAGCAACACTGCCATATCTAAGTTCGCGACCCCAGACGTACCAAGGTTAGCGGGCAATCCAGTGGAAACTGGCACTTGTGCCGTCGCGGACGTTCCTGCGGTAACGGGTGCTCCGTCGGTGGGTGTGTCAAGTAGTGCTTCCTCTCGACGCACCGAATCCATTGTCGTTTGACGTCTCGTGCGGACTCCTTGTTCGTCCTTTGGTGTGACCGGCATCCCACTTCTGACACCAATTGTTACGAGCTGAGGGTAATAAGATGCCGGTTAAGGGTGCAAAGAGTTTATTTTTCTTCGTACAAGTAGATGTCAAGAACACGCGAACTTAATTACGGCGGTTCCTAATCTTCGTAGTCGCCCTAGAAGTAGGTACTCGCGTAGTAGTCACCGAAGGTACACGCTTCACTCAATAACAACGTTCCCGAATCGCAGAGTTCTTCTATCCAAGGTCGTCGCAGTAGTCGTCGTAGTGGTCTTCGTAATTCGCCTTGATGTCGCCTCGATATGTCGCTCCGAACGATAGTTGAGAAAGACTGACTCGGCGGCGGACACGGAGCTCTATTTATAGTCTGCTAAAAAGAGGGTGGAACTTTCTAGTGAATTACGCTCGCTAACGGTAATTCGACATTGTTCTCGACGCCGCCTGTTTGCATGAGTCATAGGTACATGACATGTCATCGCTCGGGAATATTCGAGGTGCAACTTGGTTCTTCTTTCTTAATTTGACTTATATCATTCGATAGTAGGCCTTAAACCTAGCAATGCGTTTTTAGGTCATAACTCGATAAAGCCTAGGTCTCGAGATATAAGCACTAAAAGTTATGTTTCGAGTTCCACCAAAAATCGACCTTATTCCCTACGCATAAGGTCCAACTGTAACAATAATAATAATAATGCGCCTGACAATACATACCCATAATCTGATCTCAAACTAGGGCATTCCCTGTGCTATAAGAACCAGACGATGGCTACAAGGGGCGTCTCCCAGTACACCCGACCCGAGACAATCTAGAAAAATTCATTTCCTAAATTGACCCGACCGGGAATCGAACCCGGAACCTTCCACGCTTGGGTACAACTTCAAAACTACTGCGCCATCGAGGTCGTATTGAACGATAAGTAGTTCAGCTCACCTGTCCCGTACCGCTGGAGCTCTGCCAGTAAGTATGCGGTTGCGAGTCCAAGAGACGCCGCGCGCCAGCTCCAGGGCGGCAGGACGACACTCGCACCGCCCGCACCGCCCCGCGCCAGCCCACCGCCGTACCGCCCGCGCTCTCGCCCCATTCCGCTATAAATTAATTAAATATTGAAGTTATAACATCAACTTCCATAAGAAATCTTATTTGTTAGATATCTACATTTGCCTGAAAAACAGCAAAACAATTTTTTATATTTTTTTATTTTATCAATTTCCACTATCACAGACCAAGAATCATAATGATCGAAGCCATAAAAAGTTAGCCCTCTTAACGCTGTGCCAAACAAATTTTCACGTCTCTTTCTATCTCATTGAATATAACCACGAGTAAAACAGCTGTAGTAAGTATGGCAACCTCGCGCTGTCAGTGTAATTCATGTCGGCTCATCACCGACTTCACGTACATTACTAAAATAAGTATTTCCAAAATACTCGTAAATCTAAAGTGTTTTAGCTACCAGCATTCAGAAAAAAATGTTCAGCTGTGTATGTGTTCATCTGTGCTGTAGGGAAGAGAGATTAATTTAATAACTACCGTAAAGTTGTACTGTGGCTCTTCCCTAGTCACGAACATTAATAAACGTCCAGAGAGACGGTTAACAAAAAACGGAAAGGCTCTTAGAGCAAATGCTCCGTCCGTTTTGGTTCTAGGTCCGAGTCTACTATAGTGTCTTTTCTTTTCTTAACTAAATATCTTTTGCAAGACATAGACAGAATTAATGTGATTGTCACATTAGAAGCCGTCACTTGTTGCAGTGTTGAAGTTGGTTGAAGTTGAAGTTTTAATGTGATTATTTCCATGTTTCTATACATGTGTTCATTTTTTTTGTGTTTGTGAATATCTCCAAAATGCCAGTTTGAAATATTTCTTTGAAAAATCTTACTGCCAGAGAACTTCTACATTATCAATTTCATCACAATCCTCTGCAGATAATCGAGATAACAGCGGACGATAATTACGACTACAATAAAGCCATTCAAATGTATGAAATTGTGTTAATGTATTTTTGTAAAAAATATACTGGTTTTATAAACTCTGGTTAATATCGGAACTCAAGTCAAACACTCGAGTCCTTTCCAACTGTGGTCAAGCAAATATTCATACTTGAGTATCATTGGAATACAAGTCTAAATCATACCATTATTTAAATATTATTATTTCTTAGAAAAAAACTTACATTGGTCCGTAACCAATTCCATTTCGCTCACTTGTCCCGTCCAGCCTGGTTGTTGTGGAAAATCGACAGTCAAATCACGGCCATTGTTTGATGTGGCTAAAAAAAATAAACGTTTTACACTGATAAGTTATTAACGTAAAGTTTTACGATTAGAAAATAAATAAAAAATAGGTATATAAATATGTATTTTTAATGTACCACTAAAGATTCATGAAAGCACCAATAACAAGTAGTGGTAATTGTAAACAGCTCATTAAATTAGTGATGATCGAGTCATATTCGAACTACATTAACAATAATGAAGATATAAACTTTTTAAACTTTCGCGTTGCATTATAAAATATCTAAAAACACAATTAACGCGATTGCCTTTTATTTTCGCTTGTCGTTTTGGCCGAGTTGCATAGGCCGTGGTCTCAAGTAAACTGTTTACTTTAGTTAACTTGTTTTTGTTGTACTAGTTTAGTTTACTTGAAAACACGGCCGATGCAACTCGGCCGAAACGTCAAGCGAAAATAAAAAGTAATCACGTTAATTTCCCGTGTTTTTAGATACTTAATAATGAAGCTGTAAAACAGGGTCAAAGATTTAAAAAACTCCGAGAATAAAATAAAATGGATCAATTTCCAATAAATTTAGTTAGAACATTCTTAAGAATTGCAGATTTCAATAAAAAAAACCTGAATGAAAATGGGTTCATCCATTTGAGATCAACGGTGGTATTAAACACAGGCAATAGAACGAAAAAAGAATGAACGCTTTTCTGTGTTAAAACCAGGGATGTTATGGATATGAAATTTTGGAACTGGATATGGATATATGAATAATATTATACCGGCACAGATTAATTAATTGATACCGGTTTCAGATATGAAATTATTTTGGATTATCCTATAAATTTAGTTACGGATATTAGATTTTTTACGAATTGTAAAAGGGAAATACAAATAATTACAAGGTACCTAAATAATTACAAGCTTTTCATCTAAGTAACTGTAATAACACAAGAATGGATGACTGTCCTAATGGAAGAATGGACTACGCAATAGAAATAATAAAAACTCTCTGAACAATCCAAGCGACGTAACTAGTATGTCGGCTCGGCCAGCGAAAACCTGACACAACGTGTCGCATTTAGATTCTGCCCTTATCCGAAATTATTCGAAACTTTTATACCAGATTCGATTACGGTTTCGAATAGATTTTTATTTCAGATATATGACAGTTTCGGTTGCAGCTACGAATCTCTATAACATCCCTGGTTGAACCAGAGCGGCGTGGTACCTACACGCGGTACATAACAACATGTGGCCCATGGTCCGTGTTAACGGCGCGGTGTAGTGTAAATATATTACGTAACATTAGCATTCAACATAAGTCTACGTAGTGTCAATATGTAAATCAACTTCGTAAAACAGCCAGTAATAATAAACAAGTTGCGTCGAACAGATCTTTCCTTTACTATACTTGCATAACGGTTTAACGCAACAGTACGGTTTCACGAGAGGGTGGTCAACAACACATGCGGGAGCAAGCTTGGTCAAAACTGTACTAGAGGCTTGGGGTCACGGAATGCCATTGGAGTGTTTTGTGATCTTTCCAAAGCTTTTGATTGTGTTTATCACAAAACTTTAATTTACAAGCTGAAATATTATGGAATACGCGATAAAGCTCTCGATGTCGTGATTTCATATCTGGCTGACCGAGAACAAAAAGTAAGTGTAAATGGTGTTACATCTGTAGGTTCTAAATTAAAGATAGGCGTTCCTCAAGGATCAATCTTAGGACCTTTTCTGTTTTTGGTTTATATTAATGATCTCCTATTTATGCTTAGCGACCTATGTGATGTAATATTATTTGCTGATGACACATCACTATTGTTCAAAGTAAATAGAAATTAGTGGACTTAATAGGACCTTGGCAGATGTCTCGAGATGGTTCGCTGCTAGTAATTTACTACTGAATGCACAAAAAACCAATTGTGTCAAGTTTTTCCTATCCAATATACCCAGAATCCATAATAAATAAGAACTGGGTGGGAAACAATTAGAATTAGCGAAATCAAATACTTTTCTTGGCTTAACAGTAGACAGTAAATTACAGTGGGCGGACCATATCGGGGTTTTGGCTAATAAGCTCAGTTCGGCAATATATATGCTATTAGACAGTTGACAGATGTGGCCACGGCTAGGCTGGTACACTTCGCATATTTCCATAGCCTTATGTCTTATGGCCGTATGTCTTATGGTCTTATGACTGTGGGGATCAGTGGCGCATATGAATTCTATCTTTATTTTACAAAAGAGGGCAATACGTACCATCTACAGTATAAATGTACGAGAGTCGCTGAGAGACCGTTTTAAAGACATTGATGTAATCACCTTACCCTCGTTGTACATTTATGAAAACATAATGTACACCAGAAAAATATAGATCTATTTCAAAAGAAAGGTGTTATTAATAGCATGGAAACTTATGGTTGTGATCAGCTAGTTACTGCTAAATTTAAATTACAAAAGTCAAGTGGGTCATTTTTGGGCATTTTTGGCTGTGTTCGTTTTTATAATCAAATTCCTCAAGAAATTACTCAATTAACGGAAAAGCAATTTAAACTTGGTATTAAACGCACACTGAATGGAAAAGCATACTACAAAGTTAGCTATTTCATTGAAGAAAAAACAATAGTTTGGAAATAATCTTCTCTGCACACGCATTTACTAGCTTTATGAATATTGTATTTTAAATAACTATTGTAGAATGATGTTGAAAAAATGATACCTGGCTGAGTTTCTTGTCGGTTGTTCTCAGTGTTCAGGTTTTCTTCTCGAACCGAACTAAAGTAGATCAGAAGTACCTTTAATAAATTGATTTGACTTTGACTTTGATAACATGGCGACGCTGGCAGGTATATATGCGTATAGGTACCGGTGACGGTGCCGACGCTGGTGTGGTCGACGCAGCCCCACTTGTAGCGCGGCTGCGTGACGGCGGCGCGCACGCGCACGCGGTCGCCGGCCGCGAAGGGCGGCGCGCCCGACACCACCTCCGCGTGCTCGGCGCGCACGCCCGCCACGCGCGCCAGCCCGCGCCACTCCACCTGTCGCCCGCAATCGTCACTACACTACGACTACGTGCTCCACACATTTCACTCGAAACGGACTACTTTTAAATATATTTATATACACTAGAGACCCGCCCTGGCGTCGCACATATGCAATGCCACATGGTACCATAAGTGTACAAATTATTTAGATTAGCACAACATGTACCTACTATCCGCGTTACTATCCGATTGTGTGTCCGATCCATTTTATGGCGCTTTGTAACGATTAAATGATCGTTACAAAAAGTCAAAGCAAAAAGTGCATTGCATTTAAGTCTTTTAATCTGCTATTAAACTTCGAAAACCAAATAATATAATATTCTTTGAAACCCACAAACATATGACATTATATCTCAGGTAATAAGGTAATAAAAATTATTACATTCAGTAAAATTATATAGGATAGGATACACCACGGTATGCTGAAGGTACCTAAATACATTCTACATAACTAAATCATATGCCACATTAACTAGGGGGAGACATTAATAAGAGATTACCATCCATTCAATATACCATCATCCATCACAAAACCATAACGTAGTTTGCTATTAAATAAATCGCTTTAATGAGGAACTTACATGTAAATAAACGTTTTGTTTTATATCGCGTTCTACTTTTTGCACTTGTCCAACGTCTCCTAATGCGACCTAAAATAAATATAAAAGATATGTACAAAATTATTTCATGTCACATTTAATATTCAATGTTTAAACATAATCCAATGTAAGTACTTACGCTTTCATAAGCTTTACAACAGCGTACAGTCATCCCCGGTGTTATGACATCTGACAAGTATTTGGCATATTCTTCTTCGGAGGCAAAACAACTACGCCAACGGTATGGAGGCTGTTTTTTTTCCTGTTTAGAATTGTGGGGTTTCACTTCGTATATGGTATCGTCCATTCCTTGTTGCGGAAGCTCCAGTAAATACGCTACTAAAGCTTCTACTGAAGGTAAGTTAGTACCACCTAAAAATAAAAAGGAAAGTTTATTGCTATATTAACTGTTATTTTTAGCCATATACGTAACAATATTTACCTAAGGCTTGAATTGCTGCATACACTGCAGATCTAGAGAAACCCATTTCTATAACTTGTTGAACTTGTGATGAATTTGCCCAAGTATTCAGATCTTTTCGTGCTGTAAATATATTTACTTGTAATTGGTTACTATTACTTAATAGTACAAACTGTCATAAAATTAAAATTCATTTTTTATTGACTTACAAAGTGAAGCTGTGCTTGTGGATGGCCCCATAGACAATTGCATGACATTGCTTTTATCTATGATTGGCAGTTCTGGTGGAGTTTCATGGTCTTTCTCATCACCTGAAAATGAAATTAACAATAGATAATCTCTCTATGAATATTTTGTCATACCTATTATTTCTGTAATTTACTTACTTTCAATACTAGCATCCAAAAGACAAAGTACAGAAAATGTAGATATAATCCATACTAATATTTTACGGTAGTAAACTAATTAATCTGTGCTAATATTATTATAAATGCGAAAGTCTCTCTGTCTGTCTGCTTGGTTTTCACGGCTAAACCGCCGGATCCATTTTGATAAAATTTGGCATGGAGATACTTTGACACCAGGGGATGAACATAGGCTACTTTATTTTTTAAAATCTACCCCTAAAGGGGTGAAAGGGGGATGAAACTTTGTATGGGAAATTTTTAACTGCTGAACAGATTAAGATGTAATTTGGTACAGAGATACACCTTTTCTATTAAAAAAACATGGTTTACTTTTTTATCAAAAATCTGCGCCTAAAGGGGTGAAAAAGGGGATGAAACTTTATAGGAGAACTTGATAATGCTAAACCCTAACAATATGGTTTCTGGACATGTGACGTTATAATAAATCCAATATGGCGGATGTTCCATAATAGGAAATAACTTTTTCGTTCAACACCAACAATATGGGTATCAAATGAAATGGAATACGAAGGAGAAGGTTTCTGTATACGTGACATCATCATAAATCCAACATGGCGGATGTTCCATAACGGGAAACAACTTTTTCGTTCAACATCAACAATATGGGTATCAAATGAAATGGACTACGCAGGGGAAGGTTTTTGTATATGTGAGGTCATCATAAATCCAATATGGCGGATGTTCCATAATAGGAAATAACTTTTTGTTCAATACAAACGATATGGATATCAAATTAAATGGTATACGCAGGGGAAGGTTTCTGTATATGTGACGTCATCATAAATCCAATATGGCGGATGTTCCATAATAGGAAATAACTTTTTCGTTCAACACAAACAATTTGAGTATCAAATGAAATGGAACACGCAGGAGGTTTCTATACATATGACGTCATCATAAATCCAATATGGCGGATGTTCCATAATAGGAAATAACTTTTTCTTTCAACACCAACAATATAGGTATCAAATGAAATGGAATACGCAGGGGAAGGTTTCTGTAAACGTGACGTCAATATAAATCTAATATGGCGGATGCTTGACAATAGGAAATAACTTTTTCGTTCAACATCAACAATATGGATATCAAATGAAATGAAATACGCAGGGGAAGGTATATGTGGGACGTCATCACAAATCCGATATGGCGAATGTTCCATAGTAGGAAATAACTTTATTGTTCAACACCTACAATATAAATACCTTGGGTAACCTCGGTAACCCGGAGAGGACACGGTAAATTTTTCCACGCGGACGAAGTCGCGGGTACAGCTAGTCCTCTATAATTTTCCAACTCACCATTGACGTAAGCTGCCAGCTGTTGAACTATCGCCACCGCAGCAGAAGCTAGTTCACGAGGTGTGTGCGAAGCTGCTAATGGGCTTGGCCGAGTCGCCAGTGCTAACATTCTACGGAATAGGGTTCCTTCAGTGCCTAAGAATGTCACACCTGACGTTCCTAAATGAAAGGAAACATCGTCAGCAATCGCACTGTTTTTTTACATTTACATATTAATTTAAATAAAGTCTCTTTTAATTACTCACCGGAATTATCAGGGGGTTGCATCAAAACTTTTCTAAGACGTGTACGGGTCGTTAACGTTCCGCGAACAGCGCAAAGTATAAGTAACTCTATTTGTTGTTTCCTTAGCCCGTAGGAATCTATATCAGCTAAAAAAAAGAATGTATTTTAATAGTGAAAATTCAGTAAGGTCAATATTTGAAGAATATGCTTGTTTACCAGGTAAATGATGTGAATGTGCGGGTGAAGATTGTGGTCCCGTACCAAGTAGAGATGCGCAAACTCTTAAAGCGCTCTCACCGCCCCCTAGCGCCTGAGTGAGTCTATCGCATTCTGCGCTTTGTACGCCATTAAGCTCAGTCTATAAAATACATAATATAAATAAAATATTTACGTAAAAAACTAGACAAGTACGAGTCTGACTCGCACACATAGGATTCCGTAAAATGTGGGACCATACATTGCTATCCGTCACAGTCAATTCTCCAACTGGAAGTGTAAGTTTCTAATCGCTGAAAAATATTTTTTCATATGATATAATTACAAATTAACAATTTTCGGATTTTTTCCTTTATTTGTGCTGTGAGACTTTACTTCTTGCCTTTCATCATTCGGTCAATGGGAAGTACCCTATAGGTTTTGATTTACTTACGAGTATCAAAATATAATGCATAAATGGCCGTATTTCTTGATTGCGTTGACTTAGAAGCTTGATTTTTTTAAGCTCCAAGGGACTGCGGACATGAGTATTTGATATTAATTTCATATTGATACCTCTACGAGTTGTGGAGATGTAAGACGTTCGCCTTGACAGATATACATACACAATGAAGTGATCTTATAAGAGTTGCTTATTTCTTTTTGAGGTACGGAACCCAAAATAAGTTGAATTATGAATCTCATATAACAAATTGGAAGTATTAAGTAAAATCCAAAGCAATTTAAAAAAGCATATATTCGACTCGGGACTCTCAGCTCAGAAGACGAACATACTAAAAAGAGAAGTATCTAATAAATAATGAAATCAAGCGAAGAAAATTATCTTTTGTAGTAAACCATCAAATGTGTTTATGAAGTAAGCATAGCTTTTTTTAACCTTTGTCAGAGTGTTGTCGTCGTGTATCAAAGTGACTTTCGCCCTGGGCGACAGCTGCGTGACGACTGCGTTACGGGGCGGTGACCCAGCGGTGACTTTTTGACCCAGTCTTATACGCCATTCCAAACCACCAACTACTCCTAATGCACCCGCTGGAAACGATAAATAAACAGTTTTTTACACTGAAGATTTACGAATATAACAGGAAATGCCCGAAAATCGGCAGTGAATGAGAATGACTTTTATAGATAATAAGTTTAATGTGTGTGAAAGTTGTAAAAAGTAAAATTTTACAACTTTCACACACATTAAACTTTGTTTTGGTTATTTCAATAACTTTTCGAATTTATAATGAAATATGTAAGTGTAATATTTCTGCAATAATAAAATAGATATTTTTTAACTTCATATAACAATAAATATTATAGAGCGTGTTCCGCCGAACTCGGATTTTAATATTCTTATAGTCAGACAGACTCGCTAAGGCCATTTCAGAACGACACTCAAACGTGAATCTTACTGAGCTACAGTTACAGGTGACAGTTAAATAGTGATGCCGCATTCGCGTTGCATTATAAAATATCTTAAAACATGAGAAATTTTACCTATTATTTTGGTTTAACCTTTCTGCCATTGACGTTTCGAATCGCATCAGCCGTGGTGTAGGAGTCCTAAACACAATCTAAAAATATTGGGGGTAAATGATGAAAAGTCTGTCTCAGGCACGGATTGAAGCTTGCCGTGACAATTTGCTTGAGACCATGGCCCAAGTAACACGGTTAAAACGTCAAACCAATATAACAGGTAATTGCGTTGTATTTCTCGTATTTTGAGATATTTTACATTCAACCTAGTCAGAAATATTGCCGTGGCTGAAATTTTATTATTTTTTGAGTGTCTCAATAATATTACTAAGGTCTGAGTTCAGCCGAACACACTTTTATTTAAAAAAAATATTATAAAATATTTAAAAAACCCTTTATAAAAGCCTTTATCCTTACAATATCAGTATCACCAATATTATTATGATTATATTATTATGAAATAGTCTAAGTGTTTGAAGTTAATTAACTTTAACTTGTTTAATATTATAAATACGAAAAGTGTATATGTCTATCTCTCTGTTACGTTTTCACGGCTAAACCGCTAGATTGATTTGATCACATTTGGTATGGAGATACAATGAACCCTGGGGAAGCACGTAATTTTTTTAAATCCGCCCTAACAAGGTGTCAAACAACAACTATATTATCTTCTAATAAATAATCACACACACCCATCAGACAAGTTCCGAGACTGGGCGGCATAGGCTTCACTGTCTGTGTTAGATCTTGACTGGTATGAGGCCACCAGTGCCAATCACTTGTTACCTGTCAACACAACAATTATGTTTATTATGGAAATAAGATATTCATGATTTTAAACAAAAATTATGTTTCTAAAACAGCCATAGGATTATCATAAGTAAATGTAAAAAAAAACTACTTAAAATCAAGACATTATTTTAAAACATTACTCGAATTTACAGTATATCTGTAATTTGTATACTCTCGTGGTACCAACACCCATGCCCTGCACTTCGCTACACCGAAAGCTTTGCACCTATATCCACGTGAGTGAAGTTAAGTGGCTGTTACCGATCTACTTATACCTCGTGTGTTCATAATTTTTGAGACGAATTTCTATAAACAATTTAGAAATAAAGTGATACTGGCAGCTTATTTTCTTATTTTAAATTTCGAATGTTACGAATCAGAAAAAAATATAAATTTGAATGACTTTTTCATTCTTAGTTAAAATGGCGCCAACTAAAGACTTGCGTGCGATTCCAATTTCGTTGTTTTAAGCTGGAAAAAACCAATGAAGATATTTAGTGAAATCCGAAGTTTGGGATGTAGCCGGAACTTTGTGTATTATACGATAAAGAGGTATAAAGAGACCGGCTCTTCAGAAGACCGCGAAAGATATGGCCGCTCGTGCTCTGTAAGGACGCCCGCCAACATCATAGTGATAAGAAAGCAAATTCGTCGCAATCCTTGTCGGACTCTAAAGACATTAGCTCTTCAGATCAATATTTCGTGAATATCGGTGAACAGAATACTTAAATATGATCTCAAACTAAAGGCCTACCAGTCGAAGAAAAATGCATTATTTCAACGAGCATCTTCATAAATTGCGACTGGAATGATGTCGGAACCTTTTGAACAGAACGACCCAAAAAATATCCTGTTCACCGATGAGATAATCTTCACGGTGGAAGAAAAGTTTAACCGGCAGAACAAAAAGGTTTACGCCAGAAGTTGGAAGGACGTCCACTCATCATCCGGCAAGTGTGATGGGTTGGTGGGGTGTTTCCTACAAGGGGGTTATCTCGCTTCTTTTTTGCCAGCAAGGCGTCAAGGTGAAGGCACAAAATTACTAAAATGACACATTGGAAGCAGTGGTTACACCATTAAATAATACGCTATTCGCCGGAAAATACTGGGTTTTCCAACAGGACTCTGCACCCTCCCATAAAAGTCTACCCACGTTGCTTGGAGGTCAATTTGTCAGGCTTCATTCTAAGTGAAGATTGGCCGTCGTCGAACTCTGACTTGAATACTTTCGATTATTCTTTACGGACTTGGAGCTAAGGGCATGCAGAGGGAATGACCCACGCGTTTGAAGGCCTGCATTGAAAACAAGAGCGGTCATGTTGAATAACTTATTTTTATATTTTAATCTCGATGTCAGTAGTTATAATTTATGTAAACAATGAATATTTAACATTGCTCCAAAAATAGTTTAGTTTTACTTTGTCTCGAGACTTATGAACACATGAGGTATATACATATAAATAAAAATCAATTGTCACATGTATGACGAAGCATCATTTGAGAACGGCTGATTTCTGTTTTGTTGTGTTGGTTAATTGTCAGGACAAGGTTTGCATGAAAGAAAATTTTTAGAAACTCCACGGAAAATGTCGGCAATTTGGATGGTATTTTTGTATGGACATATTAATAATAAAGAATTTGCTGTGTTGCAAACATTCAACATCCCACCCTGGAGCAGCCAAGGCGGCTCGCTAGTAAAATGTAAAAAGTAACAAGTACATAACTAAAATGAAAGTGATATTTTTTTTACAAAGGGCTTTAGCCCTCCCCCCAGTCCTATGACTTCATCCATGCTCATTTGTTCCGTAATATTTATTTTAATATTTTCACTATGTGTTTAAGTTTTCGTTCATTACTACTCATACATTTTTAATACTCCAAATTTTATACTTCATAAATTAGGTTAGAATATTTTTTAAATCACTTTCGTTGTTACAGATATTACCTCAAACGTCCGTACTCTCAAACTTTAGCTTTTTATGTATTACAGAAAAAGAAATTACAGAAATGACTAATTAATCTGTGGTATTACCATAAATTAATTTCTTGTATTACTATGTATGTATAAGTGCATGTGTTTGGCGAAATATATACATACATATCCTGACGCTGTATCCCTAACGGAGTAGTCAAGAGTGGTTGGTGAAATGAAACTTTAAATTGGGAACTTACACGCACCATTTGCGCAGCCACTTGCAGTTTTTCTAACAGCAGTGACGTAATAAGGGAATGCCACTGGGGCACAGTATGCAGCTGTCGTACTAACTGTACGAGCGCCGCACACGTCGTACCGGTGTAGCTCGCTGTAGCAGGAGCGCGCCATCGATTGTCCACTATCATAACCACAAAATTTTATCAATCAGTTTTCAATACCTGTTAATTCGACTCCTTAAACGATTTTATTATACAGAGTATAAGAGAGGCGGTGGATCTAACGAAACGGACAAATGAGTCATCCAAATACTTCATAAAGTAAATAATAATCTATATATTTATTTACTTAGCTATTAAGATGTCTAATTTGTTCACTTAATAATAATCAATCGATAGGATTGGAAAGCCTTGGAATTACGCTTGTTTACGTTAGATAGATTCGTGAAAAATAAAATAACCTTATTCTAATAAATCAACTAGACTTATTATGTCTAAATGTCATTGATGTATTGTAATTATAATAGTAGTTAGCTAATTAATCTGTGATAATTATAAATCAAATGTGCATAAATTCTCACCAGAAGTATTTACATTGGAATCTATTTCATTTTCGTATATTGGAGTCATATTTATTATATTTATAATACTCTGTTATGTGTTATATGCAGGCTTTCATATTACATTACAAAAGTGACGTCGCTACAGTTCGTGTATTGTATTCACTTACCGACTTCCTCATCGTCGGTAGAGCCGATCATGTTTTGTGGATGCCGTAATGCCGGGTCACATGGGTGGGTCTCGAGCCACAGTCGACCAGCCAGAGCTAATAATTGAGTAGCCACTGTGCGGCGCCATTCTACAGAACCACAATGCTCTGCTAAAACGCGATTAAGAAGCCACACTGACTGGATCTGGATAGCACAAGAACACAAATTTTTAAAAATACATTGATTTGGGGGCCTGTTACTTTTAATGAGTTTAAAAAAAAATTCAAAAATAACAATTCTAAGACATAAAATCAGTTCGAAATGTTTTTCTTTATTCTTTAAAAAGATCTCCAACGTCTGTCACTATAATTGACAATGGAGAATCACTAGCCATTTGTTTACATTACATCTATCTCTAAAACACAAATTAAAAAGGAATTAGAGAATGACACATAACTTTGAAAATGTTAATTCATAAGTATAACAAAGTTTTTTTTGAGGGCTACATTGAATACGTGCTGTAACACTTATGGAGAAATAAAGTTGAAAAATTCACCTGTAGATATATGAGATCTTGGGATATAGGCTTATCATTGGCAGATATAATACTATAGCAAAGCTCAAACCAAGAGTCGGTACACAATGACATTCTCATGTCCGGACTTTGTGCGCTCGCTGAAAAAAAGAATTACTAATTGGTTAAGTTACTACAGATCTTACAATACTATAACCCACAGTATCTAATCTTTTCGTTACATAGTTTTTGACGAGTCTACCACACTTTTCCTCTGCGAAAATTCACGAAGATGCTGCACTATTTAATGCACAGTTAGTTAAAATACGGTTATGTTTTGCGATTGGCTTGTTTTGCAGGAATAGTTCGGAAATATTCACACAATCAATCGATTGTATCGGTATAAGCAGAAAATACGGCAGCTATTGAAAATCTCGAGAAACAAATGATATATATTTCGATACATTTTTTTCTTTAAAATTTTTTTTGAGTTTTATTGAAAAATATCCAAACAAAAAAACTTGTGTGGACGGGGACCCCCGTCAGGAACAAAGTTCCTTAACTGCAGTCTCCATTTCTCATAACTCAATTGCAATTATGAGACAACTCATGGATGACTTTACCCATTTATTCCTAAAGATAGAAAAAATTAAATTATAGTAATGAAAATTTGCAGTATGGTAAAAAATACAATTATTGGAGTAGTTGTGTTGAAAAAAAATCGAAACATTACCATAAATAGTTTACATGAAATGCGTATACGCAACTTTGGGAGCACTGGTGAGTAAAATGTAAGGTGACGTGTATGAAATGTTTGAAAAATATCTGCATGTAAGCGTACTTGACATTTTTTGCATATGTATATTGTCGTATTTCGACACTATTGGTATCTTCAAGATTTATTTTCTTCTTCTGTGATTATATGTCCAATATTATCAAATCTTATTTCCGACGGCAGTACATTCTTGAATGGGCGCCCTTGGCTTGGCTTTGAAATGTTTTGTGGACCTGTATCACTTGATGTACCTTCGCTTCCTGAATATTTGTTTTACCGTTTTTCATGAGTGTGACTGCTACATAGAATTTGAATTCTATTTGTTAAATTGTATATTTTCCATGAATTCACTGTAACACTGTCAATCAAATGTATGAAAAGAGGCCACCACCAATTTTTCCTCTCACTCGAATCCTATAATTTTCAATACCATTATATTGGAGATCTACACCTCCCATGTGCTATATATCCTCTGCATATTACACTGCAATAACTCGCCGTTGATGAATATTCGTCATCTTCTTTTCTTTTCTGTTGTAATGTTTTAAAGATAATATTAGTTCTATTTTGGCATTATTAGTTGCTACAGTGACAAGAGAATTATCATTCTATCTCACTAAAAGAATTCTCCAAGCCATAATAAAACACAAATACCAATGCACACGACGGTTTTTGTTTGTTTTTATAATAATAGTAACGGTTTACTACACAGGACACTCTTGTTAGAAATGCACCAAGAGACTAACAAAATATTAAGAATAATGAGTAAAACACAAAAGTACTTCTGTGTCATGATTTATTATTATTACCAATAAATATCAACCACTTGAATACAGTTTTACGATGAATGTAAACTTGAGTACCCCAACGTTGCGTAAACGCAACATAACGGGGTAGTGAGAGGTAAACATAAATATCAAATTCATGGTATCATATTACAAATTCATATTACAAAATTTGTTATTACGATCCAAACATTAGCGAAACTGTTTTTATGGATAAAGAGCAATAAATGCATTTCAATATTTTTTTTTGCATTATCAAATGGGAGGAAAAAAAATTGTGATTTTCTGCAATATTTAGGCATTATTGGTGATAATAATAACGTGATTAAATACAAAAAATTATTGTTCTAACATTTCAGGGATAATTTACTTCTAAAAATAGATATAGTCTGAGTGACCCCACCTAGTAATTTGTTTGTGAAAAAAAATAAAACGTAAAATGTTGCATTTACGAAAAGATGGGAATGAATGGGTTAAAACAAAAACAAAAAACAAATAAGTTTTAACAAAATTTCCTCGTGTAAAGTAATCACTAATTACTAATGGGGTTATATAGCCGGCCGCGCACGCTGCTCGTCTGCTCGAATCTCGATACTCGCACGCACGCACACATTCGTATATAATAGAAAAAGACAGAAAGATCACTATGAATCTGTGTATAGAGCTAACGAAAGTAGCGCAACGCGGCGCGCGGGTCCCACACCACGTTGCTCAATTACTAGCGTGTGTTAGGGAAGAGAGAGAGTCGCTGAGGCGAATGGAGGGGCATAACATTTTTACGTTACGTGACGATTTCTACCAACTCAAACTTCCCGCAAGCCGCATTATGGAACTTCGTTCCTAAAGTTAATTAGCGTTACATTTTTTAACAATCGTATGTAATTTTATTAACCCAAAATAACGACTTTTCTTCCTAACTCCACTATTTCACAATCTTGGTCCTTTCATTGGTCCTTGGTTCATATTTCGTTTTAAATTATCTTTCAATTCCACTGAAAAATCAACATGAGTGTCATGTCACTGCATTATTAACTTGATGAAATTAACATGTTTCGAAGCTGCGCGTGTGCATTACAAATCGCTGTATTTTCGAGAATTTTCGCAAAAGAAAAACGCGGTATAGACGTTAAAATCAAATCACTTAAAAAATTTCAAATACGTGGTAATGTTGTAACAAGAGGATTACGTAAAATGCAGATGGTAAAAAATGATCCACTTGTTGTATTTGAGGTATAAAAAGTATGTATACCTCTTAGCAAAGCGAGCCCAGTGTGTTGATTGGCCGCGAAGGATGTGGGCGGTGGCGTGGCGTGCGCATGCGCCAGCGCTAACAGGCGACGCTGTAACGCGGCCACGTTGCGCCGCGCTACCGAACTACACGCCGCGTGCGGACTTCCGACGCTTGCGCACAGCGACCGAATAGCGGTCATGCATGCAGCGCGTACTTCACTCACTGGCCAGTATTCTATATTGTTCTCCGCTATGAAAATTACACATCCTTCGTTACATTTGACCGTAAAATATTTCTACCACACAAATGAGTATGAATATAACTAGTTTTCTGTTCTTCAAGGAATGACGAATGAAATCTGTTTATGTTGCATATGCTACGACCTTATTTTGCCACCAAATCTACCCCTAAGAGGACGAAAAGGGGGATGTATGGAAAAAATCTTGGTAATGATAAAATTTGGTGCGGTGATTAGATTTTTTTTTATCAAAAACACATAGGCTACTTTTTTATCAAAAATCTGTGAAAAGGGGAACGAGAGGGCGGGGGATGAAACTTTGTACGGGAAAAGCTAAAGCGCTGAACTGATTATGACGTAGCATGGATATAGTTTGACACCTGGGAACGGACATAGACTAATTATTTATCATAAAACTACCCCTAAGGGGTTGAAAAGGGGGACGAAACTTTGAATATGAAATGCTGAACCACCGAACTAATTATGTTTGGTAAAGAGATGGTATGTGCCCGGAGACAGACGAAGGCTAGACATAGACTTTTTTTCAAAAATAATCTTTAAACATACTATGTACATTTACATATAATCTAACCCACTGGTTCCCAAACTTATTTTGTCTACTGAGTCGAGAGCTCATGCAGTCGTTGTCTAAGATGCCTCCTAGCTAAATGAAATTACAAATCACCCCCCAGGTCTCTACACAACGCCCCCATTTTTTTTCTGGGTCTCTTACCGCCCCCCTTTATGCCTGCAGCGCCCACAAGGGGGCGTTATCGCCCACTTTGGGAATGGCTGATCTAACCTAATCCAGGACAGCTACGAAAATTTCCTGTGCAGACAAAGTCACGGGTGCAGTTAGTTAATTAATAAGTTTGCACAATGCAAACATTATGTATGCATGTTGCATGTATATAAAAAGTGGCATCATTATAGTTACCAGTTCCGTGCACGGTTTCGTCGACAGAGGGCGGTGGCGACGGCGATCGTGCAAGTTTGAGATCATATTTTCCCTCTTTTCCCATGCGATACGAATTGGTGCCGCCTGCATCCCAAGCGACACGTACCCATCCGTCTTCACCTAGCTCTCCAATCACTCGACCTTCACCGCCTGGGACTCCATCCTACATGTAAATAAACATAATATATTACACTATGTTAACCGTGCGACTCTAAATTTAAAACTGGGCATGTACTATGAGTATCACTCTACAAATTGGGGAAGTAAGTATCCAGTAACACCTCAAACTAAAAACAATTTTAAAAAATTGGTCTTCCTAAATTGACATAGCCAGGTAACTAGCCCGGAACACTCAGCTTGGATGTATGGCCAGTCTACAAGGACTAAAAAATATTAGCTCTAAACAAACCGAGTAAACACTTTTCGAAGTTACAGTAGTACATGAATTAAATAATGAATCAAGAACAATTTACACCGGGTTATTGGTAATTCGACGTATTCCCGTTAGAAGGTGATAGGGGTGACTATTTGCGATAATTTTTACCCCATATGTATTATGCTAAAGTGAACCATTTTTCAGTTATTATGTTTTTCAGCTTTTTTCAAAATAAGTCAAAAATGCAACATCAAAAATATATTAAAAAAGTATCAATTTAAATCTCATGTTTTCTTCTGATTTATAAAAACGATTAAACACTGGTAATTTATCAATATTAAAACAACAATTATCGGTCCAAATTTAAAAATGCGAGACGAAAAATGATATTATTTCAATATTTTTTTGAGATTATTTTCCACTAAAATGCCTTAAAAACAAAAAAACGTTATTAAAATTTGGCTTGCAGATTATTTTAAAAACATAACCGTTTTCTTAGCTCTCCAACAATGCATAACAACTAGGAACTTATTTCAAAGAAACTGAAAAAAACAAAGTAAGCAGGCGGAAATTCGTATTCGAACTAAACTTAAGGTCGTTCTTTAAAATTTCTATAAAATTAATTAAAAACAATAGCCAATGTAAATAAAACAAAAAATACAAATTTAAAATAAAATTTAGAAACAGTAACAGTTTAGTAGTATTAACAATTAATAATAAGTAACAATTAAGACATTTTGTAATTTATCCTAATTAAAGTTCTTGCTCGAAGTGACTTCCCCTATTGCGTACTGTTATGACCAATTACTCAAGGCGATATTGCTGATCAAAGCAACGCTGCGTAAATACGCCACGCGGCAGCCGACGATATATGTATATAGCCGACGATTTCCCGCACGACCGTGAGTGAGTCCATCAAATTAATTCCATAGAGTCAGTCACTCAGCAAGTACATCAAATTAATTACATAGTGTCAGTCACTCAGTGAGTCCATCCAATTGATTCCAGTACTACATCAAGCATTTAGCCCATTTAATTCAGAACCGATCTCAAGCAGGCATTGAGGCCTTCGATCACATATAACAAGATTCACAATCTCCTATAAAATTTAAACAAATTATTGTCCGAATTGACGTATATATTTCTAATATCGTAAAGTATTATCGGCAATATTGTGTTAATCTAAAGTAGACCTTACTGTCAAACCATAAGGTTATAAACGCTCGTAAACGATTCTTGCATGACATTGAAACGAAGTTTGTTAAATAAAATATTTAAAATGCAATCTTACGTCTCGTGCATAAAATATAATTCAAATAATCTATTTGCGTTGCTATGTTGCTACGTTGATTTGTTACGTGAAAGTGACAAGGATAAGAAAAATATTGTCAGGCAATATTTCAAAATATGATTACGAATTTAATAAAAAAGAGCTATGTAACGTTATTACCATAATGAAATAATGAACACATAAATAATATTATTTATTTATTAACCGAAAATAAGAACTCGCGTCTTTTTCAAACGACTTTCAAAAAAGGAGGAGGTTCTCAATTCGGTTGTTTGTTTCTTTTTTTTTTGTTTGTTACCTCATAACTCCGTCATTTATGAACCGATTTGAAAAATTCTTTTTTTGTTTGAAAGGATACACTTCCAGATTGGTCCCAGTGAAATTTCACTAGTATTGACGCTTTGGTTTCGAAGTTACACCCAATAACGAGACCTGGTTATAACCTTTATTCATTTATCAACCGACTTCCAAAAAAGGAGCAGGTTCTCAATTCGGTTGTTTTTTTTTTATGTTTGTTACCTCATAACTCCGTCATTTATGAATCGATTTGGAAAACTCTTTTTTTGTTTGAAAGGATACACTTCCAGATTGGTCCCATTGAAATTTCATTCACATTGAAGCTTTGATTTCGAAGACACACCAAATAACGCGATTTGGTTATAACCTTTATTCATTTATGTTGATGATTCTCTTGTATGACATTTGTTAACTATCGTTGTCCCCACATGGTATAATGGTAGTAGGGAGAAGATATAAATTGCTTGTGATATAATAAATTCAGTCAGTAGTGTCTGCGACCTGTGACGCTGTAAAAGCCACTAGGGCTAACAGCAAAGAGGGGTTTTGTTTAGTCGGTTCGAGTCCGACACTCCCCAGTCGGCGTAGTCCGGCTGGGTAGCCCGCGGGGGTTTAATTTCGCCTCTCAGAAACCAAAAAAAAAAAAATAAATAAAAAAAAAAATTCAGTCAGTAGAGTCAGTCTTGTGGCGGACAGAGAATATGTCTGGTAGCTGTCGTCTTCGGATTGTAAGAATACTGCTAAGGTGTCATTATGATGCAACCTTTAGACTGTTCTTTTATAACTGATTGATATTGATATGATATTGATGATATTGATAATGGCCACAATGGGCAATATTATCCCATGTTCGATCTGTTCACATCTTTATTGTGAAATCCCACGGTTTATGCTCTTCAATAGAATGGAAGTTAACACATTGCGCTCCAAAATTAGAAAATAAACAAATTGTAGATCTGCCCTAGATATTTTTTATGCCTAGGTCACTCAAAAGAGCAAAATAAAAAAAATTTATAAAAAAAATAAACCGACTTCAAAAAAGAACACTGAAAAGTGTGAAATAACAATCCTTTACTAATCAAAACTTAAGCACAAAAATAACCTTATAAATACGATACAAATACCCATATAGTTAAATTTGACAGTTATTGAAGTCGGTGCCAAATTAATGTTCGACAACAGAAAGTATATTACTTTAGTAGGCTTGGCATACACTTTTACCGAGCAATCTAAATAGATTGCTCGGTAAAAAATGTGGTCCGATTAAATTGTCGTCAATTATTCCCATCCACACATTGACCGAAAAACGGCGTTGCGACCCTTGTGGCCTCTTTTTATTAGGATTTTTGTGCACTTTCTCACTCCAATAATGTTCATTGTGCTAGTTAGTAGTCCCATCTTGATCGACTTTGGATTCGGCGGTCCATAGGATTTTTTTCAAAAAAGACGCGTCTTCTAAATCAGCATTTAACATGAATCTACAGATGGCAACTCTCCTTTCAGGGTCCTCTTCGTGAATAACTTGCACAGGAGTATAATGGTAAGGATAGGATCCTGCATTATGCACTGTAGACCACGCTTTCCATTGTGTTACAGAGTCGTGTGGCGACGGTGTTTGTCGAAATTGTTGGTTCATCGATAAATTCTTGCAGAATATCCTCTTCGTAATTAAGAACATGGACTGGGGGTCTTCCGGCATTAATTTGTCTTCTCTGAACACTACCAGTTTGTCGGATTCGCCTATACACTCCATTAAAAACTGATACATGGGGTAACCGGCGATTAGGAAACCGATGCGAATAATCTTGACGAGCAGCTTCACTGTTACCGTTGCAAAAGCCGTAACAAAACAAAATATCAGCGTATTCTTCATTTATGTAATTTTGAAACATACGCTGTTCATTTTGATC
Organism: Zeuzera pyrina; assembly: GCA_907165235.1. NCBI lineage: Eukaryota > Metazoa > Arthropoda > Insecta > Lepidoptera > Cossidae > Zeuzera > Zeuzera pyrina. The sequence continues at coordinate 7,060,499 of OU015617.1, forward strand.
AAGCTCTTCTATATATCAATTCAAATTAAAAATTAAACTACAATCGTAAGTGTATTTACTTCAAAAAACACGGCGCCAATTTGTAAAACAAAAACAATGCACGCGTGAAAAGTTTTTGAAAAAAGAACTCTTTGAAAACTTTGTTTTTTTTTTCTTAACCTGCCAGTTTGCTTCCTGCATTGGCTTAGGTACACCTTAAATCTATTTGCAAGATATTCAAACAGCGACTTAAGTTTAGTTCGAATACGAATTGTCGCCTGCTTCCTTTGTTTTTTTTTCAGTTTCTTTGAAATAAGTTCCTAGTTGTTATGCATTGTTGGAGAGCTAAGAAAACGGTTATCTTTTTAAAATAATCTGCAAGCCAAGTTTCATAACGCTTTTTTTTGTTTTTAAGTCATTTTAGTGGAAAATAATCGCAAAAAAATATTGAAATAATATCGTTTTTCGTCTCACATTTTTAAATTTGGACCGATAATTGTTTTAATATTGATAAATATTGTTTTAATATTAATAAATAACCAGTGTTTAATCGTTTTTATAAATCAGAAGAAGAAATGAGATTTAAATTGATACTTTTTTTAATATATTTTTGATGTTGCATTTTTGACTTCTTTTGAAAAAAGCTGAAAAACATAATAACTCAAAAATGGTTCACTTTTGCATAATACATATGGGGTTAAAATTATCGCAAATAGTCACCTCTATCACCTTCTAACGGGAATACGTCGAATTACCAATAACCCTGTAGATTTAATAACATATCTTTAAAAGATACATATTGTGATATCTATAAAATGGGAAATCTTTAACTTAATTTCTGGAAATGTATAAGACCCACGAAGTAAAAACGAAGAGGAGGCGCCGTAACGAATTTTCTTCATACGAACCAGCGTAACAACATGCGGGTTGAGGGGGACGTGGAATACATGGAAGGGGTATTGCGAATCTGCCGCCATCTAGCGAGTTGTAGCAGTCTCTTTGTTTTATAATTTTTCAAGTAGTTTTATTATTGACCACCAGATGAGTAAAATACATTCTCGATACAGAGACGTACTTAGTGATTAATCGGTACCTCGAAATTGCACGATTCAAAATTTTCACATTAAGTTATGAAATACTTATATTTGTATTTAAGAGTAAATTGATATAAATGCATAATGTACATTATGACGAAGCCGTAAAGCGGATGAGATGTAGCTTTAGATTCGTAAATTTTTTTATCGTAATACAACGTATCGTTCAATACAGCGTGAAGATATGTATGTATGTATCGTGCGTGTTGGGGACCGAATAACGGTCTAGAATAGCAATTTTTAAATTAACGTTTGTCCATTTGTTTGTATGGGCATCATGCAACTGTTACTGTCTCTTTATTTAAATAGAATGATAATACAGATCGCGCCACGAAAGATGAGTCTTGACAAGCGATTGTAGTGGGGAATCCGTCTAGATACGCTCTTACGAAGTTGTAATGTGTTTTTAGGGCTTTTCTTAGTGTCCATTCTCTTCATTTATTGTAAATCCAAATAAATTAATTACATATTAGTATCGAACTTTTATTTTCTTCTTACACGATTTAACTAGCATGAATTGGCATGGCAGGGCGATGGTATGAAAGCGACTGGCGAGCCACGCGTTCGAATTGCTTTATACATACATACATATCTTCACGCTGTATCCCTAAAGGGGTGGTCAGAGAGAGCCGAGCGCCAAGCGTCGCGGTCCTTACATACTTCTTTCGCTTCCTCAAATTGCTTTATATTCTACTAAAATGCAACTCAGCAGTTTTAGCATAGCCAGGTCGCTACGTATTTATTATTGGTAAGACAATATATCGCATCTTTAGAATGAAAGCGACTTAATTTAAAATTTCAGAATTTCGGATTAAAATAATAAACTTAAAAATACCTACTACTTAATTTAATAGATAACAGTACAAACTTGCCTGTCCCATTAGCAACATATCGCGAGAATATTTAAATTGTATTTGTGAAAAATCCATTTTATTATTCTATGTGAATTCAATGTCGAAACTTGCCTCAAAATTTCGAATTAGACCAATTTCATTCTATGGTCTATGTAAGCAGTTCCCATTACTGTAAAACTGCTACGCCAGTATATGCGTAATTTAGTTTCGGTTAGTTATTTATTACGTTATAACTTTGTTATAAAATACAAAATATGAATTATCAAATAATAGTTATTATTAAATGAATTAGTTTATGAACAGCATATAAAAATTATCCTTTATACAACAACATATTATCCTCACGCTGTATCTCTAACAGGGTAGTCAGAGTTACATACTTTTTCGCTTCCTCAGATCTCATCACTCATTATCACTCTTCACACATTTTCGCCTGGGTATGCGAGTGTTTTTCACATTTCCGTCAGCTAACAGCTCTGGCTATTAAATATTCGTAAGTTAGACTTGGTCTTCCTTGGCTTTAATTATCCTTTATAAAAGAGTATACTAGTATTAATACGTCTAAAGTGCGGTCCTTTTAATGTTTTGTAAAGTAACTTCTATTCTATTCCACAACAGAAATTATCCGTAACAAAAAAAAAAATGTTAGTATTATTGTAATACGTCTACCTCCTGCGTGCGGTCCTGCTGATAATGTCAGTTTAAGCAAGAATTTTTATTCCTCAACAGAGGTTACTTCACTCGGTGTAAATGAATCGATGTAGCTTTTTACAACAATTTCATGAATTAAATTAACAAATTGAGCAATGTTAGGAATAAACAGGTAGGTTTTTAATATGCTTAGCGATATCTGAGTGCAAAATGTGATTTTAAAGGGCGATTAAGTTGAGATCTGTCGACGAATAGTAAAACCTACACGAACAAGAAAACTTTCTAGAACTGTCGATGTAATATTGTATAAATTGATACTTATACATGAAATGTGATATTTTTTAGAGTATCACAGCATCCATCAGAATGCGACTTGCAACCAACCACACGGCACTTCATTTTTCTATTGTACAATCACTGAAAATCTTTTTTTTTTCGTAAAATAATACGCGTGACTGTCAGGATAGAACTGGCATACGTGTAGTCGATACACCCCTACGCTTTAAAGCTGAGCCTATATTTTTTTACACACAGGCTCAGCCATTACAACGTCTCCTCCTTCCTTCATGATAAGACCTATGTCGCTCGCTATATTTTTACCGTAAATTATAGGTAAAGCTTTATGTTCCCTGCATTTTTTAATATTAAAAAATAATAAAAAATAAAATTAAAAAGGGGGAGGGTCAACGAATTCGGAAATAGGAAGGATGGTAAAATCTGGTTCGAGTATCCAATTCTCCCCGTCTTTATAATTTGTTTTATGAATATTTCAAAATGTTAAAAGGACACAAACTACCACTAGGCCGAATTTTAAGTTTATTTATTTATTTATTTGTGTATTCGGAAGACCGACAGCTGTACAATGTATTAACAAAAATAAAAAATTAAAGTAACAAATCTGCAAGCCAATAAATGGTCCTCACTAATAGAAACAGTCTATAAAACTGAAGTATAGTATGCTAAGCTAAAGTTCTAGTATAACGAGATAAAAGAATACAGATAATATAATACGCTATGTAATCCGAGGCAGGCCACTAATTATGATGAAGTGGAAAACATATTAGGTAAAGTTTTGGAATGGTTCACCGTAAATAATTTACTTTTGAATTCTGCCAAAACTAAGTGCGTTAAATTTATTTTACCCAACGTTAATGATTCTGACATTAATATTGTTTTGGACGATACAATACTAAACTTTGTAGATTCTGTTAAATTTCTAGGCATTACTATGGACAATAAGGTACAATGGGGTCCTCATATTGAATTATTGGCTGGAAGACTTAGCTCGGCAGCACTTGCTGTGCGTCAAATAAGACAACTAACTGATGTAGCTACGGCTAGAACTGTGTATTTCAGCTATTTTCACAGTATAATGTCGTATGGGATATTACTCTGGGGTCACGCAGCCGATATGCAAACGATATTTGTTTTACAGAAAAGAGCGATACGATCTATTTATTGTTTAGAATCTCGAATTTCGTTAAAAGAAAAGTTTAAAGATATTAATATTCTTACGGTCTATAGTCAGTATATCTTCGAGAATATTATGTATGTACGTAGGAATTTACACAAGTTCCGAAGGGTGGGTGATATTCATAATAGGAATACCAGGTCTAGAAATAAACTAGCTATCAAGGGCTCTAGATTGGCAAATGTACACAAATCTTTTATTGGGGACGGTGTTCGCTTTTACAACACTTTGCCTGAAGAATTAATCGCACTACCAGACATTAGATTCAAGAAAATTGTTAAAGCTATTTTATGCTCGAAAGGCTATTATAAAATAGAAGATTTTGTTAACGATAAGTTGGTCTGGTCAAGTTGTTGTGCAAACGAAAAAAAACTGTAATTTTAGGACTTACGAAGAGGGCAATACTGTCAATTAATAGTTTTTGTTTTAACGTTTGAAAAATACTTTACGAAGTTTACTTCGAATAAAAATCTATTTTATTTATTTATTTTATTTTTATTGTTTAAGAGAACAATAAATGGTGTTGTAGATGATTCCCTCAAAGATTTTTGCAATAGTACACAATTTTGAAATCGGTCTGAAATTTGTCACGTCAGTCTTAGAACCGTTTTTATGAATTGGCGTTATAAATACCGACTTCCACATGGTTGGGACAATACATTGCGCGAGAGATTGCTTAAACAGTAATGTTATTGGCATTGCAATAGTTCTCGCACATCTTTTAAGGAATCGCGGAGGTAAATGATCTGGGCCTGCAGATTTAGAAGGATCAAGTTGGAGCAACAGTTTCGTAACAGAAGCAGTATTAATGTCAATGTTAGAGATATAATTAACAATGCCATTGTTAACTATGCTCTCATCAGAATACGACGCAATTGCACTGTGCGATTTATGATAGGTGGAATAAAAATAAACGGAGAATAAGGCACAAATTGACCCTGTAGATGCAGACGAATTTAAATAATGAACGTTACTCGGTATAGCATTGGATTTTGACCGTGACTTAATGTGAGACCAAAAGTTTCTGGGATTATCAATTATCGAGTCTTCAACTGAAGCCATATATTTCGAGTAACATTGGTGTTCTGATTTTTTAACTCTGTCACGGAGCATTTTATAAGATATCTCGTCAAACTTATTACCATATATTTTAAATTTGCGAAAGTATTTAGACTTTTCCTTGATAGCTTTAATCAATGAGTGAGAATACCACTTGGGACAAGTGTCATATCTAAACGATTTCATAGGTACATATTTATGGATTATACTATTTATAATTGTATAAAAGTTACTAAGCGATTCGTCTATAGTTTTATTTGAAAATTCTTTGTGCCAGTCAGTATTAGATATTTCTAAATTAATCAATTTAAAATCGGCTCTGTTATAAAGAAATTTAGTGCTTAAGGTTGGTTTCAAGACTTCTACTCCGACAAAATTAACCGTGATTTGCAATGCACTGTGGTGAGGGTCAATGGGAACAATTGGATCAAAACACTCCGAAACACAAATAACATCATTGGAAAGAACAAGGTCTAAAATTTTGCCATATTTATTTAAAAAACTGTTGAATTGGTTAAGATTCAATGTATGTAGATCATCTACCAAAGTAATTTCATCCTGACTTGTTGCATTTGACGGGTTCAAATGATGCGAATCATCAACCAACCATATGATCCCACTCACCATTGAAATCACCAACCACTAGAAATTTGTCAGATGTCTTTTCCAACACTACATCATTGAGTTTCGATAAAAAATTAGATATTTGTTGAGAAAAAGACAAACCTTTGTGTTGGTTACAAAGATAAATAACACAAATATGTAAATTAGCGTAAGACGTGGACTTAGCCTTTTTAACTTTAAGTGATACCCACAAATCCTCAGCAGTGCTATGCAAATACGACTGTGAAATTACGGTGAACTCTTTTTTGACCGCTATAAGCACCCCACCACCTCTAGACTGACCCGTCAATGAATAGTCCCTATCACGTCGCCATATTAGGTAACGGTCATCAAAGAGCTCACTGTCAGATACCCCCTCGCTCAGCCATGTTTCCGTTAATGCAATCACATCATAGTTACTGAGAGAAAGGTTTCGATAAAATGCTTCGCACTTCGACCGCAAGCCCCGTACGTTCTGATAATAAATATTTAAATTGTTAGAAGAAGAATTAGACGTCATTTTTAGTTTTCATAAAATAACAGAATAGTACAACATAGTAAACAAACAAACCACGACATTCCAAAATAAAATCAATGCGAGAATGCAGTAGGATAAATTTAAAAATAATGTGTAATGGGTACTTATAATAAATTATTTTTTTAAGGCAATAGTGAATTGAGTAAGCAACCGAGCTACGAGCGGGTAGGCAACGAAAGATTGTTAAAAAGTATGTGGTTAGAAGCATTGAGCGAGCATAGCAACAGTGGTAGCAAGCCGTGTTAGCCGAGTGACCTCCGTACAAGTCAGAGATGCTCAACATTTTGCGACTGTACTTTAAAGCAGTGCAGTGTGAACCAGTGAAATGTTGTAAATGTGGAACAATAATAACTTGTGAAAACAATATATGTTAAGAAAAGGTACATTTACACATAAATAGATAATAGTAATAGCAACAATGGTTAAGTATTCATGTATGAAAAAACTAAATAATTTTGTTTAAATCGTTCTCGGTTTTGACAATTAAGACCGGTGAGTTATCATTTTTACGAACGTGAATCTTAGCATGTTTAACCCATATATACAAATAGTTTTTGCTTTTTGCTAAAGACTTTGTTTTGTTCAGCAATTTTTTCATATCTGCACTTAGATGGTCATTGACGAAAATACGCTTCTGAGAATCTCGGAATCCCAAATCGCTAGCCTTGAGCGACTTAATATTTCTTGCGGCAGCCACAAACTCTTCCTTTATGTATCTGTTAATAAAACCCACTACAATAGATTTATCACCTGACCTGTAAGTGGGAATTCTGGATATGTAATGGACTTGCTGCTTCGGAACACTATAATTTACTGATTTGCTGATGGATTGTAATATAGCAAAAAGATCTTCACTTTTCGAATGGGGTACTCCCTTGATCTCCACATTGTTGAGGCGATGTCTCTGCTCCTCGACTGCTAATTCGCGGTGAAAGCGCACAAGATCTTCCTGCAAATGATTCAGTGCATCTACCCGAGTTTCAAGCGAGGCAATTTTTTCTGAATGTTCTTCTACTTTCTTTCCAATGAAGTCGCAGGACATCTTTAATTCAGTCAACTCCGATTTAATACATTTTATGTCATTGACCAACGACGGCAATGTACTCAGTTGCTTCTTTAGGTCTCTAATTTCACTTAGGATGACCTCTAATGTAGTTGGGTCCGTAGAATCAGGCGCACCTAAACCGGTTTTTTCCGGCCCAGGTGACAGATTCTTACATTGCGCGCATTTCCACACATCTCGTTTTTCGTTGCCAAATCTTCTCCAGGACTTCTCGTTGACACCGGCACAATTAAAGTCTAGGTGTTTTTTGCAGCCCTTGCACTGAACACCGTCATTGAAATCAATGTTACATGCGGCGCACTTCATTATGTATAATATAAAATATAGCAATTACTATTTAAGTTAAATTAAATCAACAAAAAAATTAAAAGGTTGACGATATATGTAGTATTCACGATAACAATACGTAATCCAACAGTGCACACAAAGCGTATCACACGGACGAGCGATCGCATACAACTCAATCCATAGTTATATCACAGATTAGTTACTAATGTAAAGTTATATTTTACGCTAGTAACTAATTAATCTGTGGTTATATTGTGAAAATGTGTGAATATTATAACACCTGAATATTGTATTTTAATTTTAATATGTACTTAACCATCGTAAAAGCACAGATTAATTAGATTACTAGGTAAAAGTATGTTAAAAAAAAAGATACCTCATTGAGTTTCTTGTCAGTCCTCAGTGTAGGTGTTTTTTCTGAACTGAACACTGACATTCAAAAATACCTCGTAACTGGGCTTACTTGAATGAATTGATTTGACTTTGACTTAATTTTCGAGAAAATCGACTGTGATAGACGGACGGACTCATGAATGATCTCATAAAGGTTCCATTTTTCCTATTAAGGCATGAAACGATAAAAAGACTGATAATATCCAGTAATTTCTGTGACTTACCTGGTCACCCCATTTCCAGTCTTTACCTCGAACAACTTTGGTACCTATCTTCATGAGCGAAGCAAGTTCTGGACCAGACAGAGAAGCCCCACGAGCGCGAGCGCCTAGCCGCTCGTCCTCGTATATTATGAGGCATTCCACTAAAACAACAAAATAAATAAGCTTCGAAACTGTTTATGTCATAAAAGATTATATTTCTAAAAAACCTACATTTAGATTTCAGTCCATTGCAAATGAGTGAAGAATGTTGCGATGTATCACCACCAATTTGCTTTAGTAAAGTCAAACAAGAGCTTAAAGCTCCACCATTTATTAATTGATCCAAGTCTGACCCTTGACATCCTTCTATAAGAAGGGCTAATAACATTATGAGGAACCTGGAAGTTAACAAATCCGTTTTAAAATGTTTATTTACAATTCAATAACAAAGAACTAAAATGCACATTTATTTACCTAGCTCGTGAAGGCCTGTTAAGTAATGCATGCGCACCATAATTAGCACTCATCTTCAATGGCAAGGGTTGATTTTGTTCGCCTTCCAAAACTCTCGCTTTCAGCTCATTAAGAATAAAGTCCATTAATTTAGATCTTTCTAAGAGAACCATGTATTTAGAATACGGTATCACAGATTCAATGCCTATTAACGGTGGTATCAAGGGCACTGTAGGCTTAAGAGCGACAAACGGTGGCGATTCAGCCATGGAAGCGCCTAATAGTCCTGACAATGCAGCATATTTTATGCTTTCTGACATAGTTTGCGAGGAATGCAAAATACTGTTTATAATACTGTAACCGTTTCTTCTTATTTCTGCTCTTTGTACCTAAATGTAGACCATATTTTAATACAGATCATGAAAGAAATGTTCTATATATAAAATATGTTAAAAAAATATGTCAAAATCATACCTGACAGTACAATGCTCTTCTAAGAATATCAATATCACAAGGTTCTTCAGTAATTACAAAGTCTATAATAGCAGTAGTTAAACTTTGTTGTTCTGGAGTTACTTCTTCTAGCATCCAATATAAGTCTACAAGATTGAGAAAATTTATTGTTAGTAAAGTATTTGCTCCTTAATTACAATATAAATTAATATTGTAATGGAATACCATTTTCATTCATTTGCTTACCTTTTTCTTCACAAGCGAGTCTTGAAACCCAAGCATTAACAAACTTATTTCTTTCTGAATTGTCGTCATCCTTTTCTTCATCAGCCATTACTAAATCGTTTTTGAGATCATCAGCTAACAACATCACTTGCTTCTCACTTTCCATCGATTCTTTTAAAATAGAATTATCAGTCATATCATTTATAGAACTAATTGAGATCTCATTAGTAGGAGTCTTATCATCTATATCCTTATCAAACATATCTTCTCTCTCGCTCACTTTTAAATCGCGGACTTCGAGACGAATGCCGTCAAAATTACAGGCGTTCTTCAAATCCTTCTCTAGATGCTTATCTTTTGTTTTTAATTTCATTTTGGTTTGATGATTAGCCATTTCTTTCGAGTTTTGTTCGTAGGATGCGTCTATATAGTGAGTTCTAGAAGGTTCCACAACAGTTGGAGTTATGTCGTCAGTTGTTTTGCTTGCATTAGCAATAGATGATTTTATTAATAGAGCGTCACCCTGTAATAAACTTCCGGTGGCTCTGAGCATGCTTTTACTTAAACTATTTTGTCGATTCCTAAGATCTTTCGTTGTTTCAAAACTGAAAAATATCTATATGATAAATTCTGACCTATACACAAATCTAAAAAAAAACATTTTTGCGCAACTTACCATTTATTAAAACTAGGTGATTTGGCCATTTTCATGACCTTATAAAACATCTTCTTAGCTGCGGGCGGACGGTGTGAGGGCGGACGCAATAATAGAGCCGTTACCGCCGGCGAAATAGCAGCACGTATCTCATGGAGGAGAAATCGCGCTCTTTCGAGAGGTACCGCACATACCTACCAAACACAAATTTACATACACACATATTACAATTTATTGCATATGGCAAAATACACTATTGCTTATTTCAATTTGAGTATTATTGCATAAGTATATTTTTTATACTCTAATTTCAAAACATTAGAAGGAAAGGTAAGGCGACAAAAAAAGTTTCATTTTTTTAGCAACAGAACTTTAGCAAAAAAATTTTTGGGATATCTTACTTCTTTATAACCACGAGATAGCTGCTGCCTCGTTCTCATTAAAGTCCATTTGCTCTGTTGTACAGCTTTAACAATCTCTGACATAGCAGGTGAAAGTTTCACTTCACCACGTTCCATTTCTATAATGACAATTACAAAGACATTATATTATAAAAAAACATACAAATTAGCTACCAGTGAGTGTAATTTGTATCTTAAGTAAGTTTTCTAGAAGGCGAAAATATGTTTGGAGAAATACATACATTACAAATAGATAGATGTTGTTATTGATCTATCAATCTATATCAATCTATACAAATAGTACAAAACGAAGTCGCAACCCGCCTTTGTCTGTATTCAGTTATAACTTCTAAACGTCTTTAGGTATAAATGAATAATGATCAATAGCAATTGGTTATTTGATATATATTTGCTAAATAATATTATACCTATTTTTTATGTCACAGAAACGTATCCATCAAAAATTAACAAATTACAAACAATGACAGTTGTTTCATTTTTACTTCTTTCAACAAAGGGTTTTATACTGACTTTAATACAAAATATTTATATAAAAGATTTGTGTGTATATAAAATATAATATTTAGAAAAGTAAAATATTAATATGTAAATTTGTGACCGTGAGATGTCTACACGTCTAAGTGGATTTAAATGCAATTATCAGCAACATTTAACGAGAAAGTTTTATATGTAAAATACATTCACATTATTTAATATATAGAAATAGGCAAATGTTGACGTTTCGTAATCAAGTCCCTGTGCGAAGCTAGGCCGGGTCAGTAGTAAACCATAAAATAATATACACTAATCATTACGGCTGGGCTTAAGAAAGCAGTTGTAAGTGCGCAGCAAATTATGAAACAAATATTCTATAAAAAGAAGTCAAATCTCGTTTCTGATAAACTTTACTATTGATTAGCATTTCTTTCAACTTCGATCGATCGTCAAAATCCACAAATCGTATATTTCACCGATGAGTTTCTATTATAGTAGGAGCGAATTGGCTTTTTCTTTAAAAAAAAATTCTTTTTCTGAGCATTAAGTTTTCATGGATAGTCATTGTTTGGAACACTGACAAAAAAAATGGCAAAAATAGCAAAAAATTGTTTTTAGCGTTTAAATCTGTTTTTTATTTAAACGTGGCAAATAACATTAATACATGTGCGCAATTTAAGGACGAAACACTCAAGCCCCGAACGAACTCGATCGGCCTAGCCCGTTTGTAATTTGGCCCGTTTGGCTCAAAGTATTTTCGAAAGCTTACGTGGGCTTAACAGGTTCAAGCATTGAAGAATCGTAATCCTTTTAAAAAATGGCTTTATGTTGTCTAGAACCTTTTCTATGACAGTTTTATTTAAAGTGCCGTTTGTTACGAATATCGCGAATTCGCGAAAACTAAACGGTATCGCGAAATTAAAATTGCGCACATTTTTTATATTGATCACTTTTTTATATAAATTGCAGATTTTCTTCAAAATGTAAAAAACCGTTTTTTGTCGTTTTTAGGGTTTCTTGGCACTGTCCCTGACAACTCGAGAGCTATGCGTTGAAACTTGCCTGTTAAGTCAATATAATATGACGACAAAAATTTTTCTCTATTTAAAATTCTACTCAAAACAAGGCCGTTTTGAGCTATTGGAAGGTAGACTATTAGACGAAAAGTGTGTCTTTAAAATAATGCCAGAAATGTTTCATAAGCAAAATTGTTATTTTGCGTAAAAACTAAAAAATGGTGAATTTAGTTTACCAGCTGTAGCAGTTGCTAAGGCGTGTTCCTTTAATCCAGCGTGATATAATAATGCAGCCAGTAAGGCTCTTCTTAGTTCTTCTAGAGGGTGCTCTGGCGGGAAGTGTGGCGCGCAGCCTTCACGACGTTCGCATGCCCACCACAAGTGCAATGCTAAAGGATCCTGAACATACGTTATAACAAAATCTACTGTAATATTATCGATTTTTCGCGATTGTGACAGTTTTTTAATAAAGTCCAGTTTATATTTTCTTTAAAAATGTGTTTATTAGATGTTTTTAATGGCATATAAGGTAATTAAGATCTTAGTAGTTATATGCTAGTACACACTTTATACATAACATTACATACTGAAAATATAAATCCAAATGCGGTTGCGGTTTGAAAACTTCTTTCACTTCTTTAAATCCTATAATTATTTTTCACATTAGCGGCTTTTACAGATAAAGTTCAGACTGCGCCTCTAGCACTGCGTTCCGAATAGCGGATAGATTTGCACAGTTCCGTTAATTACGATCAAATGTGGCCACGATTTAGATCACGGTCAACTCTGTGATTTATGCCTGTCTACAATTCAAACTGTGCGTGTAGAAATTTTTTAAAAGTTAGGGCCGCAGTTGGCACTGGAGCGTGGAACGTGATCATTTTGAAAAGATTTTTCCTGTTCAGAAGAAATTGAATACTCGTTTGATAGTCGTTAGCTGGGTATGTTGTTGGTTTATATAACAAAAAACAACGGTGAATTTGGGTAAAACAATAGAGACGAATGTTAAGTGAATTATGAGAGAATTATACAGAAGATTTAATTGAAGAAAAATAATCTTCAAATGGAATAGTTACAACTTTGATTGTTTAATGAAACAGTACATCCCACATTCACAAAGCCGGATACAGTTATGAGAAAATGTAAAATAGCAGAAGAACGGTTTGTTGTCACATTAAGGTTCCTAGCAACCGGTCATTCTCTTGAAGATCTGAAATTTAGTACTAGCATTTCTACATCAATAACGGAAATGTGTAAATCAAATTATGAAGTACTTTGGAACAGTTACATAAGGGAAAGTAAAAAATATTTGTTAAATCTAATATACAATATAAACCTAATACATAAACATAGTAGCTTTTGCCCGCGATTTCGTTCGCATGAGGTTCAAAAACACAATATCTTTATAAATTATAACCTATGTGTTATTCTGATGTATAAGCTATAGTAAAGTTTCATCAAAATCTGTTCAGTAATTTTTGCGTGAAAAAGTAATAAACATCCATACATCAATCCTCACAAACTTTCACATTTATAATATAAGTAGGATAACGAGAGTCCTAGGGCCTATAGATCTCTAGAAAGTAATTTCCAAATATACCGTTTTATTAATATAATACGGAACGGCGGAACCATTTACGCACGAATCAAACACAAATGTATACTAACATGTAATTTAGGTTCAGCGAGGGCGTACAAAAGCGTATCCGCCCGCGCCGGCGAGGTCGCGACGAGGACGCGGGGAGGGGGCGCCGGGCGCGGGGCGCGGGCGGCGGCGGGCGCGGGGGCGGGCGCGGGGGCGGGGGCGGGCGCGGGGGACGGCCCGCGCGGCCGGGGCGCCTCTCCGGCCGGGCTGTTGCCGCCGGTCGACGATCCGCTACGAGCTTCTGCCTTCTCCTCTTCGAATGGATTCGTAGGTTGAGATACCTGCACGTAATCATCTTCTTTCTCAAGCAATAACACCGCCACAGATGAATTAGTTACTAACGTAAAGTTCCGCATTCCAATTCCTTCGATTTAAGTAAAAACTTTTTTATTTTGCAATGTTATTATTCTCATACTACATTATCATCTACTTTTTTATTTTTTTTTATTTCAGAGGAGACAAACGAGCAAGCGTGTCACTTCCATTTATAATACAAGCTTAACGTGTTCGCTTTGGGTTTATACATTTGCTATAATTATAGACCAACCAAAGATTCGCTTTGAGCCAGTTTCGGCCAAAAAATCTAGCTTCGGCTGCGGTTTTGGTTTCGGCCAAAAATCGACCGAAACTTTGGCCGCGGCGAAACTCAGCGTTCGTGAACTGTAGTAGCACTTCGTTCGGCTAACCTTAGGTAAGTTCGTGACTCGTGTGTGGTCGCCAGATAGTTTGGCGTTCGGCATGACTATGTTGATTCGAGTTTATATGTTTTCCTCGTATTTTGTTATAGTTTTCGTTACCTACATACTTCAATTGAAACGGTACTTCCCATATTCACGTACTACATCATATCACTTACTACATACTTCAATAATTATTATTTATTACATTTAACACGATGTATATGTGCAAAAAATATACTAAATTTTAATATCTAATTAAATATTATCAAAACTTGAGAACGACTGGACCGATTGGGCGAATTTTATTTACATGTTCGTAATAGTCCGAGTAGGGATTTTATGGAAATAAAGATTTAACAAGTTACCCGAAAAATTGGGAAATTAGGGAAAAACAAAGTGCTTTTTTCTATGGGATTTTCATACGAAAATTTGTAATTATTCGTGAGTTATGAGTCTCGAATCCGCACGAAGAATTGTTAGTTAATCCATCTATGTAAAATTGTTAAAACAAATATTATTACAGAATAAAACTTTTAAATCAATTATTGTAACAGATCTAGATTATTTATTTAAAGCATGTCTTATCACGAACCTGAAGACCTCCTCTCAGAAAGACAGCAGCGATATATGGAGCAGCATCTTTTTCAGCTTGTTGATTTGGTAAAGATCGAGCTAACATTGTGCCGCATTGTGTAAGGCCCAAAGCCAAGTTAAAAGAGCACGACGAAAGTATATGGTATGTACGTAGACTCGTTGAACTTTCCTAAAGAAAAGTAAAATAGTAAATATAAACAACGACAACAAAACAATGTTAATTTTCGGGACCTCCATACTTACATAACATTTATGGCTATATATTTGATCGGCATATAATCCGACACACTTTTCTGTAATTCGAGATAAATAGGTCGCGTGTGGTTCAGCACTCAGTGCCACTGTGGCATCACACCCACGTAACTTCCGCACTAATTCCACTGTGCTCGCATTATCACAGTCAAAATGTTCAACATCAAATACATGACCAGCCACTATAATCCAAGAGCCACCTTCTTTTGTATGATTTTGAAGGTCACATCTGCGAAGTTACCAATTACACAAATGACATTTTTAGACTTGAAAGACCTAAAAGTATAATAAAATTAAATTGTTAAAAAAAATTATATATTTCCACTCACTTTCTAATAATACTGTCATTTAATTGATGTTTTTTGGACCCTAAGCCAGGCCATCCCAATAAGTCAGCATCCAATTTTGCAGCAGACGGCAAAGTACGCGCCGCTTCATCGCATGCACGAGCTATTTTTACTAGCGATTCGGCGGAGTCGGCTAAGGCGAGAGGAGTACGAGCTGCGCATGCGCAAATCCAAGCACCTAACTCGCTGACAACCCGACCTGTTCCATAAACCACCTCTTTTGATCAACACTAACTTCAATAAAATTAAGGTTTTCATTTAATTTCAGGACATAAATTCCTATTGAGCATTTTAGGATAATGGGACCTAAAGTGTAATTTATCATTGATCCTTTTGATAACTATTCAACAATGACTTCTTTAAGAGCCCTATGGAGTGATTCTCATATCAAGCTTTAGATCCCACTTCCAAGGAAATGCGGGCAATACTACTCAACATTTTTAAAACAAACAAATAATGCTTGCTTTTGATGAAATGGAATAATTAAAAAAGGTGAACAACATTTTGCTACAATTATTTAATAATTAATTGAAAATGTGGGAAAATAAGGTCATAAAAATCATTTTCCTACTTGTATTACCCATTAGTTCATCACATTTACCTCCCGTTTTAGTTTTTAAAATTATATGTTTTATAATGGACACTAATGTTGTACTCTAATAAAAACCTAGATCTATTGCCTAAAATATTATAGTTCTCTACTTATTACAATAATTGTAATAATGGTTCAAAGTATTGTTACGCTATATTGATCATTCCCCTCTGTGACACGAAATTATATTTTTTTAACTGTTTCCACGTTTGCCATCTCCTCCAATCGCGAAACCCTACACATTACGTAATCGGCTTACTTTCTCGCACGCTTTTGTAGTGAAACAGCGTGTCATTTGACGAGCGCGATATTTTTTTGTAAATCTTCTGAAGTACGTTACAGTGGTCGATCATTTACCTCGGTGCAAAAACTCTGGTAAGTTGTTCAAAGGAAATTATCTAAAGTATTCATTATAATCATAGGTTTAGGTAGCCTTTTAAATACGTTTGTTATAATTTCTAGAACGTTCCATTAGAACTTTCGATCAAAGTACGATTTTTCATTCCACTATATATCATTCCCTCTGTTCTTGAAACTAGGAGAATGACAGTTTCTTGGATTTCATAATTTACAGTAATGAAGCCTAATTTAATTAATTAATGAACTACCCATGAACCGGAGAGCAATAGAAATTCTAATGTTGTGTGTCTCATGGATTTCTTGTGTTACCTAATTCATGTTACTAGTGTTCGTTCAGCAAAATATTACTTTGGCAAGCGATTCAGTTTTTTTCTTACAGTTTAAAATGTTCCATTCAAAGATAAATACTGAAGAAGTTCAAATAGTCAACCGATTGTATAAAAGAGAAAGAAACAAACCCACAAAAAATAATCCCGAATTACACAAAATACAAAAAGGAAAAAATAGATGGATATACGAAGTGCAGAAAAAAGAAAGATAAAAGAAGTATCACTGAATGGAACCATAGATCCCGATTGTATCATTAGCCCCGACAAACAGCCTGAAGGAAAAAATGGCAAAAATATTCAAGGCGATACCACAATAAGAAAACACAGGTTCAATCCGAGCAGTTGATGTGCAAGATAGAAGTGTCTATTGGTGGTTTATTAACGGAGTTTATTGATCCTCCGTTATCGCCCATGAAAAAACCAATAAGATTATCAGGAAAATGAGGTTTAAAATGGAAATAGAAAAACGATCACCCAGAAGACAATTTTGACTCGAAAAGCCGAAAACAGAAAATTAAAAAGAAAAATAATAGAAGGGACTAAAGAAGGCATTGATGCACAAGAAATTTTAGTAGAGCCAAAAAAGTAACAGTTACGAAAGACAGGTTTACGTTAGTAACGAATGAATCTGTGACATAGGAAACAAAATAAATAGCAAGTTTACAATTTAAAACTAGATCTAAATAAAAACAATTTATTAAATTATTAGGTAACTGTACGAAGCCAAAGGGATAATATTTATCTGACACATTAAGGAACTTATGGTACACAAAAAATTTGTAATCGAAGCTATAAATTTGTGTTTTCTTGATGCTCCTCGAGTTAACTCATTCTAAAAAGTCAGTTTTATTACCCTATTCAAAAATTTCATTCCCCAACTCCCCAAAACCCAATATGAATAACTTTTTAACTATTTTGTATAGACTCCATTCCGGAAATCCATTTCATGTGATAAATTCATAAAATCTTTAACTATTTTAACGGAAAATAGCTAAAGATTTTAGGAATTTATCACATTTTTAACTATTTGACAGGTTTAAACGCCTCTAGCACCAAATTAGTAGTTTTACAAATTTCTGCTGTACCTTTCCCATCACATAACCTGATTAAAAAAAAAACTCAAAATTTGCTTATTTTTACAGTGACATGAGAATCACTATGACAAATGGTAAGCATTTAAATTTAGGTATTAGCGCGCTCGGACACTAATATATGCGAGCGACTTTCGTAGCTTGATTAATAGCCCAGTAAAAATACGATTTGAAAACCAATAATTCATAATAAGACATTTTTTTCTAAAATTGAAGTAAGTATGTGATTTTAAGATACTATATTAATTTATGAATCCACCTGCAAATGTTAAAATAATGCTTTATATTTTCGGCGTAAATGCTATATGTATATTTTTTCGTACAATTATAGTAATTAGTGTAAAAACGACTATATAATAGAAATCCAACAAAATAAACCGTAAATTATTGAATGTTTAAGAAAAAACTTTTAGTTTTGGTTTTTGATAATAAATCAGCCACTTTAATTGCTATATAACGATTTGTTATTTAAAGTATTTCGTATATCTGCACTAAATACACTTTTTCAAAAATCTAACTTTTAACGACATTTAGTAGGTTTATATTTTATTTCATTTCGTTACATTCACGGCAAGACTTTAATAGCTGTAATTTATGGTAGACTTTGCATTTTAAATCAAAACCAAGCTGTTAGCATTAGAATCCACCAATATGTGTCGTAATTCATACAACGCAGCATCTCTTAATTTTCACAAACGAATTTTTACCTTACGCGTAGACGCGTACACTTTAGTGTTGAAAAGTACGAAATGATTAACCACAGAACGACGAACGGAATGACTAGATAGCGGGACGCGCGAGCGGCAGGGTCGTAGTCACGGTACTTTGAGCGTTCCGCCAGTGACATAAGACACCTATACGTATTAGGTACTATGTTATTGTCGTATGCTTGGTATAAACATTCATTCTTATTATATAATATTGTCATATCATATTAAAAATTGATTTTTATACAACATAATACAACGATTGCAATAGAGAAAAGTCTACTAATAACTTATTTACTAACATTTTTGTATATACACATTGATAAGCAAAATGATCAGGATGCAATTCTATCGGCTTATTTTGTGGATTTACAGTTTAATCTTATAAAAATAAGAAAATTGGATAATTGGTAAAGATATTAGGCTACTACCATTTTTTGTTTATGTGCGATTTTTAAATTGAAATTCATCTAGATGAAACATAAACGACTTTTTAAAAATATATTCCGTCGAAAAATATGGATTGATTTAGTGTATATCATAGAAAAAAATTACTTGTAAACAATGAAATATGTTCAATACATAATTATTTTTTTATTTTTAAGAATTAAAAAAGATTTATTTATTTAACTCGAAATATTCCCATATCTTTTTTTAATATGGATTTAGTAAGTATTTAGAAACAATTAAATTTATCGTTCATTTAGTATAATAACATAGCTAATACAAAATTTTTGCATTTCACCATATATAGCGATGTCGTAACTTTCCTGAGCTATAAAGTGTTAGTAACGAAGCGACTTCTGTATAAAATATTATTTCGATACTTTTCAGAACCAAAATTTTCGATTTTTGCTATTAAGTTTTTTTCGTTTTAGATAAATACATATGATATTTATAAAAATATTAAGTGTTCCCAACACGTTAAAAGCATGTAAAAAAATACAATAACATTCCGTAACATAAATGTTTAGTTAAATATGATTATGTTTGATGTAGGTACAATTTTAACAGTACATTTCGATACAAGTGTGGAAAGTATCTCATTTCTTCCCGCGTCCCGATTTGTTGACCCAAGTCAACAATAGGGACGAGTGGAAATGACAATTCCGCACGTGCATCGAACGACGTTTTTTAATACATATGCGAAAAAAACATAAATAAAAAAAATGCAGAAATGTAATTTCGCGGGAGTAAGTTTGTTTTTTTAGAGGACATGGCAGGGCCACGGTTTCTATGCATTCAGCCAATTCGATGACAATAATTTATTTGAATTCAAAATAATTTTAATTGCGTTATTTATTTATTTACATTATACGTATATATTAAAAAATAAATTTATTTTAAATTTAATTCATGTATTAATAGTATTTACGCTGTGTTTTACAGTAAAATAGTCATTTCATACAAACATTTTGCACAGAAAACTTTTTGATTAAAAACCTCCTTCATGCATTTGGATGTTATACGTAGGAGAAAAACAAAAAGCACTAGTGTGGAATATAATTTCCATACGCTAAACACACACGGAAAAGTCTACTTTTTGAGCAAATGTATTAAAAAAGTAATTGAATAAAGAATAATAGATTGAATAGAGGTTTACCTGTCTAGAACTACTAGTATTAGGATCGGTTACCTAGAAACTACTAGTTACGTAATCATGATTAGATATAATTTTTTTTTACTAATCAAAACTCAAGTTCACATCCTTTACTAAAATCTAAAACTAAATCCTAAAAATAACTTCACACCGTTGTAAAAAGTGGTAAAAAAGATGAAGGTGATGATATGCACTTTATTAAACGAGACTCCAGTTGTTGAACAGAGAGATTCGTATAGAAATTCAATGACAGTTTCTTAGCTTTGAAACATACAAACACACAGACAACAATTCTATAAGTTTATTCTGTAACTTTATTAGTCTAGTTTAGAATCAGAAAAACCTAAAATGCCTAGTTCAATAATTTTTAAAAAGATCGTCAATATACAGACATGGCTTTGTTGTTCTTTTGTAACAAAATATAGATGTTTTTGCTGTGCTTATTTATGTTCACGTTAAAAAATGTGGGATTAACGAAAAAAACACTATAAAATAAACCCATATTACAGATGCAACCTAACTAAAGAGAGCTCATTTTAGATCTCAACTTCAAGACGACGGATCACGATAAGACATACCTAATGTGTAACCTGACTCTAAGAGATGCAATTATGAAAACTATCTTTAAATTCTTACGGCACTTATTTTGAGATGCTTAAGTACATATATATGTTATGTATCCAGACAGACAGATAAAAATTTGAAAAAACTGTTTTAGTTCCCATTAGTATTATGCGTACCTCTAGGGTTATTTTTTTTATATATATTATTAATTATTAGGCGCGGATCAACTTACAGTTTAATTATATGTAAAGTTCTTTAATTTTTACAGAGGAAGCTCAGATTATTATTGAAAAATTATCTATCTTCCTGTGAATGTCACGTTAAAATCAGTTCAGCCGTTTTGAAGATTAGACCGAATAAACAGACCATCAAAAATTTAAAACACGCGTATTTTGAGTTTGATTAACGCGCGAATGCATTTGGGTTTTTGTTAAAGCTTAAGAAAAAGCCTTCATTTCAAAATTATAGACAGACAATTCAATTTTATTGTGTTCATTGTTATAAATGTAATAGATATCATCTTGATATCCAACTTGCAATACTTCTTTAACATTTAGAACTCGTTGAAACAATGTTAATTAGGACGTCAAAGTAGCGCGTCTAAGAATTTTCCTTATAGACTGACTTCGTAGAATGGTTATTGATAGAAATTATAAAATAAATATGAAAATATGCAACACTAATATTCAACAAGGGAAATGGATTAATTATATATTGCCAGCAGAATATTAAAAAAGTTAAGGCTTCTGGGAATTAGAGCGTCAAAATATCACTATTTCGCACAAAAATGACAAAGGGCTCTTAAATTGAGTAAATAAATGCATAGTATTTAGTATGGTACTATTTACATATAATATTAAAGGAATTTATCGCTTTTCGCGTATAATAATCGCGTATAATAAATAATATGCAAATAAGTATTCTAAGATTAGACGTTAACTGCAAAGTCAAGGTAATGTCGAAGGACCACGAGTATGCTACATAACTAAAGAATTACCGCTTATTTCTCTTGAAAAAGGAACAAAATTAATTAACAAATGGCACATGCCCACGCCTCGATTCTTGCTTAGTAAGTGCGGCTACTTTTGGTTGTTACAAAAAAATATAACAGAACCAAAGCCAGCCCGCGGTTCGATGCTGTAGTACACTGTGGAAGCATATTGTTACAGTTGGACCTTATACGTAGGGAATAAGGTCGATTTTTGGTGGAACTCGAAACATAACTTTTAGTGCTTATATCTCGAGACCTAGGCTTTATCGAGTTATGACCTAAAAACGCATTGCTAGGTTTAAGGCCTACTATCGAATGGTATAAGTCAAATTAAGAAAGAAGAACCAAGTTGCACCTCGAATATTCCCGAGCGATGACATGTCATGTACCTATGACTCATGCAAACAGGCGGCGTCGAGAACAATGTCGAATTACCGTTAGCGAGCGTAATTCACTAGAAAGTTCCACCCTCTTTTTAGCAGACTATAAATAGAGCTCCGTGTCCGCCGCCGAGTCAGTCTTTCTCAACTATCGTTCGGAGCGACATATCGAGGCGACATCAAGGCGAATTACGAAGACCACTACGACGACTACTGCGACGACCTTGGATAGAAGAACTCTGCGATTCGGGAACGTTGTTATTGAGTGAAGCGTGTACCTTCGGTGACTACTACGCGAGTACCTACTTCTAGGGCGACTACGAAGATTAGGAACCGCCGTAATTAAGTTCGCGTGTTCTTGACATCTACTTGTACGAAGAAAAATAAACTCTTTGCACCCTTAACCGGCATCTTATTACCCTCAGCTCGTAACAATATCAATTAACAGTATTTATTTTAATTGTATGACTGTCAACCTTTTACAAATGTAAACAAATATTATATAGATAGACATGGGGCAATCAAAAGGTAAAACTATCGAAATTATTCTCAGGTTTCTTAATGATATTTACCTATGATTTCAGCATTAATCAGATCGCATAATGTTATAAGCTGCGTATTATCCGCCTTGTGAACAGCGCGGCAGAATGAGCTCATAGTTGACTGTACGTGTTCGGCAAGCAATGAAGTGTACTGCGTTATTAGTGTACGAACCCCACCTCGTGTATTCCGGCCACCGCGTGACCACATTGCCTCACAAAACAGGAGCCTGTGAAAATATAGGAAACATAAGCAAAATTCTTAAAAAAAGACCTTTTTATTAAATGTTATAAATACAGTAAGTTTTGTTAGTCTTCCACAAATCTTAATTTATGAAAGATGTTTTATAACAGAATGTTTCCTCTAGAAAATCGTATGTGAAAGCCGTCACCAACCTTTGGAATCGTATAAGCAAATCGCAACTGGGGCTCACTGTATCATGACCTTTCGAATCATCAGTTTTAGTGGTATCTCCGTTTATTATTGCATTTATATACATCTGTGTCTGGCAACTGGTGTTCCGAATCAAATGTTTGACCTGGCAAAAACATCGTTTTGTAACACTGTGTTTTTGTTATGCGATATTGTATTTTTTTTAAAGTTTATAGACATACCAAATGCATTAGAGGCACGGATGCTCCTTTGTCTGCTAAAGAACCGTTGTTAAATTGATATTCTTCTGTATTACCTACAACATCATTTTTATCAAGTTATACATTTTATTGTCTTAATATTAAACAAATAAATAAATCGTCGTAATGTTATTATTGTCTCTCTATTACTCTGGATATGTAACAGAATTGAATTATACCTTGAGTACTATCAGCTGCGTCATTTTTAGCCGCTATTTGAGATTCATGTTGACCTGTCACTATATCAACTTGATCATAATCTCTGAAAAATATAAACGCAACAATGTTAAAACAATGATAAGTTACTTATCATACCACATCATAAGGATGCTGGTGACATAGTTATAAGGGAATACGCGATTACCTATTGATAACACCTATTGATCACTTATTGATAACCTATTGGTATCCATATTAAGCATCCCCATGCTTTGAAAGACACACGGACCATCGGAGCAACTGAAGTGAAGGCATAGGTAGCGAAGGCATAACTAAATGCTCTAGAGCGCATTTGGTTATGTTATATTGCCCGTTGCGTGTAGAAGTGCGCTGGTGTTACGGGGCGCAGTAGGCATTAAGAAAGATGAAATTTCACTTTCAACAGCTTTCATTCAACTCCTTTGATCTTGTCCAAAAATATCGCCTTTTTTTAAATGTCTCTATAATTGTGGTCTCAATAATCGAATAAATAGAGGTGCTATTGAAACAGTGAGATTAATTTTTCAGTCGAACCTAGTATGCCATGGAACGAGTTCCTTATAAAAAAAGTCAAGTTTTTTCGTAGGACACCGAGTAAAGTTCGGTCGCCTAGGTACTATTATTATTATACTACATAATAGGCCTCTCTGAGTACCCCATTCGGGATACGGGGTGAAGACATGTATGTATAATGTATTACTTACACGTCAAGTTGCAAGTGAGTGTAGGGATCATTGGAGACAGTGTGCAGCGCGACGCGCAATGCGTCCCTCAGCCCGCCGCCGCCGAGCAGAGACCACACCAGCAGCTCGGTCATAAATCGCGCGCCTGCACTCGCTGCCACTGAACCTGCGCCAGGTCCCATTCGCATTAACATTAGTGATTAGTGCGAATAGTTTGTATCAATCTTTGATTAGCAAAAACTATGTACCCACACATGCACGTACATACATACCAGAGGCGTGCCTAGCATATATGTTCTTCATTGTTTTTGTAAAGGGGAGGCTAAAATATTATAGATTACTAATTAATCATGAGTTTGGCACAACCGGTGAACAAGAAGAGAGGTCAGAGATCGCTCCCCGTGCTATCTTTCAACAAAATATTTTTTATAATACTTTGCTATTAAAAATGTACAGGCGTAAATAGTTTATCAGTTCTTAACATATTAATGTCTCAATTCGTTGTTTATCCAAATTACTCAAAGAAATCACAGTATTCACATGAATTCACAAAAACACATGCGTGTTTGTGAATTCATGTGTCTTTTATGGCGCTAGTATATTTTTTTTTGGTCATAACCAGAACGATTCTAAAGTTTTTCCTCCTTTGAATAAAATATACAGCACTAATAATAATAAGTAGTACGACCTACCTATAAGATGATGGGACAGTATACAAAAATCCAATCGGATTCGTAAACTGATATATTCAATTGTCTTTTATACGAATTAATAGTCAGAGAAACACATTAATTAGTTAAATAGTTTTGTACACTGATTTATTGTCTTTTATGCAATTTACTAGCCGAGTAATACACAAATCAGGCGTAGGTTTTAACAAAACAATTAGTTTTTTTTCTGTGCAAAGTTCAAAGATTTTACATTTTCTATGCCGATTAAAATTTGTATACGCTTTAAGTCCTCACAATGAACTAAACAACTTATTGATTTTTAACAAATTAACTCACTTATTGATGGAAATTAAAAAAATACTTATTACTCGTTCACCGACGCGATTAAATGGATATTAAGAATAACCAATGAAATTGAATTGTATTCGTATTCAGATCGTATCCCTCAATCTGTACGAAGTTCAGCATGAAAGCCGGACTTTTCGCTTCATACTAATTGCTATATAAACCTTAGTAAAATAGCTAGAGTTACAACGAATTTTGCCTTTAGAGAGAAACGGAGGCTGCAAGCCCCGTTGTAAGCCAACGCGTGAGAGTGAGACGATCTATTACTCTGATTTTTGCTCTGATTATGTCTTGAGAGGTCGTTAGTGTCGGTCGACCGACGCAATGATTGGTTGCGATTTGGGGTCAAAAACCTGTTTTATTTCACTAAGTTTCCTATACTGTTTTCGTTTGACAAGTAATTGGCGGATTTTTAAAACTGTTTGATGTAATTTGAAGTTGATATTTATTTATTACCCTTTCTTGACACGTTAGTATTCTGTGTTCTTGACTGAGCATTTTAGTAAGGCAAGCCGGCCCTTTAGGCTTGTATGAAGGTAACGCCACTGATACATACATACATATAATAGCTTTTATCGTTTATCATTTATTAAGAAATATCTTAAGTTACCTATTTCGATTTACTTGTAGTAACAAAAAATATATATCACAAGATCCAACCAGTAAAAATACCAATAAAATTATTACCAGAGTGTGTAAGGCACACTTTATCAAAGAAACTGTGACTATATGCTATGTAAAATCCATATCCATACATATTATTACGCTGGTAACATATATTATGCTAGTAACTAATTAATTTGTGTTAATATCATAAACGCGAAAGTGTTTCTTTCTATTTGTCTGTTACATTATTGTTACTGTTTCGATTTTGATGAAATTTAGAATGGAGATAGATTAAGCCCTGGACATAGGCTTTTTTTAAGTCCATGAATATGAAGCCTCGAGCAACAGCCAGTATGTAATAACATTTCTAATACCATACATATATGTTACCTATTCGGCACTTCAATTCAAATTAAACAGTAATTGTTGCGAAAATGATTCTATGCGGTCAACGAATTCTTAAATGGTAAATTTAAATAAAAATGTTATTACAGTATAAAGGAATTTATTAATGATGAAGACTTCTTAATATAAATATGTTTTATTTCATGTACTTATGTAATTGTTTTTTTTAATTTCAATATTATTTTTAATTTTGATGTTTGTGCGCGAACTTCTAGTTGTTTTTAGGTTTCTTTTCACATGTATTTTTATTTAATTACTTTTATGTTTTTTTTCCATAGAACTTTAACATGGGATTATTTGAATTTATAACGACATATTAGAAATTTATGGACATTGAGTTGGGTACTTAGCTAGATTATGTTATGAATAGATAACATTGTGTTGAAAACAGTAAATAGACATTTCTTGTTTATAATCCTGCTTAGTGAGCAGTAAGGAAAAAGATCTATATATTCCATGTACATCTAATTATACTCACGTTCCTGTAAATAATGTACTATTATTATCGATTACTATAAAATTAATCATTAATGATTACGCAGTCTAAAATATAATAATTAATATACACATTGCATTTTTGGCTTTCTTTAACCACTTTGGTGTAAGAGGGAATCCTGATCTATTTTGGTCAGTTTGAACACACTTCTTGCAATCTACTTTAATAATCTATTTTCATTTCATCTGTAGTCTTGCAACTTACCTATTACCACCACACAACCTCTAAGGATGGTTTGACTTCAATATTCCAAGCATCTCTACAATATTCTTACAATTATTGTCTGAAATACTAGCTTCAGGTGTACACACCTTGCGGCAGCAGCGCGATGAGGTGCTGCGCGCGCACCTGCGGCGTGGGCAGCAATATGGGCCAGGCGGCGGCCAGGGCCCGGCGCGCGGCCGCGGCGGCCGCGGGCCCCGCGCGGCCCTCGGCCAGCGCTACGAGGGCCCCGTGCACACCTCCGCACCACCTCTGGGCCTCGCCCTCCACGGCCTCGCCCCCCGCGCCCCCCGCACCACCCGCGCCCTCACCCCCCGCGCCGTGGGCACATTGCCACGCGTGCACCTAACAACACAATCAATTGCAATGTGCAATGGCTCTTCTTCTTCTTCTCTTTTATATACTGGCAACTCGTTTCATATTTATTAGAAACATTTCTGCCATTCTCACGTAAAAAATAGGTATATCTCTAACTTAAAATGTGTCTGTCTTCTTGTTACTTAGTAGTCCCTAACACTCTTCAATAATGTGATAGTAGGGTTTACTGGAGTTAAAAAGGACTATTTGGAAAGACGCCAAAACTTCAAATGCACATATTTATTCAAATTTTCCAATTCTTAACACTTGTACAGAACTTTAACGCACAATATACCATCACTTTTAAATAAATAACGAACTTCACTTCTCCCGTTCCCGCCAAAAAGTGTAATGGCTCCTCTGTACAGCCGCCCGTCATGGCCAGCTACAGTAACGGCATGCTATGATGGTCGTTTTGACACGTTCTCAGATTAATAACTAAAGTAAACGTCACTATTGTAATGTGTCAGACATTACAATAGTGACGTGAAATGACAATTTATTATCAAAGGAAATATAATCAAATGCGAATCGCATCTATAACTTTTTGGATTTATAACTAGTACTGCAAGTAGTAGCTGATTAAAAGTTTTAATAAAACGAAAATATAAATGTTTACTCATTATATTTATATATAATACTAAATATATTTGACTGAACTGAATGTTGGAATGAAAATGAATATACATATTTTATTTGCACACAAAAAACAAATTCATACAGAAAGAGACAGAAAAAAGGTGCCACAAAAGGCCATAGATTCGTCCATACTATTTCGAACGTGAGCCTCTAAATGGCGGGCCAATTTTACCTATAACGTCCAGTGGTTGAATGCGTAGCTGATGCGCTTAATATTGGACAACGAACTATTAGACGAATAACTAAAGAAAAATATGGCGAGACTGGCACAGAAGAATATATACTTCACACACCAACAAAGAGAAAACGATCAAAACCAGTCGTAGGAGTATAGCTTTGATGCTGATGACATCCCAAGACATGTGTACGGCTACTATTTACGGAAAGAGTATCCAACGAGAAAAAAGTTAGTGCAATCACTGAAGAAAGCTGGATTATTCTCCGGTGGGGAAAGTTCGTTAATAAAGATAACGAAGATTTGATATCGTGATGGCAAGTTATACTTTTTTACGGCAAGCAAAAAAATTGAAAATTGGCAAAATGATCTGTTTTTGGATGAAACATGGCTTAATGCTAACCATACTGTAAGCTGTTCTTGGACCGATGACACTGCAGCATCTACGTCCAAATTTCCGGTTGGAAATAGATCGCGGCTTATAATTTGTCACGCCGGAACCATCAACGGGTTTGTCGAAGGTTCTCTCATGGCTTTTGCGTCAAAAACCACTGGAGACTATCATGAAGAAATGAATGGAGAAAAGTTTACTGAATGGGTTACCTTAATGTTGTGTAGCCTCCCTGAACCTGAACCTGAAACCTGCAATACTCGTTATAAATCCAAAAACTTATAGATGCGACTTGCATTTGTTTATTTTTTTTTATAATAAATTGACATTTCACGTCATTATTGTAATGTGTCAAAACGGCCATCATAGCGTGCTGCCACTGTAATAGCGGCTGCTGCGACATATCTGATTAGGGCTCAAAATCTTAGTTAAATATGCTTGATAAAAAAATTGTGAAATCTAAATAGGATGATGGATGTTGTCTTTTCGTCGTAACAGAACAACAACAATAGTATCTGTTATTACAATTTTAATATATAAAAGTACACTATAACATTTTATTTTACCAAATAAGAATCACGAGTTCTTCGTTTGACTTCTGTCAAACAATTGAATGATCAGCAATTGCGTGGACAAGCGCACAATTCAACGCACGCATTTCTTTGATCCGATCCGATTATTATTGGCGATCATGGCGGATTATATTACATGACACACTATCGTGCGTAACATTAATGAATGATTGCGAAGGAGTTATATGTAGGCACTATCATAACGCCCCAAGAGTTGTGCAAAGTACTAATCGTATTATTATTTACTTAAATATTTGATCATATTTTTGAACTCGTATTATTTTCATCCTGGATGGTATAACTGAATTTATCGTTAGAAAATGTAATTAGCGACCATCGCCTACATTACCATAATAGCAAAAATACCTCTTTCACAAGTTATACATAAGTCATATATTATATATAAATAATATTATTATATGTAAATTCACTTACTTGCAACCGAAGCAAATTAAGACATGAAATGGCGAGACATTCGTTTTCCTTCATAGAGGTTGCGTTATGTGCAGAGTTACTTTGTTCCACAACTATTCTCAATAACCTTTCCAATAATCTAAAAATATACATTAAAATATATATTAGCAATCAAAGCTTATCAGCTTATGTATGAGTAATTTGCTATCAACCTGAGAACAATATTATACACTCACTTGAAAGAACTTTCAGATAAATCTATGACGAAAGGCAAAGATGATGGTAAATCCCTTGGGCTCTCTTCACTCCATACAAGTATATGTGAAGGACCACTGGAAACACCTACAAAATATGTGGATTATTAATTACTGGCTCGGTAAAACCAAATAAAACAAAAGGATTTGGTGCTGTAACTGTCTGAATAACTGATAGTTCATTCATCAAAAATCGATTTCATATGCACATACTATAACATTCGCTTTTTATATATCTTGAATAAGTGGTAAACTGCGCTTACGTGGTTGCTTATAAGCACAGTTTAGTCTACCGTCCTTGCCGATCTGACGCAATAGGCTTGATTTTGTTATTTTTAACACTAATTATTGTGCAGTGTAAAAGTTAGGGTTACGATTAGACTTAAAAAATAAAAACCTCCATAACAAAAACAAAAAATACAACAAAATCTTACCATTCGCCTTAAATGAAGGGTTTAGTACTTGCATAAGTTGAGGGACAGGGTTTGATATTTGCGCACGTTCATGCGTACCCCACGCGTAGAGACCACCTTCGGACGACAAGGCGATACCGTGTGATGCGCCGACAGATATATCAATTATTCTTATCCCTAATGATTATATAAAAAAGAACTTTATAACAAAGACCGTGGAGTGCATTTTTAAATAAACAATCGCTATTCTTTTCGTTTACAACTATAATTTACCTTGAAGCGCATCTAACATTTTTGGAATTTTGGTAGATTCTAATGTGCCATGACCAAGTCGATATTCATCGCCTTTACCCCATGTATAAACTTGACCACTGCAAGTAAACTCAAAATGAATTGGTATTAACTGTGAATAAAATATAAAATATTTCTCAGTGACACTATGTAAAAGAAAATAATTTCTGCACTTGTTGAGCGTGTACTGAAAATAACGCAATGCTCAAAAATCTTATTGAAACTGATTTTCGTTGAGTCCTTTTTAAAGTCTACTATTTATAACTCTAATTTTTTCAGTGTTTACTGCGTAGTTGAAAAGTATCTAAAATAAAAAAGTCTTTTTGAAATCTCTATATAATTTTTGAATACTCATCTAAAGTTAAAATTGTAGTAGAGCTTTACGTTGGTAACTAATTAATCTGTGGTAATAGCCTCCGAAATAAATGGCTGCGACATACGTACAGCTACAGTTGGCTACGGGACCCTAAAACTAACGTTGCGCGTTGTATTTTGGCTCTTGACAGTATTTTTCTACAATCGCTAGCAACAGCAGGACTTCTTTATAATCAAAAGACATGTACATCGTTGAAAATTAAAAATAATGACTTGCGGGAAGTTGCGTCAATGTGAACGGCTAAGCGAGTGAGCAATTCGCGCAAACTGTCATCCCGCATCCTGCAAGGGATTCGCCTCAGTTTGAGTACAGCTTTAATGTGTTTTGTAAAAAGTAGATTTTCGATCTTATTACAAACTGTTATTGCGGGCTAAAAGATGGTGCATGGACACAGTGAAATCAAGCTATTTAACAATATTAAAACTAAGTGACATAAAGTACCCATCAGTAAGAACAGCATGCCAATGTTCGCCGGTATAAGCCCGTAATATCCTTAGAACAGAGAGTGTGTTGAGAGTTCGAGGCCCACATCCATCGTCATCACCAAATACTTGCACTACACCTTCCCAAGTACAGCACAGGGTTTGACTTTCACCCCAACCTGGCACAACATAACATTTATACAAAATATTGAATACTATTTTATACACATTAATACAAAATATTGAATACGAAAAAAACAACTACGTAAATATATAACTGTGCCCAGCGGTTTCACCCGCGTTAAATTTGGTATATTTTCAAATTAAAAAGCCATCTAGATTACTCTGAAAATTCTTCTGCCAGTCAATGAAACTCCCATCAAAATCCCAATGAAAGTCCAATCAAAATCAATCCAGCTGTTTCAGCGGTTTATAGCCCAGACAAACAAACAAACAAAAATTAAATAATGCGTGTTTGAGGTTTTGTAACTTGTAAATAACTATAATATGAGCTTAATCAAAAGCCTTGATTTCGAAATCATCAGACACATCAATATTTTTCTATATAGATTCATCACTGCCTTCTATAATTGCATCTCAATCATATTTTACTGTGTATATCAATTTAACAATCTGATAAAGAATATTATACGAATAGTTACCAAGTGCAATATCGATAATACGTTCGATGTTGTGCGCGTTGAAAGAGACTGGCTGCGGTGTGAGATAGTTCTCAATAGTGCCGTGTCCGAGACGGCCGTGAGCTCCTCGACCCCACGTGTATAGTGCACCACGGGACGTAATCACCGCACTAAATCATTATATGAAAAAACATTATTAACGAGTAGTAAAATAAGAAATAGACGAGTTGTATTTTCATACAAAATTACCTACCTCATTAGGAATGTTACATACAAGGTATACTTCGTTCAGTACTAATCTAATCTCGCAATGAAATTCATTATTCTTTTAAAAAACAGTATAGTATATAGCATCGCTATATTTATCCATTTTTGAATACATGTAAGCTTCTATTATGTTATCAAAACTTTTGTAACCACAGTTCTAGTCATCAGTAAAGTTAAGAATTATTTTGCAAAGACAGGAGAGGAATCATTTAACAACTACCTAATGAGGCAATCACCTATAAGTCTCTCGGAAAGGTTCTCATTTGAACTGTGCGTGCTATAGGGCCATGCCATCAGCTTGGTCATTTTAGCAAGTAAAGTATTGACTGAACATATGAAAGATGTTTCTGAAAGATATTTATGGGAAGCGCACGCTGGTTTTAGGAACGGTAGGGGTTGTATGGATCCGATTTTCTCGCTTCGCGTTATCGTAGGGAAGTTTCTGGCCATGGATCAGAGTTTTCTGCGCTTTCGTGGATCTTGAAAAAGCATTCTAGTGCGAAAGAAACTGTGAAGTAAAGACCGACCGTGAAGTAAAAGGATTGAATATGAATAAAACTAAGGTTCTGGTATTTGAAAGAGAAGATGTACAGACAAAATGTGATATATGGGTAAATGGAAAATGTCTACAACAAGTGAATGAAATTGTGTATCTGAAGAGTGCGTTTTCGAGGGATGGAAGATGTGAGTTGGATGTGGAGAGACGGGTAGCAGGCGGCAATAAAGTAAACGGTGCTCTGTCTGCATTAGTAGGCAGTGTGAATATATCTAACTCAGCCAAAATGGCCATACATAATGCGGTGTTGGTACCAACTTTATTATACGCTAGTGAGCTCTTAGAAATATTTGCGGTGTCATCCTTGCGGACAGGATAAGCAATGAAGAGATACGCAGTATGACAGGGTTGCACGACAGTGTTATTGTAAAAACGAAGAAAGGAATGCTAAGATGTTTCGAGCACATGGAAAGAATGAGTGGTGAAAGAATGACGAAGAAAATCTATAGAGCAAAATTGAGTGGTAAAAGAAGCCAAGGAAGACTAAGGTTGAATTATGAAGATCAAATAGCTAGAGTGTTAGCCGACGGAAAAATCAAAAGCACTCGCATTCCTAAGCGTAAAAGTGTTAGGAGAATGATGAGATTTGAGGAAGCGAAAGAAGTATGTAAGGACCGCGACGCTTGGCGCTCCGTCCTCTCTGACTACCCCGTTAGGGATACAGCGCGAAGATATGTATATATGTATGTATAACTAAGTTAGCGGACAGAAATGTCAAAAGCACTTGCATACCTAGGCGAAAATGTGTTAGGAGAATGATGAGATTTGACCGCGACGCTTGGCGTTCCGTACTCTCTGACTACCCCGTTAGGGATACAGCGTGAAGTGTATACTAATTTTTATGGACATCTCACGTTTGACCAAAAAATCATTATGCCAAAATTGTTTTAACAAAAAGACTGAATGTCTCTTTAAACAATTCCGCTGTATCTCTCATGGATTCGGATTCCCCCATATTGTCCCTGTTATAAAAACACTGTATACTCCGCTCTGCTCACACGTTTCATTGCCGCGCCCGCAGCAAGACATTGTCCTTTTTTTTTCTTCATGGCACGGAGCATATGCCAATGTCACGTATTAATAAGTAGAATTGACATGAAGCACGTTCGAAGCAAATTCGTTTTTTCTTCTTATTGTAAAACTCCTCCAGTAAAGTGATAGTGAGCTTTACTGAAGTCATAAAGGACTTCTTGGAAGAGCACGAGAACTTCAGCTACACATCTTTATTTAGACTTGCTCCATTTTTTTACTTATACAGAACTTTAAAACTCAATATACTATCACTTTTGTACTTTAAAACTCCCAAAAATGTAAAAAATAGAAAATCTAAATAAAATGACAACCTCACTTCTCTCGTTCCCGCCAAAAAGTGGGATATTGTCCTTATATAGTACAGTAAGGGTGAAGGGTGAAGGGTGAAGGGTGACCTGCAGGCCGGGCCGGCGGCCACGTGGACGACGGCGTGGTGCGCGAGGTGGTGCACGGGCGCGGGCGCGTGCCGGGGCGCCGTGTCGCCGTGGCCCAGCCGCCCGTCGTCGCCCGCGCCCCACGACCACGCGCCGCCGCAGCTCGAGCAGCACAGGTAGTGCCGCCCGGTGTAGTGGCACGCCACTTGCGTTATCGTTTTGTTTTCCAAACCTACCGTACACCACAAATTTGAAAGGGTTTGATTTGCCTCACAAGAATTAAGGCAGACTCTTCAATCACAAATAAAAAATTAGATGCACAATCCTTTGTAAAATCTAAACAAATTATTATTTTTATATATGATCGAAGGGCAGACTACATACTAGGCCGAATGTAGAGCGCAACGGAAAGATACTATAATGCGTAAGCTACGGCGGAACCATAAACATAGTATACTATACAAACTTCATGGACATAACGCCATCAATTTTAAGTCAGTAAGCTTCAATTTCGAATCAGTTTCAGTCAAAACTCGGTTTGGTATGCACATAGCATAACATCTCTCATATTCTATATATTATATAATATACATATAAGTATCCATAATATAATATATATGTAATTAAGGACTCATTTTCTCTTAAAATTTAAGATTCAAACATTTTTTATTAAAACAGTAAAAAATTGTAAATATTTTCACCTGGTACGAGTTGTGGTGCCATTGTATCATACGGCAACATATATACAGTGCCATCTTGTGTCAATAGTAAAGCTAGTTTCTCTGCGCACGCAATTTGTTGTATTCTTATAGCTCCCAAATGTATGGGACCTGATCCAACTGAAATTACTTCTTGTGCTGATTCTGTGCACTGAAATTTTATATTGTGTTACTTTTACTATAACTTTTTTGAGATCATACAACACAAAAAGGTATTAGCTTACAGTGATAAATCCTTTAAGAGGTGGCAGCAGAGGTGCTCCAAGTCTATCCAAATGACACAGTAGTGCAATGCCAGCTTTTCTTACTTCCATTAAGCCATCTCCAGCTGGTATATTTAGTTGCCTAAAAAATTTACCGAAGAAGATATTGCAACAAAATTAATAAAAGTCAAAGAATTAATTATATCCACTACTTACTTGAGATATGCTTCAGTCGGATTGTTCTCAGTGCTTGACTCGATATTCATAAGAGGATTTGGTGCTGGTACTTTCGCCATTCGTCTAAGGAATGGACCTAATGGCGCTGTGCATTCTTCCAATGTTATCCTGAAAATATTATATTTATGACAGAAAACTTAACCATATATTTTTTTGTAACTAGCTTTTGCCTTGCACTTCCTTCGCGTGAAGTTCAAAGACACATAATATCTTCATAAATTATAGCCTATGTGTTATTCTGATGTATGAACTGTATTATTATAAACTTTTATTAAAATCCATTGAGTAGTTTTTGCGTGAAAGAGTAACAAACATCCATACATCCATCCTCACAAACTTTAGCATTTACAATATTAGTAGGATATTGTAAAACTTCGTCGCTTATTAAAATATTTATGTTTCAATTTAGTTCAGTTATTTTTGATTTTAAGGAGCAAATGGATTGGATGGAAAACTAGAATTTTTCTCTATTTTTTACTTACGCCATGACTTTATTTATTCTCACTGGTCATGTCTCACCTATTATCGGACTGACGTTTTTGCTTCGGTGGCAGCGTGACCAACACATCGGCTGCTTTCAAAAGTGCCGGCAGTTCAGCACGTCGCGCACATAGCTCTACCCACACGCATAAAGATGTTCGCCAATCGCCTAAAGGGACATTGCAGCCTACTTCACTGTAAGAAGAGAAAACAACCCAAAATCCATAGAATATTCAAAATTTAGTAAGAGTCAGTCTACTGACTCTTACTAGAACATGTTATTGATTACATTTATAACATAATGTCATGTAATGAAAAGATTTTTATTTATTACCAAAATCAATTTTTGAAGTATGAGGGGAGGTTACAAATTTCTCTGCTTGAGGTATTTAGAAAAAAAATGAGGCAATTTAATTTTCATTTTCAATATTTATAATAATCTCCTGTCCTGAGCACAGTACATTTCTCACATGTTTTTTATAATACATTTATACTTTTAAAAAATTATTCTTTCTCTTTCCCTTCTAAAATGTACATTTACCGCCATTTTCATATTTTCTTCACCCTCAAATCTTCTCTTCTGTAGGGTTATTTTAAGTTACTTATTAGAAAGTAATCATTAGGAGCCAAATCTCATTTTTTCAAAGCCCGTTTCTTTCAAGACACGCCTCCCAACTAGAGAAGTGTGAATGGGCTCGTTCTTTTGCAAAAACAAAACGCTCTTGCCGATTTTGTCCCTTCTATTTTCTAACATAGATCTGGCTCAAAAGATATAGTCCATTCATCACAGACCCCTCAGACTCGAGACAGGAAGGTAAATAACAATTTTATAGGATCCTTTAACTATTTTCTTTATAATTCAATATACTACTCCGTCAAGAAAGTACCGGGAAAAGATCAATAATACACGAAATGTTAGTTATTCATCCAAATTTATTTTATCACCTTCAAAGTATGCTCCTTCAGAAACGATACACTTACGCCAACGAATAATCCAATCATGAAAACATTGTTTAAACGCTTTTTCCGGAATTGAGTTCAGTGCTCGCCGCGAATTCTCCTTTATGTCTTCTACCGAATGAAAACGGATGCCACAAAGTTGTAATTTGAGTTTAGGAAAAAGAAAGAAGTTGGCTGGAGCAATATCTGGTGAATAAGGTGGTTGCTCGAAGGTATTTGTTGA
The DNA here is from genome assembly GCA_907165235.1 of Zeuzera pyrina. Classification (NCBI taxonomy): domain Eukaryota; kingdom Metazoa; phylum Arthropoda; class Insecta; order Lepidoptera; family Cossidae; genus Zeuzera; species Zeuzera pyrina. The sequence continues at coordinate 7,097,319 of OU015617.1, forward strand.
GTTTTTGGTCAAAAATTCGTTCACAATGATGGCCTTGTGCGAAGGCGCATTATCGTTGTGCAAAATCTAAGAATTTTCTTTCCACAAATCTGGCCTTTTTCGTCGAATTTGCTCTCTTAAACGCCGCATAACGCCCAAATAATATTCTTTATTTACCGTTTACCCTTCCGGCGAGAATTCCGAGTACACAACACCGCGATAGTTAAAGAAAACAGTCAACATGACTTTGACTTTTGATCGACTTTGGCGTGGTTTTTTCGGTTTCGGTTCAGTTGTAAGGCGCCACTCCGAAGCTAGTTTGCATGTCAAACTCGTAAACTCACGTCTCGTCACCAGTAACAATGCGTTTTATGGATGTTGGATCGGAATTGACTCGTTCTAGCATGTCCTCAGCGACTCTTATGCAATTGAGTTTTTGGAGAAAATTCAGGTCTTTTGGGACTAGCCGAGCGGCAACATGTTTCATACCCAAGTAATATAGTAGTATTATTTAATATGGTACGGATCGACTCGTGAGACACAGAAAGTTCGGCGGCTATCTCTCTCAAACTTGAATGAGGATTTTCAGTCACTATTTCCTTCACTTTTGCGATGTTAACTTCAGTTAACTGCAGACGTTGATAGCCTACCAGAGCGAGGCACATCTTCCATCACATCTCGACCGCTTTTGAACGCTTTGTACCACTCATAAGCACGTTTTTGATAAAGTTGATTCACCGTAAGCCTTCTGTAACATTTTCAGTGACTCCGAACACGAAATTCCATTGGCGATGGAAAATTTAAGACAAACTCTTTGTGCGATGTTTTTGTCCATTATGAAATTCGCAATATACACTAAAATGATATAACTAAAAATAGCACTGTATTTAATCTAAATAACAGATGCAACTCAAACTCCGCGCCAAAATGGAAAACAGTTGTGCCTATCTAAAAACAACAAAAAAATGAATTTGGAACCATAAACAAATCATCCGTTCTCGATACTATCTTGACTGAATGTAAATATAAACATTGTGTGTAGCGTATCTACGTCATTCGACAGCACAAAAAGTTTAAATTGCATGCAACGCTACAGCGGCTCCGCAGTCATCCTCCTCTTACAGCATAACATAGACGCACTAACTTTAAGAATTCATTACTGTGTAAAATCCTTATAACGATGTCGAAAAGGAATAAACAGTTTGGCTTTTAAGTGAGATATTTTTTATTGGACGTAAAACTAAGTCAACATATAGAGCAACCTCGACATTGGTGACCCCGAAGTGATTAAATCTTAGTGCAGTAAAATAGCGCATTGGAACGATATGTGATATATTCAAACTCCAAATTCAGCATGTAACGGGCAACAAGACAGGAGGTGGGAGGAGGTGCTGCCAACCCCACTGTGCCCGATTTAGCAGCCATCGCCGTAGCGTCGCGGATTCCTGATTTTTCATGTGTACGTTAAAGGCAAAAACGTACAACTATTGGATTTTACAATAATATGTGCGGTGTCACGCTTGCGGACAGGATAAACAATGATGAGATACGCAGTATGACAGGGTTGCACAATAGTGTTATTGTAAAAATGAAGAAAGGAATGCTTAGATGGTTCGGGCACATGGAGAGAATGAGTGATGAAAGACTGACGAAGAAAATATACAGAGCGAAAGTGAGTGGTAAAAGAACCCAAAGAAGACCAAGGCTGACTTATGAAGATCAAATAGCCAGAGTGTTAGCAGACGGAAATGTCAAAAGCACTCGCATACCTAGGCGAAAATGTGTGAGGAGAATGATGAGATTTGAGGAAGCGAAAGAGGTGTGTAAGGACCGCGACTCCTGGCGCTCCGTCCTCTCTGACTACCCCGTTGGTACAGCGTGAAGATATGTTATGTTATGTTTTTGTTATTGGATTTTTTGATCACCCAAAGGAGTTGATGGCTGTTGACTCGGAGCGGACAAAATGCGTGCGCGACGCGACGCGATCCAAACGCTGCTCGTACTTGATCAGATCGCGATGAAACCCATGTCGTATGAACGCGCGCCCTATCTAATGTAAGGGCCCGGAAATCTCATTTTTTGCAATTTGATTACAAAACATCGACCTTTTTATTCATGCGGATGGCGCCGCGGGGCAACCGATACAGACTAATAATAATGAAGTCGACATCGATGGACATCACTATTTAAAAAATTGCAAGAAGTGGTTACTCCGAAAACGTCAAATCACTTTTTCGAATTAAAACCGACACTAAAGTATGCCTCCGCGCTTCTCGACGAAGCGTCCCCCATCTAACCCCCCCAAATCAAATACGACGCTGGATATACTCGTCTTAATATCACAGTCTATAAAACTAGGAAGGGCTATTAATATTAAAAATATTATGTTTACCCGGTGACAACTTGATGTAGGAACTTTGCAGCACTATCAACAACTTCAGCCCATATTTTTTGTGATCGTGGCGCTTGTTGAGCTGCTCCTGCGCCAGCGAAGAGAGCTGCATCTGGTAAAGCTCTCACGGCATCTAGTGCGTCCCTTAACAATGCTGAGCATACATCAGCATCTTCGCCACAACGCCACGCGCGCCGCACCAAAGACAGAGCAAGGCGGAGAGCAGCGCGTGCACCGACGCGAGCTAGTGAGCTGTACATAAGACATGTTTATGTATGTTTTTTTTTTAATTTCTTCATTCATATCAGTTATTTCATCAGTCATATCATATTTATTTTAACGAAAATTGATATGAACAAAAGGACTAGTATCATCATTCCAGTATCTGTTCAGTATCTGTAAAATATAAAATGATTTTTAATAATAATCTAAATAGTCAAATTAAAAAGTCTGAAAATCCCACGACATTGTTATTGAAAAAGGATGAAATAAAATTTTTGAAAAACCCCAACTCAAAAGGAAGTAAGTAACGAAAGATAATAATATAATGATAAACCCAAGAAAATCCATCAAGGGTTGTCATTGCCATCTCTGTTCTGAATTTCAATTAAAATATAGCAGTATAGAAAAGGTTTTATTTACATACCTAAAGCCATAAACTCATAAACTGCAAAATTTTAGTTCATTTCGGGGCATTTTCTTGGGTTTATCGTCGTAATATATTATCTTTCGTTATTTACTTAAATTAAGTCGGGGATTTTTCAAAAATTTTATTTAATCTTTTTTTCGATTACGTTTACACCCGTCATGGGTTTTTCAAAATTTTTATTTTTACTGCTTATTTTAATTAAAGAATTCCTACATTATTATTATATTTTATTTATTTGATTTTCATTTATTATTTGATTTTTTAAGATTATTTGATTTTTATAAAAAAAAGAAGAGCTCCAACATTATTTATTAGCTACGTGCCTCTACATAGTTTCCAACGATGTTCTTCTGCCCTCTGACGAATTAACATCATAACACCAATCTAAGAACCTTTTACAGAAAACCGTATCTATATCGGTCAAACTGTTATCGGTCAAACCCCTAATCGCAAACACCTTCTCCGTTCCGTCGTGGGTAAAAAGAATAATAATAATTTAGTTATTCAATATGATTTAGCACACAAATACATACAATGGTGGACATATAAATTAGAAACACCTAGTACCACTTATAGCTAGTAGTCTATATATATAAAAGGCGATGTATGTATGTATGTATGTTACTTATGGACTCCGAAACGGCTGGACCGATTTCGATGAAATTTTCAGGGAATCTTCAGATTGGCCTAGCGGGTGATCCTGTAAAGTTTGGTAGCGATCGGATCACTATATTATTTTTTTTGTTTTTTACGCGCAGTGAAACTAACGCCCAGTGAAACGGGCCGGGTTTGCTAGTAGTTTATAAATGTAAACAATATTTCTACTGCAATTTATCAGGGATTACATCACAATGCACTTGTATATATCTAAAAACATACAATACGATTTCAATGACCAATGTGTAAATAAAAGAAGAAGGTTTGAAAGGTTTGACATTGAGAAAATTGTCTACGGGGATGTCTTTCGAGATTATTGGTCCCATGAGATTAGTGGAAGGGATGTTGAAACAGTATAAAAGTTCATTATTATTCCTTACTCTGATGATAATTTACCAGTTACCTGAATATTTCAACATGACAATGATTCAGAGCATACAGCATTTGCTGTATGCAAATGATTTCTAAGAGACCTGAGAGAGGAGAAGAGAGAGAGTGTCTGTGTCAGAGCCCCTTGCAAACAATCCGTATTTGAATCCAACAGAGATTTTGTGGTAGGTATATTATAAATAAAAAAATGGCTGATAAAAATATCACTAACGTCAATATACTTTATAATGCCTTCGTAGAAGGTTGGAATATTCCTCTGGAAAAATGTGAAAAATTGGTAGAATCAATGCCATATCCTGAGAGCTAAAGACCTCGTAGAGCTGTAATTGACAACCGAGGCTTCCCAATCAAACATTAATTATTGTCTATTAATAGCGCTCTAATAAAAATAAGTAACTCGAGTTTAGGTAAATAACGAATATCGCGCAACGGTGATTCGTTTGCGTGCAAAGTCCTCGCTTCTTGACGCACGCAGCTGCGTGGCAGGGGTGTGTAACATTTCACTACGGTTTACACTAACTTGTATAATTGAGAAAAACATACAAGTAAGAAACATTTTACTATAAACTATAGTAACGAAATACAAATATTAGATTAGACAACATTTAATAAAAACATAAAAGATTATTGATATTTGAATGTAAACGTTTATAAAAATAAAACTAAGTATTTTATCCTTTCATGTTCAATTTCGAAATTACAATTACAAATTTCGAAAACCGGTCAATGAGCTTCGGGAACCGATATTTCGAGAGACGCTGATTAAGACAATGACGAATTGCGACAAATTCAAGACGGCAGATTCCAATTTTTTTAATAAAATAACATGGGTTTCTGTAGTGCCGATTACAAAAATGACGTCGTTTAGCAAATCTAAGATGGCGAACATTATTTTTTGAATAAATGACATAGGTGTCATTTTCTAGGTTGTTCGCCGTGTAAATTGCAAAAACGGCTATCATAGAACGAATGTTCTAATTAGTTAAACACAGTAATTTTTGTTAGCTGTGGATTGATGATTAGTTTTATATTTCTCATTATTAAATGAAATGTATATATAAATTTTATAACTAGAGCGTAATGCACCTTTGAACTATATTTTGAACTATTTTTTAAGTACAATGAATACATAAAAAACTGTTGACGACCGTTAGATTTTTATTGAAAACACTGAAAACGTAATGAAAACGAATATGCGGTGCGGAGCGCAAGCGACATAGGTCCTGCCTCTAGAAGCCCTCGGATGCGTCTGGTCGCACGCGCGCCTCGCAATGACTTTTAAGGCATTATTTTAAAAATATTGTAATAAAAAACGAGAAGGCAGAAAAATTCCAAAAAAATATATTGGTAAGAAAAAATGTTAAAATTTATTATTTTAAATTTGTCATTACCTTATGCTTAAACGATTTTTAAAAAGCACACATTTTGGGCAATTTTTGCTTTTGAATATCAATTTTTTTTAATGTCCACTAAATATTTATCTCGATTATAATTAATGTATGTCCTTAAAGACTACATGAGCAGTAACTACAATTTTTTTCCAGATTTTTACGTGGTGTCAGATTAATACACGGAGATAGGGAATACAAAATGTTTTACGTTTGCTCGAAATCGGATGTCGGAAAATTGCTATTTCTTCAAATATTAGCATTGATATCAACATTGTAATTAATTTATGCACTCAAACAAATTATGATGTTTGATGTATGATTGTTCAATGAAATATTACTCCATTATCTTCAAACGGCAGAGTTCTGCGACTTCAAAATGTACTTATTTTTGGTTTAACACTCAAAAAATGTGAGCGCCCTCTTAATCCATTACTAAAAATGTTGTACTACTTCACTCTATTATTTACAATTTTGTTAACTTTATTTTGTTATTTATATCAATGACTTTTTATCTTTCTAATTAATTGTCCACCTCAGTACACTGTCTTGTTTCATTGTACTTTATGAAATATATCTATCTACTATTACATAAATGTCATATATTTCCAAAACTATCAAAATAGTACCTTGTGGTGTGGATTACAGATATCTATCTGTAATGAGGTATGAGCCCTCTATGATATGTATAACATTAACATGTTAATTTATACTAAAAATAAGTCATACTTGGTGTTTCTTACTATATGTCCACAACTTTACGTGGATATTGTTTTTTAAACATCTATTTTTACGCCCAATGGTCGAAATTCACCCGTAAATTAACGCTTTTTTCCTTTGACATACACTCCACAGTCTTGAAACAGTTCACAGCTCACAAACCATACAAAATTCAAAGCTCGAAACTCATTCAGCCGATCTATCAGTAATTATTTTTTGACATTTTAAAATTCTTTCGCAACAATCTCTACTTTGTGCGAATATTACATCACAAATTATTGTCTTTTAAATTGACAGTTCAACCATCTGTGGTACAACTATTACGTATATGATATTGGTAGTCAGTATTAACTTAAACATATGAATGATTATTTTAATTTAATGTATTTGTAATACATTTATATACATAAATAAAATTAAAGTAACTGTCTGTGATTTAATAAACGCTTTTCTAAGCTTGCATGGTTTTTTGCACGAAACCAAAACCAAAACACACTTTTTTTAAATTCTTGTCTGTCTATCTGTCTGTTTGTTTATCCAAGCTGATCTCCAAAACAGCTGAACTGATTTTGATGGGAATTTCATTGGCAGGTAAAAGTTTTCAGAGAGTACTCGGAAGAATTTTAAACTCTAATATTAAAGGGTATTAAATAGGGGTTGAAAGGTAGGAGGAGAGGGGGGAAATGTAGGGGATGAGGAAGCACCCCCCATGGTGAAAAAACATTGATAGACCCTCCTATACAAAACGAGTAAAGACAACAAATCGAGAAAGGGTTGCAATTAAAATAAAATATTCTGTACAATAAGCTCATTTCACCTAGTAACTGTTCTATCATAATTTATCTGTTCTAACAAAATTAGGTTGCAAAAAAAAATGTATTTTATTGGAGGTAACGTTTACAAACATTTAAGGAAAGCTTAATAATATTTCTCGTAAACATATTAAAATCCCAAACTGTGTGCAAGACTGGTATCCCTAAAACCAATGTGGGAGTATTGCAATACCGATTCGTTTACCCGAAATGAGGGGTAACTTGACAAGATGATTTGTTATTAAATATTTGTTTCAAATTAGGTATTTTGTTATATTTACTGTTTAGTGTTTATATATACTGTGTCACCTTCTTCTTACAGTCTATTATTAATAAATATGAATTAGGTTGTCACACCAGATATCTGTGCATAAATAGGTAAAAGACGAAACAGTTCAGTGTCTTTTTTCCTCTGTTTATCAACTGATTTTGTTTTTTTTGTTCAGTGTTTAGTTGCAGTGTTTAGTGAGCTTTAGTGTTATCAATAAAAAAAATTTGAAGACATTGATATGTGAAGCAAAAACTTCGGATTCTTTTTTAAGAACATTGCGCGCACGGAGGAGTGTGAGATTTGGCATCATTTTTAATAAGTGCGTTATTTTATACATTAGAATAAAATAAAGCTTGCTAACGACAATGATAACTGAGTCTTACGAAAGATAGGTACCTAATTTAACACTTTTATTAAGTATGATCAAGAGTGAAAATGTAAACATTTTTTGGAAAACTTTGAACGCTGTTCAGTAAAGAGTAAAACGTGTAGTTTTTTTTTAATTTAAATACAATTCACTTTCCGATCTGTATCATATTAGACACATCATAATATTATGAGAGACCAATCGTCAAATGATGACGAAGAGTTGACACCTCTACTACAGCTACAAACTCCGAAAAAAACATCTAGAAAAATCATGCAGAAAGGAAAATTATTGAATTAAATACTTTATAGAACAGAATGTACGAAAACACGTATAGTGTTTTCGTAAATTCATAAATTTCGTAAATTTGTTAAATAGAAATAAATTATAGTTTAATAGCCGAAAAAAAGTTTCGTTCCGAAGTTTTCGCTTGTGTGAGCGATATTTATACGGTTTTTTTTTTAAATATGAACTGAATATGAATTAAATGATTTATCAATTACATTTTTTTATCAAATTCATCATTTTCAAACATATTAGAAACACATTGTGAGCCTTCATTCTGCTTTATGAATATCTACCCTATTTCTTCACCTTTGTGTTCTTCACTTCTCAAATCATTTATTATCAGGAAATACCTGGTCTTATTGCATAATAATATACACGTACTATAACGAACAAAATGTAAAAGTGGATAAAAAATTTTGAATATGACATCACTGAACGAATTCTTGTCTGTAGTTTTAATTTTAATTTTATTTTGAAAAATAATAATTTAGAATATTTAAGGTGTGATCTGTTATTCCATCGATTTTTTTTGCGTTCATTAATCTAATTTTGTATGTTTCTGAGCAAGAATCTGACCTATTGGACGTAAATACAAATTTTTTAAACAAAAGGGAAGAAGAAAGCTAAGTTCCATGCGGAATCTGTTTTGGCGCTTCGCCGGTCACTGTCCAACAGTGTTCTTATAGGGCGGACTCTGTTCTGGCGCTTCATCGACCGCTACCGCGACACGCTCGCTACGTTCGCTTAGCTCGCGCGTTGTGGTCAACATACTAACCTAACCTACCCAAAAAGTGTTCTTATAGAGTTGATTCTGTTTTGGCGCTTCGCCGGCCGCTGCCACGGCTCGCTCGCTCGGCTCGCGCGTTGAGTTCAACATACTAACCTAACCTCCCAAAAATTTTTGAAACATCACACAATTCAAAAATTCTATATTCAAATAAGATGAAGAATATCTATATTTGCTACTGAAGATGTCGACTGTATGGGCACAGATCCTTTTGCCCTCCCTTTCAAGGGAGAATTGCATAACAAAAATAAACATTTATTTGCCTCTAAAATCTATGTTTAGATGCCAAAACTCACAAAAAGTATCTTTGAGGCTATTTTACGTAGTTCATCTAAAGCTTGGCCTCGTACTCTAGGCTACTTTTTATACTGGAAAAATATCAAATTTAACATAGGTGAAACTGCGAGGCACAACCAATATTATGTATAAATTTTAGCTTTCTGTACTCCTTCTACATATAAACTTTAATTATGCTCAATATCGCTCTCCTCCGTATTATGCAATATGCTTAAAAAGGGGTACTTACAAAGTTTTCCCTCCACATGTTAATATAGATATTACCTTTCAGTATCATAAGCTTGTTCTTCATTTTCTTCTTGACCTTCTACAGCCAATTCTACTGACTGGTTCAGTGTGGTGACAACATTGCTCAGTGCTCTGTTACTAACACCGTGGGTAGGTTTCTTTTCTAATTTGAGTTTCTTAACCTCCTTATGTTGGCTTTGATCCCTTTGAAAAAAGAATCTATATTTTAATTATTCTGTGTACATATTTCTAATAACATATATTATAGGTTATTTACACACATATTAGGTATATTTAAAATATTTATAATTTATTTTTTGGCATTTATATTCTTATCTAAAAGGTGTAAGTAACAAATGTATTACACAAATATTAATTTGCTGAAATTTGCAACTATTTTAAAAAAGAGCTAAAATTGTAGATTGTAAACAAGGGAGTAAAATTATATTTTTATGGCGAGACGCTATTTTGAGTCTAGAGTGGAGCGAAGGATTGTAGAGCGAGCACAGCGAGACACTAAAGTAGAATCCTGAGCACAGCGAGGGATTCAGTGTATGTCCGCCAGAGGTAAAAAGTTAATTTTACTACAAAGTGACACACTGTACTTTTCATTCTCCTCTACGAGATAAATAAATGAAGATGTTTTCAATACCTAAAAGTACAAAGAATTCTTATATTTTTAATTTCTTTTTTTTTCTAGCACCCTGCAGCCCATGTAATCATCAGCTAGTAACATTCTTCACACAATATTCTCAAACGATCAGTTCGTGTTCCTTATTGAAACTCATTTCTGATATCTATGAGTCTTTAAGACAAAATACCCAATTTGGTCGGACTTATCGAAGAGCCAAATATCGTTTTTCGAATAGATAGAATGAAAATGTCTTATAATACTTTCATGAATCTATTACGGGACTACTAAGATAGTTAAAATAATTTAGAATAACTTCAGCTACATCTGTATGTTTAGAAACATTACTTCAAGGACACTTATTATCGTCGTATCCTACGAATAAAGGCGTAATTGCAAAACACCAACATTCCACAAGAAGATTTTTTGTGTTTTGTCTCAATACTAAGAGCCATTTTCTAAATGTTAACATTTGTAACATAGACTATTCTATGGTTGTTGTAAAATTGTTTAAAAGGCTTTTTATGTAATATTTCTGCTAAATTTGTCACTTATGTCTTTATTCCCGGGAATAAAATGAATTCTATTGGAAACAAGGGACATTAAGTCTTTTTTCTTCGGAATTTCTGGGTCGTAAGAGAATTAACGGCTTTTTATCATTTTCATCTGATAATATTATTATAAAATTATCGCTTTTATACGTAAATATTATTAAAAGTAACAAAATGTAAAAATTAGTAAAACAATGTTTAATGAGAAATCAAGTACTTTAATATCAATAAATCACAATTCATTTGATGTAAAATAAAAAACAACAATGTTTACAACCTCTAAGAATGAGGAAAATCAGTGTTGTAAGCAGGTACTACAACAAATCAAATAAACAATTAAACAAATACTTATAACCCGTTCGCGCTAAGTTTGCCGTTGGCGATATGACGTCATTCAAAGGGTAGCGTCAGCAAAAAAAACAATTTATATTTAAAATATTTTTTATTTCTTATTATTAATAAAAATTGTGTATTTGGGTAAAATTAGACACATTAATTGCGTTTAATCACTAACGTTCATAGGTTCAACACCAGATATTTCACTCTCACTGTCACTAAAAATTGAGTCCGTATCACTCTCTGAGTCTGCCCCCACTGAAATTATGAGTTCTCTCTCGTTTAATTCTTGCAGTCGATCACTTTCCCAATATTGCTGTCATAGCTTGATCGACAGGTATTACATAAGAACGGTTTTTCTTCTCATTTTCGAAATAAGTCATAACCTTTAACACATATTTCGTACATCACTTCTTAAAGTTTTGCCTTTACCCATAGTTTAAACAAAGCGAAAAACTAAGAAATGTCAAAAGCAAATAATTTTTATGAATAATAACATTAATAACCACGCGCGCATGCGATGACGTTGCCAACAATACTGAGAGGGCGATTCAGCGGTGTGGTAGGCGGTTGGGGTAGGGGACGCGCATTCCACGGACCGGCAAACTTAGCGCGAACGGGTTATACTAAAATTCTCAAATTAACTAATTTGAAAAATTACAACAAATTCTAAGTAACTTTGGATTAATCAATCAAAAGTATTTCAGTAATCTTGTAGACAGATTAATGATATCTCTTTGTAAGTACTTTTAAATTAAAACGAATTTCTTAAATATATACATCAACTGCGCTAATAGCACCATCAGAAGCAGAGTTGCAGACATTAGTCACGTGTATGAAAGAAGATTGTGAAGTAAAAGGATTGAAAATGAATGTGAACAAAACTAAGGTTCTGGTGTTTGAAAGAGAAGCAGTACAAACGAAATGTGTGATTTGTGTAAATGGAAAATGTCTAGAACAAGTGAATGAAATTGTGTATCTGGGAAATGCGTTTTCGAGGGATGGAAGATGTGAGTTGGATGTGGAAAGACGGGTAGCAGCTGGCAATAAAGTGAACGGTGCTCTGTCCGCATTAGTGGGTAGTGTGAATATATCTAACACTGCTAAAATGGCCATCAACAATGCGGTGTTGGTGCCAACTTTGTTGTACGGTAGTGAGGCCTGGATATGCCCGAAATCGAATGATAAATGTTGTGGATATGCGGTCTCTCAGAAATATGTGCGGTGTCACGCTTGCGGACAGGATAAGCAATGATGAGATACTCAGTATGATAGGGTTGCACAACAGTGTTATTGTAAAAATGAAGAAAGGAATGCTTAGATGGTTCGGGCACTTGGAAAGAATGAGTGATAAAAGACTGACGAAGAAAATCTACAGAGCGAAAGTGAGTGGTAAAAGAAGCCAAGGAAGACCAAGGCTGACTTATGAAGATCAAATAGCCAGAGTGTGAGCAGACGGAAATGTCAAAAGCACTCGGATACCTAGGCGAAAATGTGTGAAGAGAATGATGAGTTTTGAGGAAGCGAAAGAGGTGTGTAAGGACCGCGACTCCTGGCGCTCCGTCGTTTCTGATTACCCCGTTGGGGATACAGCGTGAAGATATGTTATGTTATATACATCAACAATTCTAATAAGGTGGTAATCAGTCTTCTTCAATCTCATCGTTATCGCTATTGCTGTTTAGGTTGCTCTCAGTCTGATCACAAAGCAATGATTTAAATTATAGATGAAATTTTTCAGGTAAAATCTTGTTTTCACATAAATACGTTAGATCTTTGCATTCACTATCATTAATTTATTATATTTATTTTCATGATTGATGGGTTCGCTTGTATAATTTTTATACATACATCATTCGCCTTCTCTCTTGTTTTTTTAGTCATTATCGTTATTACTATGTAATCTTCATTCAGTTGGTATTTATTTTTATGGCGTTAAAATTTTCTTTACTGATGTGAATATCTTTGACTTTGCTCCATGCTACTTTATCACCATCATTATTTTTTGAACAAATTTTCCTTTCTAGCAAAATTCGGTATATATATTCGGTAGTCACATCATTTAGTGTCATTTCTTTAACTCTGTATGACTCCCCTGTCGTTTTGTCCATCTAATTAGCTTAAACCACTGCTTTTGAGTGTATATCGCCTTCGTTTTGGATATGCCCAACTTCCAGAAATCAATGAGTGATGCTGTCAATGTCGTATTTTGCCACAATGTGTTGATACATTGCAAAGACGATGCAGTTGCAATTTTGATCAGAGCAGTTATCTGACCAAACCCTGAATGCTTGGTGCAACCATGTGTCATTGATTGCATAAATGACTTAAGACCACTACATATTTTATTGGCTCCCTTTTTGCCATATCATAAACAGTGAAATTGTAAAGGTTCAGCTCTCTTTTATAATAAAAGATACTCACGTCTCCAAATTGACAGGTCAACATTTTTTGCATGTCAAAACAAGCCGTAACTATCTTGCCATCTTGTCATTTTTCAGCTTTGATTTTTGGATTTATCAATTTCTTTTAAGGATCTCGCCAAATTTTTATATTCTAAATGCTTGTCATGTACAGTTCGTAGTTCTTCGGTTAGCGCTTTAGTATTTTTAGAGGCGTCACATCACACTTGTCGCATTGGTCTTTTTAGGAGCGTAAAAAGCTATGTTATAATTAGAATTAACAATGTATTGGTACTGACGAAGTGTAGCTTTTTCCTTTCCGTATTTTCGTTCATCAAACCATTCGTGATACAATATATGAAATCGCTTGTATGAGAGTTGCTCGTCGAAACATTTTTACTGCTAGTTTTTCGACAGTAGTGTGAATCTACTGGAGCCAATGCATTTATATAATCTTTTACACAATTCAAAGTATTATCGCTCAATTTTTTGGGACGATTATGATGCCGTCTCCTTAAATCTGTTATTTTGTGCACATATTCATTGAATACTTCGTTTTTAAATAGTGTTCTGACAGTTTTTTCGCGAACGAAGAGGGGTGTCTAAAAACATCGTACGACATATGGTGACGGAGTCCTTTGAATTTTTCGGTAAAGTATATTTCATGACTCGTGACCTATTTGGACCTTTAGCTTTAATCCCTTAGGTTCTTGACTAAACACGTATTTTGAAATAAAGTACCATTGTCGTTCATGACTTCTGAGTTCCGAATAACATTTGAAAACATATTCTCTCTCAGACTGTTCTATCTTTTCTCTACATTTCTTAATACAATGAATACTACATGGTGCTTTTCTTTTCTTTTCGGCTACGTTTTCTCTTCGATCAGCATGATTTTTTCCCAAATTTTTAATGCTTTTCTTTTTAGATCTTTCCACTCCGAAATATTTGTAGCGCGTACCTTACCATATCCCTTTTGTTTTTCATAAACGTGTTTTTTCTTATTAGAAATCAAGGGAGAATTTTCAGAAGAAAATAGAGATAGTATATTAATGATAGAAGAACAATCTATCCAGTACAATGTCGCATGTTCAAATGGACAAGTTTAGATAAAGGTCATTTTCATCCTCGATCAGCTCCTTATTTATCTCAGACCTAGGGTGAACTTGATTTTGTAAATCAGACAGAAGTATAGATTTTAGTTGTAAGCTTGCATTCGCTGTAGGTAATGGACTTGCAGGTTTAAAATGGCTTTCTCATTCTGTTTCTTTTAAAATCTTTTAATGTAAGATGTAAACCAGTGTTAATAATACTGGCTATTACAACAGATGATCTACAAACTTCAGCGGACAGTAGGCTTTTACATTTGGAACCAGTCTCTTGATCCATGTTCTTTGGAATAAGCTGTGAATTGGTAACAATGCTTGTAATAAACAAATTAAAAGTCAAAAATTAAGTCTTCTTTACCAGATAAAGAGACTTTAAAACAGCTAGAGAGTCGTTCAGTGGAATCGCAAGGATCAGCAGTTACAGACCGCACGGAAAAATCAATAGGTAAACAATCTTCCATATTTTTCTGTGTTGGTTTCGTCGTGAGAATGTAAACCAATAACATACGTTAAAATGACGCCTTCTCCAATTTCAACTGACTCCAGTTCCTTCTCTTTGACAGTATCGCTTAATTTTTACAAGGTCCTAAATTCAAGTTCTCTTGTATCAATGTAGTATCTCGTAAAGTTGAGTTTCGTAATGGCGATATTGTATTTAATAATATGTTTTGAATGTCTGTCAAAGGTTTGTCACATTGCTTATCTATAATATAAGGTGGTGGTAGTGTATCTATTGTGTCAACTTTTTTTATAGCACGAATGCTACCGCTTTCTTCATTCTGCAAGTAATCACAAAATATTGTACTTAATAATTTATCTAAAATAATACTTAATAATTAATACATAAATATTAACAGCTGTAGGCATAGTGTCTTGCGTTCTTTGTTTAGTTATGGTCACATAATACACAATTATGAAGATTTTCTCTTAAATGTTTCTTTAAGTATGAAATTTCTTCTTCGATTTCCTCTGGAACCGGAGATATTATTGCGTCTTTTAATAGCTAGAAATAAAAAATAAATAAATAATGTTTTAGTTATAAATAACAAAAAAATGCATTTAACAAATTTTAGCAATGACAATTAAATTAAAACAATAGTTTAATACCTTCTTTTCAATTATTAATATAGTCACAATCGCCACAAGGGCATGCTGAATATCAAAGCTTAAAAATATAAATTACATTGTTTTACATTTTCTGCAAATTTTAATTAAAGAGAAGTTATTTAAGCTAATAATTTTGTATAATACAATAGTATAATGTGCAAATAAACTACAATTTAAAATTATTATGCAGAATAAGGACACAAAAGCGATTAAGGCTATGAAATCGTCGTACTAGTGCTTTATGACAATTCCGTGGAATAAGGTCACAAATACAATAGTGCCTTCTTTCTCCGGAGTTACAAAAAAAAACATTGAAGAGTCTGAATCAGTAATAATTTATTTATATGTAAATTCAGAAAAAGTTCACGAAATATTTAAAATCCTACTGACATTTCACACCACAATCATAATATTGAAATGAATAGTACATACGCATAACTAACAATACTTTATAATATCACGGATTGCATTTGAAAAACAAATAAACTTTAACACTAAATCTTACAATGTAACTTGTTCTTCTTTGGTTTTTCAATATGGCCTGTTTTGTTCTTCCGTACTGCCATATTAACTAATGTATGTCGTCCTCGCATTGTATTTTACGTATTTAGGTATTGCATAGTAATTATTACACAACGATGATGCATAATAAGCGTCCGCAGAGAAATAAACGAAGGGAGTGTGCGCTCTGTCTCGTCCCGCCCTAATCAAACTTCTAGGTGGAAAATAGCCGCTATGATTGTTATGGGTGTTTTCCTTGGATGATTCCAGAGACATTTGTGATTTTTTTAAATTAATTTTTTAAGTGATAAAAGTTCATTTTTTTGTGATTCTTCGATTGAAACATGTATAAAATAGACTGTAGATTTCAAATTAGCAATAAAAATAAAAAGCCATGATGGCCAGAGTGACTTTATTTGTATGTTATGTGTACATATACATATATACACACAAGAATCAAATAGAATATGAGTTTCTTATTACCTAATAACTGCTACAAGATGTCTATTGCACAGCACTATAAGTCGACGAATCTGTGATATAAATGGACAAGTAGTAGCAGTATTGATTGCTCTCATACGTTGCTCCCATGTCAAAGATTCCATCAAACTTTGTAAGCAATCTGAACCTGAATAAAAGTATGCAAAGACATAGTCATTTTTAAATTTCGATTTTTCTTAGAAGTTGTTATTTGGTGATCCTTATTCATAATATATTTAATTTTTACCTGAGAAAGAATATAAAAGCATGAAACTCTTCATTTCAATTTGTTAATCCTTTAATTTAAAGAACTTGTATAGTCCAAGGACTAGAAAACTGTTATTATATTATGAATTGACATTATTGTTCCTCGGTTATGTGTGTAATCATAAAACAGATTTAAAAATAGAACTAATATAAAGGTGTCTTTACGAGATATTATAAATAAATACCTGGATCTAATTTCCATTTAAGATCATCAATAACTTGGATACAGGGTGGTGGTGCAAAAATTTTACACTTGTTTGTAATACGCAAATCCTCTTCAGTGGTGAGAGCGGTGCATGGTGGACAGGCACACCCTGAATGAGGCCCGCAAAGTCCATCACAACAAGTACAAGTCAGAATCTTAAAAAAATATATTAAATTGCTAACAATATTAAAAGAGAAAATTTGAGTTATGTATTATTATTGCAAAGATTTCTAATCAGGAACTTACTCTAAGGCAGCAGTAAAATCTTTTATTTTCTCCACGTCTGGAACTAATTCCAGCACTATTAAGCAAACCATTTCCAGCGTCGAAATACACTTCTCTATCCTGGACAAGACTATTAAATAAACTGCATAATGCGTCGGGACTATGAAGAGCCTCTTGTAAGTCTGGGGTTAACCATTTAGGATCTAAATGTTGCAAAGGACGAAAGATGAACTCATTACAATCATCAGGAAGGGACATTTTCGTAACCGGCTACTTCGACACTTAAACTAATCCATGTCAATAGATATTAAGATGTCAATTTAACTAATTGTAGGTCGAAAATAGTATAGTTATAGGTTCCTATATTTTATTTTTTAATACACATTAGACATTATTTATGTACTACAAAACAAGACAAAAAAGACCACAAGACACTAAATTTTAGGGAAGGAAGAAATATCGATGTATCAAAATATCGATATTTTTTCAGAAAATGTATGATAGATATAATCGATATTTTTAATTTCAAAATATCAATTTTCGATATTTATTTCTGAGTATCAAATTCGATATTTTTATAAGATCTTCATTATATTTTTTATATTATGTATTCCACTTAAGTTGTTTTACTAAAACGGGTTTTTTCTCTACTAAAAATACCTGAATATGTATTTTTATAATAAATAAAACTAATATAACTGCAAAATGTGTCCATTTTTTCACGTTCGAATATATTGACAATTTTTAGGTAATCGCACCTTGGGGCAAAAATATCAAAATATCGATATTCTTTGCTGTGGATATAACGATATTGTCTGAAAATATCGATACAATATAAATCGATATATTTTTTCCATTTGCCCATTCCTACTACTTTTTTTTTCTTTTTTTTTTTTTTATGGCATGGCGCACTGCTTAGCGCTTTTGCCAATGTCACGTAATAGAATCCCAAGTACATTAGTTTTTTTTTATCGTAAAACCGGTAAAACTCCTTTAGTAAAGTGATGGTGGGCTTTAGGCTTTATTGAAGTTATAAAGGCTTCTTGGAAGAGCGCGAGAACTTCAGCTACACATGCTTATTGAGACCTACTCCATTCTTTTATTTGTACAGAACTTTAAAACAGTGTACTATCACTTTTGTACTTTAAAACTCCCAAAAATGTAAAAAATAGAAAATCTAAACAAAATGTTAACCTCACTCCTGCCGTTCCCGCCAAAAAGTCGGACACTAAATAGTCTGTGGGTGCCAGCAGGTCTGCCATGCAATTCTGTAAAAACTCGAGTCACCCAAGCGAGACTCGCTCGAGCATTCATCCCACTTCGCATTCGAACTCACTTGGCCTTCAAACGGATTTCTCTATACCAAACATTCTAGGAGCGAAGTGAAGTGATCTTAGATGCGAGTTTATCGGGGATTGCTATAAGAGTAAACATCTCAGTCGATATTTCGACTTTGTGTATTTTAACTTCTCTGAAATAATTACGTTAAATAAAACTTGTTGGGGTTTATTGAATCGATTTTCATATAAGGACCCCGGTATGGAAATTTTATGAGGAGTAAAATTTATACAAGCGTTAAATGAAAGCGTTACGTTTTCTGCGCAACGTACCTTGCGCACCTTTCACTTTTTTCTGAGTTATGTCGCGTTGTTCCTTCTCTTTCACTTCTATCCGACTCGACAGTGATCGCTGAGGCGTGTTGCTAAACAGACGTGTGTCACTTATTCCTCTTGAATTTTGAAATTTTGAAATTGCTCAGGAACTTATGCGAAGCAGTATTGTTTGCTGATGATACCTCATTGTTATTTAAACTAGACAGAAAAAATCTAGATATTACTTGGGTAAACAGGATCGCTGCCAATAATTTACTACTGAATGCACAAAAAACTAAATGTATTAAATTTTCCCTTTCTAATGTACCCAGAATCCATGATAAAATAGAACTGGGTGGGAAACAATTAGAATTCGTTAAGTCAGACAGTTTTCTGGGTTTAACAGTAGATAACAAATTACAGTAGGCGGACCATATCGGGGCATCGGCTAGTAAGCTCGGTTCTGCGGTATATGCAATTAGACGCATTAGGCAAATGACAGATGTGGATACGGCAAGGTTGGTGTACTTTGCAACCTCATTTTACAAAAAAGAGCAATACGTGCCATCTACAGGATGAATGCACCAGAATCGCTTAAAGATCGTTTTAAAGACATTAATGTCCTCACCTTGCCCTCCTTATACATCTTTGAAATTATTATGTATACGAGAAAAAATATAGATCAGTTTAAAAAGAATGGCGATATGAATGGTATGGAAATCCGAGGTCGTGATAAATTGGTTATTCCAAAATTTAAATTACATAAGTCAAATGTTTCATTTTTAGGTAACTGCATTCGTTTTTATAATAAAGTTCCTCAAGAAATTACTCAATTAACAGAGAATAAATTTAGATTGGTTATAAAACGTACATTGACTAGACAATCATACTATAAAATAAACGATTTCATTGAAGATAAAACAATAGTCTGGAAATGATGTTCTTTGCACATGCGTTTACTAGCTTAATGAAAATATTGTATTTTAATAAACCTTTTGTAAAATGAAGTTGAAAAAATGATACCTGACTGAGTTTCTTGTCGGTTCTTCCTTCTCAGTGTCCAGGTTTTCTATTCGAACCGAACTAAAGTAGATTTGATGTTCAAAAATACCATGTAATTGGGTTTACTTGAATAAATTGATTTGACTTTGACTTTGAAATTATAATTGTCTCTTGTATTGAAGCTAAGGTCTTTCATACATCTTTGGGATGAAATCTTACTCACAAAATTAAAACACAACCGAATTATGTAATGTTACGTAGACGTCGTGTATTGTTGCTCATAACGCTTTAAAAACAAAATTTGGCATGTTACGTCAACACGTGTTTGGCTCAATTCATAAATACGCCCTCTTATTTTCGAGAATCATTATTATGTTGCGAGTTCAAATCTCGACTCGGTCGCTTCACATTTTTTTTTTTGTGTTAAAGATTTCATACAGCATGAGACTAAAAAATAATGAAAGCGTTTTTTTTTTTTTTTTAAATTTTTATAAGCTTTATTAATAAAATGTACATACATATGTTAATATTTACAAACTTAAAACTACACATTATCTTAAATAATAAACTTCCTCAAAGTTGCCGCTTAGAAAGCTGTCATTGCTCAAGGTACCTAGCAGACTGGCAGCATTGCCTCTTTGAATAGCCAAACTGATTCGTTGGCGGAAGAAGCTGCCAGCCCGGCGGTCTCCCAAAGCCTCGACCAGTCTCTTACAAATATCAGAAACCAGTCGATGGGCTTCGGGGCCCCAGGGACCCAAAGTTTCGACTGCAAAGGGCATAAATATGAAACTCTCAGAGAGAGTCGCATACTTACGCCGCTTCAAGTTCTCGGCAGTGCTGGCCGCGGCACCTGCTGACTTGGAAGTCGCCGGCACATGGGAAACAGCAAGTGTATCGACACAAGTGGCATCCCACACCAGCGATCTTCCAAGTTTCCAAGGAATGAGCGTCAAACCATCCGGTCTCCTGCCGTCGCTGCGCACAATACCTACAGGCTCTAAGACTGCAGGAACGCCAGCGGCGACAAGAGCCCGCCGAATGACGTCATTCAAGGCAGCATGTCGTGACATGCGGCCCGCACTAAAGCGTTTTTTATATTTTGAATGTAGAATTGGTTACTATAGTTTTGATATGTTGTTGATTGTCACAGAAATTTATTATACAATACGAACTGATTGTGATTGTCTTTTACTTATTTCAAGAATAGTATTATAAACTCTACATCAGTTGTCTTTAGCTTTAACCACGCTCTACTACCAATAAACTTAAAATCTAATGGGTTATGGGCCCAGTCAATGCCGTCAAATGAAGTTATCAAAAATTCAAATACTAAAGCTATAGAATTACAACTGGGTTTCACGGAAATATCGTATAAGTACCCTGTTAAGAGGTATGGACGGACTTATTCCATCGTATCGTATCGTAGATATCGTAGAGGGTATAAGACAAAAGCCGGTAAAGTCTGAGACTGAACCCGGAGAATCAGCGGATGCTCTTAAGAATAGAGATGTGGCTAAGGCGGAATATAACAAAAGCTTGAAAGACTTTAGGAGTTCAGAGAGTATGGCATTACTAGTGATAACAAACAACATTAGTGATGATGCACTAGACAAAGTAATAAGATTCTCTACACTGAAAGAAGTATGGGATGAACTCCATAGGATATACGATGGCATGCAATGTTATATTTACAAAAGAGGTAGATGAGTTATTGCGCTCGAAAACTGGCACCCTAAAACTTTGCTAATTAGCCAACCTGCCCCTGCAGTCTCGACATAGATAGCGATCGCTTTACGACCGATTTCGGTTGATAAGTCTCAACGATTAATTTTTAACGATTTTTGAAAGTCTCTACGTTAAAACTATCGATTGTGATTGGAATTATATCGAATCTAACTGTCAACTTTACGATTGCTGATAATGTTTTTACGATCAAATTTGACAGCTCGCAAAGTGTTCGTGCTTATCGTTACGGCAAGCGATTTTTTTCGTTATTTTTATAATCGCTATGTCGGGACTGCAGCCCCTGGAACTCATTCGTGTAACAACGTGACAGTGTCAAAACGTATGTGCGTTCCTAATATTAATATTAAAATGCCGTCCTGTGTTATTAGATACTGCAGAAACTATACTAGCCAGACTTCCAAAGGTTCACGAATCACGTATCATGCGTAAGTGTACTTACTTATATCATTTGTGTCCCCATCTTTTCCAAAATCTAAAATATCAGTAAAATATTAAATCATAAAAAACTGAAATGCGATAGGTAATACCCCAGTTACCAAGTGCGACAGAGAGCAATATATTATATTTGGTTAAAGAATATAAAAAGTTATGTTACAGAACCGTCAATGTCATGCAGTGCCTATTAAACATTTGATTACGTTTATTTATTTGGTATATAAGATATAATATACGTATTTTTTAAAATGAATCAGAAGTTTTAGCAGTGAGTCTAACATCCCAATAATCCCACACAATAAAAAATATTTTACATGAAAAAACCTAGTGTTTTATTTTTATCATTTTCAAATTTATAACAAACATATTTTATAAATGTATGTACTTAAATAATTCTATTTCCAAATGTACATGACTCAAGAAAAATTAATTTTAAAAATCAAACATAAATCCTTTTTACTATCTAAACCCATTAGGCATCAATCATATTTTTCGAAAATGTCTGTTCTGTGGCATTAATTACTAATATTCTATGAGTAGTCACGGATTCGCTTAAAATGCAGTAAGAAAGTGAAATTGACCAATCACAATGGTTTTAGGGAGCCGTGTGATTTGTTAGTTTGAAATGCAATTGAAATCTTACATTGTATAGCGACGCAGTGCAATGTACATTTGTCACACTTTGCTTATGGTAATTGTCATGCTATCTTATTTACACTTCATCATTTTATTAGTGTGTATAAACAAAGTGTGTGGCTTATGTGTGTGCGTAACCGGGACAATATTTTACAAGCATTAGTACTAACGTAACCTATCTACCTCTTTTTTAAATATAACATCATTGATGGCATGAATGATGACAGGGTATATGACCTATGTTTAGAATTCTTCAGATACAAAAAGGATCCCACATATGACATGGTGACACACATTTCGAAGGTGAAAAATTTGTGGTACAAGTTAAAACTGGAATTAATGAAAGCGGAAGAAGGTATGGATTTACCTGAGCTATTATTAATATGTAAAATACTTGATACATTACCAGAATCGTATTTTTCTTTTAAATCGAGTTGGACGTTAATGTCAAAAAAGGATAGGACGATAGAGAATATTACTAGTCAACTTTGTGCTCATGAAAGGGCGCTCGCTTCTAGAGAAGGCGAATCTAGCGAAAGTGGAGAAGCTCTTGCAGTTAAAACCGAAAATAAATTTGGTGTTAAAAAGTAAACGGAGATTTTAAAAAACAATGTCTTGCTTGTAAAGAGATTGGTCATGTTAAAAAAGATTGTCCAAATAAAACTAAGTCTTGTCATGATGAAAATAAAAATAACAGAATCAACATGACGTTAGGTACTGTTCGTTAACTGTTTAAATGCTCAGACCGATCGTGAAA
Organism: Zeuzera pyrina; assembly: GCA_907165235.1. NCBI lineage: Eukaryota > Metazoa > Arthropoda > Insecta > Lepidoptera > Cossidae > Zeuzera > Zeuzera pyrina. The sequence goes on from OU015617.1 coordinate 7,120,529, forward strand.
ATTGGTACGTTGGTAACGGAGCTACGAATCATGTTAGTATGAGAAATTATTTATTTCAAGATTTCGAGCATTTTGGTGAGTTTCATACAGTTACAACTGCTGACGGCAACGTTATTCAGGCTGTTGGTAAAGGCACTATAAATGCTACAGGGGATGTTAACGGCAGAACTGAATATTTTCATTTGAGAGATGTGTGGTATGTGTCAAAAATTAGCAAGAATTTATTCTCTGTATTATCAACACAGGATAGAAATCCAAATAGTATCTTTGAATCGAGGGTTACGACTTGTTTGGTTAAGTTTGATGGGAAGATTGCTGTAACAGGTACAAGACAAAGGTACGGAGGATTGTACATGCTTGACACTCGAACAATTCCACCTAAGGTTTCAGTAAGTCTGGTTGAAAAAGTAGATAAATTTCAATTATATCATGAGCGTATGGGTCGTCAGAATAAACGTCATGTAAGTGGTTTATTAGAACGATAGTTGGGAGTTAAAACTACAATCAGCGATGAAACATGCGAAGGTTGTGTCTATGGAAAAACACACAAATTAAAGTTCAGTGTTCGAGAAAGAGCCTCTGCACTAGGAGAACTTATGCACACTGATGATTGTGGTCCTTTTACAATGTCTTATTCAAAATATCGTTACTTTGTTTTGTTTAAGGATGACTATACACGCTATCGACTTGTATACTTTCTACTTAATAAATCAGACGTATATGAGAAGTTGAAACAAATGTTAGCTGAAGTCGAAATCGCTAAACGCAGAGTAAAAGAGTTACTTAGCGACAATGCGATCGAATTTGACAACGAAAAAGTTGGAAAGTATTTTAAGTGTTCGCGGAATCGAACAGAGGCTGAGTATGTCATACACACCTGAACAAAATGGTGTTAGTGAACGTGAAAATCGCACAATTGTTGAATGTGCTAGATCTATGATGTACGGGCGTGAGGAAATTTCTCAAAAGTTGTGGGCTGAGCTGGTGAACACAGCTGTTTACATTTTAAATAGGACAGGACCTACAATGGTAGAGAACAAATCATATCATGAATTATGGTTTGGTAAAAACCAAGAATTACACATCTGCGCGTCATAGGTTCGACTTGCTACGCTCATGTTCCAAAGCAAAGACGAAAGAAATTAGAGAAAAAGGCCTTAAAGTGTATCCTAATAGGCTATGATAATGATGATGGATACAGATTGTGGAATAAGGAAAAATATTCTCTGGTTCGTTCTCGAGATGTTATCTTTAATGAAGAAGTCGTGGTAGCCATCAATAACAATAGTAGGAGTATTGTTCAACCATCAGAAGATAAAAATATTTGGGAAGTCCCCTTCGACGTCATCTTACAGAACAACAATAATGCTGAAAAGTCATCTAAAGATAACAAAGATTATACCATTAATGATGATGAATTCAGTGATGCAGTAAGTTGTTCGACTGAACAGTCAGTTGAATTAGAGAGAGAAATAGAAGGTGTTAAGTGATCAAAGAGAGAGAATTTCGCGAAATTGATCTCGATTACAAGCACCAGTGAAATTCAATGACTGTGTTCTGAACACAGAATCTGGAGAATTTTTCGAACCAACTTGCTACGCAGAGGCTGTTCGGTGTCCAGAAAGTGAAATGTGGGTTTAGGATATACCTATGTTCGTGTGAGTTGTACTGGAAATCACTGGCAGAAATAAAGGAGTACATTTTGATAGTTCCGTACAAATTTATCTTTCCAAGTGAACCTCAATATTGATCACGTTCGTACCGATTAGACAGTGCGCAGTAACTGCCGTCGACGCTCGCATACTTCACGCTTCCACACAAAACTGCTGATTCGTCTTTTCTAACACACTTACAATGTCCCTACAGGGTAAAAGCAATGGAGAGTGAAATAAATTCACTAAAAGAAAATAAAACTTGGACAATGGTAATTCTACCGAAGAACAGAAAGGCAATACCATGTAAGTGGATTTATCGAATTCAATTAAAAGCAGATGGATCAGTTGACAAGTACAAGGCTAGATTAGTTGTAAAAGATTTTACTCAAAGGAAAGGTATTGATTATGACCAGACTTTTAGCCAGTGGCAAAAATGGGAACTATTCGTTCTGTTCTAAGTGTAGCTGCAAATGAGCAAATGTATTTGAAGCAGTTTGATGTGTCTTTAGAAGAGAAGACTTTAGAAGAGGAAATATTTATGAGACAACCTCAAGGTTATAATGATGGCTCTGGTCGACTTTATTAAAAAAGTTATGGTTTAAAGCAGGCTCCGCGTTGCTGGAATAAACGTATTACAGATTTTTTCACAAGACCTAGGCTACTTAAAATAATAAAATTATTAGGTCTCATGTTGAGAGAAGATGTTAAAGGAGGTTTCATACAGCATGAGACTAAAAAATAATGAAAGCATTTTTTATATTTTGAATGTAGAATTGGTTACTATGGTTTTGATATGTTGTCGATTGTCACAGAAATTTATTATACAATCTTCGATCACAAAAATGTAACAAGATACACAATCAGCATTCCAAAAACATCCGAACCAAATGTGCGCTGAAATGAGAATTTTAGCGCACTCAGTCTTAGTAGTAATTTGTGAACACTAAAGGAAACATGACAAAGTACTCCTTCAAAAATTGTAAAAATGACACGTCTAGAACGTTAAAAAAAGATGGAGTTTCTTATTTTCGGTAAGTAATTAGGATTATTTTATTTACGTGTTGATTATTTCGTTATAATAATAATGTTATATAGCTTTTTTTTTGTAATTTAATAAATAATATTTTTCAAATGACAGCTACATAATACAATTAATTATACGATTGTGATTAAGACATTGAGAACCATACTATCGCATTCAGATTTCATTTATTCGGATTATACTTTTATTTCTGTTCTAAAATTATAGAATAGAGTTTTTAGTCTTACACTTTTATTTTTTTAAATATATTGTTGTTGTTGTTGTTGTATACTCTTTATTGCACATTTTAACATATACAGCACAAATGACTTATAATCAAACAGTAAATTGTAACGTGCAAAGGCGGGCTTATCCCATGAGGGATCTCTTCCAGCCAACCACCTTTGAATAACTGGAGGTGTTAGTGGCAAATAGTGGGTTGAGCACAAAGAGCAGACAGTAACTAAACATAGAATCAATAAAAAAAAAAGAAAAAAACAAGACTAATGGATCCTAACAATCACCTAGGACTAACCTAATCTTCTTTAATAAATACATAAATATTCATACATATATATATTCTTATACATACATACACATATACATACAAAGATATTTATACCTATACATACATACATACACATACATATAAAGTTAAGATATATATAAGGATATTATCTACATAAACAGTCGATACGTCTATTATGATAATTATGATAGGATGTAAAACTATAGATATACTTTTAAATAAAATGCATATTTAACATATTGGATAAATACTACTAGTAATTGGATTAACTCATGGCATCAGCATCAAAACCTCAATGCTTTTTGAGATTGGTTTTGAAGGCAGCTATGGATGGAGATCTTCTTATTTCGATTGGGAGCTTATTCCATAACCTGGTGGCCTGCGCAGCAAAAGGCTTCGAATATTTATTGGTATAGTGCTTAGGAACTGTGAGCAATATATATATTTTTGATGTTGAAATTTCAATTATAACTGTAGTATAGGATTTGCTGCTAATCATAAATTTTAATGTAATTTATGTAATTATTTATTCCTTTATAAACACTGCAAGTTATTGCAATATTTTTCTCGAACATATAAAACATATATAGCTTTCCTCGAGATCTTAATCGATGTGAAAAATAGATTTCTATAGTAGCACGCCAAAAATGCGATGAATAGTTCATGAACGAAATGAACGAAGCGTAGTTTGCTCTGATCACTTTTTAGAAAGTGACGAATATGTCACAGCGAAAGGCTTAAAAAGGCTACATAATATTACGTATTTACTTAAACCTGCATTGCATTTCTATTTGACAGTAAGTTATTATTTGTATTGTGGCATTATTAGAAGATTAACATTGCCAATAAATCGTTTGAAACTAAGATTTTAGATCCTTTAATTGATTTTTATCAAAGTTAAGATTTCTAGCCATGACATATTTCTCTGACTACCCCGTTAGGTATCCCTAACGGGGTAGTCATAGTAGTAGTATTGATATGTATGTATATATTAAATAATGACTAGTAGACGATTTCCCATTGAAAAATTAAAAAAATATCAGCAATATTGCGACTTCACTCTGTATTCCTAGATTACGTCGTTGCCGGATTTCCAACATTTTTTCCTTGTCTCGCCTAATCTAAATATTATGTCTGATCCTTGTCACGTCCACGTAATAAACCAAAATGATGTAAACAGCAATGGAAATATATTACGTGAATTATACTTTAAGCACGAAACGTAAGTTTTTGACAAACTTCGTTTCAGTGCCTTACAAGGATCTAAACGAGCTTTTACAACTTTATATCTTTATCTTTATACTTTAAATTAAAAGAATATTACCAATAATACTGTAAAATGTTCAAAATGTATATGTCAATTCAGACAGTCATTATGTATTTAGATTTTAAAGAAAATTGTGAATTATTATTCGTGATCGAAGAATCGTTAATAAAAAAATATTAATAACTGTGTAACAATGCTGCTCCCTCCCATTTTCTATTCTTACATTGCATCTGAATATGTCATTGCCGACATGCAACATCTTATTCCTTGTCTAACATTATAATTTCTATGTGTCTTATCCTTGTCACTTTCATCTAACAAATCATAATGACGTAAATAGCGAAACAAATAAATTACGTGAATTACACTTTAAGCATGAAGCGTAAGATTGAATTTTAAATATATTTTTGTTAATAAACGTCGTTTCAATGCAATGGGAGAATCTTTTACAAGCTTTTACAACCTTTATATGCATTGACAGTAAAGTTTACATTAAATTAACACAATTTTGAGATAATACTATACGATATTAGAAATATATATGTCAATTCAGACAATAATTTGTTCCAATTTTATAAAGGATTGTGAATCTAGTTATATATTTCTGATCGAAGTATACAATACGAACTGAATGTGATTGTCTTTACTTATTTCAAGAATAGTATTATAAACTCTACATCAGTTGTCTTTAGCTTTAACCACGCTCTGTTACCAATAAACTTGGTAACATGGTAACTTGGTAGCATCAATCATGTTACAAACTAATGTTTTGTAACATGATTGATGTATATTATTTTACCGAATCAATATGAAAAACGTGAATAGAATAAAAATGCATACATACTTTCAGTATAATAAGAGATGCGTTTATTTACCCCATTTCCTATTGCATAGTCAAAGATAATCGTACTTAAGGAGTAAACTCCAGTCGTGCGTCGGAGGTGACACACACACGTTTAATTTTTTTTTTAGATTAGATTGTCATATTTAACGAAATTTCAAAAAATTCAATAACGATGGTATAACTCGCTGCCGCGCTCATCGAGGCGGCGCTGGTATCTCTGTCGACTTTAGAGAATCTACAGTTGACAATCTCACCGCGGATTCAGAAGTGAATTCGACTAATTCGCTTTAGAGAATCGCATGGCAACATTCTTCCAACTCCACGTAGAAACAGCTAAATTGAAAAAAGACTAGTAGTTCCAGTGTTGTTTTAATTATGGAGTGTGTGTAAGGGAAAGTATATACATTTTATAAAGCACATACAATGATTTATTTTGACAAAACGAAAAGGAAACGAAACAAGTTAAAAATGTTAGTTTCTTAAAATTCTTCATTAAAATTTACCTATGTTAAATAAAAATAAAACACAACATAACGCTTGAGAGTTTTTATTTTCAAATATATAATTTTATTGCACTAAACTTTATTGCATATTAAATCTCGTTTTATCGATAAAAATTTTCACCGACACGACAACACTACCACTTACGTAATGTTGGCAGTAGTGTATGACAGATGCGGAAACGACCATTATTGTTTTTGCCTTATATTGCTACTTGAGGTTAGTAAGCGTTTCATGACGACGACATTACACGTTCAAATTCGAACATGCCAACTTACGTACTATGACCGCACCGCCCCCACCGGCGGAGGCGAGTACGTCCTCCGCGACACCCGTAGGGTCTCACGTTTAGAAGGTCGATCACGTAGCTCTACACGCACACACGCGGGCTTTAAGCCGCATTGTAAACTGCCACGCGGAACACTAGGCACACTAACCAGCCCTTAGCCGCCTCCCGGCCGGATCCAATAGAGAATAGGAAACCCAATAACAAAGAGGGGTTTTGTTTAGTCGGTTCAAGTCAGACACCAAGGAGCATATAATATAAGAGTCGGGACTTCCATACATAGATATGAAAAAGAGATTTGTAAGAAACGCTTATTAAGCTCAAGTACCAATGTAAGGCAAAAAACAAAATGGTCGTTTCCACACCAACATACACTACACATTAAAAGATGCGGAGTCATATCATATGTGGAAGTTCCAATTGAACATTATAATAAAATCCAAAGACTTGTCAAGTTATTTAGATCCACAGTTTTTGAAAAATACATATGAATTTAATAAAGTGAAAGACGCTCAAGTGCAATGCCTAATTATTAGCACTATAGACAAAAAGTTAACAACGCATATTTTAATGTGCAAATATGCGAGTGAAATGTACATAAAACTGTGCGATATATACGAGGGCACGGAATCCCGTAAAAAAGAAAGTATAATGCAAGATTTTTTTAATTTCAAATTTGATAAAAATGAGGGAATTACGAGTAATTTGTCCAGAATCGAAAACATAGTATTCAGATTAAAACAATTAAAGCAAGAAATCAGTGAAGACAGGGTGATATCCAGAATATTAAGTAGTTTGCCAGAAAAGTTTGCCTATTTCATAACTGCATGGGAATCGACTGAAGAAAGAATTAAAACGCTATCTAATTTAACGAGTAGATTACTGTTAGAAGAAAGTAGAAACTCGGAAGAAAATAAAGAATCAGTTTCATTTCAAACGCATCAGAAGTATTATGTAAACAGAAACCTTAAATGTCATAAATGCAGTCTTCAAGGTCACATTGCCAGATTTTGTAAAAGAAAACAGTGTGGAATATGTAAAAAATATAATCATGAAAAAAAGAACTGTTTTTTTAGAACCAAAAAAGTAGAAAATTATAAAAAACAAAATAAGAACACAGCATTTTTAACAAAAAATATGGAAAGAAATAATCAATTCGTTATAGACTCGGAATCTAGTTCGCATATGACTAACAATAAAGAATTACTTAGTGACTATGAGCAACAGAATACAGAAATTATGGTAGCAAAAAATAATGAAACAATGACATCACTTGGTAAAGGAAAAATCATAAGTAATAACTGTACACTGTATGATACATTGTATGTTCCCGATTTGGTTCAAAATCTAGTGTCAGTGTCTTCAATAACAGAGAATGGTGGATCTGTTCTATTTGTTGGAAGTACAGTTGAAATCAGTAAAAACAATGAAATCTTATTAACCGGAGAAAGAAATATGAATGGGTTGTGTACAATAAATCTTGATACAAGTAATAGTGTTATTAACAAATAAAAAAGTTGCCTATGCCAACTGGCATGCAAAACTTGGTCACCCAAGCAATAAAACTATTAAAATTGATAAGTATGGCTGATGGAATTGGATTAACACAAGAAGAAATTAACATGATGAAATGTCAGAGAAATGTACAGTATGTATTAATGCAAAACAAGTAATAAAACCTTTTAACACAATAAGGAACAGAGCTGACAGATTATTACAAACTATACATACTGATATATGTGGTCCTATAGAAGATGTGAGCTGGGACGGAAAAAGATATATCCAGACCGTTCTTGATGATTATAGCCACTTTACAAAAGTTTTCCTATTAAAATATAAGTCAGAAGCAGCAGAATGCCTTAAAAATTATGTAAACGAGTCAGAGAATTAAATAGCAAAGTATCAATGATTAGGTGTGACAATGGTGGAGTTTAATAAAAATGAATTTAAAACCTGGTGTTACAGGCGAAGCATAAAATTAGATTTTACAATAGCATACAGTCCTCAACTCAACAGTTACTGAAGTCGGTGCCAAGCCCACCAAACTAATAGACTTTATGTTGTTGCACATTGATTTGGCACCGACTTCAATAACTGTCAAATTTAATGATATAGGTATGTGTATCGTATTTATAAAGTTATTTTAATTGTACTTGAGTTTTGATTAGTAAAGGATATTATTTTATACTTTTCAGTGTTTTTTTTGAAGGAGGTTTAATTTTTTTTAATAAAAAATTTTTATTTCTCCCTTTTGAGTAGTCTTGACCTAAATAAATATCTAGGCCAGGTCTGCAATTAACTTCATTCTAATTCCGGAGCACAAGGATATACAAGAGAATTGTCAATATAAATAAAGGTTATAACCAGGTCGGTTATTTAGTATATCTTCGAAGTCCAAGCTCCAATATCGGTGAAATTTAAATGGGACCACCTCTGAAGTATTACCTACCAAACGTAAAAAGAATTTTCGAAATCGGTTCATAAACGACGGAGTTATGAGGTAACAAACATACAAAAAAAAAAAGAAAACAACATACAGACAAATTGAGAACCTCCTTCTTTTTTTGAAGTCGGTTAATAATTATATACGTATATTTGGAAAAAGTTATAAATATCAATGACTGCAAAGACATAAGACCATGAAATTAACGCAGATCACAGAGTACTAGTATACTAACGGAAAAGAATGAGAAAGATCATTATAAATTGACAGATTGAGAAAGAGACGTTTGTATAGGTTCGAATAAGATAGAGAAAGCCGCCATTAAAGTTAGCACACATTTAATACAACCTGTTTTTCTGTTTCGTCAGGCTATCCGACACTACCCAGTCGGCGTAGAGTCCGGCTGGGTGTCCGTGGGGATTTCATTTTGCCTCTCAGAAACCGAATAAAAAAAAAGCGTTTCATACAAATCTCTTTTTCATATCTATGTATGAAAGTTCCGACTTATATTATATGCTCTTTTTTGCTAACAATCACAATACATTGTAAACTGTAAACTGACAATTGACTGATGGTTTGCTTGCCAATGCCTTAAGAAATATAAAAAAATTAATAATATGTCATATGTCAGGTGTCATTTTTTGATTTTTGCTTGTATTCGCAAATTAGTTGTATTCATAATTCATACTTTACAGCTTCTATTATTTGTATTTTTTATTTCATGATTTCGTGTTGTCGAAGCTCCGAAATTGCTCATTAATTATAGTTTTCATATATTTACCTTTTATTTATTCCTACTTTTTCTGTACATTCATCTTTTCAATGGATGGATATACGTTATTGGAGAATAGAGAATATTTTTATGGTAAATATTATTTATTAGTTGTGCATTCGATGTGCTTGGTAATAATGGTACAATGACCTGCTACTGCCGGTGTGCTAATGTAATTATTTACGCGCGTCCTTGAATATTTATACTTTCAGTTTCTTTAAAAGTTGTTTACAAATGGATAAATAATGTGGATTTAGGCTATGTAAATACATCTCAACACCGTGATCAGCCTAATCAATTGATCCCAGGCCTAATCACAGCCATTTTCTGATTAGATTTAAATAGATTACTTGTCTTTATAAGTAATGATAATTTGCAGTACTTATAAATAACAACTGCGGCGTCATAGCTTGCAACACTATTTATTACTACCGTACATCACTTCATAGATGCTTAACTTTTATGTTGTAAGTTGTTATAATAATAATTTCACTTTTTTTAGATGACAATTTTTTAGATGAATTAACAAAGGAATATGAAGGACCATCATTACTAGATGCAACGGATGCATCTCCTAGTGAAATATTAGCAGATGCTGCACCTATTCTGATTCCTCCGATCTCACCTGCCTTGAGCTTCAACTCTTCACGTCATGAAAGCAGCAATTCAGATTCTAGTAGTGAAGATGATTCTAAGAAGTAAGTGATACATTTAGCACTATAAACAGATTAATTAGACATACTCGTAATACTTATTATGAAATAGTAAATGCTTCGATCATATTTTATTTATTTATTTATTAATTCATTTAACACAAAATACAGAATGCAGTCACTATACATTGTAAAAATAAAATTCAGCCATACAATACTGAACAAACTGGGTTCCACTATAATTGTGCAAACAAGTTAAAAAAATATATATATATATAAGTGAATGTGGTGACAACATATGACTGACTGGGTTGAAGTAAGAGGTGTTATTTTTGAAAGCATAAGTGTAATGTTTTCGGATGGTGAAATTTTGTGTTGGTGTTAAAATTCATAGAGGACAGTAGTACAGGAGAATCTATGAGAGATTGTATAATTTTATGCAAAGTAATTAAATCATAATTTTTTCGCCTATTTTCTAAAGGTAATAAATGAAATTCGTTTAACTTAACCTTATAAGAATTTAGTTTACGACTAATATTGAATCGGTAACACGAGACTCAGAAAAGATCTTATCATATATAAAAAACAAGATATGCTATCAACATTCCAAAAACGTCTAAACCAAATGTGCACTCAAATGACCATTTGAGTGGACTTTTGTTTTACTAGTATTCGAAACTATTAACAACAAACATGTTTAAGTGCTCCTTTTAAAATTGTGAAACAAGTCTAAATCGTCTAAAAACACGAGTAATTAACACGATTACCTTTTATTTTCGCTTGACATTTCGGCTGAATTTCAATCGGGAAAACGGATACAATTTATCAACAGCGTGGAATCCTGTGATTCAAATGACAAAACCTCGTTTTTCACAATCGGTTAAGTGTGTGGACACCGTGAGTGTTGTGTGTAGGAACCCTAATAATTATTTACAAATATCAGGGGTAGATGAAACAAAATCTGCCTCGGACACGGAGTGAAGATAGTGCGACAGTTTACTTGAGACCATGACCGATGCAACTCGGCCGAAACATCAAGCGAAAATAAAAAGTAATCGCGTTAATTTCCCGTGATTTAGATATTTTATAATGCAGCGCAAAAGTTTAAAAGTTTATAAGTCTAAAATGCTAAAAAAAGGAGATTCTTCTTTTCCATAAATAAATAAAATTATTTTATTTGTGTTTATTATTTTGATATATATTTGTAATCATATTTTTTAAATATTGGCAGAGAGTACATGTTTTATCTTTGTCACTTTCATGTAACCATTCAAAATAACGTAAAATAGCAGCAAAAGAACAAAGTGTAAGATTGCATTTTAAATTTTTTTTTAACATAACTTCTTTTCAATGCCATGCAAATATCTTTTACCAGCTTTCACAATCTTCTACTTTGATAGTAATGTCCACTTTTCATTAACGCAGTATTACCGATAATTACTATACGATATTAGAAATGTATATGTCAATTCCGACAATAATTTATTTAGATTTTACAAAAGATTGTGAGTCTAGTTTTTTAATTTGATTGAAGAATAAATGACAATATTATATATTATGCACATATTTGTACAGCATGGTACTAGTCACAACAATATGTATGTATCAGTGGCGTGCATTCAGTTATAGAGACAAATAGACGCTGTCTACCCTGACAATTTACTAATTAAATAAAGTGAAAAACAATATATCGTAATCAAAAACATGTTTTTAAAATGCATACGCTCGCCTTATCTTTATCAGTCCTGTTTTAGTTCCGAAAGAGTTGTATTGGCGCTGAAATCGCTTTTGCCGTCTTGACTATTAAGTCAATTGCTTGTCAGTGTGCTGTCAGCCTGACTCATACTCTGACTCTAAGCACTTTTCTATTTCGAGTTGAGTTTGGATTATCTCGCTTTTATACTTGAGTGGAGAACCTTGAAACGCTTTATTCTCCCTGGTTGTTTGATGTAAATAATCAATTCCGTATTGTACGGTATATGGTCATGGGACACATACATAAAGATATATAAAATGTATTTGTAGCTGCATATAGTACGGTTATCAAAAAAGTAGGCGATAGTAGCGTCAAAATGAAATACATAGCAACTATAGTAAAGTGACTTTCGCATCTGTAGCTTACTATAAATACTTAATCTGTGATCTTTATCAAAATGCTACAAGAAAGCATCACAACAACCGTTCGCTTGAGAGATAAATTCAAGAATCTGGTGATCTTTATCAAAATGCAGCAAGAAGGCATCACAACAACCGTTCCCTTAAGAGATAAATTCAAAGCATGGCTCGATTTACACACAGTCAAATCTTTTCTAACACTGTTTTATCTTTTCTAACACTTACATGCTTGCATATGTAATGGTTGTGAATGTTTACATAACTCAAAATACGCAGACAAGTTAAAATAAAGAGATGTCATCTGTAGCCTAACAACACTGGAAAAAGAAGAAATAATGTTGTTAGTCATGATGAAGTTAAACAATTAATTTAACCTATTAGAAAAAAGAAATAATTACCTTCATAAAAATATTTACAAGTTTGTTAAGCATTCAGTTTTGAACAAAATTTTATTTAAAGTTAACATAACGTTAGAGTAAATTATATTATAATGTCTTTTGTATGGTTAGAGTAGAATGTGTAATATTTTTAATGGTTTGGAGACAGGAATTACGAGGTATTCTTTATTAAAATTAAATATTATGGAAAGGGTGTGGTTTTTTATTTTTACTTTTGCTTATCAAAAAAAAAACAGATTACACAGACTCCTTGTTCACACAGAATATAAAACAAAACCATAAATATTAAACTGGGACCAACTATTAAATCTATGAAACAAAACAGAATTTTTAAATTATTATTTAACAGAATGTAGGTATGTGATAAATTTAATTCGCTTTTCTTTGTTGCTGTAGCTTTATAATATAGCGAGTAGCAGTTGTGCTAGCTTTGAAATTGTACTGTATAGTACTGTCTGTAAGCACCGTTACACTCTGCTCTCTACTACACGTCCGTTGCCTGCGGCGGTCCGCAACCAAAGAGACAGCTTGTAGGTAATTATTTCTTTTATCTAGACAGCCGCCGTTGTGGCACTGTCACTCGTGCGTGGGGGAGGACAGAGTACTTATTTCCCTTTCGCACTTGTACACTACAGAAATATTTTTCAAAGTACCTAGTTCCAATAAATAAATTATGTAAAATTAAATCACATTAACATGTAGTACATACGAATTATAAGTGGTGATTTTGGTGAATTTTTTTTTGTCTACCCTACTGAAAATGTCTGTGCACGTCACTGGTATGTATAGTACTTGTCACAGGCCAAAGATGTTTAGCATTGCTAAAAATGTAAACAAAAATTTGAAATCCCTATTGGAATAATATTTGTATTTCAATGAAAATATCTTTTTCTTCTGTTTCAACAGTTCCAGTAGCACTTCTGTAAGACAGTCTTCTCAGTCTCCATTAGATTGGATTTCTAGTTTTGATGCTGAACCCACTAATCACTTGAATCTTGAAGATGTCGAACAATTTTTGCAGAAAAACGGTAATTTATAATTTTTAGCAAAATTTCTGCTAACAAGTTGTTAAAATATTATTGTATTAGAAAAACATATATTTTTTGCTTGTTATAATAATAGTATATTTCTCAGGTCCATTAATTCCTCCTGCAAATAGTCTTCTCCCAAATGTGAGACCACCTGAAAGAAATGGACCTGTCATGGCTATAGAGAATGGCATTATCAAAATTGAAGTGAGTTGTTTATCTAAACTGTGATAGCACTTGTATTCTTCACATAATCTATTTATTTTCTTTCCAGGGTCGTAAAGTGGAAGGAGTTGACTCAGATAAACAATCAAATGGTCTGAGGTCTCCTCCTCAAACAATTGTGTACAAAGGTATGTATAATAATAAGTCAACAAAAAATAACTTAACTTGTGCATTTTAAAATTTTAAAACTATATTAATATTTTAAGGCAATAATTATCTGCAAAGTAATGTTCATAATGTGATAAATGAAATGCAAACAAACAAATTCACAAGAACTGAAAAACCTATTATTTTTAATGAACAAATTCAGCTAGTTGTTGAACAGAAGAAAATTCCCAATATACTGAAGAAATCTCCAAATATATTGCTTACCAAAGCACCTAGTGTTGCTGTACTAGCTGAAAGTACTAAAGGGGGGAAGATTGCCATATCGCCTTTGGCAAATGTTAATGATAATTGTAATCAAGTTATGGTTAGTATCTTCTATTAATAGTAATTTTAAATCTCAAACAATGCAATTAAGAATTCTTAGTAATGTTAAATAATAAATTCGAAATTACAAACAGTAACTTAACTTTTTGTACTAGTTATCTCCTAGGAGCAATAATATAGTATTAAGTCAAAAGGTAGTTGCACCTAACCATGAAGAGCCTCCTGCACCATTAGAAGAAAATGGGGTAATGCCTAAAATGGCAATCGAAGGTTCAAATAGACCTACTATAAACACGTCTAATCTCAGTGAGGCCGAGATCAGAGCCATCAAAAAACAACAAAGAATGATAAAAAATCGGTATGTATTTTCAAAATTATTTTGTTAGCTAACCTTCCTATACTTCAGACACTGTATTACAATATCCCTACAGCAGTGCAACGCCTTTGTTGTAGGGTAATGCCGCCGTCTGCCTTAATACTTACGCTTTCATATGGAAATATGCTAAGGTCATCACACAAATCTGAAATAAATTAATTGTAATATTTTTGTGTAACAATCATTTATTAACAAGAATTGCCTATCTATGCACATGGCAGTGTGTCAGTCAAGCTCGGTCAAAAGAAAAGGCGACGCAGCGGTCGTTTGTATATTTTCATGAACCATTTGAACTCCTTTCGACACCTCCATGACTTAAAACCTATTAGACAAATACCTGATTTCACTAAAGTTCCTTAATACTTAGCCAACCCTTAAAAAGGATAGGGGACCACTAACGATTATTTTGCGTTTCAAGAAACGTTAGAAGCTCCTATGTAGTTAAAAGATCTCCTTTTAGAAACTCGATTTACGAACCCTTAACACTATGGGACAATTTTGAGTGTTAGTTTTTGACAATATTATGGAGAATTTATTATATTTTATAGAAACTTAGAAGTAAAACAATAATATCTGTTTTATCGATAAACTTTTGGAAAAGAATAGCCACTATGGAAACAATAAAACGTCACATAACTATGTATGACATTACTAAGAAACCATTAGATTGGTGAAAACGAATATTATCTTAGAACCGATTTAGGGGTTCTTTTAATCTAAGGGGTATATAGTTTTTGTGACGATTTAGAGAGCGTTGGCGAAATTGAGCATTATACACTTGCAATTTTGCATGTTTCGTTAGGCTTCCATAAACACGTAGAATCCCAAATTTCACATATAATCCTATTATATTATATACTAATCGAAAACCTAGACCTAAGGCTTGCAGACCTGCCCCCCTTATTCACAACGCTTCGAAAACTTTCCGTGGCGGAAAGGGCCGATCGTTGGAAAGCATAAATTCAATCCGACGGATTGGAAAATGCTATTCACAAACTCTATCGGAATCTCATCGGAAAGGACTTAACGAATCCGAAAGAAAATGCATTTATGAACCATGTTACAAAATGGTAGAAATTCTATTCGTTTTGGTAGAAAATATTACTGTGGTTTAAACATGTGACATTTTGACTATCGCAATGTATTTGGTATAATATTATAAATAGTAATTATGAAAAAGAAATTACTTAGTCTTTTTAAGATTAAACATTTTTGTAAATTATTTTACTTACATTTGAAGAACTAAACGGGCTTTATAAATACGAATTATACTGTCTGTGCTTATCGTCTGTCGCTTAGTAAAAATTTATGATAACTACAATAGAAAGTAAAATAACTTTTTTATTTTTGATTGTTGTTGTTTCTAAAAATACCTCAAACAATATTTAGCTATGAATTGCGTAGCTAATAAAATATGTTATAAAAATAAGGCAAATTAATCCTTAGACTCAATTATTTTTAAATCTATTAATAAGCTTTTCTTCACTAACCGAGTTTAGATTTTAAACATTCAATACAATCAAAATTTTTTGGACAGATGATTATTACTTACTCTAAAACAACAAACCATTTCGATATCTTTGTTTTTTTTTTTACTTGTAATAATACTACAATTTCGCAAAATCAGCGTAGTTAAGTACTAATTGGTCTTTTATTTAAAAAAAAAACACAAAATTATAGCAATAAAATGTTGTTGTATATATTTTTTTATATGATTCATCTCTCGACATGATTTGGTCAGAGACTTACTTACTTAAACTTTTAATTTTTTCATATTACTTTTATTTCAGGTTGTTCTCTCCTCCATTCTTATTACCACTCATTTCCTTGGCCAAATGTTTCTATCTCCTTTATTTTATTTCAAATTTGGCACTTCCAATCTATCAATCTTTCATAGTCTCTCGGTACACTTAGCCTACCATATTATTTCTTCCATTCGTTGCCAGATAAATCTCTAACTTATAAACTATTTCATCTTATTTTCTAATATCACAATTTGCATAGTTTCTTTTCGATATGTAATATTAAAATAATGTATTATTAAAACAAATTATATTATTAAAACTCGAACGCATCTGCCTTTCGCGCTTGAAACGGTAATCTACCCAAAATCACAGCACGATACCTCGGCGGTTGGCACTCGCTTCCCCGCGAGTTTCCCGCCGTTGCGCTGCTTAAGTACATTCGTTGCCCAATTGCATGGCTTGTGAAACTATGCTTCAGACATATTAGTCTTCCTTCATAATCTCAACTATTGGCAGGATTAACTTGAAACAGTGGTTAAAATGTTATTTTATTTCTTATAGTGAATCGGCATGCCAATCCCGTCAAAAGAAAAAGGAATATGTAACAGCTTTGGAACAGCAACTTATCGAAGCACAGCAAGAAATCATTAGATTAAGACTGGAAAACAAAATGCTAAAAGATCAGTTAGATTGTTGTGGCAGGAGCCGGAAGGTAAACGTATTATAAGGAATATATTTATGTACTATTACTAGTTTCAAACATTCTATATATTAATTTATATGTAATTAATTTATTTTCTTGGCGCTCCGTCCTCTGACTACCCCGTTGGGGATACAGCGTGAAGATATGTATGTATGTATGTGTACATACGTAATTTATTTTCTTGATTTTTAATGAAGTTTGAATTTACGTAACATTTTTAATAGGCTGATAACTAGGCAATAAAACTAGATAACTGCAGAATAAAATCAATGCAAAAATATTGTAGAATATAATACAAGGTTATTTATTGCGAAAGGGGGTAAAATCCGCCGGGGTTTTAATGTGTAACTGTTGACTGTTATATTGCAGATATAATAATTATAGAATATGTTTATTTTCATTTCCGTACAAAAAAAAATCATTTCACATCTACACATCTAGAATGCTAAAAAAAGCGGGAAATTCTTATTTTTGGCAAATAATTAATATTATTTTATTGAAGTGTTCTTTATTTCGTAATAATAATACGTTACATATCTCTTTTTTATTGAATTTGTAATTATATTTTCCAAATGACATGACCTTAACACCATTAAATTTAAAGTCATGAATAAGAAGTTTAAAACCATACTACCGCATTCATGTCTAATTTATTCGGGTCATACTTTTCTGTTCTCATTAATAGTCGATTTTTAATATTATAGGTACAATTTTTTAAATATATTTTCGGTACTGAAAATTAAAGATTGTAAAAAAGGATTTGCTGTACTTAATTATGCATTTATGAATACTGTAAATTGACCCTGGTATTATATTTCTCATAATAAAAACAATATAGCTTGTCTCCATTAACCGTACCTTGTACTTCATACAAGCACAAAAGTCCGGCTCGTCTTACTGAAATGGTCAGTGAAGAATAATTTATGAATAGGTATCAACTTTAGTTTATCAAACGGTTTTAAAATACCCGTGAATTACTTGTCAAATGAAAATAACGGAAGAAAACAGGTCCAATACGATTCAACTTTATTCTTTATTTGTTTGTGTGTCTTAACTATATTTATATATTTATTTGTGTAACGTTTAACTCTTCAGTCAAGCATTTTTATAAATACTAAATCTACATGAAACAGTAGTACCTCGTTTGTCTGTATCTTTCTATTGCATTAGATCACTGGTTCCCAAACTTATTTTGTCTACTGAGTCGAGAGCTCATGCAGTCGTTGTCTAAGATGCCTCCTAGCTAAATGAAATTACAAATCACCCCCCAGGCCTCTACACAACGCCCCCATTTTTTTTCTGGGTCTCTTACCTTTAGGCCTGCCCCCCTTTAGGCCTGCAGCGCCCACAAGGGGGCGTTATCGCCCACTTTGGGAATGGCTGCATTAGATAATTAATAAACTAAAACCGAAAACTTTTTTAATAATGATTTTAAATTGTTTCATTGTTATTCATAAAAGTTATGATTTCTAGACCATCTAGATAATATATTCAGTAAAAATTCGCTTATAATTTCTCATTTGAAAATAAAAAAATATCAATAATTGCATAATAATGCTCCCAAGTTTTGTTCTTTGTCTAGCATTGTAATTTAAATATTTTTCTTTTTGTTATGTTCATGTAACATATCAAAATGACGTAAAAAGTGATTTTAATGTATAACGTGAATTATACTTTAAACACGAAGCATAAGAATTTTAAATATTTTATTTTTAACAAATTTCGTTTTTATGGCAAACAAGTTTTTTACGAGTTTTTACAACCTTATGTTTTGATGGTATGGTTTACTTTAAATTAAGACAACATTACCGATAGTACTATACGATATTGATAATCTAAATGTCAATTCGGACAATAATTTGTTTAAAGGAGACGTTCCACGAATGTATGGAGCTCCGGCCTGCACTTTGTACACTTATAATTTAGAAACTTTAATATTAAAGAAAAGTGTTTTAATTATGGTTTCGGTATATATTAGCCTAGTTCTTTCGTGCAAAAGTATTATATGCACATATCATAGGCAACACCTTACCTAAACAAGATGGCGTCAATGACATGTTTGACGTATTCCACTTGTAATAGTTAATTAGTAGTACTCTTTGTAACAAATTATATTGCAGGTCTTAACTGTTGAAACCTATTTAAAATCTCAAACAATGGCCTGTTCACAGTTTGAACATATCCACACTGCAGTTTAGGGTATAAAAAATTAACAGGAAATGAAATCTTTGACGCCTCGGGAAACAGACCAACCAAATCAACTTTTCTTTTGAGAAATGCAATGTAGCGACAATAAATGTTAAGTCAACAGATTAAATACGTTCTATTTTATTAATCTTGGTAAATAATATGAGTAAAGTATAAGTACTTAAAAAAAAAATAACCCCGTTTGAGGAACAGGTCAAAGTTAAGCGAAATTAGAAATAAACACGCCTTTTTTTGATATATGCAGTTGTAGTGTGAATTGTAGAGATTTTTAGTCAGCACATCAAAGATGGTGTTGTATTATATCAAGCTTGGTTAATACGAATAGTGATAAAAAAATAAACTAAACATTTAAGTAGGCGATAGTAGCTCCAAAACGAAATACATAACAATTACGGTAAAGGGACTGTCGCATCTGTAGCTTGCTACAAGTACTTAATCTATGCTCCATAGTTTTTGACCGCTTTGACCCGTGACGTGCGCGACGTTCAAAGTATATTCATAATCACAACTCGAAGACTACACATGTTTTCAAGAAAACAAAAAACTTAAGTACAAAAATAACTTTATAAATACTCATGTAATTAAATTTGACAGTTACTGAAGTCGGTGCCAAGCCTACTAAACTAATAGACTTTCTGTTGTCGAACATTAATTTGGCACCGACTTCAATAACTGACAAATTTAATTACATGGGTATTTGTATCGTATTTATAGTTATTTTTGTATTTAAGTTTTGATTAGTAAGGGATAGTTATTTCATACTTTTCAGTGTTCTTTTTTGAAGTCAGTTTAATTTTTTTTTTATTTTTCTCTTTTGAGTGACCTTGGCCTAAATAAATATCTAGGGCAGGTCTACAATAAGTTTATTGTCTAACTCTGGAGCGCAATGTGTTAACTTCCATTCTATTGAGGAGCACAAAGCGTGGGCTTTCACAATAAAAGATGCGATCAGATCGATCATGGGACATTATAGCCCATTGTGGCCATTATCAATATCATTAATATAATATCATATCAATCAGTTATAGAAGAACAGTGTAAAGGTCGCATCATAATTACACCCTAGCAGTATTGTTACAATCCGAAGACGACAGCCACCAGCCGTATTCTCTGTCCGCCACAAGACTGACTCTACTGACTGAATTTATTATATCACAAGCAATTTATATCTTCTCCCTACTACCATTATACCATGTGGGGACAACGATAGTTAACAAATGTCATACAAGAGAATCATCAACATAAATGAATAAAGGTTATAACCAAATCGCGTTATTTGGTGTATCTTCGAAATCAAAGCTTCAATGTGAATGAAATTTCAATGGAACCAATCTGGAAGTGTATCCTTTCAAACAAAAATTCAAACAAGAATTTTCCAAATCGGTTCATAAATGACGGAGTTATGAGGTAACAAACATAAAAAAAAAAAACAACCGAATTGAGAATCTGCTCCTTTTTTGGAAGTCGGTTGATAAATGAATAAAGGTTATAACCAGGTCACGTTATTGGGTGTATCTTCGAAACCAAAGCGTCAATACTAGTGAAATTTCAATGGGACCAATCTGGAAGTGTATCCTTTCAAACAAAAAAAGAATTTTTCAAATCGGTTCATAAATGACGGAGTTATGAAGTAACAAACATAAAAAAAAAGGAAACATACAACCGAATTGAGAACCTCCTTTTTTGAAAGTTGGTTGAAAATAGTTGCGCTGAAAGCTCTTTGTAAGTAGGTATTTTTGTTTAGTAAAGAATAAATTAATAGATGAGATTTATTTATCATTACTTTGTTAATAATATACCTACATATCACATGAGTTTGATAGTAAATTGAATACTTCGCATTTAGTTTTGGAACGAACTCGTTATGGCGCACTTGTTGTCCGTATAGCCCTGTTAAATAATAAATGATTGCTGTTATACTAAAAATATATAATAAAAATTGCAAGTTCACTATTTTTCTAACAACCTTTAGATTTTTCCTCCATTTTCTTAATAGCGTACAAAGCGCGAGCCGAAAATCTAACATCTCCTTTATAGAAGATTGTGAATCTAGTTCTTTATTTATGAACGAAGAGGGTAGGTCTACAATTAACTTCTTTCTAATTCTGGACCACAACGATATACAAGAGAATCATTAATATAAATAAAGGTAATAATAATAACCAGGTCGCGTTATTTGGTGTATCTACGAAGTCCAGGCTCCAATACCGATGAAATTTAAATGGGACGACCTTGGATTTATATACAAACAAAAACAAAATTTCCAAATCGGTCCACAATTGAAGAAGTTATCGGTGAACATATATAAAAAAACATACATACAGACGAACATAGAATCTCCTCCTTTTTTTTTGTAGTCGGTTAAAAATAATAAATGAAACATTAAAAAAATTCTAATAATATTAAATTTTAGTGGATCGCTAAAGTAACCTATTTTAGTTTATAGTTTAGTGATTCCGTAACCTTGTACGTAGAAACAGCTGATGTTAGGGTTGCCTTACCATTATTTCTTTAAAAAAACTGAAAAGGTGTTTCTCTAGAACTATTGATTTTTGGCGGAGTTGTATGACACAAGTCTTTCGTTATCACGAGTACTTTAATATCCTTTCGAATTTGCACATCCGTTCAAAATAACCTTGTATGTAAATTACTAGCTGTCGCCCGCGACTTCGTCCGCGTAGATATATAAAAGAAAAGTAACCTATGTCCTTCCCCGGGGCTGAATCTATCTCCATTTCTAAATTTCATCCAAATTGAAGAAATATTAACACACGCACACCAGAAGTTTATGTATTTAACACATTCCTTTTTGTTTTTAGATACCACGTCTTGATCCTTCTATTTTAATACCAAGGAAAAATATAGCTGTTATATTTGCTATGGTTTTTATGGTTTCATTGAACTGGAATATTATTGGGTGTGTAAAGAATTTGTTAATAAAAGTCTGTGATATCTTGGTGGTGAATTTATAATTGATATCAATTTTCAAATTATGATTTAGGTGGTCTTCAAAACCCTTTGTTGCTCCTTCTTCACATGTAAACACGAGGCATCTATTGTGGTCAGAAGATAAAGTGGAGAACATCGCACCTGGTATATGAAACTTCTATCCACATACAGTTTCGTTTCATGTTATCCAATTTATCTACTGTAATCTTTTTTTTAGATTATGACCAAGCTGCAAATTACAGTAATATTGGTACAAACTGTCGAAATGCAACAATAAAGGGAGATTATATAAATATAAATCAAACTGAAAGCATTAGGATCGCCGGTGAACTAAAGCGATGGATCGGAGGTGGAAAAACTTTGAATTGGACTACTGATGTGCCAAGGAGAAAACGAAAAACTTATGTGAGAGAAGAAAAAATAAATGGTTTGATTTTATAGAAAATTTATCTGCCTTGGAGCAGTGCAAAATTAATTATAAAAATTACTTCAGGATATTGTTAAGATTATTAATTGCAACTAATGTTGTTTTCCAGGTGGCATTATAGAAACGTACAGACTTTTTAATAAATTGAACTTGGAGGCTAACTTGTTAGATTTTTCCAGTTCAAAGACTCATGTGAATAATATAAAGGAAAAAGTGCGTTTGCGACGTCTTAGAAAAAATAAAGATATAGAATTAGATAATACTATAATTGATTATGAAACATTATATCCTAAGCCAATTGTTAAGTCTGTTGAAGACTATATGGATGACTTCAGTGAATGGAACAGCCTTCTGCAAGCTTTACATAGAAGAGATGATACATTCTATGTAGTAGGCGTGGGGAAAGGAGAACACTTATTATTACCGGCTGTGTCACACAATGTTACAAGACCTCCAAAAATGGCATTAATTTTGCCTGCGAAAACCGGAAATGGTAAGTTTTATCAGTAATAAGATGGGGATTTCAGGTTTAAAGACTATTTCATTTTTATTTTTAAATGGTCTTAACTCTGACCTCAGATGCAGATCTTGTAGCAATTAATTTGTGCTTGTAGTAATAAAAATTCACGATCTCATCGTTAGGTAATGAGCGTGGCGTTCTTATACTTTATTACAAGCATAACGTTAACTTGTAACAAGAAGAATTGTGTTTGGCTATTTTTCTATTTTATAAATACTGTTTAAAAACGGTTTCATTTAGGGGCAACAATAACGGCAAAGTGCCTATGTACTAATCTACAATATAAATATTTTAAACCTTAACTGCAGGTAATTTTTAGAGAGATGTCAAAAACTTGTAATTTTAAAATTCTGATAATAATAAATAAATCTCTGCTTTTGTGATTAGTGATTAAAAACTGATAATTTCTGCTTTCTAATTCAATAAATTTATTAGTTCAAAAGGTGTTAAGGGTTGCAAAAGTTATGAAAAAATAAAAAACAAATAAAGGGGTCTAACTTCTTGCAATTTATTTTCTTTATGTAGTTTTTATTTTCGCTATGCAGATCATACCAGACCTGTACCATTACGTTACGAAACAAGTTATCAAGTCCTAATGCAAACAAAAATCGCAGGGCATTCCTTGGGGTGACATGCTGAACCTCTGCCGCACTTTCAAAAATACTGGCAGAGGCAGATTCGATGAGTGAGCAATCAGTGGTCCACAGTCACACTGAATATATACGCATAGGCGTTCCTTTCGCATGTTGACAGTATTGACACATTCTTGTGCCAAAGAGCCTTATATTCAACATGTGCTTAGTTACATTAGCGGCGCGCTATGATGGCCGTTTTGACACATTACAATAGTGACGTGAAATGTCAATTTATTATCGAAAAAAATATAATCAAATGCGAGTCGCATCTATAAGGTTTTGGATTTATAACTAGTATTGCTAAACTGAATATTGGAATGGAAATGAATATACATACTTTATTTGCACATAAGAAACAAATTCATACAGAAAGAGAGAAAAAACAGTGTCACGAAAGGGCATATTTAATCAGATTCGTCCATACTGCAATTTTCACTCCAGCATTAATTATAAGTTCATTTACTAAAATATTATCTATTTTCACATCTCTTTCATAAACTTTCTTTATTAATTTAACAAACCTTAATTTGAGCCCACACCTACTCAATTGCATTGTATTCACAATGATAAGGCGGTAACCGTATAACTGTCTACGCTCATGTTCTAAAGCTATTTCGCCAATGGCATATCGGATCTTGGTTGGTTTGTTTTTTTTTAAAAGACGTACTAATTCCGCTTTTAACATATGTTACAAGAATGTTAACATATGTTAAAGTTAACAAATATATAAAATAAATATAAAATGTTAACATATGTTAATGACAAGAATGTTAACATATGTTAAAAGCGGAATTAGTAAGTCTTTTAAAAAAAACAAACCAACCAAGATCCGATATGCCATTGGCGAAATAGCTTTAGAACATGAGCGTAGACCGTTATGTTTGCATCTACGCCATTTTTTTGAAACCATGCGACGATGTCATCTTTCTTTTGGAATTGGGCACGTGGCTTATCAATTTGCATCGAGTGGTATGGGGCGTTGTCCATAATTATATCAGATGGTTCAGGGAGGCTACTCAACATTGAGGTAAACCATTCAGTAAACTTTTCTCCATTCATTTCTTCATGATAGTCTCCAGTGGTTTTTGACGCAAAAGCCATGAGAGAACCTTCGACAAACCCGTTGATGGTTCCGGCGTGACAAATTATAAGCCATTATAATTATAAGCCGATCCATTTCCTACAGGAACTTTGGACGTAGATGTTGCAGTGTCATCGGTCCAAGAACGGCTTACAGTATGGTTAGTATATTAAGCCATGTTGGCCTTTTGTGGCACCTTTTTTTGGCTCTTTCTCTGTATTTATATTTTCGTTTTGTTAAAAGTTTTTAATCGGCTACTACTTGCAATACTAGTTATAAATCAAAAACTTATAGATGCGACTCGCATTTGATTATATTTTTTTCAATAATAAATTGACATATCACCTCACTATTGTAATGTGTCAAAACGGCCATCATAGTGTGCCACTACTGTAATAATTATAATCTTATAACATATATGTGTAATATAATTGTAATAATAATAGTATAATTAATTTATATAATTGATTTAGTCCATTTAGGCGTCTGTCAAAGGGCGCTGTTTTTTTGTTAGTAAAAACGTGAAAAGATTTGTTCGCGGTATTATATCATTGCCATTTATTTTTGCAAATTATTTATAAGCTACAAGTGATGTTTTAGAAAAACATAGTGACGAAGAGGAAATTACAGCACTACACAATGCATTAACTTCATTAACTTTTATTTATCACGTTTTTTATTTTATTGTAATAACTAAATAACAGGCTTAAGGTGTTAACTGGATCAGTAGTTTAATAACGTATTAATAATAGTATCGTAACATCTTGTGCATTATAATGTGTTTTTAAAATTGGACTCGACTGGGAATCATACTAGATTTTTACGCTAGCAACAGATTAATCTGCACTGGCCTATTGTTTTTGCTATTTGTACTGTGCTACAACTTCATATTATGTTGTTGAACATTTCAGATTCACTTATGAGTGACCACGTGACCCTAATGCAGATTGATTGTTCTGTTGTAAATACCACACTAGTCAAACTTAAATCAGAAGCTTTACCTGAAAGCCTGAGACAAAAATCGGCTGATACAAGTCAACCTGACAAACTTACAGTAGATGATAAGCAAAGAAATGAAAACCTCGAGAAACAGATAATTAATCCAGCATCTAGTCTTCCAGATGGCCTTAAGAATTCTAGCAATAATAATTTATCAATGTTTCCAAAAGAATATAAAAAACACCTATCAGCTAATAATAATGACATAGGTAAAAATGATTTGTTTGCGAAATATTTGGTTTCAAAGTATGAGGAATTAAAAAATGATTCTTTATCTAATATTAAGAGTCCAACTTAACAACAACTGTGAGTAGGTACGGTGTGTAAAATGTTTTATTCGAAATGGGGAACTCGCATCAAAATTATGTATAAATACATACAATTTATTAATAAAGGTGAAAAAAGTACTTTAATAAAAGATTTATCACTGTTTTTTTTAAATGTTTTAATTTTTAACTAAGTAGTATGGAACGGAATTTCAAACACCAAACATCAAATAGTCACGTCACTTCTATATCACTTCATAGCTCAGTCATTCACTGACTCACAGTTATGTACTTTAGCGGTGTAAACACAGACAAATTAATAAATAATGGTAAAAAGCTTTGACAAAGTAGATTTTAAAACCTTCCTAAGGTCGAGGTGGACATGGCGTCATGACTTGTTTTTTTTTTGCGTAAAGAGATCTCGCGTTATGAACGAAAATTAAATATGAAGTGACTTGCTCCACTTTTTGACAAACGGAAATTAAATTAAGACTAAGTGTAAATTTAATTTCCGTTTGTCAAAAAGTAGAGCAAGTCACTTCATATTTAATTTTCGTTAACGTTTCGTTCGTGCATATTTTAACTTTATTGTTTTTATTACATTTATTTATAGAAGGGCTTAATCTTTACGATACACTAAAAAAATAAAAAAGTTGAATTGTGCAAGTTCCCTATTCTAAATTTTTAAAGTTTTTATAAACTGTGTTACTTTGCGGAAATCCATTTCATGTGATGAATTCCTACAATCTTTAGCTATTTTACGCTCAAACTCCAATAACCACCCATCAATAATACCATTCTAATCCAAAAACCAATAATGATAAAGTAATTAATAACATAATTAGAAGAAAACAAAGGACTCTTACTAATAAACTTCTGTACAAAGGATCATGTGCCAAAGATAGCTGACGCTACCCGTATAATAAATATATGGGTAGCGTTACTTATTTAGGAAATATATCAGACAATATTGCACACTTTCAGAAAAAATAATGTTAATCAATACAAAGAAATAGCTAAAGATTGTAGGAATTCATCACATTTTTAAAGTTTGCTTGTCAGAGTATATATAATAACAACAGATCTCAATGTCATTAATAAATATCATAGAAAAACAAAATGATGTTATATTACCTATACGTAAAATACTACCTGGATCATATATATACTACCTTGAGATGATTTAAGTGTCCTGTTACGCAAGTACATAAAACTTATTAATGACTAGTAAGTACTAAATACATTAAGTCTGTCTTCTGTAATTTCTATAAATGAAGAAAATTTTGAATTGAAAGGTATAAGCACATTTTATATTAGAGGATGTGTAAAATTGAAAACATTACGCCTTCGGCTGAGGATGCGAGATATGATATTTCTTATAAGTTATGTATTCTATACTTTAAATATCAAATGTAACAAAGAAAAAGAAAATAATAGTTTTCTTTCTTTTTGGAATAAAGCTGACGGTATCTTAATTTCGCATACAACGAGGGGTCTAATTTCATATACTTGTATAAGAATTTTAGGATATTTTTAAAAGTTAATAAAACTGTGCAATATAGAAAATATTTATTGATAGAAAACTCCAATAATATATAATGGACTGAAAATAAAACTAATTTTACGACTTACTATACATTAAAAACCATAATCTTTTCATTACTGACATTTTGCATTTTCTATCCATTCGTCTTATGACAATTGTAAATATGCTAGTTCATTCTTTTGTGGATTTTTTTTAATTATTTTCGATCATGTAAGATGTAATTCTGGTAAAAAGAATTTTTTAAATTGAGATTAAATTTTCTCGATATAATTTTTTGCCAGTCTACTTTGGTAATCTATCTCTATATATTTTATATAGATATACAATTATGTACATAGGACCATAGGAGAAAGAAGATTGACCGATTCATCACGACATCTCTTGGATCTACAAATTTACAAACTTAAAATTTGCTGGCACGTTTCTTTTACTGGGTAGAGATCCGCTTGATCAGATTTTTCGAAAGAGGGTGAAAAGTGGAGGGGGACAAAGTTTGTACAGGGGAAAAAAAATTATCTATTGACTCAAAATGAAACACTTATTTCAGCTAGTTTCAGTTTTTATGAAACAAACATTAAAGGAGATTGGGCAAAAATGTATGGAAGTTGGTCTACCCCTCTAGTAATGAATGATAAATCAATAGCAAGGTCTAAACAAAACATTTTGTACTAACATACATCTATGTTAATTGTTAGTATTTTCGAAGTTATATTATCTTTACAGTGAAATATCATTAATAAACTTACTGTAAAATCTTCTTTATTTATGGTAACAAATACTGACATAAAAGATAATAATTATTTCTACATTTTTAGCAGTTTAATGTCAAATAATAATTAATAAATGAAACCCCACTTATAATATACATATTATTATTTTATTATAAAATAACATAAAGAATTGAGTTTTAACTGCTTCAAACAAAGCAGTAAAAGTTAAAATGTTTTTGAAATCATCTACACTTTTTTTTTTAGTAGAGAACGTTATTGCGTAACTTGCAGACAGCATCGACAGCCATTATCGCGCAATATCTGCTGTCAAAACGAGAATTTGTGTAGTAAATTGTATAGTGGCGCTAAATCTACCGCGAAAAGTGCATTTTACGGTCTAAGGATAATAGATACGCATTCGTTATACATGATATCAATTGTTCAATACAATTAGTCATTGGTCGCTTAGTGATCGCGTGGCTGTCGCTGTCTGCAAATTTTTCGGTAATAACCCCGCGGTTCTCTCTTAGGATGGAAGGTAAAAGGTTCTGTACCCATATAACCGATGTCTGCAGTAGTAAGTAGATAAATTCAATTCATTATTATTTCATTAAAATGTCGGTGTAATTCATTTTAATTGTTTTTTAGAGTTTCTGGCGACAAACAAATTGCGGCGGTCTTTCTAGTAGGATCCGCTGAGGCGGGCTTAGGAACAAAAAAAATCTCAGCATAACTACTTATAAGCACTTATTTCAACAATTTAACATAACAGTACAACAGCGCAGATACTTGTGTCGCAAAACTACGCCAATTTTACATCACAATATCCACTAGGAACCATTTGGAAATAATTAAAATAAACACCCAATCGCTCCCCATAAAATCTCGCCAAAAACTACTGACTATCTACTTATACTGTGTAGTTTGAAAAAATACAACTCATTGGACATACTTTTCAGTTTAAAACTATAACAACAGTTTTACAATAATAAAGAAATAAAGAAGTAATATAATGAAATGATGTTTCTATTGTTCAAATGTGTAATAACAAATAAATAATAAACACAACTAATAATAATCACCAATACAAGTTATCAGCTATCGTTAGTTATCAACTATCATTAAGCAAAAAGGCAGGAGCGTTGAAAGGATTGTGCCTCTCATAACCAAGGTACCATATTTATCAATATAATATGAGCACAACTACCAATGGTACGTCTGCCTGTCAGACATGAACAATAGTGCTGCTTAATAGCTGCTCTTCAATTCAGAGAGCGATCTATGAGAATATAACTATAATAAATTCTCGCTCTAATATATCGTGATCGTATCCGGCCTCTTAGGAGCCAAAATTACTTTTGGATATTTGAGAATCAACAAATTGGTTTTCCCGATAAACTTCTATGGTACGTAATCCATTTTGTAAATGTTCTACACAGTGAAATTTTGGTAACTTCAGATGATATGAATCCAATGCTAGTAATACTAAGAACAAGTACAGCAATATAATATCTTCAATCAACTCTGGGAAATCTTTTAAGTTAGACAGGTTCGCATTAATCCGTTCGAAGGCAAATCTCTTTTGATTGAGATTATTAGCATCAACAATGATAGAGGTCGTTACGTCGTAAGTATTCATATTATCACTAATAGCATTTAAAAATCATTCAATAGTGCATTATCCTCAGCTGGATTGTGGAAGTGATTCAAAATGGCCGCACCAATTTTAAAATTAACCATCATGTGCGCAAGTGCTTTATTGAAATATTCTTGCCGTAAAACTTTAAAATCGCTCTTGAATCGCCCGTTCACAGCTTCCTCCATTCATCGACATATTGCAGCTAAGCGAGATTTATTGGCTTGGTAGTGGACAATTGACGCTCGCCTTGGTCTTTTGTCGGCGGCATATGCGCCTCACATCCGCATCATTCTAAAACAGCTAATCTGTCGCGGAAGCCTCTAAGATAAAAACATCGTTTTCGTTAAAGAACCAGAGCATTGGTTGTTCCTTATCAGCAACAATTCTGGACATAATTGTCGCGTCCGATATTGTGACTGCATAAGGCCCTAGAACATTTAAGATATACCCGTCGGTACAAACTATCAAGAATGGCTTTAATAGATTTTCGAATTTATGCAAACTGTAACTTTGACGTTGAAATAGGAAGTTGGATGATTTCTATATCTACCTATGGATGATATATATACCATAAATGAGAATGGCCTTAGTATTAAACTCGTTCCCAAATATTGTTCTTGGAATATCCAAATTCCTTTGTAGTACATCTTCTCTTGTTGTGTGATTAAACCCGAGATGAATTGGAACACATTCGTCTGTCAAACACTCTCTTACAATAACTATTTTTTTCTGTAGCTTACGCCGCGACATATTAAAAAGCGTCTAATCTCTCATTTGACTCCCCTGTTCTTAATTTTATCAAATAAATGCCCAGAGCTGTTCGTGGCTGTTTACGTCTGTTACTCAAGGTGGAGGTATGTTCCAATATTAAATCAAATTAGTCACCATTACGGCCAGTCCAAAAATGAATATCGTCATTACTTAAAGCTTACATGACTTCAAAGTTCAAACGGGTACCATTTTTAACGGTTTCATTAAGCATATTGCAAATATCTGAGCGATGTTAAAATCATGGAAAGTGTTACAAAAGTCAAATAACCTGTCCCAATCGTTCCCTGATGTTGCTGGCATACCCGACCAGATTCAGAAATATATTCTCACTATATATAATTTTCTCATGGGAATATACAATTTATATTCCCAGAACATAATATGCACTTTAATTGTCTGCGGTTTTCCGCGATGCGTTTGATTATGACAATTGTAGAAAATACAGTGGACAACCGCATTAGGTATCCTAAAATATTCAGAACTTATTATTGAACCATGAGCCCCAGGGATCTCGACTTGTTCGGGTATTTGAGCTGGTCGTGCTGCGTCGTCATCACTAAGTGGATTGCGTACGTCATGAACCATTGGTCGGACAGCATTGTTAACACGCAGACAACAACGATGACATACCCTACGGGTGTTGTCGAACGCAACCTGAAAGTAACATATCATTTTTAAGATTACAAAAACGCTTACTTCATATTGATCAATGATCATACTCTACTCGGGCACGTGGTTTTTATTTACGGATGGCAGAAATATCTAACTTAGTGGAATCAATGATGATTTATTCTACTCGCGCATTTGTTTTTATTTAAAGGTGGTAAATATGTAGTGAGTGATAATGATATATAATTGATACTTAAGAAACTAAGGACATTGCATTAGCAGTCACTTACCTCCAATAATGCATTTTCTTGTACTTATGTATGCTGCTAATGCTGATTGTGTTTGAGGGACATCCTCATTAAGTACGTATTGTTGATGTCGTCCATGTTAAAAATCACGTCGACACATAACATAGTTCATCCATGTTTGAAAACCAATTCGAAAAGCTGATCATAGTCCAAAAAATAGCGAAGGTCATGAAAATAATAATAAACACAAAGATAACGGAGTCCAATGAAAAGCTGTGTCAAAAAATAAAGAAACTCGATGTTCAAAGCGAACGTCCTCACTCACAAGAATATAGGCAACAACTACCAGTAGTCTGCGCGCGCGCCGCTCGCAACTCCTTGTTAAGCAACTCCCTTTTAAGTTCCCTTTTAAGGCTGGCCGCAGACATACGGTTTCCGTGTTCGTTTTCCTGATGCGGAATTCCGATTCAGGGTCCGTGTGCTTAGCGCAGACGTTCGTTTTTTGATATTAGGTAATTTATATTACCAGTACGTAGAGAGACGCTTTCGTGAAAACACGTTCAACGTGGACGACGACGAATTGATTGCTATTGCACTTTTATTGATGCTAAACAAGATCAGTTTCGGAACGAACGTCCGTGTTTTTTTCCGTTCGTAAAATATACGAACGTGTGCGCCTTATCGGAGATTTTGTACGTAAGGCGTGCATTCAGGTTTCCGAATATGAATTCCTGATCAGGAAACCTAATCAGGAAACCGTATGTCTGCGGCCAGCCTTAGTGTAGCTTACCTAATAATTTTACATTCTCTTTACTAAGGTTGTTTTTATCAATGAAATCATTCGATGAGCTTTATAATGCCTTTATTAAGCTCAGCAAAGAATTTCATATCATGTAATATTTGAAGAATTCTTGTAGGTGTGTTCGTAATTTTGCTTGTTTGAAATATAATTTATTCTCTTTTATTATTTGAGTAACCAATAATGACGTTTCCACTTCATCTTGTTTAACATCAATAAAAGTGCAATAGCAATCAATTCGTCGTCGTCCACGTTGAACGTGCTTTCACGAAAGCGTCTCTCTACGTACTGGTAATATAAATTACCTAATATCAAAAAACGAACGTCTGCGCTAAGCACACGGACCCTGAATCGGAATTCCGCATCAGGAAAACGAACACGGAAACCGTATGTCTGCGGCCAGCCTTACACTAGGCATAGCGCTGCGCTGGCGCCGTTCTAAATGAGAGTTTCCGTTCGTGTGGGGCGGGTTAACAAAAATGTATGCAAGCGCTGCGTTCGGGATGACGTCATTCGGTTTATTTCCGTTCTTTCAAACTGAACGCGCGGCTCAGTTTCGGAACGAACGTCCGTGTTTTTTTCCGTTCGTAAAATATATGAACGTGTGCGCCTTACCGGAGATTTTGTATGTAAGGCGTGCATTCAGGTCTCCGAATATGAATTCCTGATCAGGAAACCTTATCAGGAAACCGTATGTCTGCGGCCAGCCTTAATCACATACACGGGTTTAGGTAAGAGGAATTACACGCGGACAGTCGTAGGGCCGGCTAGGTAACAGTAAAACAGTTAATATAGTTTTTAAATGGTTACAACAACACAGTACATATTAACAATTCACATAAGTTATGGGTCTATAACTTCGCAAATACTAATAGGTAATTGACATTTGTTATAATCAGAGAAATGTACATAAAATAAACTTTCTATTATAATATTCATTGCTAGAGGCGGGGTAGACCAAAACGCCAATTATCTTTTGGACAGTAACTTCCTTTTATGACGTAAGGACTCAATAAGGAATTTTCTGAAAATCAATTCCTAAGAGCGAAGAGGAATGGTAAATAGGGAAAAAATAAGGGGGTTTGATTTGAAATTTAGCACTTATAACGTTTTGTATGCAGGTCGCGAAGTGGCGAGCGGGGGGGTGCACTTTTTGGTAAAATACCACTCGCAAAGGGGGTTGGAGGGGCTGAACTTGGAATGAGATAAATTAACTTTTTAATACGCAGACTGCGGTGTGGCGAGCGTGGGTTACAATTTTTCTAAAATTCTACTCTCAAAAAGGAGGTGGAGGGTTTGAACTGTATGAAACTTGTGTTTTATTACGCGAATCGCCGTGTGGTGGGTGGGGGCTGCACATGTACAGGTATGTAGTATGCTGACCGGAACGGGCAGACACCTGAGGGCAAGGGTAAATAACATCCACGGGGTGGTATGTTCACAGAAAAACTACATAACGCTACAAAAATATTTTAGTCTGTAAATCCGATACACTAGAATTTGTTTTGTACATATTTGTTGAGGCATTGGCAACTAAGCCATCAGCTTAATTACGTAATTTGAAAACATATTGCTATGCTAATACGGTTGTAATTCTGTATTTTTATTTTTGGTATTAATTTGTAATCAGGATAGAAAATATTTCCGAAAAATTTGATTTTTAAATCGATTAAAATCGCCATCCAAGGAATTGATTCACAAAAAATCTATGTTCAAAAGACAGATTACGCAAACATTTATCTACGATTTTTAAATTTTGCATAAGATAAATAAAATCCAGTGACACATGCAGAAAACTTCCTCTACGTATTCTATTTCATTTGATACCCATATTGTTGGTGTTGAACAAAAAAGTTATTTTCTGTTGTAGAACATCCGCCATAATTATTAGATTTATGGTGACGTCAAATGTACAGAAACCTTCTCCTTGTGTATTCCATTTCATTTGATATCCATATTGATGGTATTGAACGAAAAGGTTATTTTTATAATGAACCTTCCGCCATATTGTATTTATGATGATGTCTCAAAAACAGAAACCTTCCCCTGCGTATTCCATTTCAATTAATAGCCATATTGTTAGCAAACAAAAAATTATTTCCTAAAGGAACATCCGCCGTATTGGATTTATGACCACGTCCCATATATATAAAAACCACATGTAATTAAAAAACTAAGTAACCTAAATTTGTTTTCGGGCATATACTTTTTCTGTACCAAATTTCATCATAATCGGTTCAGCGGTTTAACATTTTCCCTGTAAAGTTTCATCCCTCTTTTTCACCTCTTTAGGGGTAGATTTTTGATAAAAAAAAAGTCTGTTTTATTAATAGAAAAGGTTTATCTCTGTACTAAATTTCATCTTATTCGTTTCAGCGGTTTGGCATTTCTCATACTAACTTACATCCCCTTTTTACCATTTTAAGGGTAAATTTGAAAAAAAAGGCGACCTATTATTTCCATGCCAAATTTCATAAAAATCAGTCCGGCGGTTTAGCCGTGAAAATGTACCAGACAGATAGATAGACCTTCGCATGTATAATATTAGCACAGATTAATTAGTTGCTAACGTAAAATAGTAGTATGGTTTCAAACAGACAAATAATTCGATTATTAATATTTGTTTCATGGAACATGACATAAAATAGTATGATTTTTTTTCTCATATTGTCATGTTCCATGAAAGGATATGAAAATCATCGAAAATATCAATCCTTCTCTTTGAGCGAGCGCATGAGTTAATATTGCCATATCATGCCTAGACATGTTTTTTTATGTATGCCACACTACAGAATGGCTGCTTTTAGTGAATCGCGCCTCTTCCACGTAACCCTGTCATAACGTTATTCTCCTCGCCTGCAAGATTCCTGACTATACTGTACGCTAACATTAATAGTATGTGACAACATCTACACACGCATAACATCTGCGTAGATGAAGTCTGTCGCCCGCGAGCCCCTTGCGCGAGGCTGCGACTGCCAAAGAGAATATAACACTACGTTTTAAAAGACGGCATTTAGAACAACAATTTCTGATAATTATGTTAGACCGCAAATCAATACCACAACGGAAAAAAACAATTACGTCCGATCTGGCAACTTTGCCAAAGAATGCTAACTTTGCCATCAGCAGAGGTACTGACGCAATTCCTTTGATACCATAGATTATGAAGATTTTTTAATGTAATGCCCACTTTTAGTAGAAAATTCGATTATAAATTGGTAACATTACTTTGTATAGGGTAATACCACATTTCTCTTAACTTGTCATTTCGACATTCTGGTATCAAAGGTGATCAAATACTTGTCCGTGCCGTGTAAATAGTGATCAAAAGCTGATCAAATTGCCAATGAAGCAGTGCAGTGCGGTGTCATTTTTTGTTAATAGGACTCGTTTAAATGATGAACGAATTTGTATCTAATTATATTTTATTGTGTAGTATTTTTACACACCCATATTTCAGAGACGCCATTACAGAGAATATATATATGATCCACAGACAATAGATATTCCAGTAAACACAATAAACTAATATCCCGTAACACTCCCTCTCAATTTAAAGTTACAAAAATAATATCCTTAACAATTACAAAATACAGATTTTTAATTCTAAATTGTACCTTTATAGTTTATGTAGCTGACAACCCTGTATCTGTCAAATCAACTTGTGACAATCAATCAAATAACCCTAGGTGTTTTTGGCGGGAACGGGAGAAGTGAGGTTGTCATTTTATTTAGATTTTCCATTTTTCATATTTTTAGGAGTTTTAAAGTACAACAGTGATAATTTATTGTGTTTTAAAGTTCTGTGTAAATGACAAGAATGGAGGAGATCTAAATAAACATGTGTAGCTGAAGTTTTCGCGCTCTTCCAAGAAGTCCTTTATAACTTCAGTAAAGCCTACTATCACTTTACTGGAGGAGTTTGACGATAAGAAAGAACTAATTTACTTGTGATTCTACTTATTCTGTGTCTGTTTATTAGTTTGTGTTAATGCGTGACATTGGCAAATGCGTTAATCATCTATTGAATTGTTTTCTCGCTTTACTTGACGTTGGCAATGTACTCACGTACGGTGCCATTTATAAAAAAAAAACAACCCTAAAATAAAACAATTCACAAATTAAACAGTTTATCACAAAAATGATTGAACTTTTCGAAACAAAGCCTTTGTCATTATATCCGCTATATTTTAATCACTTCTAATATAATCTATAGTGACAATTTTTTTTGCAACAATATCTTTTACGAAATGCACCTTAATATCAATATGTTTCGATCTCTTTGTGTTTTCGTAATTCCCAATCATTTTTAACGCACTTTGATTATCACACAACATCACTGCACTACACTGTTCCTGAAATTCACTTGTCTGTCAGATTGTCTCCATGATAGACAACCATGCCACCGGTGCTTTTGCGGTCAGCCCGGTCACCAGCCCAATTAGCATCTGTGAAAGCTAAAATATTTGGATTATGTTCTTCTTTCTTCTTATAAATCAATGCCTTCTCTATAGTTCCCTGTAAGTATCTGAGTATTCTTTTTCCTGCCTTCCAAGCACTCTCTGTAGGATAATCTAAGTATCTACTCAAGAATGATGTGGAATATGTAATATCCGGTCTGGTCATCATTGCCAAGAAATTCAAGCTCCCTATTAACTCTCTGTAAGGTAAGTTTTCTTTATGTTCCCCTTTACAGCTGAAATTTACTTCCATTGGAGTCTTCGAGGTCTTACATTCATCCATATTAAATTTTAATAAAAGTTTTTTAATAAATGCCTTTTGTGAAAGTTCCAATGTGTTTTTATTTTTCTTTATTTCTGTTCCTAAATAGGTTCTTATATCTCCCATATCCTTTGCTCTGAATTCCGTTTGCAATTCCTTTACCATTCTTTCTATCTCATCCCTTTCCCCCATTAATAAGATATCATCCTCAAATAAAATTAACTATATATTTGTCCCTTTGTACAAAAATACATCATATTTTGATCTTTCTAGTTGCATGTTTACACAGAATGAATTAAACCTCTCATTCCAGCACTTTGGCGCTTCTTTTAATCCATATAGTGCCTTCTGTAGTTTTAATACTTTACTTTTGTCACCTGTATTTATTCCCTCCGGTTTCTTTATATAAACTTCCGCATCTAATTTTCCATTTAAGAATGCTGTAGGTATATCAAGTTGTCTAACTTCCCAGTCCCTTTGTAATGCTTGTGACAAGCCCAGTATCACAGTTGATAGTTTCGCCACTGGTGAATACACATAGTCTTGGCATTCTTGCTGAAATCCACGAGCAACAAGTCTTGCATTCTTTGTCCCATCAGATTTTGTCTTGAATACCCACTTAGTGTCAATGACCTTTTTTCCATTTGGTAATTCCACTTCTATCCAAGTACATTGTTCCTCTAGAGTAGTCTAGAGCATTTAATTCCTTATTAATAGCATCTCTCCAATCTTTCTTTATTGCTTCCTCATAAGTCACAGGATCTTCTCCCTCTGCAACTAAATTTCCAAACTCATAGTCCTCATGCCAGGTAGGTTTCTTTATTTTTCTCCCTTTTCTTGACATTTCTTCTGTTTGTGAAGTATCTTCTTCATCATCATCATTTTCTTCCAAATATTCTACATCATAAAACTCTTCTTCTTGTGTGTTATTTTCTTCTTGTCCTTGTAATATATTCTCCTCTTGTTTTTGTGCATTTTCATCCTCACTCTGTAGAATAATTTCTTCATGTCCTCGTATAACTTCATTTATGTCCTGTAACACAGGTTCTTTTTCCTCTTTTTCATAATCCAGTGAAATTACATTATCATCAGTAATTTCCCTTTTTTTTGCATGTATATAATATCCCTTTTAATATCAACACACTTTCTTTTTGGATAATATACTCTAAATCCTTTTCTTTCTTCATATCCAACAAAGATTCCTTTTTCTCCTTTTGCATCCCATTTCAGTCTTTTTTTGTTTTGCAATATGCATATATGCTTCAGATCCAAACACTTTATTTAAAGTTGTTATATCAAATTCTTTCCCTTCATATAATTCATATGGCGTTTTCCCTTCTTCTTTGCTCTTGCTAGTTCTGTTTAGTACAAAGACTACCATATTTATTGCCTCCGCCCAGAAATCCTTCTCTATATTTTTCGCTTTGAGCATAGTTCTAGCTGCTTCAACTAGGGTTTTCATATCCCGTTCAACTTTTGCATTTTGTTCTAGTGAGAATGCTACAGTTGTCTGATGCCAAATCCCTCGTTTAGTTATCAATTCCCTTATTTTTCCATTGACAAATTCCGTACCGTTATCTGTACGTAGTAATTTTATTTTGTTCCCCGTTTGTCTCTCCACTAGTAAAACAAAACTGCTTATCTTTTCTGGTACCTCTGATTTTTCGTTTATAAAATACACCCATCTATAATTAGAATAATCATCTTTCAGCAACAGAAAATATTTTGATCCCCCAAGCGATTTTACCTCCATTGGACCACATAGATCTCCGTGAACCAACTCAAGAATTGCACTTGTTTTTGTTTTGCTTCCTGTAAATGGTAGTCGATGTATTTTCCCTTTTAAACAATCTTCACACTGATGATGTTCCTTTTTACTATAGACAGCATTGTTCCTTTTTAAAATCTTGCTTACATGATCAAAATTTTGATGGCACAGTCTCTTATGCCATTCAGTCAATGATGCTAGTCCAACTTCATTCTCTTCATACTTAAAACTCATCACATAAAAATTTCCTTTACTTTTCGCTATTGCCCTTAAGCAGTTATTTTTAAGTATTAAGCATCTATCACCTTCCATATTAACCTTATACCCTCTGAACAATTGTGGGAACAGAAAATAAATTTAGTTTCAAGTCTGGAACATATAGCACATTATTCAAGGTTGTTTCTATATACTTTTCTCCATCATAAGACTTCACTTCTATTTGTCCAGTACCTTTTATTTCTAATCGCTGCCCATCACAAATGACTAGATATCTCCCTGAAGATTCTTGATATTTCATAAATCTTTCTCTCTTATAAGACATGTGAACACTTGCCCCACTGTCTACAATACAGTCTTCTGTAATTATTTCTTCACTATTACACAAGGCTATTGTGATAAGGGCGTTTTTATTTCCTTGCCCACCTTTCCGACAGTTTTCCTTTAAATGACCTACTTTATGGCAAATAAAACATTTCCTAATTTCTTTGTTTGATTTACACTGTGTGCTGTAGTGCCCTATTTTCCCGCACTTATAACACTTTTTCCCTTGTTCTATTTTTTTCTTTGTAAACAAAGCCACATTATCACTTTCTCCACTTTTAGATTTTATTCTCTCTTCTTCTACTAATAGTCTTGCAACCAATTCATCATAAGTTTGCCTCATAGGTTCCACTGACTCCCATGCTGATACAAAATGACTTAATGATGGTGGTAATGACATTATAACTTTAGTGATAAGTAACTTTTCTGAAATATCCTCTCCTGCTTGTTTAAGCTGTACTATTATCTCCTGTAGCTTCGCTAAAAATGTAGCTATGTCTGTGCCCTCCTGTAACTGAAATTGGAAGAAACGTTGCTGTAATATATGCAAACTGGTGCTAGATTTCTGTCCAAACACACTGTGAAGTTTATTCCACATATCATTTGCTGTCTCACAAGTAAGAACGTGCACCATTGCACCCTCACTCAGTCGCATCACTATTTGAGTTTGAGCTTTCGCATCTTTCTTCTTCCAATTTTCATCATTACATTTCTTCTCTTCTCTGTTTACTACTGAAAACAATTCCAGTCCTCTTAGCAGAACAGATATTTGAAATTTTCCACAAGTTCCAATTCTTCTGGCCTTCCAGTTTAATTACCCCTACACCTCCGAGTCCCATCGTGGAAGCATCCATGACTTTGTTCAACAACTGTTTTGACTTTACCCCTTCAAGAGAAGACCTGTTGCTTGCTGAATGCGATGCCTTTACCCAGCACCACACGCCTTCAGCCCCCGCAATTTTAACCGACGTAACCGACGTAACCGACGCCGACGCCTACGATCTCTCGAGTTTATTCTTCCACCAAAACTGCCCCGTTGTCTTCACCTAGAACCAGAATTATGTGCCTGGGCCCATAACCTGTTAATAGGACTCGTTCAAATGATGAATGAACTTGTATCTAATTATATTTTATTGTGTAGTATTTTTACACACCCATATTTCAGAGACGCCATTACAGAGAATATATGATCCACAGACAATAGATATTCCAGTAAACACAATAGACCAATATCCCTTAACATTTTTCCATATCATAACTTTTGTCATGACTTGTCTTCGTTACCTAAAGTTTATTTTCAGGAGTCCTGGAGTAAGCTCTGGGACATTATAGTAGCCAGTTTAAAGGTAAATTCTATCACAGTATCCAACCGAGTATTCCCCCAAAACTTTGTTTTTTAAGGAGAAGATTAGTAAAAGCTTTACTTCTATTATAATCCGTATGAGGCTTGGTCATAAAATCTACTCCAGCTCACCTTAGTAGTTTTCGTATAATTGACAGTAGTGTGTGTGACAGTGATGGAGTTAGGAGATCTAAACCACCTACTTTTCTCCAGTCCGCGATGGATCACTGAACGTTCCGTTACCTACGCGTATAAATTCCTTACTTACTTCTTAGCAACCATTTTGCTATATATAAAATTATTGCGTTATTTCTTCTAATAATATAAAAATTTAGCATTATAACCAAAGAGTAAAATATAACCAACAACCATATAATATATATATAGCTGTGTTCTTGTATATTATTTGTTTTGTCTTTAATTTATTAACAGTATAACAACAGTATTTATTTATTACCTATTTTTATTTATATAATTTCATAAATATGTGATTCTTTATTACGCCTCTCCTGATTTGTAGTCCTTTTCTAAAATCCAAAATTATCCTCTAACTTTTTATTTTTCCCCGTTTTTAATTTGTCATTGGCAAATGTGCTAATCTGTGCGCCATGCCATGGAGCTAAAAAAAAAAAGAACTGTTACTACTACATACATAATCAAAAAAAATGTAATATTAAAATACTACTAATTCATAGAGAAAATTATATATACTGAGGATATTATTTCTACAAATTTCAACGAGTCGAAACGTATTTACGAAATTTTGATTTTGTTTTATAAATAATATGAATTGTTTACGTGTATTCAAAAAACTACAGCTAAGGCCTGTTTACTTTTGTCAAATATCAGCAAAATGTTTTACTAACCATGCAATAAAATTTAAGGAAACGGAAAACAAGTGGAAAGAGAAGGACGGTGTATCTAAACGATGGCATCTCATATATAAGGCACCTATGCATGACTTACTTAATTATTTATCGGCGTACCTAACTATAACAACAAGTGCGTTTGCAATAAGTGCAGCGTATTATGTCGCCTTTGTATTCAATATAGATGACATGAACACGCCTGTATTACTTGGAGAAGACGTTGTAGTAGCAAACAGTGCCGTAGAATGCCTTATTTATATAGGCGCCTTTCTGGGATTCCATATTGCCGTTAAAGTATTGCTTTCCAAATATGTTCTACGACTTTATAAAAACGGTGACCAATATTTAGCAGTTTTCAGGGGTCATTTGTTTAATTCTATCAAGAAGCATGAATTTCACTTGAATGACTTTAAAAAATTGAATCCAACGTTTGTAGTGTCTTGGGGCGACGCTAGATTCGCATTGGGAAACAAACATGGCATAATATTAGAAAATTATTTTAAAACACCTGAATATTTTAACCATTTGTTATATAAGAAAAATTTTGATGATTTCAAAAGTGAAGAAGATTAATCTGTTGTAAGGTGTAGTGTTGTAATATTAAAATAAAATAAAAACAAAATGTGTAATTTATTCATATATTTACTAATTTATAACACATATATCAAACTTCATTTAAAATCCTCCACCAAATGCATTATTCCATTTATGTCTGGAATCTCTCTTTATTGTTGTTGAATCCATTTTCTTTTTATCATTTTCAAATTTTTCCAATGCTTCTATTTGATTCTGCTGAGGCTGAATTGTTTTTGTAACAAGACACTGTCCATTTTCTTTAAGCACAGTATAGTTAATATCTTCTTTAGTTGGTTCTCCATATGGAAATGTTATTGGTACAACTTTTATTAAATGTTTAACTTTCCATAGTTTTGCATTAATTTCAGGTATATTTTTTACAATAGCTACTCGGTTCTGAAAATAAATGTATAACCAGTTTTAAAAATTTTAGTTGCAAAAAAACATTTCAACTCTGCTCCAAAAAAAGGAAATTGCCAAAAAATGCCTCTAGCCTACTATTTACTGCTGTCACATGCTAGGCCTCTGGTAGTGACGACTAGAGGACAATACAAGTTGTGGAAATGGATTTCATACATACATTTTATATGGTATTGGCGTTAACTCGATATTTGAGTGGCTGTGTTAGATCCATAAATTAGCAGAGCAGCAGATGCTTGCTACTCTTCTCTCGGATAAAGTCACCAGCCATATGTACAAGCTAAACTTATAGTCTGGCTTCTATTTCCTCTATCGTTTATAAACAGCATAGGATATGAATTTGTTTGATTTTTATTGAATGTGCTTGTTCTGCTCATTAAAAAGCACTGCAGTCTACCCACGTTTCTGGTGAAAAGTAAGGATTGAATGGATCCAGTGATGACTATGAATTGGAAGACGGTGTTTTGGAATTTAACATATATTACATCTTCAAATAATAAGTATCAATGCCAACACAACCAAGAATGATTCTATATTCACAGTGTATCTCTGTTCTCTGTAAAATACTGAGAGGAAATATATAAAAAATAGCTACTAGTGGCCACACAGCCACTAGGTGCGACTGGTAGCTACATCTAGCTCAGCTTGCATAACCAGTAACGTCCACTAGCTGTCACCACAGGTGCCCTGGTACGGCTGTTCTTCCATAACATTTCACAAGTGAAAGTGTGTAAAAAGTTACCTCTTCCAGAATGTTAAACTCTTCTAAAATTTTTTTCAACCACCATGGCTGATGTTTGGGAGTTTTTATTCTTTCTATTTTAAACAATTTTGATGGTATAAGTTCTGGATCTTTATGGTCTGCATTCCTTAAAAATAAGATTGCTCATAAATTATCCAGAAAGAAAACAAACAAATAATATAGGATATACTTATTATATTTTTTACCTGGGATAA
The DNA here is from genome assembly GCA_907165235.1 of Zeuzera pyrina. Lineage (NCBI taxonomy): Eukaryota > Metazoa > Arthropoda > Insecta > Lepidoptera > Cossidae > Zeuzera > Zeuzera pyrina. The sequence continues at coordinate 7,164,126 of OU015617.1, forward strand.
TAGGTTATACCGCCAGGGTATTGAATACCACCTGGAGCTATAAATCTCTTGAACCGACAAAAAGAAACTAAAACGTTGAAGGATTTTAACAGTTGTTTATTCATTTTATTTATTAATTTATTATAAGTATCAAAGAGAATATAAAATTACAATCATAGATGATACATATAAGATTACCATTAGGCACAGACGGGCCTGCGACAGTGTTAGTTCCGAACGAGTTGTATTGGCGCTGTGATCGCTTCTGCCGTCTTGACTATCCGTGCTTGTTAGTGTGCTGTCAGTCTGACTCGGAATCTGGCTATTTTTCTGTTTCAATTTGAGTTTTGGTTTACCTTGTGATTTTTTTGATTTCATGCTTGAGTTGAGAACCTTGAAATACCTATTCTCCTATGTTGTTTGATGTAAATAATCCCCTAAATCGTTGCGTTGGTGGTTTTTCGGAATCGCTAGTATATACCTACATAAAGATATGTGAAAAGTATGGGTACTAGCGTATAGTACGTTGTAACGAAAAAGAGGCGGTAGTAGCGCCAAAACGAAACATATACTCACAGAACACATATACTCCAAGGAGAAGAACTACAACTCCATACAAAAAAAGTGTAACTATGCGCCATCTGGTAAGGCTTCCATAAACTAAAATGGCGGAGGTTTAAATAGTAGGTACTTTAAATGTATTTTCTTATATGACTGAACTAAATAAAAATAAGCGAAAACTTTCTTTACTTGATAAAGTTAATGTTTAAACCTGTTTCAACTATTAAGTTTTCACTTGTTTTTATTTAGTTCAGTAGATAAAGTAATGTAAGTTGGAAAGTTAATAAAACAAACAGAATTAGTGATTATGTTTTATTTTCAATCACAAGTTCTGATTACATTAAATGTGGATATAATAACAACAATTTCTAATTATTTATTATAGAGAACAACAGTTTACTTTTCCTACAGACTTTTACCAGTGTTGTAAAATTAATAATGAATTCTGAATCGGAAAAGGGCATATTACGGAATAATCGAGAGGTTTTAAAATATCAGTAAAAAGAAAATGGTTATATTTCCAATGTAACTGTAAATAGGATGTTTACAACAGAAGCATCTTCAAATGCTCTTAAAAGAAAATTAAAAATTTTAAAACATCAGTAAAAAGAAAATTGTTATATTTCCAATGTAACTATATGTATATGTAACATTCTATTGTTTATAACGCAAAACCTTTTTATAGTTACTGCTATAACACTGTTTACAATATGACTTTTATTTTCCATTTCATGTTGCTTACATCCGTCCAACCAGCTGTATGATACAACATTATTTAACTTTTCCCTTAACGTCTTACATAACTTTGAGGTACTCGAACATTTAAAAAAAAAATCATTAATGTATGTGGCACATGTTTCTACACATTTTATAAAATTGTCACTTACGTAATGAAGGCTTGTTTTGTTTGTGTTATATTCTTTAAATTCATTAAATATATGAACAGATTGAACTGTATTTGATAACATTATTCTTTGACAATTGTCGCATTTATTATTTTTCATTTTTTTAAATATGAAACCACATACATAAGCACATGCCTGATTTTCAGAACTTTCTTCTATTTCGTTTACCTCTATGTTGTCATACAGCTCGTTATGCGACACAAATGTGCCTTGAAATTTCAGATTCGCTTTCAAATATGTGGTCATATTAGTTAACAATGAGTTAGTGTCATCTTCGCAATTTTTATTACCACTTTTATAATTCATATTTGTCAAAATACTGGTTTTTAGCCCTGCAGTAAACTGTTGAACGTTTGGATTGGGGTTTGATCCACAATTGTTCCTAATGCAACCAAAAAGATTTTCCAGCGGATCTTGATTTAATCGTCGCGTGGCTAAACTATTAATGTTATGTTTCTGTAAATTATAAAACAGCATTTCCATGGCCTTCATAGTACGAATCCATCCATGTACTGATGGAGGAGTAGAGCGAGCGCCAATAAATGTTATTTTTGAAAATAAACATTTCATTTCAGTGAATAGCGCAAAATGTTCACTTTTTTTTGTCAAATTTGTCGAATAGCGCTTCCCTCTCTTTAAGTCTGGACGGTCCGCATTTAACGAATCAAAAATATTGTCCATTTTGCTAATTATCGTAGCTGTTACTACGGCTTCAGAGGAAATTTCACCTGAAAATAAAAAAATGACATTAAAAATATTTTACTGCAGTGATATCAATTTTAAAGGAAGTTATGTTACAAGAAAACAAATATGAATAAATATGGAAGTTATGAAACCTAATATGTGTACTTTACATTTAATCAAAATGATTTAAAATACTCAGGAAATAATTAACTTACTTGTAGCTACTTTTGCCAACATTCCAGCTGCAACCGTATGGCTAAAAACTTGCGCTGCTAATTTTACTCGCATTTTTTGTTTGCCATTAGGGTTGAGATGCCCATCACTGAGATCTGGTGGAAATACAAAATTTGGATTTATTCTATCATTGGTATAGAATTCTTCGATGTGCTTCCACTTTGCTACTCCTATAAACAAACAATTTTAGTGCAAATTTATTTAAGCTTCAGCTTTGTCAACAAATTTTTGGAAAGAAATAATTTTTGTATACAAGCAGTGCTTGCTAAATGTACAATACAAAAAAAAATCATACCTGATGCTCCATTAATAGCAAAATTTTGTGGACACTGAATGTCATGTTTCAGGAAATTTTTCCTAAAACATTTCAGTAAATGTGGAGGGTCCATAATTGTGAATATTTCATTTCCTTGAAATGTAAAGAAAGGTGATTCCACAGAGGATCCTAGTGCATTTAATGCTCTTATATTTACACCGTCCATGTCACACACTGTTGCAACTACATTTAAATGGCTACTATAACACTGCTAATACCTGAAATAAAGTAAAAAAAAATCATAAATATATAAAGAACAATAATCGCTAGGTTCATTTGGAAAGAGAAAAGTTTAAAACATATATTCTAACTATAAGTTGACTTATTAAAATATAAAAACGTTGGTGTTAGGTAGGTAAAGAGATATAAACTAAGACAAATAGTGCTATTATCATATGAAAAAATAGAGCTAACATACAAGCATACAAATACAGAAAATGACTAAAATTACTAACTTTATAATATGAGTATGAAAATGAAATGAAATGAAATGCATATAAAAACATTACCATTAACCTACCTCTTTTATAAGAGCTTGAAGCCTATCAGCTGTCACTGACTCTCCAGAGAAATAGTGAGCAATTGGTTGTTTCCATCGTTTTCTAAGTCCCACTAACATAAACACCAAGGTGTGCGATGCAACCTGTTGGCTCCTGCCTTGCCTTCCATGATCTTGATATCCATCGATGACATCCGTTTTTGGATTATATACCAAATTCTTCTTTATTGACATCTCGTCAAATAACAATACACTCAGGTTATCTGTCACTGATTGCCCTTTGGCAATTTCTTTTAAATTTGTCATTATTTTATTATTTACCCCACATGGTAAAGGTACTTTATTTAAAAGAGTTTTCAAAGTACTTGGGTTCGGCAAACAAAATAACCGTCTAAGTAGTTTATAGCAGGCACTTGATTTTTTGTACATTGCCAGTGCAATAATTTTCTGGTCAAAAGTCTAGCGACGACCATTGAGTTTTCTTGGCACATTTTTCAGTTGGCTTTGTAATAGTAGGCTGAATGCCGGCTTTAAATTTTCATTTAGTTTCTCGAAATACTCATTCTCTGAGAGAGTTTCCAATAATTTGCCTGGAATAGTCTCTTGAGCAATCGGTATTACTTCAGGTGGTTGTATATACTGTTGAGCCGCCAGTGGTACATTCTGGAATGGAGCGAAAAGAATAGTATAAATACTTAAAATGCTTGAATATAAATTGCTAAGTGATATTCATCCACCAAAGGTAATTAATAATTAGTTTTATATATTTATACATTGTTATCAATTAATGTGACCAATAATAATTTAAAACAATTAATATAAGCATTAATAATTAATTAAGTAAACATTTAAATAAACAGACACATTAATCTTTTAATGTATACATAGCATCTTCAAACATAAACCTATTTGTTCCACACATACCTCTTGAATTGTTGATTGCTGGGATGGTCCTGGCACAGGTGAGATAGGCCTAAGAACTACCGGTATAGCATTAGGATTCAACCGTTTCATGCTGTCATCTGTATATGCACTGCGATCAAAGTGTTTACTGCATAGTAGCTTGTGACTTTTATGCAAACTTTTTAATTTTTCCTCTGTGAAAGTTTCACCAGGGAAACAATATTCTGCCCACAGCCGAACTCTAAAATAAGAAAAAATAAATTATTGTAGGTGTACATGTGGAGCGAAGAAGTGATTCAGAGGATGTCAGAGATTTGACTTGCAAATAGTAAATTAGAGACATTTTCAAATAAATGTCACAGAAAAAACTGTTATGAATGTTATATGGGAAGCTTACCCACATGGAAACGGCGTGAGCTCTATTTATGTATGTACCATTGGCAGATACCATTAGATTACCTGGTTTTTGGAAAGATCAGCATTAACCTAAAACTTCAGTAAAATATCAAGTAAAACATACCTCGCGTAGTTAGCTGTCTTGCCAGCTCTTGGAAAGGAATGAAAAGTAAGCGTAGGATTCTGCGAAGCAGACACCGCACTTAACACACATTCTATATTTTTCAGACATATTTAACAGAATGTAAAGAGTCACTGTCTCACTATAGTCAATAAATTACAAATAAAAGTCTCTGTCTTGATCCACAAGACTCAACCACACCGATAGTGTAGAATAGTAGTTCGTGCGAAACACAGAAAAAATAAGTCACTGTCTTCTCACAAGTCTCAACCACACCGATGCGAGTTTCCTCAAGCGATCAGGGGGAGAATAGCTCGTATGAAACACAAAACAACTAAAAGTTACGAAGAAAATTTTTCGATTTGTAAAGTTTTTGACACTTCATCAAACAGGGTTGCTATATTATTGAATTCAATCATTAGTTAGTATTCGATTATTAATATCGATAACAAAATGTATTATTATTGTTCAAATTATTCATAAAAATCTTTGCTTCATGAAGTAAAATATTTGATTATTGTAATTTTTAGATGTAGTAATCTAATACTTGTAATAAATTAACGAAATAAATGAAATTTCAGTATCAATAATCGATATCAGTAAATCGATAAATGATATCAATAAATTATATTTTGTAATGATATCCCTGGCATGTTCTGTCTTCTTTCTTCCTATATCTTTTGTCACTTTCATTTTGTTTCCATATAAAGTCTGCAATAGCTCCATACAAAGTTGACACCCCCTGAACATGTACTACTAATTACAGCCAAGTGACTGTCGCACCTGTGCTCGCAATTTGTGAGCATAGATTAAGTATTGGTAGCAAACTACAGATGAGAAAGACACTGTGTAATTGCTATGCATTTTTTTGGGCCTACTATCGCATATTTTTTTGACAGCTGTACTGTACGTGGTTACTTATACTTTTTATGTATCTTTATGTATATCTTAAGAAATTCCGAAAAACCACCAAAACATCGCTTTAGGGGATTATTTACATCAAACAACTGAGGAGAAAAGGCGTTTTAAGGTTCTCAACCAAAACATGAAAGCAAAGAAAACAAGGTACACCAAAACTAGAAAATAGAAAAATAGCCAATCAGTGTATGCGTCAGATTGACAGCACGCTGACAAGCAATTGACTTTAAAGGCGGATAGTCATAATACGATATTTTTAAAAGGATATCGTAATATCGGTATTTCTAACAAGATATAGCAACGTCGATGTTCTTAACAAGATATTATAATGTCATTATGATTTCAATTACAATGTGTTTTAGAAATAACAGAGTTAACAAAATATTCAGTATATTAGAATCAATAATGTTAAAAAAAAAACCAAAATTCTTATTTCGCTATAGCCGAGCCGAGCTTAGCCCCTTGTAAGAAGAAATAAATGAATGGAAAGAAATAGATGAGCCAACTCTAGCACGGGACGCATGTGATATTTTATTGATTTTACGACAGCTTCGTGCAGCCCCCTAAAGTGTGGCGCTTGCGGAGGTAAAAAATGGAATTTAATATAGTCGAAAGCAAAGGTATCCGAAATATTATCTGAATGGGTCTCTACAAATTTATTTATTTTATTACAAGCCTCAACAAAGTTGGATCCATTGTCGCAAAATATATTAGTGGGCTTCCTTCTACGAGCGAAAAAACGTTCTAACGCCGCGATAAAATTGGCAGTGGTCAAGTCGCCAACAAGCTCGATGTGGATGGCCTTAGTTGTGAAGCAAACAAAGATGCAAACATATACTTTGACAAGAGGACAGCCACGACCCTTACGGTTTGCCATCAAGATAGGACCCGCATAGTCTAAACCTGCCACCATAAATGGTAAACTCGGCTGCAATCTTTCTCTGGGTAGGTTGCCCATGATTGGAGTTACAGTGCTACCCTTCATTTTGTAGCAACGTACGCATTGGCGTGCAACTGAACGTGCTAAATCTCTGCCACCAATGATCCAATACTTCTCTCTTTTTGAATACAATAATAATTATTGACCTGCATGCATCAGAACACCGTGTTGATTCACAAATAAAAGTTTTGTAAATGTGTATTTTCTGTCGTAAGATTATTGGATGAATTTTATTATAATCGTAATCTGAATTGTTCAAACGTCCTGCTACTCTCATTAGATTATAACTTGTTGTATCTATATAAGGATTTCATAAATTTAGTTTAGTATTTTAATACTGTTGCTGTTTTGTAATGCAATGTATTCCAAATGAAAGGACTCAGTACTATTACTATGAGTAAATTTAAAGCATGTGCTAATTCATATGGGGTAAGTGGACCAGTTTTCCTGGTCCCTTTATTGCGTAAGTTGAAAATGAAACTTTGCATAAATGGAAAAACTCTTTTCATACGTTGAAAGCTAGAAAATCTCTGAAAGGCGAAAGTTTGACTAACGTCAGAACTCAGGCATGTATCAGCACTAGTGTCTTATGTTCCCTTGAGCTCGGTTAGTGACGGGGGCAATAAGTTCAATTTTGGCCACTTGTCTTCGGGTAATGATAGGAAACCTGGACCATGCCACCATAATTTATTGTGCAATATGGCATTCGCTGTCAAACCTCTTGAAATATGGTCAGCAGGATTATCCTGAGATGGTACATGCCTCCAAAAGTGATTACCACACGTGGACTGTATCTCTCCGACTCTATTTGGAACATAAGTTTCTAATCTGTTTGGTTGCATGGATAACCACCCTAGCACGATTGTCGAATCGAACCATAAAACGCTATTATTAAATGTTAATCTAGTAGATTAGCATAGTTTGTCTGTTAGTCTAGCTCCTAATAATGCAGCAAGAAGCTCAAGCCGCGGTATAGTAAGAGGCGGACTAATTGGAGCTACCTTGCCCTTCGTACACAGCTAATATACGTGAGCATTGCCGTGCTTGTTTACGGACCTAATGTATGCGCAAGCACCAGCATGTATGCCAGCAGCATGTTGAAACTAGTGATGTGCCCGGATATCCGTATCCATATCCGCGGATATCCTATGGGAGAAGAAAGATCCGGATCCGTATCCGTATCCGTTACTTTTTTGGCGTATCTTTTACGGATCTTTTACCTTATCAATTTTCAATACATAGATTAAATTCTATACAAGTCGAAACCTGTCCTGTCACGCAGTGTCAAGTGGCGTTAACTATCGTTTCAAGGTCACACGCACCGACACCGAGTAAGAAAGTTAAGATCCGTATCCTCGGATCTTGACGATAAATATCCTTATTATCGTCAAGATCCGCAATTTTGACGATTCGGATCCGTATCCGCGGATATGCATTTTTAACGATCCGGCACATCACTAGTTGAAACATTGATATTTATGAACTATAACATCGATTTATCGTTTGCATCCCTAGTTTTAATCCATTTATTTTCTCCCAAAGCTTACAAAGGTTTTAAATAAAAAATATTACAGTTCTTTAAGGCTAGTAATAAGCTAGTTAGGCAGACTGGTACCTAAACTAGGATTATTTCTTGTATGATAGGACACCAGGCTCCACCCCTGTAATTAAGTTCAAAACAGTTGCCAGTCTGTAATCTTAATTTATTGGATTCAATTTAAAGAGCACTATCTTTAAACCAAATCAGACAATGAAAATTCAGTAGTGATGTTCAACAATGATACTTGAAGTTTAAATCTAAACCAAATTAATGCAAGAAAATTATAACTACTGATAAACATTGATTTACTTGAAGTACATAAGAGTCTTATCCAAGTTTGTGTGAGTGAGTTAGTGAATGTTCGAGTGAGCGAGTGAGTGTTTGAGTGTGTGAGTGAGTGAGTGCGTGAGCGGTAAGTGAGTGAGTGCGTGTGTGAGTAGGAGGGCATACACTGTATAATTTACCTAATAATTAGGAATAGAGCTTCAGTCTGTTTATAATTTAGCTTCAAAAGCCAGTCAGAGATAATTTATTTACATGTAGTTTGCGCATGTCGATACATTTCCAGGTTTTTATTCAGTCTATTGTATAAGAATGGACCTAGAAAGCACATAAATCTTTTTGCAAACGCAGTACGATACTTCATAGTACGGCATATGTCATAATTACGTCTATTAGTATTCTTAGCGTTACGATCATAATGAAGACGGGCGTGTTGTTTCAGTATTATAGATTGGATGAAAAGCTGGCGTATGGTTAATACATTAGCAAGTTTATATAGCTCAGGAGTAGGAAATCGAAAGGGCAACACAAAACATACCTTTAGGACAGATCGTTGTGCTTGCTCAAGTTTAATAAGCCAGGATTTAGTAGCTCCGCCCCATGATAATATGCTTTGGATAGATCGGCATAAGGCCAAGTAAACTTGTCGCATGGTCTTATTATCAGTAACATTCCTTAAATTTTTGAATACGTACATCAATTTCCGTGTCCTAGCCGTGACATTATTCATGTGTTCATGAAAATTTAGTTTGTAATCTATTTGAACGCCAAGATAATTTGTACTGTTTGTTTGTTGTAGGCTTGGACAGTTGCAAGTGATGAAAGTTAACGACCTGCATGTGTGAGCAATAATTGGAGAGGGCAAGATTGGCGGTTGACCATATATAGTGAATGTGATATACTTAGTTTTATCAGAATTTAGAGTCAATTGGTTATTTTGAAGCCACGTGGTTACTTTGTTGAATCATTCCTGAGCAAACTTTTGCGTGTCATGCCAATTGTCAGCTGAGAACAGTAAGGCGGTGTCGTCAGCAAATGCTATAATTTTACCATTTGTGAGATTAAGATCACATAAGTCATTGATGTAAGCTAGAAAGAGTGTAGGGCCTAAGACACTACCCTGCGGAACACCATAAATGATATTTTCATCTTCACTAACACACTCCCCCACTCTTACACACTGTGTTCGATCATTTAGGTAGCTTTTGAATAGTTTAAGTTGCGTACCACGAACTCCTAGAGCAACAACAAATTTTCGAGTTAATCTGGGTATAGAGACCGTGTCGAACGCCTTTGCTAAGTCAAGAAAGATTTTTTTCCCCAATCCATGGCTCTGACCACATAATCTGTAAGGCTATGTACCGCATCGTAGTTGAACATTGTGTTCTAAAACCGAATTGGTTAGGAGACAGAAGTCGGTTCGTTTCAAAAAAAGAATTTAGTCTACTGTTAATGATGCGTTCAAGTATTTTAGACATAGATGGGAGTATCGATATTGGGCGATAGTTGTTTACGCAGTCTCTAGTCCCACTTTTGTGTATTGGTATTATAATAGACTTTTTGAATGATTTGGGAAAGACACCAGATGTGAGGGGCTAGGTTACATACATAATATGTTAAAGGGGGCACAATAATGTCAGAAAACTGCTTTAGAATTATTGGTGAGATATTGTCCCATCTTATTGCGTCACTCTTCAAGGATTTGATTAAGCACGTTACTTCCTTTTGATCACTTGTGAGCAATACCAGGGACTGATAAGATTCTGATGGATAATTGTTATTAGTTATTAAGTGGATATTTTTCTCCGCAATATTCTTGCCAACGTTTGAAAAGAAAATATTAATGTTATTGACTGCTTCATACGGAGTTTTGTACGCAGAAATAAATTCATCAGAGGAAGTTCTATGTGTTCCTATTAGCTATAGTGTTTATAGCTTTCAAAGATTTTTATTATTTGATTTTGCCTGATTTAGGATTGTTTTGTTATATTCATTTTTAACCTTTTTTAGTAATTTGTTACAGAAGTTTCTGTATCGCTTATATTCTATCTTTTTTACTACATTGTTAATGTCCTTTTTTAATTTTTTATGTAAGTTATCTCTGTGTACCGCAGTAGTCCTGGCGTGATCCAGGGCTTAATTATTCATTTGCGTTTTGAAAGAGTAATATATTTTGTATTGGATGTAATAGAGTTTGTTACATGTTGTAATAGATAGTTTAATGCTACGTTCGCATCAGTGAGAGTATATATTTGTTTAAAATTCATTTTAGCTAGATCTTTCGCCAACCCTTCGTAGTTAGTCTTAGTAATAGTTGTAGTAGAATATTCAATTGTTTTATGAAATTTTAGATATAGGATTACCATGTCATGGTCAGTTACTGAAGTTTGGGCTACATATGTATATGCCTGTAGGACGGTTTTTACTATCACATGATCTAAGCAGCTGTTGAGCCGTGTAGGTAAATAATGGGCAGGTAGTAGGCCATGAAATGCAAGAAGATTAAGATACTCAATCGTGTCGTTGCTCAGGTCTGGACCTTTAATATTTATGTTTAGGTCTCCCGTTGATATTACATTTTTGAACTTTTTTAAATTCACTAAAATATTATTTAATAACTCTAGAAAGCCACTTATATTTTTGTAACCGGGCGGTCTGTAGATAGCTACCACTGCAAAGTCAAATTTAATTTTTATGATAAGGCAATTACCATCTACTATGTTTGGTTCTTCAACTGCTATTGAGATTTTTGAATTGGCATATACTGCTACCCCTTCATTTCGTGTTAAGTTATTAGATGTTGTATGAAGACAGTATCCATTCAAGATAGGCGTAGATACTGTATCACGCAAACGACATTCTGTAAGTATAATAAAATCCCAAATCACTTTCGTCCTTTCCAGCATAACTTGTACGTCGTGTATGTTAGACAGGGTTCTAATATTTTTATTTAGTATTTTTAAGTATAAATTGGGATCTTCAATTAGGGTGTTGCAACTATCGATACCACAGTAATCTGATTTAGATATCTCTATCAAATCAACATCATTTGAAATATTTTGTATGGAATCGAATTTTATAAATAGAGGAAACAATATCATTATTAAACAGAGTGCTAACCTCATGATAAAGGTACAATCCGCTATGTGTATTATTGTATGTATATGATAGAATCGTTATTAGTGTCAATAAGATCGTATTAAGGTAACCAAAGTAGTTATGTATAATATTGAACAGAGAAAACCAATAGGAACAGACATTCACGACTAATAGTATGGTGTCAGTACATAATTTGCAATATTTTGTGTTCATAATATAAACAAGAATTTTGTGTGGGTATGTTTGTAAGAGTAAAAAATGAGTATTTTTTTTTTTTTTTTTTTTTTTTTTTATCCAGCTTCCCCTAACATGGTTCATCAGGGACTTGATTTATCATTAATTTTTCTCCTCTTACACTTTCCTTCTTTCCTTCCTAGGATATCTCCTCTTCTCATCCTTGCCATCTCACATTCTTTATCCGGATTGCCCTTTATTATTATTTGCTATCTTAATCTATTTCTCTCTCATTCTCTTTTACTGCGTTTCTTACATCCCATTCACTGCCTGGTACACTAGTTTCCATTACTGCTTCCTATTCTTTTTTATTTCTTTATTTATTATTAACCAATACAACTTCCTTATTTTAAATACAATTCCTTAGAGCTATTACTTATTTTCTAATTAACATTTTATTATTTACATTTTTCTTGCTTATATTATTTCTATTGTTCTACTTATTTTACATTTTCCAATTTTATATTTATCGTTATACATTATTTTACTTATCTATATCTTGTTCTAGCTTATTCTAAGTAACAGTTTTTCATTATTTATTATCTTTTATATCTATTTATCACAGCTCATTTTACCATTCTATATCATTTGTTGTCTACTTTTATCAGTTCTTTCTTACTTAACATTTTTGGTTTTATTTTTATTTATAACTCTAGTTGCTATGTGCTTACAAAACTCAAGGAATCTTGTCCTATTCGCTTTACATTCTACTATTTCATTTAGTTTATCCTTATCAATTTTAATACCTAATTCCAATTCCAGGTCAGTTCTCTCTTTTAAAAAGATAGGACAATCCACAATAAGGTGGATGACTCCTTCCTCTACATTCGAGTCGCAGGCGCACGACGGGCTATCCTTACACCTAAACCTATAAAGGTACTGAGAGAACCCGCCGTGCCCCGTAAATATCTGAACTAGGACAGGGTCCAGGCCAATACTGCACACTATCTTGTACGCGTTTACCACGCTAGGGAAGAAGGCCTTGGTCACGCTAGCCGTCTGCTCTTGAGCGTACCTCCGGTTCCACTCATCAATCGTCAACTCCCTTATTCGACGCTTGATGTATGAAACCGGGCACGCCTCATAGACCGGTCTCGTCTTCTTGTACGCCGCTTCCTTGGCCAACACATCAGCCCTTTCGTTTCCCTCCACCCCCACGTGAGCCTTAACCCAGAAAAATCTAATCGATTTGCCTTCCTTATATATTTCTACAATATTCCTTCTAATATTTACCGCGAGGGGGTGGAGAGATTTACCTCCTAATACAGCCTCTAATGCCGACCTTGAGTCGCTGTAAATTGAACAGCTAGACGAGGCGCAACGGAGCGCCCTTTCCGAAGCTTTGAATAGGGCTAGGAGTTCCGCTTGGAAGACCGTGCAGCAATTGTCCAGTTTGAATTTTTGGGAGGCAGTCTCCGCTTCGCCATCCCACACGGATAGCGCCGCGCCGACCCTCCCATCAATTCGACTACCATCAGTAAAAATTCTGTAGGAATGTTGTTCCTCTGGTTCAACCTCTGCACGGTCCCCCAAACATATGAACTCCCCCCCGATCCAACCCGCAGGGTGTGGCAGCTTTACATACTCGACCGGTCTCTCAACTTCCCGGTCACCCACCACCCACAGCGAATACCCCTTTCTGGACTCGAACAATAGGGCAATCTCCCGGGCCCTCAAGTCCAGGGGAAGGATCCCGGCGAGTAGCAGGGCCGAGTTCAGAGAGACCGTCCTGTACGATCTAATAACTTTTTGCGCCATGCTCCGCTGCACCTCGTTCAACTGCTTCCTAACTCCTAATTTATCGGCTGCAGAAGCCCATGCCGGAGCGGCGTACAAGATAATCGGCTCTATTACTGCCGTGTACATGGTCCGGATGACCTCCGAGCTCAGACCCCAGTTGATCCCTGCTGCTCTGGATAGATGTTTGTAAACATTCAATGCCTTCGCACAAATATACTTTACGTGGGCATTGAATGTCAACTTATTATCTATGACGAGCCCTAGGATCTTGATCTCCTTCGACAGACCAATGTCCACACCTCCCATGCTCAGGAGGGGAGCGTCATACTTTAATTTGTTGGTTATTAACATGGCCTTGGTTTTCTTTGGGCCAAAGTTTAATTTATTTTTGACGCCCCACTCCCGGACACGTTGAAGGGAGGCATTGATCTGTCGCTGGAGAGTTCCGGAGTCCTCGCCGGAGAACACCAGGACCACGTCATCGGCGAAGGCTTGGCAAAACTCGCCTTTTTGTTCTAAATCTTTAAGTAGGGGGTCCAATAACAAATTCCAAAAGGTTGGACCCCCTATTGAGCCTTGTATACATCCTTTCTCTGTGTTTATAGCACATTCAACTCCCGCGTATCTAACCAGGACCCTCCTCTCCCTAAGGTAATCGTCCACTATTGCTCCGAGGATAGCCGGGCAGTTCGTCGACGCAAGGCCGCAGCGAATGGCCGGCCACCACGCATTGTCAAACGCTCCCTCTATGTCCAACGATACCAATACAACCAACTTCTTCTCCTTAACTTGTTTTTTAATGTGGTTAATAAGGACATAGAGGGCGTCTTCTGTACCCTTCTGCGCCACGAACCCAAATTGGCGCGGGCTGGCGGTTGGCAATATGTAATGTCTTATCCTATGAATGACCATTTTTTCCAGGATTTTGCCGAATACTGGCAATAGTCCAATGGGCCTATATGCTTTCGCCTCCGTGTACGATTCCCTGCCCGGCTTCCTCAGAACAACAGTGATCGCGGTCTTCCACATTTTAGGGAAGCGAGAGAGTGCCAAACACTTGTTATATAATCCTAGGAATAGATTGGGATCCACGGATATCGCCGCCCCACATATGTCCGCCGTAAAGCCGTCCAACCCCGGCGCCTTTTTTGGATGGAAACTGGACGCGGTGCTTTGCAATTCATACATAGTGAACGGTGGTTCACTAGACGACTCGAGCAATCCCCGATTTACCCACTCGGCCTTTTGCCTGATTTGTTTGTGCACCGCGTCATCCTCCTCTGCTATGTCTTTTGGATAAAAGGTTTCCGCCAATAGGTTGGCCGACTCTACGGCGTCCAACTCCTTTCCGTTGTTTACTAGCGGGTTATCCGCCTTTCTTTTTGTGGTTTGGCGAATCACCCGGTGGATCCCATCCCACATGCTTTCTTTACTTTGTTTGCCACAAAAATTTCGCCAACTGGCGATCCGAGCCTCCCCAATTGCTTTATGATACTTACTCTTGGCTTCCAGGTATTGCTCCACCGTCCATGCTTTGAGTGACGGTGCAGCGCACCTCAACCTACGCTTTTTGGTGAGGACTTCCTTCTTAATTTTTGTTAGCTCTTCATTCCACCAGGGCAATCCCACCCTTTTTCCCTCCCTAACCAAGGGTATACAACCTTTACACACTCTTGTGATGGTATCTGTGATTTCGTAAACCATCGTATCTAGCTGCTCTTTATTAACAATCTTATCGATTGCCTCCTTACTTACACTTCTTTCCTTCCACAGATGGGCCACTTGCTCACGGAACTGGCTCCACTTGGCCTTCTTTGTGTTGTATACCCTTGTCCCCTTTTTAATTTCGACGCCTTCTCTTCTGCCTAAATTTATTGTGAATGTGATTGCCCTGTGGTCCGAGGTGATGAGCTCTGGTTCTACTCTCCAGTCCCCCACCAAATGAAGCATGTCGGTGGAGCAAACCGTCAAGTCCACACAACTAACGCATTTCTTGCCATCCCTATATACTTCAAAGGTCGGCTCGGACCCCCTGTTAACGACTTGTAACGCATGTTGATTTAGCATTCCTTCTATTTCCCGGCCTCTAGGATTTAACCTCTCGCTTCCCCACCATGGGCTCCAGGCATTAACGTCACCACCCAGCACTATTTTATTGGTGCCTATCCCTGTAATTATACTGTCCACACATTGGATGTACGGGTCCAGCGGCTTGTCTCCTTCCAGGTAGACCGACACCATCCCTACCTCGCCAATGCCAGCTTTTATTTTCACCACAGAAATATTGGCTGTCATCGACTTTTGGCACGGGATGATGTCGATCTCACTGTTAAAGACTATGATTGCGGCTTTGACCACGTCGTCTACATTGCCATTGTACTGGACCACGTTGCACCTTTGATAGTTTTTCACTTTCCCCGTACATCCAGTGTATGGTTCTTGCACCAGTGCAACGTCTATTTTTAATTGTGCTGACACCTCTATTAGTTCAGCCGTTGCTGTTTGGCTACGCTGCAGATTGGCCTGGATTACCTTCAAACTATTTTCTTTTCCTACTATTCTCGGAGAGTCCACCTTGGCCACCTTAGCAATAAGCAACCGCCGCCCGCGCCAGCATGTCCCACCTCTTACGTACTAGGCATTCCTTGTCGAACGCATTGTGAACGTGGTCGTCCATGCTGGCCCGGACGCAGTTCCTACACCCAGGCTCGTTCTGTCTGTTTGGACAATCTGCTTTCAAGTGCGTCCCACCACAGTGACTGCAGGCATCGGTCGTTTCTTTGCAGAGACGTCTAGGATGTCCATATCCGAGGCATCTCATGCATTGAATTAGAGGAGATTGATCTTCTACATTAATGTTTTGAAGGTCAATTTTAACCTTTGCCTGTTCTAACGCTCGCCTCCATATTGTTGGTGATACACTCAATATAACATGCCCGCACAACTGGTTTCTCGCTCTTCTTCTATACTTCACTTTCATTCTTCTCTCCTCACCGTCGAGGCCTTGGAACAACCCTCTATTCTGGTTCTCCAGGGCTTTTAGTACCTCTTCGTCTGTGTGGACTAGGAGTACGTCCCTGAGGACCAGTAACGGGTCCTTGTTCACCACTTCCTCGACGGTGAGGTGTCTTCCTGCTTCTCTTATTCTCTCCTGTACTTTCTTCCTATCTTCCACTGTCGCGCATCCTACTATCACTCTCTTGTCTCTCACTTTCCTTACTCTCTCCACATTCACCCATCCTTCTTTTGCATCTACTGCCTTTCTTATCCTCTCCAATACCTGTTCGCTTGTTTCTTCTCCCTTCTCCGACGAGACTATCACTGAGTGTAGAGCGCCAGCTCTGGGAGCTATTCCCTTTGCTACCGCCACCGCACCCGCGTATGTCGGTCCTTCCTTCCTAATACTATCCTTACCTTTCATTAATTCTTCTTTCATTCTCTCCATTCGCTCCTTATTGTCCTCCATCATTTTACCATACCTTCCCATCTCTTCCGTATTCTGTTTTACTATTCTTATATGTTCTTCCATCCTGGCTATCATGTCTTTATTTAATTTATTAATCTTATCACTTTCCTTCTTCCTTTCACTTTCCATCATACCTTCATCTGCTTCCTTCTCCTTACTTTCTCCATTCTTACTCTCTTCCGATTCCTTCACTAGCACATACATTCTTTCAATAGCCTCCACAACTTCCAGTTTAATCTCACTTTTTAAATTGCGGCTGTTATTTAAGTATAGCTTGGCCCTTGTAAGACAGGCTTTGGCCTCGGTCAATCTATTTTTATATATTATAGTTGCCTTTGGCGATCTATCTGTCGCGAGCCTAAGCTTGATCGCTCCGCTTTTCTCAACTATTTTTAGTTTAGCTTGCTCCCCTTGCTTTTCTACTGTTAATTTCTTTTTTGTACCAGGGGGCGATTTACTACTTGCTTCTATTTCACCTATACTCTTTCTCACCGTGCCTGCAGTCACCTCGATGCTGAACGTTTCATTGCTAGTCCCCGGTTTATCTAATAGCCCACTCTGTGGGGACTTCATTATTTCTTTACTACTCTTTTTTGTTGGAGTTCTCATTCCCAACATATTGCTTTTAAGGGATTTGTCAATTAATTCTTATAATCTAATATTTATATAAGTTGCAATTAATTCTCCAAGCGGCAGGTGTAAAATGCCTGCCGTAGTCAACTTATTCTACTTCGGTGTAGAGTGCCTTGTCTACTTATCCTAGGTCCACTGGTCAAAAGACACAGTGGACGTCAATACAATATAACTCTATGCCTATTTGTTAAAATACAAAATAGGCGTCAGACAATACAACACACAATTCGTCAATAATAATAAAATCCAATAAATAATTACTCAATAATTAACGATAAGAATAATAATCAATAATTATACACTAATTAAGGCTAAAATTTTCCTTGGTAGTGGTGTAAAAGGCCAGCTACCTTGTCCAACTATCTGAGTGGATGCTCCGGGCAGAGGTGTATAGGGCCTACTAACCCAGTACACCCAGTCCCGAGATCAAAAACTCAGTCTCATATATGGGCTATCTAACACTAATTTTAGTTCTTTAAACTCTTATCAATATTAGGAGTAATTTGCTCCTAGAGAACGTAAACAGTGTGATGAATACTACACTACACGTTTTTCGTAATTTCAAATGAAATTTTGGGGGCCTATTCTCCAGGTTTTTGGGTTCTTTGAGTTCGTATTTATTTGTCTCTTAGTTTGAAACTATTTTATCAACTACCTAAAAACGTTTATACCTTGTTTTTAGGGTTAATTCTGACTATTTTCAAAAACCAACCTCAACTTAAACCGCACGTGGTAACTTTGTCTGCCTTATATCTCATATATTTTTAAAACTATATTAACAAAATTTTCAGAGCTTACTATTTATGATTCCCTTAAAGTCAGCTAATATTTATTTCCTGGATTGTGGTTCTCCCGGCTGCTCCAGGAGCCGTGCAACCTTATCGCCACGCCGTTGGTCACGTTTTCCGCAGTTTTGCGGCGAAACCGCAAGCCCTTTCCTAATGCTTGCGGTCTCAACCTATTATTAGTTGTGTCACTTTGCCAATCACTTTTTATTTTTCACTCTAGGTGCCTTCGTTAACGAGATGGCACCACGTGCTTAAAAATGAGTATTTGCGTACTTAGTGTTAATGTAATTGTGTATTAATATGTGGGTAATTATATAAAAAATGCATATTATAAAGTTCAAAGTTAGGTTTGTGACACATCGAGACACAAACAAACAAAAAGGTAATTTAGAAGACGTAAGTGACAATCTAAAATTGATATGCAGTCAATCCTTCTTCAAGAAGATAAGGTCGGTTTCATTTCTAATTTCCACACGTGGTTGTCCTTCAGACTTCCTCATATAAATTCGGCCATTGTAAGTCCAGGTATAATTGTATCCTAAGGTTCTTGCCCGATCACGAGCCATTGCGAACCAAGAAGCTGTATGCTTCTTCGTTTTGTAAGTGAGTCCCTCTGATACATGGTATCTGATATCTGATACATGGTGATGGTAAGCCTGTCGTGAACATAAACAAACACCACATGCGGCCCGACACTCGGGAAGCCCTGGCAGCGACGTCACCATCGGGGGTGTGGCCTGCCGGTTGGATACACAGCGCGCCGACACTCGCGGGAGAAAAACAATAACATCGGTCGCGCGCGCAATTTATTTATAACAATTACCTGTCGTGTAAAATATAAAATACGTTTGTCCGTTAAGGTGTATTTTATTTAAATACATAGCAGTAAGTAGTAGTTAGTGACCACATTGGTGACCCCGACGTGATCGCACAGCGTAAGAATGTCTTCGGAGGATAACAAAAGCACAACCAAATTTGAAAATGATTCGTCGGTTGAACGTGTGTCATTGCGCTTACCTCCCTTTTGGATGGACGACCCAGAAATTTGGTTCGCACAGGTTGAAGCACAGTTCGAAATTGCTGGAACCAAGTCTGACTCGACCAAATTCTACACGGTTCATCAACAACTAGACCAGAATATTGCAAAAGAAGTACGAGATGTAATCACCAACTCTCCCAAATCTGAAAAGTACGAGAAGCTGAAGCAAGAAATTATTAAACGCCATTTCTCGCGAGCAACGGATACGACAACTACTCACACACGAAGAACTTGGTGATCGAAAACCTTCACAGTTCCTGCGTCATTTACGAACTCTAGCGGACAGTGGCATCAGCGACGAGTTTCTAAGAAGTTTGTGGGCAAGTCGTCTTCCAACCAATGTGCAAGCCATCATAGCATCTCAGACCAACATTTCTCTCGATAATGTTGCCGAGTTAGCGGATAAAATTTGTCAGGTCACACCTTCTACATCATACCAAGTCGCAAGTACCTCGGCGATTACATCATTTGAGGGTATGTTGCAAAAAATGGAGGAGATGATTGCTTCACGAGTTCAAGCCGAGATAACTGCCTAAATTGCACAACTTAATTTGCGAGAAGGTCGTAGCAGATTTGCCGATAGGAATCGAGGTAGGTCAAGAAGCAGAAGTTATCGTCGAACTCGAAGCAGAACTCCGGAAGTGTGCTGGTACCACAACACCTTTGGTAACAAAGCAAGGAAATGTGTGCCTCCGTGTTCTTTCAAGTCGGAAAACAACCGCGACAGTCAATAGAGGCGGCAAACGACTGTCACAAAGCTACTAGCCGCCTATTTGTTACAGACGTAAAAACTAAATTCCAATTTTTAATAGATACCGGATCGGATGTTTGTGTGCTACCACGACGTTTTCTCCGTGAGTATAAAAAACCTACATGTTATAATTTAACAGCAGCAAATGGGAGTGTGATACATACTTACGGTACTATTAAAATGCATTTAGACTGGTTTGAGGCGAGATTTTACATGGAATTTCTTAGTAGCAGGTGTAGACAAACCAATTATAGGGGCCGACTTTATGTCGCATTATAATTTGTTGGTAGATTGCAAAAACAAACGTCTACTCGATAATGTGACTTCTTTGTTTACGCCAGGGGTGGTCAAGCCATGTACCGTACAAAGTATTAAATCAATTTCTAGTAACAGTAAATATCACGAATTATTATCTCAGTTTCCTACTTTGACCAAACCATCGGGTACAACAAGGGAAATAAAACACACAACTGTGCATTACATACGTACCACTCCAGGACCGCCAGTTTTTGCCGACCTCGTTGTCTCGCACCTGATCGATTAAAAATTGCTAAAGCTCAGTTCGATGACATGTTGCAGGGCGGTACAGCTCGCCGGTCGGATTCACCATGGGCCTCTGCACTTCATCTGGTGCCTAAAAAAGGAGACGATTGGAGACCCTGCGGGGACTACCGCGCGCTGAATGCACGCACGTACAGTTCCCGATCGCTACCCTATCCGCCATATTGAAGATTATGCTCACAGACATGCTGGATGTACTGTGTTCTCAAGGCTAGATTTAATAAAAGCTTACAATCAGATAACGCTCTATGCACCAGATATTCCGAAGACTGCGATCACTACTCCATTTGGACTCTTCGAATTCCCTTGTATGTCGTTTGGCTTACGCAATGCAGCTCAGTCGTTTCAAAGATTCATGGACGAAGTGCTGCGAGGCTTAGATTTTTGTTATTGCTTTATTGATGATATTCTTGTGTATTCTCCAGATCACAGCACTCATCACGAACACCTGCAGCAGCTTTTCGAGCGACTGAGCCATTACGGGATATTGCTGAATGAGACCAAGTGCATTTTCGGACAGAGTGAGGTTACTTTTCTCGGCTATAAAGTCTCAAATGAAGGAACGAGACCCCTGGAGAGTAAGGTGCAAGCGATCAAGGAATTTCCCCCACCAACTACAGCAAAGGGCTTGCGTCGATTCCTTGGTATGATTAACTTTTATAGACGTTTCTTACCACATGCAGCAGAAGACCAAGCAACACTCCATGCAATGCTGGCCAGTCCATCTATCAAAGGTTCTACAATCTTGAACTGGACTCCAGAACTACTACAAGCCTTCGAAAAGTGTAAGTCCAGTCTGTCTAAAATCACTTTGCTTTCACACCCTATTCATGATGCACAGCTTGCGCTTATTACAGATGCTTCTAACTCAGCTTTAGGTGCAGTTTTGTAACAGCAGATTAGAAACAGCTGGCAACCACTAGCTTTCTTTTCAAAAAAAATGAACAAAGCTCAAATACAATATAGCGCTTATGATAGGGAGCTTCTAGCTATTTATGAGAGTGTCAAACACTTTAGACACATGCTTGAAGGCCGCCATTTTGTAATATACACAGACCATAAGCCCATAACATTCGCTTTTCAAAAGAAAGATCCGCTCATGTTCACCTCGCCAGTTTAATTACCTAGATTTAATATCTCAATTCACTACAGACATCCAGCACATTTCAGGGAAGGACAACTTAGCTGCAGATACTTTGTCTAGGATAGAAGCCATTTCAGTACCACCAAACTTTGAAACACTAGCAAATTATCAAAGCAAAGACCCTGAATTAAAACGCTTTTTGTCACTGAGTACCTCCTTGAAATTAGAACAGATTCCTGTACCAGGCACTGATGTCTCATTATTTTGCGACGTGTCAACTAAAAAACCACGACCTTTTGTGCCAATAGAGTTGCGAAAGCAAATATTTGATACCGTACATACATTAAGCCACCCAGGAGTAAAAACAACAATAAAGATGGTTACAGATAGATTCGTTTGGCCCTCAATACGAAAACATTGTCGTATTTGGGTACAAACCTGTGAAAAATGTCAACGTTCAAAGGTTTACAGGCATACAACAGCACCTTTAGGTAACTTCCAACTGTCAGGTTCAAGGTTCTCACACATTCACATTGACCTAATAGGCCCTTTACCACCGTCGTCTGACTATAAATACTGTCTGACAATGATAGACCGTTTCACTCGCTGGCCTGAAGTGAAACCGCTGTATAATATCTCTGCGGAAACTGTAGCGAAGGAATTCTATGAGACCTGGATTACTAGGTTTGGTTGTCCACAAGTTGTCACTACAGACCAAGGTCGACAATTCACTTCTGAGCTTGTCAGACAGTTAGCCAAACTCTGCGGTATCCAGCTACGCCACACCACTGTTTACCACCCAGCTGCAAATGGCATGATCGAGAGGCTACACAGAACCCTCAAGGCTGCGATCATGGCTCACGACCAAACCAGATGGACAGACGTTCTTCCAAGCGTACTGCTTGGACTCAGAACAGCGTGGAAGTCAGATCTACAATGTTCAGCAGCAGAAATGGTGTACGGTGAGGCACTGACGCTCCCTGGTGAGTTTTTACAACCTGTTTCACCTAACAAAATACAGCCTGTTAGCTTCGTCACAGACCTTAGACAACATATATTACAGATTAAGCCTGTACCTGCTTCACGACACTGTACGAAATCCATTTTCATACATAAAGATCTGAAAAATTCAGAATATGTGTTCCTTCGCAAGGACATGATGAGAGGTGCACTGGAGGCGCCATACACAGGCCCTGTAAAGGTCATAAAAATGACTGACAAAACTGTTACTGTCGACTTGCCCAGAGGACCAGTTACAGTTTCTATTGACCGAGTGAAGCCGGCTTATATGCTGCGAAATCCAGAAACCGCATCAAATTTTTCAGCGTCTTCTCGTGTCACCAAGACAACACGATCTGGACGCAGAGTTAATTTTCCGCAATGTTTTTCCCCAGGACAATAACTCCACGGGGGGTGATGTGGTGAACATAAACAAACACCACATGCGGCCCGACACTCGGGAAGCCCTGGCAGCGAGCGACCTCACCATCGGGGGTGTGGCCTGCCGGTTGGATACACAGCGCGCCGACACTCGCGGGAGAAAAACAATAACATCGGTCGCGCGCGCAATTTATTTATAACAATTACCTGTCGTGTAAAATATAAAATACGTTTGTCCGTTAAGGTGTATTTTATTTAAATACATAGCAGTAAGTAGTAGTTAGTGACCACAAGCCCATATCAGTCGATGATAGTTTATTGATATTAGTTTTGTTGAACTCTTTAACGTTGCTAATAAATTTATTTTTGGTTAAAACAGAAGTGAATTCCGTCACCACTGTTGTTGGACCCGCCTTAGGTTTAGTTCTATATATATCTTTAATATCACGTTGTCCAATGTCAACCATTATAGTATTACAAGTTTTTTTAATAAGACTGCTAAGGTCTTGCTGTGTCTCCGCCTTATTCTGTTGCGTTGACTTAGGTAAGTTGCGAAACTCGATGACTGTGAACTTAAGCTTTTTTTCTAAGTCTTCTACTCTATTCTCAAGGGAAGAAATATAATTTAGGTTTTCTTTGCGTTCGCGCTCCATGTCAATTAATTTATTTTTCATGTCCTCGAATTGCAAGGACATGAAATGGATCGATTTTTTAAGTTTAGAGCTAGTAGCTTGAATATTCGAGTTTTGCTCTTTTAGTATTGCCATATCAGCGCATAAGGAGGTAAGAGTTCGCTCTTAGTCTTTTTTCCAGTCAGTTAACATTGCAAGTAGCCCTTGTTTCAGAGAACTGTCTGTATTGTCGCCTTGGTTTAGGTCGTCATTGCGAGGTCTCTTTTGCCTATGCATTATATAACTTAACGCATTTTCAGGGTTGAGGTTCGATATATCACTTTCCGAAGAAACATGTTGTACTCTGTTACTGGGCGTCGACAAAGCCGAGGAAGGTGGTGTCCTGTGAGTCTTTGACATTTTCTTCGAGACAAATTTAAGTTCGCGGTTTATGTGGTTTACTTTACCAGTGTATGTTAGTCTCCTTACGCTAGGTGGTTGTACGTCCAGACAGGTCACGCTCGGTTGGTCTTTCAAAACAAAAGATACGTCGGTGCCGCAGCCGCAGTCCGCAGTACGAGGTCGATCAAAGTATTGTTGTCGTAGTTGTTTGTCCTTTTCCAGCGTACAGGTAACACTAGCACTATACTTGCACCTCCGTTATGTCAACCTTGTACATCACTCCACCAATTATGAATTAATTTATTTAAAATTTAGTGAAAATAAGAATTACCGAGTACGTGGACACGTCTAATCACTGTCGCGGTCTAAGGGGGAATTAGTATTGCCAGTAAATGAAAATTAACCATTATAGGGGGTAAAAACCAGTCGAACTTTTTATATTTTAATACAATAATTGTGTAATTAATACTTGGCCACTGAAATGATTAATGCAAAGAATAAAAATAAAAACATTTAAGTCGAAATTTTTATATTTTAATACAATAATTGTGATCTATCTCATGCTCTAGAGGACGAACTCCATCAATTATTCGATTACCAGAACTGTCAAAATCTTCATTGTCAGAGTCACTGCTTTTGCTTTCACTATCGCTAGCCAAACTAATAATGAACGGTTCGTCTAAATACGTATCTTTTACTCTGTATTCGTTTTCAATTTTTTTTACATGATCGCAATGTTTTTTCCATTCTGTGACCGATATTCTGTCGAAGGCTTCTGTAATCATCTGGGGCATTTCAGTACTTGATTTTTCAATATTCTTTTCTGCTACATTCCGTTTCATTGAGCTCCAAATCATTTCAATTGGGTTCACTGTGAAGTGATAAGGTGGCAATCTTATCACCGCGTGTCCACTATCTTTCATCAATTTATCAATTCCGTATTCTGGCGCCGGTTTGTGCCTTTTGATAAGTTCGTAAAGCTGTGGTTTTGTAAAACTTTCGTGGAATGCCACGTTCTTTTCAGTAAGCCATTGTTGCATTTCCGCTTTTCTAGAATTTGTATTTGGACACTTGGTCGTGCAAATATTGTGATATGGAGCATTATCCATTATGATTAATGACTCCTGTTCCAAATTTGGGAGCAACTTGTCAGTCACCCATTTTTAAAAATTGGTGTTATTCATCTCGTCATGATAATCACCACTTTTTTTGTTTGATTTGAAAACGAGTAAAGCATTATTGACAAAACCTGCTTCTCCTCCTCCATTGACGATTATATATCTATTTCCTTTACAAATTGGGTTCAGAACACCATAATCGTCATTACTTTGCCAACATTGTCCAGTTGTGTGCGAAGTGTGAATATTTCGTCTAAATAAACTACAGGTTTCTTTTTGTCACTGCATTCATTTTCTTTAATTTTTTGCAAATAAGTCGCCTTCCATGCTGATATACCATTACGTTCAATAAGAACTTTTCTATTAGATTGGGTCTTCTTGTATCGAAATCATATTTTATGTAATATTTTGCGTAGGGTCTCTCGGCTCCCTTTAAAATCAATTTCTTCTCGAAGAACATTGAGTAACTTCGGTATAGTGGGAATTTCTTTTCTGAGTAGAATTCGTGAATTTTTCTTCTTATGACACCTAGATCAAAGTCGTCAACTTCTATCTTTCCTTTTGTTCTTTTTCTTTTTTTCCCAGGAGTAGAAAGTTGTCCTTGTTTCATCCGCCCGTTTCTTTTCATTTACCATTCGTCGCATCGACCTTTCACTGACACCTGTAATCAAAAACATAAATGAGTATAGCTTCCATTTAATATTTGTGACAATGACTGACCTACAAATCTGGCATCTACAAACTGAGTGACCGATAGATCTTTCCGCTAGATTTTTTACTTTTATTAAGTGATATCATGTATCCTATTTTGAATAAATAATTTTAATTTGAACTACATAAAATCAAGTAAATACGTAGAAAACAAAATATTTTTAGTGGGTTAGGAAAACCATCGTATAATAAATTGTTTTTTTTACATACGCTGGTATAACCATAGATGCACCGATTCACGGATTCAAATATAAGAACTCTATTGTAGTGTCAGGAAAACGATGAAACAATTTAAAAACAAAATTATTTTAGTTGTAAATTATTGTAAACAAAAAAAAATTTTTTTCCCTATCCATTCATGTCCCACTGCTGTTTGTTTGTTCAAAACATTGTTTTAAATAGCTTTCAACTTTTTTTTACTATTTCATTTATTTATTTATTGGGTTTAGTTTAGACCCGGCAATCTGGTGTTATCCCTATATAAGCTGGTAATACTAACCTGTAGCGGCAGCAACTCGTTCATATGCTTTTTCGAATGGTATTATTGGCGCTTGCTGGCGTTTTTCTTCATTCATAAAAGAAAGAACTAATAAAACAATGTTTCTGGCATCGCTTTTTAATGCTCCAAGCATGATATATGTTGATAAAAACCACAAAACACAAATAAAACACAAAGGAAGTCCGCACGTACAATTACAAACAAGGTAACAACTGACAATGACATTTCAAAATGGCGACGTTTAGTTCCAGTTCGGCCGCCGGCCAAGAAAAGTTCGTGGCACTGTAATAGTCTGTGTTCAGTACTCTAGCTCTAGCCAGTGATGTCAACTTATCAACTTTATAGCTAGATCTAGCTATTTTTTGGTGCCAGGCAGCTACAGTGTAATGAAACTTGTAGCTAAATTTTTTAGCTACTTTTTCTAGCAACTTTTCACATTACGTGAATATATTCGAGAGTTAGTAATATGGCACCGTGTCTTGAAAGATAAAATTAAACGTGGCCGTGGCACTATGGTATGTATCGACGGTCGGTAATTCCCCCATTTCATTTCTTCATTCAAACCACTGATTTGTCTGAGCTACCTGTGTTCTGCTTTGTCTTGTTTTATCCATTAAAATGAATGCTGTTTTAATATTTTGTGGTAATAGAATTATCTGTGAAATCGGAAATTGAACAAAAACATTGTTTCATGATTTTATTTCAAATTTTTGAGCAATTTTTGGATTTACCATGTTAATTACGTCATAAATATATATATATATATATGAATATATCCACATATATATATACCTATATATATATATATATGTATGTAGTATGTATATAGAATCATTAAAATCAAATCTAACTATAATATTAAAAACAAGTTCTATATAAAATGCACGGCGAGTTTCTAAAAAATCTACAATAGAAGAATATGATGTCTGGTATAGTATGTTCAGGTATGTTTGGATTTGTTTTTAAATGTTTCGAATAAACTTTTTTTGGAAAATATATATAAAACATTTAGGAAACGAACTTTTCTAAATTGGCTTGGAGTCTGGGTGTTACTGGGAACTCCCCCAGAGTTCATTGTGTGGTACCCATAGTACAAGCTTACTGCTTAGTTTGGGGTCACACAATCTTGTGTCTGGAGTATTATTATTATTTTTGAAATTAAAATCTTTTTTATTGAAAAAAGTGTTGTGGCTCAATTCCCCGCAATTCCCCATACATTTTATTCCTTAATTTCTTCCCGCAAATTTATAAAATTCTCCATGGGTCGGCAACACTGCTACCTACAATGTAATATTAATGTAGCTACTTCTAGCAGCTTTTTTGGGTAAAAAAATCTGGTAATCAGCAACTTTTTGCAAGACGCCTAGCTACTGGCTAAAGTTAGGACTAAAGGTAACAGTTGGCAACACTGGCTCTAGCTCTAGCTTGCTAGAAATATTTAATCGCGTAGTATCACTTAATAGTCTGTGATTTAATCTGAACACTACTCCAAAGAGAATGTAATATTACTACGTAATAAGAGTCGGGACTTTCATAGAGCTAAATAGACTCCAAATGTCAAAAAAAGGTACCCAAAATAGACAATCTCACGACTATAAAACAATTAGCTATACCAACATAAAGAACAATATAGAGACGTACCGCCTTTCATTCAAATTTATCGATATCGATTATAATTAGCGCGACATGCGATACCAGAAATTAACAATGTAAACACTGGTTTTGTTTAAGCACCACTTAAACAAAACCAGTGACACCAGTTTGTGATGTCTATTTAATAAAAATATGTATGAAATGAAATATTTATTTCATAAATTCGTGGCGGTGTACATGCAAGCATATGTAACGCTACGGCCGGTTTTAGTATGCTCCTTTGCTCTAGAAACCTTTCTTCTTCACCCTGCCACTTTGATAAGTTCTTGACCAGTTTCTTCTTTTGAGGACTAACGGTCGACTTTCAGTTTTGTTTTTTTTTGCTGCAGGTTTTTTTCTCAAAACTGTAAACAAAGAACTATTAGAAAATATTTAATTAATAAGTTTTAAGAAGTTCTTTAAAGTCAGTCAAATCAATTTATTCAAGTAAACACAAGTGCAAGGTGTTTTTAACGTCAAATTAAGTAAATATAATAACAAGTCGAAAAAAACCAGTACACTGAAAAGAACCGATAAGAAACCCAATCAGGTCATATTTTCAATATTTTAAAATAGGCAAACTTAAAATACAAATTCAGAAAGCTTCCCTCAAAAGTATTACGAAAATCCTAACAGTTTGTCATCCGAAAGTGGTTTAGCAGTTAATCTCATTTTTTTCTCTTTAAATTTTTGTCAATAAAATACTCTTCGTGTACAAATTTTAATTTGTGGAGTTTTTCGATTGGTATTTATGTCCTCGTTTTGTGATTTTCACAAATTTTTTATATCTAAAAAATAAAAACATCGATATCGACATTCATAAATCGTGCGGACATTGGGCGGAGTAGACGTGTGCTACAATTTTATTTAAAATAAAAAATAACTAACCATTCAAAGTTATACTCTATTGACATACGTATAGCTTCCCATTTGGAAAAGAAAACTCAAAGTAATTATCACCTTTAGTGCCACTTACTTGAGGTCCTGCAAACAATAGCCGGCAGTGGAAGCGATCTACAAGGCGAGGAAAAGAGATAGTTGCATTTTTCGTCGCACAACGCACGCACGGTGCTGGTGAGTGATTCATTTTGTTGACTCATACTCCACGTATCGTACGGATCACGAATTGGACTCATTACTTTGAGGTATAGGTATAACCGAGTCGGAAGTAAATAAACAATGAACGTAATGCGCTCACCGACTGATAGCGGCGGTGGCTCGCAACCTGACCTTTCTAAGATCAATACAGTCTCAAATTACCTTCCGAAAAAGAAAATCACCCGAAAATGAGTGTGACTGCAAACAGAAAATGTTGGGGATACGCAAAGAATTAACACATATCACCAGTGTCTTGGAGAAGTTTTTAGAAAAAAACGAACAGTCTATGAACATAATGCGTGAAAATATATCAGACATTATGATCCAGATCTCTGATGTTAAGTCTTTCGTCTCAAATATCATAGAGGAACAGAATAATATAAAAACTCAAGTAACTTCACTGAATAAAAAAATTTCCCTTGGAGAAAATCGAATTAGTTCGCTAGAATCTGATTTTGCTAAATTAAAAAACGATCCCTCAACGGCCTTATCAACAAAAACTCAGTCTCAATTACGTAGCAATGAACAAATTATGTACGAACTACATGAACGTAACATTAGAGCAAAGAATATTATTATTACTGGCATAACTGAACAAAATCACGCAAATACAGAAGAACAGCGTCAAAATGATGAAAGAGAAGTTTCTAACGTTATTTCTGGCATCATAGAAGATTGCCCGAAACCAATTAAGATTTTCAGACTAGGTAAACCCACTCCGAACAAAAACCGCTCAATTAAAGTCTGTTTCAACAACCAAGATATTGCCAAACAAATCCTCCGCAACAAAGGTAAAGTACCCAGTACTATTAAAATATTCTCAGATCAAACCCCAGCTCAGCAAAGTTCCTCTCTGACCTAAGAGTAGAAATGGCTGCCCAACAACAGAATGGAGAAAATGATCTTATAATCAAGTATATAAAAGGTGTCCCTAAAATTATCAACTCATCACTCTCAACATCACAAAAAAACTAGCAAGAAACCCTACAATACGTCAGGTTGCGATACAAGGAAACATATCATACCAAGCAATCAATAACTATCAAGACCTATGCACAAACCCCTCAAGACTAACATTCTTCTACACTAATATACGAAGCATCTGCAAAAAAGGAAAACTTGATGAATTAAAATGTATATTACAATCAATACCAAATAAGATACACGTGATTTTGATAACTGAAACCTGGATTAAAAGTGATGACCAGGCCAACGCATTACAACTAGCAAATTATACTCATTATTATAGCTATAGAACGGACAAGACAGGTGGCGGTGTTTCGGCATATATACATAACGACTTAAACCATGGTCTGGTAGAATCAATTTATAGAGGAGGCAACAATTTCTTATGGATAAGACTGGAAAAATCTGCACTTGATATAGGTGTAGTGTATAATCCTGGAGACACCAAATTTGGGAACTTTTTAGAAGACTACAGCTCACAACTACACCAGCATAACAGAGCACTAATTTTTGGCGATTTTAACATAGATTTATTAAGCACAAACAACAAAAAAACTATAATGTATGAACAAATGGTACAAGAAAGTGGATATAAAATACTTAATAACAGAAACAAAAAGTTCTGTACAAGAGAAACTGCTACGACTAAAAGTACAATCAACCATATCTGTTCTAATCTGAAAACTAACCATTTCCACATAACAGTTATAGATTCCTCACTGTCTGACCACAAGCAAATAAACGTGGAGTACAAAAAAGTTAAGGTAAAAAAAAAGAACGTATAAAATATGAAGCTATTGATTACGATAGTCTCTATAAATCAGTAGAAAAAACAATCTTTAAGGAAAAAGAATTAACTTACCTTGAACTTGTAACCTCCATAAAGCTACAACTTGAAAAAAATAAAATCACCAAAACCAAGATTCTTAATTTACCACGAGAAGACTGGATAGATAAGGATATTATATTTGGAATAAAGGAAAGAAACGAAATATGGTCAAAACTAAAACAGGACGCAAGTAATGAACGCTTACAAATTTTTTACAGATTTTAATAAGAAAAGAGACATGGTACACAATATGATTAGAACTACAAAAGAAAAATACTACCATAAGCAGTTTAACAAATGTAACAAGAAACCGAAAAAAATGTGGAGTTTAATAAATACATTATCTAGTAATAAATTAAAAACTAGTTGTGCTCCCACAAATCTTTTAATGGACTCAAAAACTATTACAGACCCATTTGAAATATGTCAGGCGTTTAATAAATTCTTTTCTACTGTAGGGACACACTTGGCCAACGAAATTCCTCAAAAATTCCATAATTGTAATAATTGCTTCCAAACCTTTCAACCTCTAAACCCACAGGGACTAAATAGCTTAGAACCATGCTCTGTAGACGAAGTAAACAAAATTATAGATAAACTAGATTCTAATTCAAGTACAGGAATAGACAGCATAAACACAAAAGTCATTAAGCGCTTAAAAGATTTACTGTCGGAGAACCTTACTTCATGCTTCAATGAATTGTTACGTGAGGGCACATTTCCCGATAGCTTAAAAATAGCTAAAGTAAGTCCCATCTACAAATCTGGCGTAAAAACAGACCCAAGCAATTACCGGTCTATCTCGGTCCTGCCTGTGCTTTTGTATGCACGCCTGGAAAAATATCTCTCTTCAATTGACTTTCTATTTAAACGACAATATGGATTCAGACCCAAGTCAAGTACTCTCTCAGCCACAATTGATTTAGTTACAAAAATTAAAGACAACATTGATAAAAAAAATGTGGTTCTAGGCGTGTACATTGATTTGAAAAAGGCATTTGACACCGTTAGTCACAAATTGCTCCTACACAAACTTCATAAAATCGGCGTCACTGGACAAGCATTGGAAATGATCAAGTCATATCTTACAAACAGACAACAAGTTGTCAAACTGGATGGAATTCAAAGTGATCTTCAATCGATCACCTACGGTGTTCCGCAGGGCTCAATCTTGGGACCTTTATTATTTCTCATTTATGTAAATAACATGCACGAGTTGGGTCTTAATGGTGAGATTACCTTATATGCGGATGACACCTGTCTTTTTTACTTCGGACCAAAGATAGATGAAATCATTAAATCAGCACAAGAAGACTTGAATGCCCTCTACTCATGGTTTCAAAGCAATTTGTTGACAATAAATATTTCAAAACTTGTTACATAATTTTCAAAGCAAAAAATAAAATACTCCAACCACATTTACCTCTGAAAATAAATAACATACTATTACAAGAAAAAAAGTATGAAAAATATCTCGGTTTAAGGATGGATTGTAAATTTTTATGGACCGCTCAGATAGAATATATTAAATCAAGACTTTCCTCTTTAATCGGTTCACTCCGCCACATTATAGGATGTCTTCCTCGTAAAGTACGGCTAACAATTTACAACTCCTTAATAAAACCACATCTATTATATCTTGTTGAAATATGGGGAAGTGCCTCTAAAACAAACTTAGCTGAACTACAGAGAAAACAAAACAGACTAATTAAACTATTATTTCATTACCCGATACGGACACCCACCGATAAAATCTACAAAGAAACTAAACTTATGAACATAAAACAACTTTGTATTTATCACACATGTATACTCGTTAAAAAAATATTAAATAGAACAATACATACAGACATCACATTAACAAAAAATAGAAAAATGACAATAACGTTTGAGGGAGTACAACTATATAATAAATTACCTTCCTATGTTAAAAATGTGGACTCGTTTGGCATCTTCAAGTTAAAACTATATAATCACATAATTAATGATCACTCACTGAAACTTTGACCGTCGATCGGGTTTCCATTTATATGTTTTTGTTTATGTACCTTCTTTTACACAATTTTTTGATGCACGCGTCTATAACTGATTTCAATGTTCGCATGTAAATCAAATAGTTTAGCTTTTAAGGTCTCATGTAAGTGACTATGTCTTAATGAGAATAAAGATTCTTTAAACCTAAATGACTTACATACGTGACGTACATGATCGTAAAAAACGTATGATATTTTCTTCTGATTTATAAGGGGTCTACTTAAACTGGACGGAAACAAATTTTCTATGAATTTATCGATGCACGACCAATATAAAGGACCCTTTATTTTATTTTAACATATTGGTGTAAAATTACTTGCTTGCTCTTCTGGTTGCTTGGTACCTAATATCATTGTCGACAGTATGCCTCTCAAACGAACTCCACCGCCTACGCCGACGCAATCGTCTACAACGTTACAACATTGTTCCTCAGAACCTAATCTAATTAAGTCGGACTCCTGCAATAAGATTCCACCAAATATGCTGTTACGTGGCAAGCGCAAACGCTCAGAAAGCTGCGAGCAACATATGTCTAACTTTATGGCGGAGATGAGACAGCTGTTTCTGGAACTTAAAGAGTAACAAGAACTCAAACTGAATGAAATCTGTAACAACTTCATGGACTTAAAGAAGCAAATTGGTGACGTATGTTCTTCGGTGGAGTTTCTTTCGAAGCAATATGATGTCCTCAGGGAACGGATTGTTTTCTTAGAATCGGAACGTCAAAGCAATATCCAATTGCATTGCATTAGAGGAAAAAATCGAGAAGTCTGAGCGCGGCACTAGGTCGACATGTTTGGAAATCAGAAATATACCGTCCGTAAATTCTGAAACCAAGGACAACCTAGTGAAGACTACTACTACTATTGCTAATATTCTAGCAGTTCCCATTCAACAGCATAATATTAAGAACGTGTTTCACATTAATACTAAAAATCCAAATTCCAAAACTATCATAGTAGATTTCACTAGTGTATTATTGAAAGAGAAAATTATTACTTCGTTCAAAAAATATAATAAGGAAAATCCTAACCACCGGAGATTTAGCATTTGAAAGTCCCCCTAGACCTGTATTTTTGTCTGAAAACTTAAGTTCCAAAATGAAAAGATTATTTTTCCTGAGTCGCGATTTTGCAAGTTCTAATGATTTTAAATTCTGCTGGGTATCACATGGAAAAATTTTTCTGAGAAAAAAAGAAGGCTCCACATTATTTCGTATCGCTTCTGAAGATGATTTATCTAAACTGAGGGGTCAACAATGACTATTTCTTCTTATTCATAAATTGTATTATTTACTAAGAGATATTGGGTTTTTAATCTCTGTGGTTCAATTTTCTTGTTATGTTGTTCTTATTTTTTATTAACTTTTTATTAGCATGTAATATTGTTATACACTTGTCTCACACTTTTACACTTTTCAATTACACAATTATTTATACTTCTATATCTCATGCTTTGCTTCCAGCTCATATTTTCCCTACTAGGCACAAAAGTTGTCTTGATCATGTCCTACTTAAGAGTCAAATTAAAACTGTAACCTTCATACTAGATTCTCTTATTACTGATCATGCTCCAGTAGTTTTCTCATGTGATCTTAGAATTGATACACGGATGGCAGAGCGCGTCTCAAAAAATATTAACCTTCCAGCAATTGTGTCTCAGTTGCGGGAGGCTGATTTCTCCCCAGCTTTAACCTCTTCTAATGCAGAGCTGGCTGCTTCTATCGTTGTGGAAAGTATCTCTTCTGTGGTTCGAAATAATACGCAACTAAAACTCTTTGTTCAAAAAACCGTATAACCAAACCCTGGATTACGCCTGGTCTTCTACGATGTATTCGACACAGAGACAAGCTGGGATTAAAAGCCAAACGTAATCTTGAAAATGTTGTTCTGAAAGTGTCTTATATTCGCTACAGAAATTTCTGTAATAATTTATTAAAAAAAATCAAAATTAATTACGAACAGCACAGGTTACAAATGGCAAATGGTAATATGAAATCGACCTGGAATATAATCAAACAATTGTCTTTTGTATTTAAAAAGCCATCTAATTCGCACAGCTTACTATCATTCTCAAGTGATCCTAAATCCTCTGTTGACTCTATTAATACATTTTTCGCCAATGTGGCGAATAGCTTCGCCTCTCGCATTCGATCCAATCTCTGTCCAAATTCCTGCCGTGATAATTATAACACTAAAATGAAACCAAATTCAATGGCCTTACTTCATACAGATCCTATGGAACTGGAAAGCGTTATTCTTGGCTTAAGGGACAATTGTGCTGTAGGCTGGGATGGTATTCCCGTATCGGTAATTAAGGCAGCTAGACATATCTTCATACCTATCCTCGTTCATGTCTTCAATCTTTGTTTGGAGTCCGGTACTTTCCCTCGGGTTTTTAAAAGGGCTATTGTTCATCCAATCTATAAAACTGGGAATGTAAAATGCATCAATAATTACAGACCTATCTCGGTTCTTACTACGTTATCTAAAATATTTGAAAAAATTTTAAATAATAGACTAACAAAATTTTTCAACACAATATTTTATCTAAAAATCAGTTTGGTTTTAGAAGTGGTAGATCTACCGTTGACGCAGTAATCGAATTTACCGACACTATAATCAAATCTATTGACACTAAACGTAAGACTATGGGTATTTTTTTGGATCTGTCTAAGGCATTTGATACTGTATCTATTCCCATATTGCTATCAAAGTTGGGACATATAGGTGTAAGAGGTGCCGCTTGGGGTATTTTTAAAGATTACTTATGTAATCGCTCTCAGAGTGTGATAATTGATGATTATATTAGTCAGGAAGAACCGCTCACTTGTGGTGTTCCCCAAGGTAGCGTCCTCGGACCCACTCTATTTCTTGTTTATATAAATGAGCTCTGTGATCTTTGTCTTTCAAATTGTAAAATATATTCCTATGCCGATGACACTGTACTTGTTATTTCGGGTCATAGTTGGTCTGAATTAAAAAATTATGCGGAGAGTGCACTTCAGTCTGTGATGAATTGGTTAAATCTAAATTTACTTACATTGAATGTTGATAAAACCAAATTTATTACTTTCACACTAAAATCATCAAATCAACCTCCATCTTCTTTTACTATTACGGCTCATAGTTGTTGTGTCCCCTGCAACACGATTTGCAATTGTGGTCAGATTGTTCGATCCAAATCCATTAAATATCTTGGAGTAATAATTGACCACACGGTCTCTTGGCACTTACATGTGGAATCCCTTGTATGTCGAATTCGTAAACTAGTTTAACATTTTTAAAAATCTCAAAGACGTTGCTAACATAAGTGTCTTAAAGATGGTTTACTATGCCTTAGCTCTATCAGTTTTGTCTTATTGTATAGCTGCTTGGGGTGGATGTACGAATACTTTAATGTTGTGTCTGTAGAGAGTGCAGAGATCTTTACTAAAAGTTATCATATTAAAACCAACCCGGTATCCCACCAAAGCTTTGTTGGACCATTTAAATGTTCTCTCTGTTCGTCAATTATACATCTTCAGACTATTACTCGTAAGCATTCTCTGATAGGCTTTGATCTTAACATTAGCATAACAAAGCGTAGATCTGACAGGGTGTGTGTACTTCTGTATGTAATAAATAGAAAACTGGATATTTATGCATTAAAGCTAAACAATGTAAAAGAGTGACTTCGAAGTGGTTAACGTCGTTATCATATGAGGACACAGAAAAGCTTGTAAATGTTAGCGAATAATTACTTTTTATTCATATAACGCACGCACGTACACACTCACACGCTCACATACACACGCACACACACACACACACACACACACACACACACACACACACATACACACACACACACACACTCACTCACATACACACACACACACACATACAACCTCACTCTCTCGTTTACACTCGCAGACACATACACAGTATATGTTTTCTTCCATTGCTACCCTCTTTTTATTTGTTAGTAAATTCGTACTTAATTATCTCTTCTTTTTTGTAATTTTTCTGTAATTTTTTAGGAACTTAATTATTGCGTATTCCTTGAAGCTAGGGGTGGGCGTTGTCAACTGCGACACAGTCTGTGGACTAGTGCAGTTGTCATCGTTACATCTGATGTCGTGTAATGTATACTTAGTTCATGTAAAATAAATAAATAAATAAAAATAAATAAATAAATGTACCATTCCACACTATTTTTAATGAACGAAAGTTATACTCAAAACTAAAATTATGAAATTTTATCCCGATAGCAAGCATTGGGACTGATGAATTAGTTAATATTCTACTCACCGAACTTTATCCAGAGAATATCTCGCCATAAAATATTTTAAAATGTCGTCATTTGTTTTAATTTTCAACCACATTATATTTTCGGTACTTCATGTTTGTTTAGCCACTAAATACATACTAAATATTGCAAAGTTCTGCCAGAAGTTATAGTTACCCAAATATTGCTAAAAATAGTTAATTTTGTAATAAATTGGGCAATGAAACATTTACGCTGTTGAAGCAAATAAATTGTGTCGTGACAGATGACACTTTATCAAAGACAAATATATAAGTCTCTTTAATCTGGACAATGCATTGGAAAACATACTTGATCCGAGATAAAACACAAAAAAATAGCTCTGTTCCGTACATAATTTTTTTTTGTTTGAAGTTGCGACAGACTCCGACAGACTCGTGAGTATAGTGTTCTGTGGACAGACTGTACTACTCTACTGTATTAGTTTTGTATTTTAATTTTTATATTTAAAAAAAATCATATTTTTAATGTTACAAAAGCTTATTCACTTTTATGATTTTATTTTTCCACATAAATACAATTATTATGTGGTTTTTCAGTTCCATTAGTTCTGTTTTTATTGTATTGTTCTTTTGTGGCATCGTTAATAATTATGCTGTTGCAGAAATCATTACTGCCTCTTTGATTGGAGGTGCTATTCTAGGGAGTGGTTTATTTAAATGGGACTATATAAAACAAAATACTTACTGTCGTTATGCGGAGTGCTGTAATACCGATTACATTCCATACGACTTAGACAGTAAGTGAAATAGCTAATCTTAAAATGTTGTAATTTGTTATTGTAATTTATTGTAATAACCTTAATTACTTACTTAAATTTAGCATAAGGAAGGACTTACGTTAGTACGTTTTTTTGAAAAATGTGTTGTACTTATTTAATAATTACATTCACATTTAATGCTATTCGGTAATGCGAATATGTATATTGACATTTATTGATGCGCCAGTGATAAATAACTTTTGAATATTCAAACAGTTTAAATAAATCTAACATCAAATGCGAAGGTGATCGCGAAGCGTAGCTGGCTTCTGACCTAACCGCCAGAAGTCATATTTAGATAGAAAGGGCCTCTACCCAAATATGACTTCTGTATGTAGTCTTCTGTATGACTACTGTATGTAGAGAAACTTTAAATTTTGTGTACTTGTAGTGTCTGCCTTCTATTACAAATACATATCATTGTGTTACCAAAACAATAATCTAAATCTTAGCTTAATTGTAATAACATTAATTATGTAAAATTCTATTTAATTTAGTATACTGAAATAACTTGATGTAAGTCTGTGGACTTCATTCCGATTAGAATAAGTGCTTTTTATTGTTTTACAGAATTGAAACTCTCTTTTTCTCAAAGGATGTTTGGTCAACCATTAGTGACTGAGTTAATAAATGTTCTTAGTGCTCATAAAGAAGCACTGCATAATGAAGATAAAAGTAATAAAAAATCATTAGTAATAAGTTTACATGGCTGGTCCGGAGTTGGCAAAAATTATGCAGTAAACATCATAGCTGAATCTCTCTATAAACAAGGTATGAAGAGTAAATATGTGAAGCTGTTTATGGGAAAGAAGGATTTTGATTGTACCGATTTAGAGAAAAGTAAGGTAGGCAATTACAAACCATAATTGACACATAATAATTGTATTTATGTAACCGTATGATTATGAACACCCTTAGTTCATAATCTATCTCCCGAGATTGTAAACCGTCGATAAATTGTGAACCATACTATATTACTTACAATATAATGTATTCATTTTTGATAGTTTATAATGTAACTAATGATGTTATATGCGCTCGAAAAGCGGCATTCCAAAACTTTGCTAATTAGCCAACTCGGACTTGGTCAAAGAACATGAAAAGTAATGTTACAGAACCAGCAATGTCATGCAGTGGCTATTGTGCATTCAAAATTATAAAATCTTTAATAATCCAAACGTTTTCTATAATATACACAATCATGCAAAGCAATACAATTCATTTTCCGAGTTCATTCTATGCATAAAAATAACCCAAAATGAAAAAAAATATCAAAAAGGCAAAAGAAATAAATTAAATTTATTTGAAGATAATTAGAAATAATAATTGCGACATTTTTCTTTCACAGCAAATGAATATTTCAGACAAATACAAAATAAAAACAAACAATAAAATAAAAAATAATATCCATTTTATATGAAAGTAGTTTTTTAAATTTCATAATTTTCAAATTTATAATAAAAATTTTTTGGAGATCTTTATAGATAAATCTGTTCTCTTGTACATAATTCAAGAAAAACGAAATTCGAAAAAACCAAACATCGTTTTTTACTGTCTAAACTCTAAATTCATTAGGC
Organism: Zeuzera pyrina; assembly: GCA_907165235.1. Taxonomy (NCBI): domain Eukaryota; kingdom Metazoa; phylum Arthropoda; class Insecta; order Lepidoptera; family Cossidae; genus Zeuzera; species Zeuzera pyrina. The sequence goes on from OU015617.1 coordinate 7,203,724, forward strand.
AATCATATTTTTTGAAAACTTCTGTTCTGTGGCATTAATTACTAATATTCTATGAATTAGTCACAGATTCACTTAAAATGCAGTAAGAAATTGAAATTGACCAATCACAATGGTTTTAGAGAGCTATGTGATTTGTGAGTTTGAAATGAAATTAAGTTTTACATTGCATAGCGACGCAGTGCAATATATATTTGTCTCACTTTGCTTATGGTAATTGTCATGCTATCTTATTTATACTTCATAATTTTATTAGTGTGCTTAAACAAAGTGTGCGGCTTACGTGGCTTACGTGTTTGCGTAACTGGGACAATATTTTCCTTAGATTAGTATTAAAAAAGCTACAGCTATAACAAATTTTACCATTACAGAGAATGAGAGGTTGCAAGCCAACGCGTGTGAGTGAGATGATTGATTACTTTGATTTTGGCTCTGATTATGCCTTGAGAGGTTGTTGGTGTCGATCGACTGATGCACTGATTTGTCACGACTTGAGACCAAAGATTTGTTTTATTTCTCTTCCTGTATTATTTTCGTTTGATAAGTAAATTGCGAGAATTTTTAAAACTGATATGATTTGAAGTTGATATTTATTACTCATTCTTGAGGCATCAGTATTCTGCGTTCGTGACTGAGCATTTTAGTATAGCATGCCTGGGCTTGTATGAAAGCACCGCCACTGGTCATATTTTAGGCAATATTGTACCGTACACCATTTATTGACAATTTACAATCTCGGAGATAGATTATAAAGGAATGGTGTTCACAATCATATGGTAACATATGCATACATATCACTTGTGTACTAATATTATTGTAACTTTCAATATTACTATTTATTTATTTGTTATAGAAGGAGTTAATTTCAGCTGTACATAGTATAGTTAAAAGTTGTCCAACATCATTGATCATTTTTGATGAGATCCATGACATGTGTCCATCTATACTGGATGCTATAAAACCTATGTTAGATCATCATCATGCTGTTGACGGTGTTGATTATAGGTAATTACTAATTTTCTATTTTTTCTTGCATTAACTACATATAACAGATAACGTTTTCGACGGATGAAAGATGTGTTGGAGGTGGAGAGAAGGGTAGCAGACCGTGCTCTGTCCGCATTAGTAGGCAGTGTGAATATATCTAACTCAGCTAAAATGGCCATACACAATGCGGTGTTGGTGCCAACTTTATTATACGGTAATGAGGCCTCGATATGTCCGAAATCGAGTGAAAGTAAGATAAATGCAGTAGAAACCCTTCTCTGGGACATATATGCGGTGTCACCCTTGCGGACAAAATAAGCAATGAGGAGATACGCAGTATGACAGGGTTGCAGGTGTTATTGTAAAAATTAAGAAAGGAATGTTAAAATGGTTCAGGCGCATATAAAGAATGAGTAATGAAAGACTGATGAAGAAAATCTACAGAGCAAAAGTGAGTAGTAAAAGAAGCCAAGGAAGACCACGGCTTACTTATGAATATCAAATAGCCAGAGTGTTAACCGACGGAAATGTCAAAAGCACTCGCATGCCTAGGCGAAAATGTGTGAGGAGAATGATGAGATTTGAGGAAGCGAAAGAAGTATGTAAGGACCGCGACGCTTGGCGCTCCGTCCTCTGACTACTCCGTTGGGGATACAGCGCGAAGATATGTATGTATCAATAAGCTAATATTTACCCTTCAAAATATTAATTAACTTTTAATAACACTTTTTGGCGTGAATGGGAGAAGTAAGTTTGTCATTTTATTTAGTTTTTCTATTTTTTACATTTTTGGGAGTTTAAAGTACAAAAGTGATAGTATATTATATTCTAAAGTTCTATATGAGTGAAAAGAATGGAATAGGTCTAAAAGTCTAAATAAACATGTCTTGCTGAAGTTCTCGCGCTCTTCCAAGAAGTCTTTTGTAACTTCAGTGAAGCCTACTATCACGTTACTGGAGGAGTTTTACGATAAGAACAAAATTACTTAGAACATGCTTCAAGTGTTTATCATGAATTATAACAATACTGTAACATGTACATTGCATTGCTTAACGGTTTAAGTCATCAGCGACTCTATTTATTAATACATGACATTGGCAATTTGGCGCACACGTTAGGGTGTCCCTTTTTTTTTTCCAAAATTTTTTTTTTCTAATTTTGAAATGCATACCCTCTGTATCTTTTATAAATGTAAAACCATACTCAAATACGAAATTTGATCTTTCTAGCATGATTGCAACCCGTGCCGACCGAGCTTCAAATTTTATCAAAAAATGTGTATTGTCCTATTAGTCCAATCTTCTATAAAATTAATAAAAATGAAATAAGTGAAGTGAATAAAAGGCAAAATGAAGTTATTTTAATATGAATCTTTATTTAAACACATAAAATAATAACAATCAGGCAGGGTAACTTTTCTTTAGTGTGGTTTTTTTTACAGTCCGAATACAAATTTCTATGTTCATTGACACAGCGCAACAGGTATTGTTTTTGTTCTTCTTCAGCCGTGATAAGTCCCATTAATTTGATAGCCCTCTCAGCATTGTCATTTACAACCTTCAATCGACTTATCCTTCTTTTACCTTCCAGGAAAGCAGCATTATAATCCCAAGAAGAAATATCTTCCTGAAGAAAACTGTCGTCAATCTGCAGTCGAGTTAGAAATTGTTTGCTCGTCTCCGATACAAAATCATCCAGCGTTTTATCTGAAACAATAAACGGTTTAATTAACAAAAAGAAAACAACGTAAAATATAAAAAAAAACACATAGAAAATTGTTTTAGCTTACCAAACAACGTTTGGGACATTTCTTCCTTTGATGGGATATAGCGTTTGCCAACATCTGACCTTTTGTCCCTGTTTAAGTTTTTAATCATTTTCATTTTGGTTTAGTTATCAACCTCATTATCAAAAAGTGATAAAATGACTGTCTCTTCACACAAGGACCATAGGTGCTGGCTAAGCTTGCTTATAGCAGCTTTAGAAACTATTACATCAACTTTTTCGTACTCTTTTAAAGCCTTCAAGAAGTACAAATCTTGGTTAGGTGCTTTAATCGCTACTGAGCATTCAAGCCAAGGCTGTACATACAATATGGCGATAAATAGACAAACATCTTGTAGGGCCTTTTCGTCATTCACAATCATTCTGACTTGAGATTGGAGCAAACATATTTTTAAAGAGTAAATCACTCTTGCCATCCACCGTGTCTGATGCATAGCTCCAGGGGCCTGATTTTTATTTTCTTGTTTGTATCTCCTGCTAGAAACACTACGCAAAGTTCAACTAATTCACGATAATCGTCTCTTATAAAAGATTTTTCCAGTTCTGCTTTATAAAACATATCAAAAATGTAATATTTGTCTCAGCAACATGTTCTTTTACGAAATCAAGGCATAGTTCAATTTTATTTGAATCAATGTTTTTCTAATTGTCTCTGAAATTTTTGAAGATCGGAATATCTAGGCTGTTAGTAATGTGCTTTATCTTGGTTTCGAAGACAGTTTTTAGGACCAACTCATAAACATGATGGCGACAAGCGAACAGAAACCATTCTCTTTCTAAAGCGTGCTCTAAAAGAGCGCAAGCTCCATTATAAGGACCTGTATTCGAAGATGTGGTGTCGCAGCACATTATTTGTAACTTGTCATTAAGATGCCAGTCAAAAAGGGCAGTTGAGACTGCTTTTGCTTGATGTTTACCTGAAGAACTGTCTAGTTTTGGTACTGCAAGAAGCTGTTTTTTGTCGTCGAATTAAACTATAATTGGCAAGCGTTCTTCTTTTGAATCTCGTACATTCAGTTCTGGTAATAGTTTTCCATCCCAATGGACTGTGACTACGTCAGGTACATTGTTCTGGAAATCAGTTTTTATTGCTTCTGCCCTAGATTTTCTCATCTGAGTACGAATTGGCTGAATCGAGGATTTATTAATTGGAAAATCATCACTGCTCAGACCAAGCGCTTGTACAACCGCATGAACAATGTAAACGGGAGTTTCTCATGCTTAATTGACAGCGGTCTAAAGCTGCGGCAAGTTTACGTGTTACCAGATTTTTTCTACCTCTTTCCGAACTTGTTTCAGAGCCAAGAACCACTGGAAAGCTAATTTCAGAATACGGAACCTGTTCACCGTCCGAATTTTCGGAGTGTTCCAAGTTTTGTATAGTAGAAGTAGATGCAACAGCCAATAATTCCATTTGTCTTAGTTTTCTTTCCTTTTCTTCTAATCGTCTTTGTTTAACTCTTTTTTGTCCGCCAACTTTTTGTCTCACCAGCTAAGCAGCCCGGTCGACCTGGCTCTCTCTGTTTCTTCAAAAATACTTTGTCTTCTTCTATTTTCATTCTTTTAAAGGCATCAGCATGTGCTATATCAAATAAGTTGTCAAGGTCTTTTTTAAAAGCGTCCTGGGATTTTTTACAATTTTTTTGCTGCTCTCTCCAGATATGATATAAATCAACAAGTTTCTTTACGCAGTTAGGAAATGCCTTTGTGGGAATTCTTGCTTTTTCCTAAAATATAATGTACTCCCTAATCAGTATATTCGCACTTTCACTGACAGTCAGCTTGACTTCGCGAGTATTATAAAATAAGACAGCGAGAACTTGTCGATTAGATGGTAATTTTGCACCATTTATTTAATGGCTAGGCAGTCCAATAAGGGAAATACTTCGTTTATCACTCCGTAATTCAACCGACATCTTTACACAATAAACAACAGCGTACTAATAATCTAAAAAATCACGTAGTTACAGGTCGCAGTGCAGTATCCGCGCAACATGTATGAACAAGTTTAAATCGCAAGTCGGCACGGGTTATCGTTCATAAAACGGGCTATTATTTTTTTCTAGACTATATTGGTTTATTACTTATTATGATAGTTTTTAGAAGGTATGCGTAAAAAAAAACGAACTTGTTTAAGGGACACCCTAGCGCACATCTTGATCATTGATCATTTTAAAGAAGTGTCGCTGGGACTGCCCATTGATTTATTGATAATGATAACAAAGAAGCAAAACACTAAAGACACAAGACAGGCCTCTTTTTATGTTGCTGATAAAATTTCTTTCTTCAGCTGAAGAATAGTCTTCATTATCTTGCTGCAGAAATTAATTCTACGGGGTGCGAGTAGAAAGAAAGTGATAATGAAAGTTAATCTGTAGGTCTAAAAGCATTGGACATTTTAAGAGACTACTGCTCAATATCTGATATTAGTACCAATGTTTTCCAGCATTTGAATACAAGGGATGCTTTGTCTCTTTTATCTCTGTTTAGCTGTATTATCTCTTCGCTAAACTTTAGGTATTTTTAATGAGTAATAGTTAAATTTAGTTTTGTTTTTTTATAGCATAGTATTAATTTTAATGCATACAAACAATGATATCATGATATGTATAAGGGGTTAACGAACGAGTATTTTATTTTATTAAACCCTATACTATCACAAAACGCATTGTTATGCAGCAAAAGAAACAGTCTGCCGCTAGTTTTACCCATACAATTTCCATACCTGTATTTAAACACTTATTTACCGTAAGTAACGCCACCCCGTTTATAACGCGCGTTTTGCCGTACCCACCGATAAGCGTTGAAGTTTTACTGTAGAGGTATATACGTTATTTATCTATATATGTCGTTCACTTATTAAGACAGCAAATAAACAAAAAAACGTTTTTACTGAATTAACCAATCAGTATAAAAAATAGTTGATCAACCCAAGAAACAATTATATTTAAAATGTGTATTAAGTACATATAAAAATTTGTTATTTTTTCAGAAATAGTATATTTGTCTTTATATCTAACATCGGCGGTCAAGAAATAGCAAGTAATTTATTAGAATTGTATAGTCAAGGTGTAAAACGATCCGATGTGGAATTTCACAATTTTGAACCTATTATAAGGAGAACGGCATATTACACAGGTTTGTTAACCACTGTTTAATTAATAATAAAATCATAAATATCACATGAAATTATCCACCTCTTTTCTAATTTTAATGTTCTATATCCTTTATGTCCATTCTATATCCTCTATATCTGTGTTTTTCAAACTGTGGGGCGTGACTTCCAGGGATTTTGCAGTCTTGCTCGGGGGTTGCAGTCACAAGCTAGGTAAAAAGCAAGGGTTATATTCCATAATATCTATAATAAAAATACAACGATTTTAGTAAGAAGGCTATGCAGTATGCATGCTTATTTTTTTTATAATTTGGCACCTCCTGCTTTCTTTATAACACAGTCCGCGGACTTAATTTGTCGATCAATGTAGTCTCTTATATTTATATTTATAAAGAATAATATAAAATGAAGTTTACGAGATAGGTATTTATGAATAAAATTATTACTTAGCTCACTTTCAATTCGACGCTTGTACAGTGAACGACGTAGCGCGTTTTACTTCATTTCATATTACATTTACTGCTCAGTTTAATATTAGACTGAAAAATATACATTTTAAAATGGATTTTTAATAAAATTATACGTAAAATTAAATCGTAGTGAGCAGGTTTTGCCCGTTCGGAGGGACGACACAATAGCACTATTTCGCTTTTACTTCGGCGAAGCGGCAGTCAGTTCCTTCATCCCGCTCTGCCAGCGCATAGCGCCACGATTCGTTTTGATATATTACTAACGTGACCATTTATTTTTTCTGTCAGAGCGGTACGCTTGTGAAATTTGGTAAAAAAAGGCTAGTAATTTACTATTTATTCAAAAACAAGAACATAAGAACAATCAGTGGCGTGCGTCCCATATAGCCACAGACACTGCCTACCCTGACAAATTAAATCAAAGTTATATCGATATCTACCGCTTATATACAATTTAAAATTAAGCAACAATCCTTTTAAAATATCGCCATCTACCCATCCTTCCTCGTTCTTACGTCCTTCATCTGTTTGTAATCGTATTTTGTATTTTTGTATTACTTTATTTTTAGCAATCACGCCACCTATGGAAAAAAAGAATTCACGCCGTATAACGTATCCGCGCAGGCACGCCGATCGGGTGCCTATAATTCACGCACACATTTTTACGTTTCACCTATCAGTACACGAAATAATCTTTCAAATGTGTGCTATTTTATACACGGAAATTAAGTTTGTGTGCGTGTTTTGGAGACACTGACTACATCAACGACATTATAGAGTTAAATGCATTTGATAAATTCAACACTTTTCGCTTTGTTTATGGTTCACTGATTTATACTTGAATTGTATTGAATCAAAATAAAACGTCATATTTGTTTTCTTCGTACGAGTGATTTGTTGTTCTAATAGTTATTTAAAAAAAATATATTCTTCTTACAATTTGTTAGGTTTAGAATGTTGCTGAGAATGTCTTTCTATGCCAATTTTATATTTGTCGGCGGAGCAAATCGGTTTCAAAATGTCAAAATTTTGTGCAACAGCATCTTATAAATTTTTCGCAGATAAAACCTGCATAAACTCTGTGCGAAGTTCTAACATAGGTATAACGTACTCCCTTATACAGCTTTTGCTATCGTATTGGTTATGACTTTAGAAGTGGTTAAATTATGGTCTAAGCTGGATGTTAGTGGTACCGAATGATTTTGTAAAGCTCGAAACTGTACAAGTTCGTTTCAAGAGTAGAAACTGTGTAATAATGTACGTTTATGCTCTGTGGTGCTAACACCAGCTGTTTAAGGGTACATTTTGCGAAACTTAGTACAGCCTTTGGCAGTTTTGTTATGTTGCGAATTTCAACCAACTGTTCAAAAGTCAAGCCTCATCCGACGCTTTGTAATGAAGCGGGTTCCGTATCCCCAATTACAGGAAGTAAATCAATTTTATAATAGCAATATGAGTCAACTTGAGCCAGACGATTGCTTTACCTCTCATATCTCATTAAATCATCATAATATAAGAATAAAAATTTATTTCTTTAATTAAATTAAGATACGAAAATAAAATAAAATTCACTTGCACTAATATATTTTTAAGCCCCCTTAAAATCAAATATCGTACGCAGCGATTATTCTCAGAGTTATTTTCGTACCCCTAATGCATACAACTAAAACTTAAAGATATTAAATTAATACACAACATTCAAAAATCACATTGGTAACTACATATACCGAATTAATATTTAAAATTATCGTTATCACAATCTTCAGACAACTGCAGACTTTTGTTATTGCTTTTACATTTATAAATATTATTTATTTTTATTCTACATTACAAAACTATTATATTATATCCCGTGCAAATTTCATGGTTTCCGAAGGAGATTATTCCATTCAGGAACTGAACACTTTTACACGTAAAAAATTAAATGCCCGATAATAAATTTTGGAACTTTTCATACAAAACGACTTTGTAGGACGTTTTATATTAAAGTTAAAAAAATATTAAGCGTTTAATCTTGTTTTAGAGGTAAATTTGTTTAGTTTCATTTGTAAGAAGATCATTCTTTTTGGTTCCGAAACTATGAAAATTTCACGGTGTAGATTATAAAATATAAAGTAATAACAAAGTATTATTTAGGTATATGTATTATAACTATTACGTATAATACATACATATCTGAAAAACCACTATGTCAGTGTGTATAAAAATATCTTTGTAAATCTATTAAAAAGTATCGAAAGAAATCAGCGCAGAGATACTTCATTTTTAGTACTATTTTCATTATTTTTTGCTTCTTCCGTTTCAATTTGGTTTTCATTGTTATTGTTTTCTTCTTAGTCTTCTAGTTTTCTTAATATCACTGTCAGCACTTTCATAGTTATTCTTATTTTCTGTCTCATTTGTATTTCGTAGTTTTGAGTCTCGATCTAGCTTTTGATGATTTACTTGAGCGATTTCTTTTACTTTCTAGTTGTCGATTTTGTAATTGAATTTTTAATATAGTTTTGAAGAAATTTTCGTTACCTTTAACTGTGTAAGTACAATCCCAGGATTTAAGGAAGTTAAGGGTGTTTTTAAAAGAATCAAAGGCGGGCGGCATTATTCAAGTGTGAAACAATAAAAGTAACAATGATTATTTATTATTTTTCAGTTTGTCATAACATGTTTATGTTAAAGTCATGGATGTGAATGATAACAGAAATAAGAACTGCCATGCAATTCTGTAAAAACTCAAAATCTCCCAAATGAGACTCGCTCTACAATTCACATATTTTCGCTTTCGAACTTACTTTGCTTTCGAATTGAATTCTCTAAACCAAACATACTAGGACCGAAGTGAAGTGATCTTGGATACGACTTAGTTAAGGTTTGCTTTAAGAATAAACATCTCAGTCTATATTTCGTGTTTTTGACTTGATTTTAACTTCTGAGATAATTATGCTTAATAAAATTTGTTTTAGTTATTTAAATTTATTTAAATTTGGTTGTTATAACTTAGTATTATAACATATCCGTAACCATATGTTAGTGTATTTTAACTTCTGAGATAATATATATAAAACATAATATTATAAAACTAATAAGATAATATTTAATAAAACATGTTTCAGTTATTTAGATTTATTTAAATTAGATTGTTATATTTAGCGAAATGTCAAAAAATTTATTTACGATAGTACAACTCGCCGCCGCACTCATCGAGGCGGCGCTAGTATCTCTGTCGACTGCCGAGAATACCAGTTCACAGTTCACAATGTCACCGCGAATTCAGAAGAGAATTCGACTAATTTGCATTAGAGAATCGCTCTGCTGAACCCTAAACAGCTGCAAACTCGCTCTTTATTGAAGACACATTACCGTTTGTGTTATGAAACACTTATTTTATGCAATTGTACAGTTTTAACCTATATAAATATTTTCTTACAGCAATATACCAACTTTAGGCTGGCACGAATGGCCTAATACAGCTTCAACTAAACGCTTCGTAAACTATGTTTCCGACGCTTGCAGGTGTTTAACAAACTGTCGCCATTACGTTGATATTTATCTTTGTTTTGATGAAAAAATGATGTTATTGAATCATCTTATTACAGTAACAACAATTTTAAAAATTTAAGATTTGTGGAAAAGAAATATAGGAACCGAAACTGAGTGTTATTTTGTTAATCATTTAAAAAAATGTTCACTTTTACACATTATTTTTTCGGCAAATTATACGCTGTAGTCATTATTTGTGGAGCCCGTGAAAAATTTAATACATATACACATACACTTTTACAGTAAATCGATGTTCGCAATCATATTTTGCACATATTATGTAGAGAAAAATAGGTAATTACTTACCGAGTTTTCCAAGTAATTACTCGGCCATTTACTATTCCTCTTTACTTGCGTTAAATTTCACATGACAGTGCTGTTAGGAGTAATTAGTAGTTAGTAAAAAAAAATAATTGCAAAAGTGTTAAAATTTAATAAGTACTGCTGTACTTAGAAATGCTATTCTTGCTAGTATGGCTGAGTATGAGCTGAACAAAAGAGATATCTTACATCATAAATCTTATTGTCAGCTTTTAAACAGCACAGGCAGCTTTGAGTCAGCTTTGAACACCTGTTTAATAGTCATTTTGCAACCCTGGACTGTATACAAAGATAATTTGGGGCCCAAATTACACTTATAAGGTCTATATAAACGTTTTTATAGCATTACTGCAGTTTTATTCAGCAGCTTTAAGAGAAGAGGTAGCCTGTTCTTCAGCTCTTTTACAGTTTCTTTGTATTACTTGGGTAGAGCTTATCACATGAATTTTTGATGGTTGTATTGGTAATTAAAATGGCTTTCAGAATGCGACGCTTAATTGTATTTAGTCACTTATCCATATCTTATTCATTAGAGAAAATACTCTTTCGTCAGTTGCGTTATTTCCAATGCGCATTTCGAATGCAATGAATATAGGTAGGTAGAAGAGGTACCCTTACGGTACATATTAATTATCTTTTGGTCTGTTCGCAAAAGCGGCGGGGTTATTACCTAAAAATTTGCAGACAGCGACAGCCACACCATCACTGCGTGACCGGTGACTAATTATAATAAAAAATCGGTATCATGTATGACGTTTACGTATTCTATGACCGTAAAATGCACTTTTCGCGGTATATTTCGCGTCACTATACAAATTACATTATACAAATTATCGCTATGACAGCGGATATCGCGCGATATTGGCTGTCGCATGCTAACTGCAAGTTACGTAATAAGCGTGCGGGATATTTTTGCTCTCGCTGGGGACAACGGGACAGACAGCCTGAAAGCGGGACATTATGGTCACGTTATGTATTACTCTAGTGTAAGGTATAATTCAATGCTTTAAATACTGTAATAAATTAAGCTTTCTTTGTTGCCAGGTGGTTTTGAGCGGTCGTCGACAATAGCTCAGCATTTAATAGATCATTACATACCTTTCTTACCATTAGAACAGCAACATGTGGAAATGTGTGCACTTGCAGAGTTCAAAGCACATGGTATTTACCATCCTTCTGAAGAAATGATGTCGTAAGTTGTCTATAATGCTTCTTACACTAATTAATTAAATAAAATAAATAATAAAAAATATCAATTTACAATTTCATTGTCTAGGATTAGAAAATGTATTCTTTCTGAGACAGTAATATACCGGGGCAAATACCTACTTTTTACTTATTTACTTTTAGCTATTCCAAGTTTTCTGTATTAACTTTCGTTAGTGTTAACAAAAACAGTACTTTTATTATCATTATTTCTTATTGTTAGTATTTATTTTATTATTATTTTAAAATGTAATTTAATTGTTTTTGATAAAATTTATGTAATAGTTATTCCTTTTTCAGGGAGGCGTTATCTGTAATAACATACGGTCCCACAGAAGTTCAACCTATCTTTGCTAATAATGGTTGTAAACGATTTACTAGACACATTCCTTACGTGATACAAAAGTATAAACAAAAACAAACGAAGCAAGATTTATAAGTTTTCAGAGTATAAGTGTAGTAATGTTAATAGCGTTTGATCATCAATATTGTGATACTTTTTATTGTAAATGCTTATAAAGCAATCCAGCCATTGTTTTTCATGTTCTTGTTCTAGTGTAAAAGTACCTGAGTTTACTATAATTATGAATTTTTTAATATTTTGGGTTCTATCTCGGACCAATGAACATAAACTGATTATATAAGCAAAAACTATTGTGATTATTGGTTATCTTTTTATAAACTGCAGAAAGAATATTTTTTAACAAGCCTTAACAATGTTAAAAGGAACATTCATCAATAGAAAAATAAAATACTGTTTAAAAGCTGATGTTTTAAACTTTATGTTTAAGCTATTGTTTTACCAATTTAAAATTATCGAGTTATATTTTATATAGGTTATAGGTACAAGGGTGGTGCAAAAGTTGTCACCCGATGTTCTTTGGCTGTAAATTTTTTTATGAATGAAAAACTTGTTCTGCTTTTGGATTGTGTTTATTTGATGTCTTACTTTTATTTCCCTTAAGTCGAGAAAGTGATATCGGCCAAGTGGTCGCCGCCAGAATTGGTGACCATATGGGCCCGATTTATAGCATTTTCCATCACTCTTGCCAGAACTTCCGGCGATAGGTTCTCGCATTCTTGACGGATATTCTCTTTTATGGTTTCAAGTCTGAGGTTTGTTGACATAGACTTGTGACTAAGAAACCTCACAAAAAAGTCTGGAATGGTTAAATGGGCGATCTTGCCGGCCAGTGCGAATCACCAAAACGAGAGATTAGGCCACCCGGAAATGCAGCCCTCAGAATTTCGACTTTGGCTAGGGCAGTATGCGCCGTTGCTCCATCTTGTTGGAACCACATGTTCTCCAGTCCCAATTCATCCAATTGAGGAAGGAGAAAGTCATCTGGTCGATACTCCTGGGAGTTCTACGACATCTTCGGCCACAGCCGCGACATTCTCAGCAGAATAGTAGGCAGTTTCTAGGCGAGCGGCGAACCGTCGTAGTGTTTGCCCAGTTGGTGTTGGACGACAGGGAAATCTGCGCCTAAATTCACGCTGCGCCAACATCACCGACGAATTGTTCCGCTAAAAAATCGAAACTATTCTTTCGCGTTTTTGAAGATTATAGCGATTTATGTCTTGTTGACGTGTATTTTGTATCTGTTTACTTCACAAATTTCAAAGCAGAACTGACATTTGCCGCCATTTGCAAAAATTGTAGCATCTTCCGATAGGGTGATGACTTTTGCGTCACCTAGTATTATATGTATATCATTGTCATGCAATGAATGTTGACTAAAATTATAGACTAAACGACCATACTACGTAACTAATTAATCTGTGACACTACGATGTGAGGCAAATAAAATCAAAACGTATAGATATACTAGCTATACCCGCGACTTATCCGGGTTACTGAGGTTACCCGAGATAACTATATTGTTGGAGGAGGTCTCCAAAAAAGTTATTACTTTCCGTCACAGATCATCTGCCATACTGAATTTATGATGACGTCGAATGTACAGAAACCTGTGTATCCTATATCATTTGATACCTACATTATTGGAGGTCTTGAAAAAAGTTATTCCCTATCGCGGAGCATCTGTCATATTGGATTTATGATGACATCATATATACAGAAACCTTCCCCTGCGAATTCCATTTCATTTGATACCCATATTGTTGGTGGTGATCAAAATAGTTATTTTCAATTATGGTTGTAGCGGCTGCGGAAATAAAAAAAACTCGCGAGCACGCAAACATAAATTTATTTAACGGGATACCACATAGGGTCGGGGTTGATTACCCGTCTAACGTTCTTGCCTCGCAGCACAGCACTTCCCTGACTGTCCGCGGTCGGCAGACGAACTGAGACGAACCGATGCCGGAAATTGGTGATGCGGCTGGATTCGTGCGGTTCAGCAGTATACACCCGACAGAGCAGGTGTCGGGGCACTACTGAACCCGTACTTAGGACCCCAATAAAATGAGGTGATAAATATAATATAATGTTCCCACGTAAATTAAGTACGCCGGAGAACGAAGATAATCAACGATCAATATGTTACGTATTGATTATTAGTTAATTTCAAATACTTTTTCGAAAACAAAACGACAATATCAGTTTTTGAGCGCCGTCCTTGCATTCAGTTCGTTAGGTCTAGCGCGGAATGCCAAAACTCAACGGGGCTAGAACGACTTAAGTCCTCGGCGAATAGCGAGCGAGAACAAGTACTGTCGCACAGATTACTCGTATTTTAGTTTTCAACGTAGACAAATTTATGTATTCTTAAGATAACTAATTTTATATTTGTTTATTATATTTGCTTATTAAAATAAACTTTCTTAACTTTTATTGTATTATAAAATGCTAGATTATATCACCAAAATTAAATTGTTAAACAAGATATACGTTATAACGTTACATGATACTATCGCGAAAAGTTTTAAAAAACCTTTGAATTTGCCGTATAGTAGACTTTTATTGACTCGACAAAGTCAGCAAATTGAAGTTTCTATTGGTGTCTTTGTCATTTCTAAATTCAAAATTAAAAGTTAAACGTACGGGATACCAATCGGTAATTTATTTATTTATTTTTAGGTTCACCAGCGGATATAACATTATTACATAGCATAGTATAAGTTAACACTTTTTGATAAACTAAATGCCCATCCTAGAGGTAAACACCACATGTAATCCGAACTAACTGATGAGAATCGAAGAGCGACATGTGTCAAAGAACAGTAAATAAAAATTAACTGGAATTTATGGATACGTAGTCAAACTTGGAACCCTTATGATTTGGTCGTTGGTCACGAATAAAAATTTTTAAGAAACTTCATAATTTGTTTTAATTGGTTTAAGTAATTGGATGGAATAGCCAAATACTAATAAAAATTGACTAAATGGTCGGAATACCGATAGCCAACTTAGATATTCCAAACACACAAATGACGAGAAATTGAGTTGTTAGCGAGTGCGATTATTTTATGACGGTTATGTCATTTAGTATCGATTTATGATTCGATAATAAATAAAACTAATACAGCGTCACAATAAATTGATGGTAGCATTGTTAAACTGGGTGTATCCTACTATTCTTGCAATGGGAAGAAAGAAGTCCAACCCGGTTGGGATTAATAGTTGCGATGACTCACGTTAGTAACAAGAATCATTGTTCAACGACTCAAAAAAGTCAGAGAATATTTTTACATAGTCAATTCGAATTATTATTTTTCACGAACTAGATCAGAGTTAAATCTAACTATATATTATAAATTCGAACGTTTGTTTGTCCTTCTTTCACATCCTTTCACCATGAGAAAGTAAGTGATTCCCACGGGAAATTCGAGTTCATGCGGACGGAGCCGCGGGTGGTCGCTACTTAATAATAAACTGAAGTTAAAAATAAGTTATTCAAAGTTTTTCACTCACAAATACTCAAAATCCCAATAAGTAAACGGAATCATACACTTATAAATCGTTCGCAACGACCTACCGACACACATTCGACTTTTACTCATCCAGGACTTAAAATTCAATACTAAAATTGGAAACAGTTTTTACTGCAAATTTTTAAATTAAATTGGTAGAGGTAGAGAAACCAAGCAAACCGCCTTAGCGTAATATATATGTATATTCTCTTTAAAGGAAACCGCGACACAAAAAAGTACGACATGTCAATCATATATCTTTGAAAAAATTTAAGGAAAAATTATTAAATTTATTTATTTCATTTGGAAAATGCCTCCTGCAATTTCTACTGAGGACCGTTACAGAATTATTACTCTGTAACGTAGTGATTACTTACTCAGTGGGTAGGCTGATAGGCTCATAATAATGTCATAATCTGTCAACGCATTGTTCAGCTTTATATTTTTTTCAAAACTATTTACTTTATTTTTTTAGCGAAATACAGTAAGCTTATGGATCAGAAGGTATACGGATGAAGGCGACGTGCTAAACCATCGTCAAGGAAATCGTAGCATTGCGGCGTTATCAAATGAACAACTTGGAAATGTTACGAGCTTACGAAATAGATGGGTTTATACCAACTAGACATTTTGCGGAGAGTTTCGATGTGCATACCTTAGTATGCAAATCGAAACATCTTAAAGTATTGTTACGGTTGGACCTTATGCTTAAGGAATAAGGTTGATTTTTAATGGAACTAGACACGTAACTTTTAGTGCTTATATCTCGAAACCTAGGCTTTGCAGGATTATGACCTAAAACACATTGCTAGGTTTAAGGCCTACTATCGAATGGTATAAGTAAAATTGAGAAAGAAGAACAAAGTTACACCTCGAAAATTCCGGGGTGATGACGCGTGTCATGATTCATGCAAACAGGCGGCGTCGAGAATAATGTCGAATTATTGTTAGCGAGCGTAATTAATTAGAAAGTTTCTTTTTTCTTCTTTATTCTTCTTTATTTGTAAGCCTTATTATTACTAGCATTCATTCGGGTTTGCTTTAGAAGTTTCCACCCTCATTTTGTTGAACTATAAATAGAACTCCGTGTCCGCCGCTGAGTCAGTTTCTCAATTATCGAACAAAGCGATATATCGAGGCGAATTACATAGACCACTACGACGACTACTGCAACGACGTTGGATAGAAGAACTCTGCGATTCGGTAACGTTGTTATTGAGTGAAACGTGTACCTTCGGTGACTACTACGCGAGTACCTACTTCGAGGGCGACTACGAAGACTAGGAACCGTCGTAATGAAGTTCGCGTGTTCTTGAAATTTGCTTGTACGAAGGAAAATAAACTGCACCCTTAACCGGCATCTTATTACCCTCAGCTCGTAACAGTATTTTCTAGTATAGCATATCTTATAGTCTTAACCTCTTAACTATAAGACATTTACATTCAATGAATTTACACCACAGATATCCTGCTTACAAAGTAATCTATGGCGGTATAACCTTACGCGCCGCCAAGAAAAAAAACATACGTAATAGAGAGTCGGGCCGCATCTCGTGTAACTTGTAGAGCTGGATGACTTGATGGAGTGGGAGAAATTGAGCTACTACCTAGAGCAATGTTATCAATTATGGCAACATGTTGAAGGAGAGTATGCTGCCCACTTTGCGAGTTGTGTATCCACAGCAAGAAATGCCCAGGGTGTTCTACGTGTACGATAACAGTAGAACACACACTGAAAGGAAAACCAATGCCTGCTTCCTCCGACACCCTGACATTACGGTGATTCCATGGCCAGTTAAATCGCCTGATCTTAACCCCATAGAAAATTTATGGGATCTAATGGTGGAGAGATGGGATCACCGTAATGAAAGTAGAACGGAAGATCTCGTGCAACATTGTAGAAACATATGGGAAAATTTGGAATGGACCAACATTTGCACTCGCTTAGGCGAGTCTATGCGTACGCGACTCCAAACTTATTGATAACAACGGTGCATACACTATGATGATTGCAAATGTCGGTCGCTCGTATATTTTGCTGGTGGATCTGTATTAGGGCATGCAAAAACCGGATGATTTTGGAAAACCGACTAAACCGGTTTTTTCGGGGTTTCCGGGTCAACTGCTATGTTCGCGTCGAATATGAATTTTTGTTTCATATTCTAGTTTAAGTTTAGATTGACAAATCATTACAAAAACAAATTAAGTTTAGTTAGACTTCAGACCTTTTAAATTAAAAACAGATCAAAATTAAACTTACAGAAATCAACAACGGCATATCGCATTCGCTTACCGGTAAAGAAAAACTTTGACCATAGACCATATGCTTAATTAAATATTTAAAATATATATTTTGAAAGTCTTCGAATTGACTCTACTACTGTATTTTACACCCGTGTATTCGACCCTGGGAGTCGCAACCACCAGAGTGGCCACAAAGTTTTACCCGGAAGGTCATGTCGCAAGCTAAGTCAAAGTAAAAAGCATAGGTTGAAGGTCATGTACTATCAAAAAATTGCAACAGTTTGAATTAGAATGTGTACTGTTTATTTTTTATGTCTATTTATTTCTTAATAATTTGTCGCTTCCCGCAACAGAATGCCATTATATTATGTATCACTGCCTACAAAGCGCCCGCGACTAATTTGCATAATGTACTAGATTTCTTGATCAGTGTAGTCTCAATCGAATAAAAATTTAATACGTCATCTTTGTAATCACCAGTTTTATAACAATCCTGGGGTGTCGCAAGAGCTTTTTTACTAGTAAAGAGATCGCGTATTCGAGAAAGTTGAAAGATACTACTCTACACTATTATAAAGGCATAATCTGGTCTGTGCAGTACAAGAACATGTTAGACATGGAGTCATCAATCATCACTAAGTGAACTGCAGATTTTATTAGACATTAGTCCCGCTAAACAGAATGCTCTTTCGCATTCAACAATTGTTGGGGGTATAGATTTTAAGGCTTCATATACTTTCGACAAGTGATTTCAATATCGCATTTTCGGCTTGTTAGCAAAAATTACGTTTTGTGTTATCATATAACACACTTTTCAACTCTCCCCCTTAAACGACGTACAAACGGTTTTGAAAAATCGCACGATCCGGGTTGCCGTCATACACCGTGTGTCGGCTTGTTATTTTTCATTCAACCAAAAAGTCCATGGGCTCTTCGTCTACAACGGGATACTATTTATTGCGAGCATGTGTTCCTCTCTCACTCTCACCCAATTTTACGAAGTTTCGCTAAATATAACAATCCAATCTAAATAAATGAGTTTTATTTAACGTATATATCAGAAGAAGTCAAAATACTCTAAGACGAAATATCAACTGAGATGTTTACTCTTAAAGCAATACCCGATTAATTCGCATCTAAGATCACTTCACTTCGCTCCTAGAATGTTTGCTTTAGAGAATTCCATTTGAAGGTCAAGTGTGTTCGAATGCGAAGTGGGGTGAATTGTCGAGCGAGTCTCGCTTTGGGTGATTCGAGTTTTTACAGAATTGCATAGCAGCTGTCGGTATAATACTGCTCAGTCCCACGAAAATATTTTTTAATCGCTTAGCGTCTCAACTATGAGATGCGATGGCCGATGAAGCCGAGTTGACCCTCAATGTGCGATCAGCGAGCACGATTAGTTTTAGAACGTACGGTGACCGAGAACGACCAAGAATCCACCGCGCGGCGACTGCATAAAAATTTTAGCTTCGTTTAACTGCGCCGTAATTCTTCGCAATGGGCGTCTGAGGTACGTTGCGTGACAAGCGGCGGCTGTGTTTCGCCCAATGGTGTTCGCTCACTTGTCACTTTGCGTTGTGGCGCGAAATTCAAATGCACTCTAACTTAAGCAAACAATACTATTCTTCTGTTATTATTCTGTCTTACATTTCGAATGAATTATATCACTTGCATATTAGAGTGAACTTATTTATTATTGGTCTTGATTTGATTTGACGTATTCGATCTAGGAACATAGGCAACTTTTATATACCACTACAAACTAAAAACAAGACGCTGGACAAATAATCTAAATTTTTTCGATCCTGTATTAATATATTGGATAATATTGAGTGTTATATGTGCATATTTCATAGTTTGGTGCATATGTTAGGCTAAAAGACCGGAACGCTTATTGAGGGAAAAAATAACTCACAAAGCGTTGTGGGTTTAAAAAAACGGCCATGATGCGTTCTGGCAAATACAAAAAGACCACATAGAGAAATTCTTGTCGTGGGTATAATGCTACACGACCACAACGCATAGTGGCAATGAAGAAATGCCATGACGCGTTCCGACGAAGGACGTGGAGTTCCCAGAAATGTTTCAGGCGAAGCGCCATAACAGAATCGGCTCTATTTGGGTAGAACATTCTTTTTGGGTAGATAGGTTAGTATGTTGACCACAACGCGTGAGCCGAGTGAGCGAAGCGAGCGTGACACGGCAGCGGCCGGTGAAGTGCTAGAACAGAATCGGCTCTATAAGAACACTCTTTTTGGGTAGGTTACCTATCAAAAAAGATCCAACCAACCAAACCTGCCCAAGAAGAGTGTTCTTGTAGAGCCGATTCTGTTCTAGCGCTTCGCCGGTCGCTGCCGCGGCGCGCTCGCTTCGCTACCCAAAAAGTGTTCTACCCATATAGAGCCGATTCTGTTTTGGCGCGTCATGGCATTTCTTAATTGCCACAATACGTTGTGTTCACATAACATGATATGATAGCCACGACACGAATTTCGCTATGTCGTGTTTTTGTATTTGCCAGAATGCGTCATGGCCGTTTTTTAAAGTGCCACGACGCGAATTTCGCGATGTGGATGTTTTGTACAGTGATCGATATCAAAAAGTTTTGTTCTGAAGGAACAAGTTTCGGCCGGTTTGAGTGTGGCTGAGGCTGTAGGTTGAATTTAGCATGCCACCTGAAACTTGATATTTTCTAACAAGCCGAAATTTATTCTAATGTCATGCTCTTGTCACAAGACACCTACAAAAAAACGAATTAGGGACTTAAAATTGTCTAACAAGCGGTCGGTACACACTGTTCCCCACGTTAGATTCTGCCGATATTTTTTTATAGGTGTCTTGTTCCGAAATTTACTCTAATGTCATGCTCTTGTCACAAGACACCAATAAAAAAATATCGGCAGAATCTAACGTGGGGAAAACAGTGTGTACCGACCGCTTGTTAGACAATTTAAGTCCCTAATTCGTTTTTTTATAGGTGTCTTGTGACAAGAGCATGACATTAGAA
The DNA here is from genome assembly GCA_907165235.1 of Zeuzera pyrina. Lineage (NCBI taxonomy): Eukaryota > Metazoa > Arthropoda > Insecta > Lepidoptera > Cossidae > Zeuzera > Zeuzera pyrina. Next base: position 7,224,272 of record OU015617.1, read on the forward strand.
AAAATTTCGGTTTGTTAGAAAATATCAAGTTCAGGTGGCATGCTAATTCAACCTACAGCCTCAGCCACACTTTCAAACCGGCCGAAACTTGTACCTTCAGGACAAAACTTTTTGATATCTTTACGAATATCGCATTTTCGGCTTGTTAGCAAAAATTACGTTTTGTGTTATCATATAACACACTTTTTAACTCTCCCCCTTAAACGACGTACAAACGGTTTTGAAAAATCGCCCGATCCGGGTTGCCGTCTTACACCGTGTAAGTGTCGGCTTGTTAGTTTTCATTCAACTAAAAAGTCCATGGGCTCTTCGTCTATTGAGGATTTCAAATTTCGACCGATCGACCATAGAGTAATATTATACATTTCGAATAAAACATTTTCGTGTTTATAATTCAAATTTATTTGCCATTAAGACAGAAAAAAATCTCAATATTAAAGTAATAACTAAACTGTACTACTATATTCGTGAAATACTACATTTTTAAATTCCAAATACTACTCTATTCGGACTATTAAATTCCTACCCTACATTGAAGATTTCGATCGACCATAGACTTTTTACTCTTTATACATTTCGAATGAAACAGTTTTGTATAATTCAATATTTTTCACCATTTAGGTACAAAAAAAGGCTCAATATTAAAGTAATAATCAAATCGTACTACTAGTTTCGTGAAATACTATCTTTTTAAATTCCAAATACTATTTTCTGACTGTCAAATTCCAACCCAGTGTTTCGGTAAAATACATTAATCGATTACTAACGAATTTCTAATGTCTATGTCTCCGTAATGCCTAATGTCAATGTCATTGTTGGAGTCGGAGAATTGTTGTAGTCTGTGATCGTTGTATTGAATTGTCGTTAAAATTTTAAAATGTATTTTCTAGTAGCGTTTTTTAAATAAAATTAAAAATACAAATCGTATTTATAGTGTAAAATTGTTTAGAAATATTGTATAATTTATCTATTATCCTTTTGTAGGCACTAAATAAAGTAGATTGAATAATTATTGTTTACCAATTGCTTACGTTATAAAACTTATGAAAAAAGTGCGGTTTGAAAGTCCTAACCGACCTGTATTTACGGAAATGAATGATTTAGATTGCCATTTTCCACGACCTTTTATGGAGAAAGAAATAGAAACAACTCCACCCGCTGTTCCGCCCGATATCTCTACTGAATATTCAAAGATTTTACCATATAGTAATGATATTGTTGAAAGGTACGAGACCAGCAATAGTTCGCCATATCCAGTTGTTCGTAAAACACATTTATCTGCGCATCACGATTCAGTACCTAAGTGTCTTCCATCAAATGACTTAGAACTTAGCATGCTTGATGCCTCGAACCAGGAACAACCTAGGCGGCCTGTGTTTTCTAAGTCAATGATGAGCAAATCAGTAGAACAAGTTTTTACAAAGGAAATGCCAGAGCGACAAATGCAAATTTTACAATCGGTTGAAAACAAAGCTCTAACTCCACCAAATGTTTTAAGTAGAGAAAACGACTTCTTTTTAAGACGTGACAATTTAGATAAATTTCTTCCATATGAAGCTAATCCTTTACAAAGTCAATTAAAAAGATTAAATTTTGACAAAGAAAACAACCCTGTATCCAAGAAGGTAGAAATGATGAGAACAGCAACAGTAAATCCTCATCTTACAGAAGAAAAAACTACGCAACCTCAGGATGCTTACAAAGCAGTAAATGCATGTGCTTGTCATCACTGTAGTAAGTTTTTGCAAGGTTCATGTAATTTATTTCATGTGGACCAAATGATGAAAAATATTCAAGAGGATGATATTTTTTCAAGAACCAGACCACCCGCGCACTTACTCCATTGTATGATTCATCCAACACCAGCGAAGTGCTGTACCCATTACATAAATTTTCCATCATCTAATATTCTGACAACAAACAATCAAATTGTAGAACAAATTACAAAACCTCAGAATGCAGTTGATAAAAAAAGATGGACAATTGAAAATATTGAACAAAATAAAAAGTTAAATTGCACAGATATAGAGAAGCAAACAAATATTGTTAAGGAAAAAAGAGAACCAACAGTGTCTGATCTTTTTAAAATTATTAAACTCCAGAATGAACAGTTGCAATTGCTACAAGAAAAAGTTGATAAATTCATATCTGCTAATAAGCATGGAGATCAAAAAGTGCAGCAACATATGCAAAACTCTGTGACAGAGCAAGTTGCTTTGCAGGCAGTGAATAATGAGCAGCACAAGATTTCTATTGGTGTTATGACTAGTTTTGAAATGATCCATTCAAAGATTGTCAATAAAGAAATTGTTAAACACACAACAGAAAATGCACAAATACAATGTAATAGGTCACATATCAGTATAAAGGAATTTGTTTCAAAAAGGGACACTGTTAACTTAAAGTTTCTAGATGGAATACCACCAGTCGAAAAAGACATGCAGCAAGATACTAAAAGTGCAAATAGTAATAAGATATTTCAATCACAAGCAGATGTGAATGAGGAGAAAACATTAAATGAACTTAGCCTGTATAATGTACATGTTGATAATCCAATAACTCCCCTTATGTCACCAGACCAGAGCTTGTATTTAGATGTTCGAGATTACAGCGAGTGAGTGACGAATTTTAGTAGTAGTTATATACGTTGGTGACTATAAATCTCATAAGATCAGTCATGGAACATCTTTAGCTTTGTGTATCGAAATTTAGAATATATTTTAATTTATTGTTAATTCCAAGAAGTGTAGATAGTCCATGGTTGTTGTATAATTGCTTTATTTTTTTCTTATTAATATTTTATTTATGTTATTTTAGTTCAGACACTGACAGTGATGACCAGTCCAATGTTGGATGGACATATTACAACAAAGTTATGGTAACGTTTTCATTTGGGGTCATAATGATATATATATACGTCATCTCATAAGTTCTAACACTGCATAAGCTAAAACTGGTTAAAATATTCAACTTTTCAGAAGAGCAAAATACACACATCAAAAAAGTCTAAGCAACATGTACGATTTTGAACTTTTGAACGATTTTTACTATTGTAATATATTTATATTTCTTTAGTAAATAATAACTAAGCATTTTTTGATGCATTAGTGACTAAAGCAACAAAATCCTTCATTCAATTGTACGTAATACGTAGTATAACATAAAGTTAAAATGGAATTAAACTTTTCATGTTTTACAAAATTAAATACATTTTTTTAATTATTTGGTAATTCAATACAAAGTGTGACCACCTCTGTTGTTTAAAACTTGTCGGCAGCGATTTTTCATTGAATTTATAAGATTGTTTATCTGATCCTGCGGCAATCTGTCCCAATGGAATTTTAACAAGTTTCAGTTGTTGGGTTTTCGACACTCCGTCCAGGTTCTCTAGAACACGTCTCTGGAGCATGTCCCATGCGTGCTCGATGGGATTGAGGTCTGGCGATTGTGCTGGCCATGGCAATACCTGTTTTCCATTACCAAGTACTCTCTGGTCCACCGAGCTGTGTGCGAACGCGCATTGTCATGCATCAGCCAGCAATCTGAGCCATGACTTTGTGCAAATGGGTCAGAGGACATCTTCAACGTAACTTTTAGCGTTCATATTGCCATCTACAAAAACAAGCTTAGTTCGTCTGTTCTTCATAATACCATCACTGTGGAGCCACTGTAAGAGTGCACTGCCTGGGAGAATCTCAGCCATTCAACATTTCCGGGACGACGATACACTCTTACCCTTTTCGTATCAGGCCTAAATCCAAACCAGGACTCGTCACAAAATAAAATTTTATCCAATTGCTCTTCGGCTCATGTCAAGTGTTCCCTACACCATTTGTTTCGACGGCCGTGGTTCCTATGGCGTAAAGGTGGGCACCTAATTGGGCGTCGTGCTCGTAGGCCGTATTCATGCAGCCTATTTCTCACGGTTTGGTTGCTAATAACAACACCGCTTGAGAATTGTAGCTTTAAACCTATTACCCGGGCAGTTAACATCGGCTGACGTCTTAGAGTTAGTTGTATTTATCGGTCCTGTCGAGCAGTTGACTCCTTCCACGTCCTGGGTGCTGCTTAGCAATATCCTTTGTATTAACGTAATGCTGCCAAAGACGACAAATCACGCTCCTGACACTAAAATGCCGAGACACCTGGGACTGATTTCTTCCCGCTTGTAGCATTCCTGCAGCTCTCTTCATTTCATTAGCAGTTAAATGGCGTCGCTCCATAACATAAAAAATGACTCACCACTTAATTTTTTCAAAAACTGTATATCTTAAAATGATAAAAGTGCCATAAATTCCAAATTTATCAAGCAACGAAAACATGAAATCGGGTAAAAATAATTAGCTTTTATTTTAATGAAAACAAAACACAACCGAAAAGGTTCTATTTTTAGAATTAACCAGTATACCTATGTTTCCGAGAACATAAAAGATTGTATACCAATCTACTTTTCTAAGAAAAAAATAAAGTATCAATTAATAAAACATGCAGTTTCTGTAAATGATGCGTGTTGCTTAGACTTTTTTTGATGTGTGTAGCTTGTCTCTTTTTGGTTTACTTAACAATTCTTACGTTTCCTTGTCTGCAAAATTTTAAAAAGACTGTTATGGTAAGGGTTATTAAGATTTTAGATGTATTTTTTAAGGAAATTAATTGTATCCTTGTAAATTTTCTATCGAATGACATACTTAGCTCGTACTGATTTTGTGAGTTATGCGGTATTAGAACTTAAATGACAATATTACTTCGTTCAGCTCTGATGTTCAGAAGTTTATTAAGAAGTATGACATTATTTACATTTAACGAATATATTGATATTCAATTAAATCTATTATATTTTCTTTGTATGTATTTACAGTAAAATATTCTAATTTATTGTAGATACATACAAAGAAAATAGTTTGAAGTTGAAGTAGATATATTGTTGTATATTTTATCAGATACCATGCTAGTTTTTAAAGTTACTGGAAACAAATTAAATTTAGTGAATGAAATAAATTATTCTTTTTGCAGACACATGTCAATGGAGTGCTGCAAGATTCAGATATGCCATCATCAGCAAGTGCTTTATATAGGAACATACGACAAAAATGTGTACAAATGCAGATAGACAAGACAAATGTTAGTGTTACAAAAAGGTAAGAATAGTACATTACTGTCCAGGCCTGATATAAAGTAATTGAGAGTAAAGTACTTCCGAAGTAATTTTAAAGGATGAAGCAGCAGCCGTATTCCTAATAACTAAACGAGATTATTAATAGCTATCAATTAAAAAAAATGTAAATGAAAATGAAAGTTGACATGCAAATAGGGCTAACATTTCGAGACTTAAGCATTGCAGAACAATGACAGAAATGCATTGTTAACATTAAAATATAATACTGGTGTAGGCAGAATTAAAAGTTAGATCACAAGTCGTAGACACTAAAATCTTACACTATGCATAAAAAAAATGTGCAAACAGGAGGAATTAACTCTTATTTCGTGGAATTCATTGTTCGACTCAGAGGTTATAATCTCGTCCGGCTCCAGCAATGAACACTAAAAAATTTGTTGTTTGCAAGTTTTTGTTAAGTGCGTAGTTGGGTTTTCATTTGATTACTTTTATTTAGTGGGTAGTGTGAATATATCTAACACTGCTAAAATGGCCATCCACAATGCGGTGTTGGTGCCAACTTTGTTGTACGGTAGTGAGGCCTGGATATGCCCAAAATCGAGTGAAAGTATGTTAAATGCTGTGGAGATGCGGTCTCTCAGAAATATGTGCGGTGTCACGCTTGCTGACAGGATAAGCAATGATGAGATACGCAGTATGACAGGGTCGCACAACAGTGTTATTGTAAAAATGAAGAAAGGAATGCTTAGATGGTTCGGGCACATGGAAAGAATGAGTGATGAAAGACTGACGAAGAAAATATACAGAGCGAAAGTGAGCGGTAAAAGAAGCCAAGGAAGACCAAGGCTGACTTATGAAGATCAAATAGCCAGAGTGTTAGCAGACGGAAATGTCAAAAGCACTCGCATACCTAGGCGAAAATGTGTGAGGAGAATGATGAGATTTGAGGAAGCGAAAGAGGTGTGTAAGGACCGCGGCTCCTGGCGCTCCGTCCTCTCTGACTACCCCGTTGGGGATACAGCGTGAAGTTATGTTATGTTGTTACTTTTATTTTTGTTTATTAGCTTATCGAAACATTTGGTTTCCTATACTTGGTGGCTGTAGAGCAACACCCCGACTAGTTACAGCCCTGATTTTAAATAGGCTGTACATATAACTCATACAACTGAACTTCACACTCAATGAACTTCGTAATTGCTCAGGAATGATGAATAATGAATAATTTTCAGAGTAAAATTTGGTGATGATCCATTGGGAATGCAGCGGCCTCACATTTACACTGCTTCTACTGACACCAGTCTGAAAATGAATCAGCTTGCAGCCAAGTATCTCACGAAAAGTCCTCAAACACCCATACTTAATCCATATGCACCCAAGAAAATTGCAGCATCTACTGACATGTCCATTGCTACTAGGAATTATATGGAAAAACATAAATTGTTGCAAGGTAAATTTTGGTATCAATTTGGGAGTAAAATTATTTTGGGAATGACAATATAGTCCAGTCAGTGAGGGATTTCAACTTACAAAAGAAAGGTAAACAAGGTAAAGGTAAAGAAAAAATAATATTGAATTTGGAATATGTTGTTCATCTAGTGAACCCAGGGGCGTAGCTATCGCCGTATTAGCCGTATCAATGATACGGGGCCCCAGAGCTAAGGGGCTCTCACTCACGTAAACAAAATACGTCTATTTGCACATAGTATGGGTGGTTATCCATACTCAGATCATCTCAGCAGTCGCCTCATCATTTCCTGCAGCCTTTCCACATTTCAGACTTATTATCGCTTTCTTAATCTCTTTCATACTAATGTCTTCCTCTAGTTTCTGACCCGAGTGTGGCGATTCGTTAGGATCGCTCTGTGTCAGACAGAGTCGTCACTCTCATACAGTTCTCTATAATAATCACTCTATCGCTGCAGAACATCTTTTTGTCTGTTAGCAGATGATGTTCTTTCGAACGCACTGTAATCATTCTACAAGGTGTCGGACCACTTCGGTACCTACGTACTTACGTCCAAAATAATTTGGAATTTTCGTCGAAGTTGTCCCATATCCTGTTTTCGTCTAACACCTTTAACTAGTGCTTTCGTTTCTGCTTTCTACAGCTTATATGTCTGTCATCAAATCCTTCATACCACAGTCATTTGTAGTAGCAAGGTAGCCACGCTTTCTTCTTATACACAGACTTTCACCTCATCATCTCACGACACATCACGATTTTTACCGTTCGTAATCTTATTCGTTCACACACTTCTTTCGCAGTCTCCATCATACTATCCCTAAGGTTCGGCCAAGTTTCTTCAACATCCTCGCTCATTACTTTTAATTTCTACCTATCATCAAGCCTTTTATATTACCCTTTCATATTCATTCCTGGTGGTCGTATCTTGCAGTTTTCAGCTTTTGATGCGACAGACCGCCGCAGGTCTAGTCACTACGCGGCATCGGCATGTTGCAAACAGATTTAACCCTTATTCTGGTTATCGCCAGAAAGTGGTCCGTTTCCACCGGTCCGGTTGGCTCCTCTATGTGCTCTTGTGTCCATAACCTGCTTCTTGAGCCGGCCACCATCCACCACCATACAGTAAGATATCCAGTAGTCTGCCTAACGCAAACGTCAATTGTTTTTGTGGTGAAGTTATACCCCAGCAGTAGGATTTATAATAAATTTTTGCTTTAGTAATACGGCGAATAATTCAATTAAGAATATAATTTGATATAGTGATAACTATGTTAAATTTTTTTCAGGTTTACCTTCAACATCTACATCACCTCCAGTTGAGATACCAAAGTTTCTAGACATAACTGCCTTGAAACAACAACCTAAATTATTATAGATAACTTTTATTGGTGTATTACTGTAATAGTTTTTGATTGACTATGATTGTATTTTTGTATAGGTTAATATTATAGTAGGTATAATATGTTCGTATTTACACTTATATATAAATAAAAAGGTTTCATTGAACATACATTTATTTAAACCTCAGAGAAAATTAACAGAATAATACAACTACCACATCAAACATTCTTTGGAACAGTTGACATTAAATATTTTATAATACTAAGTATTTATTATTATGTATCTAAATACATACTATAATATGTTCTTCCAATGAATTTTATTTCTATTTATCAGCATAACAGTAATAAATAATCTGTTTTTAAATATAATATAATTTTTATTATTATAATAACTATATCACAATGAATTTTTGAGGAAAATAAAGATTCATAATGTAGGATTCTTTATTGGTAGGCCTATTTATACTTTCATATACTTATATTTTTATAATATCTTAATAAATATCTATATCATCTGTATATTCCTTTCGGAGGTATTATATTTAAGACATCTCTCACTTTGCTTGTACTTATTCATTATAAAAACAAATTAAGTAAATAAATTATATCGTACATACGTACTTAGTTTAATTTTTCTTCATTCCATAATTTGCTAATTTTGTTTTAATACATATGTTTTGATAAATGAGATGATTAACATTTTCTATAAACTCTTATTGTAATTTAACTTTTGTATTTATAATTTCTATTATAATTATAACATTACATTACGTCGTTAATATTTTATTATAGGTAGGTATTAGGTATATTATGTATTTCCTTCCGTGTAAATACAACTATCAGTTTGGTTCTGTTATATAACTACTTAAACTCAACATTAAAACATTCACATTTTTATGTATATACTGCTTTCATATAGATATTTATGTTATCAATATTTTTTTTCTCTAACATTATGATATTTACATTACTTAATTATGTAGAATTTCAATTCTCTTGCATCGCAATATTATGTATTTAAGACTTAGTAAAACAATGATGGATGGCACTTCTTTACTGATACAGTTGTCGCGATAGATGCTCTACTTGTAGACATATTTATTATGGATCACTAATTAATGTTACATTCATATAATAGGTAATTTTATAATATTTATATAACTATTAATTAAAGACAAATTATAAAAAACAGACTCGGTGTAGCATACTTCAAAAGTGAACCAACTAGAAAAGGTAACTACCCGCTTGACGCAAATATGTTTTCAGTATTTTGTTTAAAAACGGGTTAGTTTATTTCATTTGCTGTAAGTTTAAGTACGCGACATCGAGTCTTTCTTTTTATTATGTCTGTTTATAATTCTTATGTTTTTTATATCTTACATAAATCACTTTACGTCTTGTCTTCTGTTTGGATATAAAAAGACTAGATTTAGATTTAGTTTTACACGTAGTCAATAGTATTTATTAATGCTATTGTTTTTTATTGATATATTTGGTACTTTTTAATCCTACTATCCTACTAATATTATAAATGTGAAAGTTTGTGAGGATGGATCTATAATTCCCTACACACCATCCAATTTGTTAGAACAACTTTCATAGGGATGGCGATCTTAGATCGATTAATGGAATAATCAATCATTCCATCTCAAGCAGTGAATCGATCCAGTGAATAGACGACAGACACAAAAATCGTTATACGGGTTTTTTTTAATTTTGCATGGGATAGATAAAAGTTAGACAACTCAAAAAAGCGCTAAATCTGGCTCCGAGACCGCTAAGGTGACAGTAGTGTTCGATACAAGTGTGTATAAGTTATTAAAAAAATCCACGCTAGCTCATTATTTTATAGTTGCTTTCTTACCAATACAAATATAATGGAAACTTCATTTTTGGATGTCCACAATCAATTCACTAAATCGATTCTCTACTCGAGATCGATCGATAAATTTTTCGATTAATCGATCTCGTATCGCCATCCCTAGGAAAGTTGTTCCAACAAATTGGAAGGTGTGTAGGGCATTTATGGATGTATGGCTGTTTGTTACTCTTTCACGCAATAACTACTGAATGGATTTTGATGAAACTTTACAGTAATATAGCCTATACATCAGAATAACACGTAGGCTTTTTTATAAAGATATCTATTGTGTTTTTGAACTTCGCGTGAACGAAGTCGCAGGCAATAGCTAGTGTAATTAATATGTTTACACAGCGAGAACTACCTGTACTTTATGTGTGTGTATGGTTTCTTACTATAGAAACTTTGATACTACATGTTGTGTATGTGGTTGGAAGAAAGAGATAGCAAAGAATACCTACATAATTTTTTTTCCCCTGTTTCATACATCGTTATAAAAAAGATACACAATTATTCTTCATCTTTCTCATTGGGACTGAAGTGATTTCGAGAGAGTGGTCCTCCTACTCTACCGTAATATCTCTATTGAGTATAACCGCTGTAATTTTTTAGCGGGTCTTTCGACTGTAAAAACAAAGTAAGCTGCTGCTAATACGCTCACACATATAAAAATCCCATATATTTTTGCGAATATTATGAATGAAAAGAACAGTAGAACTTGAGTAACATCGGGGCCGAAACAAAATAATTTTATTTAACAGTAATTTCTAATCTGATAGAAAGTTTCGTCGCGGTAAACAATAAGCGGTACCTACCTACGCTTTTACTGAAATCTCAATATAACATTGTAACTCACGGCTCAGAGACTTTTTATTTCTCTAATCCCTATACTTAATCATACTAGCAAGTTATCAAACAGCCAAACCCGCGTCAATTGGGTTTAAGTAAAGAATGTTGTTAAGAACTTATAATGACAATGTCTAGTGGACCTCCATAATTCATTTAAATATATATATTTTAGAGACAACAAAATATATATATATATATTGAAAGCTGTTGTTTCGTTAAATACATACTATTACTTGTAAATAACTAATTTTTTTTGTCACGACGCGCGACTTACAACCCTAGAATAGGCAGGTAATCGGTCATATGGTAGGTATATGAACTCTGAGGCTAGTCTAGCATTTTAGGTTTATTTTACATAAAACGCGGTGATACTGAATAAGATATTCAATATAATTTTTATTTATTTCACGTTATTTATAAGGAGTAGTTTTTAGTCTGATAACAATTGGATTTTTTTTTATAAGGAATTATATTTCCTCGCTTCACTCTTCAGATACTTATAAGTTAAACAGGTAGTCCTTTTAGCCTACAAAGCAACGTCGCACGACTGTAGTAATTTAATAATAATCGATTCGTAATATCTATTTTTATCGAGTAAAGTCGACTACTCCACACACTTATCTTGTCAAACCTCATTCTTATATCGTGTGGAGCCATGCGGAGCAATGAGCGCAGCGCGCTCCGCAAGTTAAAATGCTGAAGCGTACCCGCAATGTTGAAAAAAAGAAATGTATCATTACTAAAGAAAATTACGGAAATTACAGTGTTTAATATCTTCTTCTGAGACCAAAAACCAAAAACCAAAAAGAAAATGCATTATCTACTCATTTTTACGACAATTATAAATTTATTCTGAAATGGCGTTTCAATTCAGAAGAGCTTGAATAGCTGACTTAATGTCTACTTTCTCGGAAACAGACCAGTTTATTTCAGGAACCGATATTTGAAAAACCGGCTTATCGAAAGGTAAAGTAAGTTATCGAAAGTCGAAAGTTAAAGTATTTGCAAGATCCGAAGTGTACTTCGGATCGCAAATACTTACGGATCACATATACTTACCATTTTGAAGATGAGAATTTAGATTTAATTACTTATGAGTTCAATGCTATGCCAATCTGTCCTCAGCCCCAAGAACCTTTACCAAAGTCATGAAAGAAGTCATTGCATACCTTCGATCTAAAAGATAAAAATCGGTTCAACATTAAGACGACATTTTATGTATAGGTGATACATTTGATGATTGCACCAATAACGTTAATGAAACAGTAAAATTATTAAAATTCTTAGGTTTTATCATCAACTATGACAAAAGTTCCTTGGTACTGTGACAGTCTTGTATGTTTCTAGGGTTCATATTGAATTCACGAGATTTGACTATATATCTGCCAACCGACAAACGAAAGAAGATTGTTTGCTCGATAGAAAAGTTTTCTTAATTACCCACATGTACAATAAAAGAATTTTCTCAATCGATTGGTATAATCGTCGCAGCTTCTCCAGCAATAAAGTACGGCTGGCTGTACACAAAATATTTAGAACGACAAAAATACTTAGCTTTGCGACACGAGCAAAATTATGACCGAAAAATTAACCTCTCCAGTCTCATACTATAAAATCTCAATTGGTGGAAAGATAATATTTTGTCTTCTTGCTCCATGACAATTTCAGATTATAAAATGAAAATATACTCCGATGCATCTAGGTCCGGTTGGGGCGCATCTTGTCAATAGGTATTTACATGGACATGGTGTATGTAATGTATATGGTAATGCATGTACATGGAGCATGGAGAAAAAACAAATCGGTACACCATATGAATTATTTAGAATTGTTAGCAGTGTTCTTAGCTCTTAAACAATTTGCGAACGACGAACACAATATTGCGATATTACTGCAAATTGACAATACTACTAACAATAACGCTATGAGTTATGTAAATTGCATGGGGGAATACAATTCCCACACTTACACGAGCTCTCCAGATAGATATGGCAGTGGTGCGATTTACCTCATACATTATCACGAGAGATAATGTGGAAGCAGATGAAAAATCTCGTAAAATTAATCTTGATATACAGAATGGGAACTGTCAGACTTAGCTTTCAAGCATATAGTAATAAAATTCGGTCAGCAAGATAAAGACTTATTCGCTTCTAGTTCCAACGCCAAATGTGATGTCTCGTGGAAGAAGGATCCTGACGCGAAGTGTATTGATGCCTTTACAATAAATTGCCACATAAATTTAATTTATGCGTTTCCACCTTTCTCAGTAATATTAAAATGTCTGCAAAAAATAAGTCATGACTAAGCTATGGGGATCGTAGTATTCCCTATGTGGCCTTCACAAGCTTGGTACCCACTGTTAATGTTTCTAACAATATCAGATATTGTACATATGAAGTCTAACCAACATCTTGTATGTTCGCATTACAGAACTTAACACTCGGTTCATTAAAAAAATATCATGGGTGCTGCGTTGCTTTGCAGCTCGCGTACTCGAAGCGTGGCATTCCGACAGAGGCGTGGGACCTAATGTAAATAATCCCATCAGGCAGTACAAGGTACAATTTGTGGTGGCAATATTGTAGCAAAAAGACGAAGTTATCAAACGACTTTTAAAGGGTGTCTATAGGTTAAGACCTAGTATCCCGAAATATAATGGTATATGGGACCTTGGTACTGGACTGTATTGCTAAGTGGTATATAAACATGGACTTGTCATTACAAAAAAATACCCAGAAAATGGTAATGTTGTTAGCGTTTTGCACTGGTCACAGGGTACAAACTTTTCCGCTGATTAAAACTAAAAATGTTAAAAGCCCTACGGGGCTGAAATTGTTATTACTGTCACAATAAAAACATCAGCTACCGGCAGAGAACAATCGATTCTTCTACTTCCTTTTTTTTCAGGAAAGACCTGAAATTTGCCCTGTTGCAGTTCTCAGGGATTATTTGTAAGTAACCAAAGAAAGGAGACCTAGCAATATAGAACACCTCTTAATTACTATGAAGCGTGCTCATAGGAACGCGACAGCACAGTCTATAAGTAGGTGGATAAAACAAACGATGGTGCAGAGCGGTGTGGATGTGTCGGCTTTCAGCGCCCATAGTACTCGACACGCTGCCACATCCGCCGTAGTTACAGCTGGTGTTTCTATTGAAGTCATTAGGCGCAATGCTGGTTGGATAGCAAATCACAGGCATTCGCAAAATTTTATCATCGCCAGATAGTTCAGGAAAACAATTTTGCCAGATCCGTCCATAATTTATAATGGCAATTTTTATTAGGTATAACGAAGTAACTATTACGTTTTGCACAGTTGATTGGCCTCATGTATATCTGCCTAATTAAACGTACACAAATATTAACTGATATTGAATGTGTTCAATAATAAGTACTAAGTTTACTTTTACTAGGAGATAATACTGAAATTTATTTTGCGTTAAGCTCTATTGTAAAACCATGTTGTTTTTGTTTTTGTAATTAAACTGAAGTTTTGATTACATATTATTATCATTTAAAGTACTGGCAAAACTGGCTCTGAATAACTACCTGTTTAACTTATATCTGAAGAATGAAGTGATGAATAATATTTTATATGATTAAACGAACTTCTTAAGTGAAGTTCAATCGATATAATATGAATCGTTTCATTCAAAGATATAATTTCCCACCCAACCCTTAGGCAGTATTAACCTGTTATAGTAAACCCTCACTGTAATACAAAGTTTTGCGGTTACCTATCTATATCTCTAAAATAATGAGCTTTGACAAGATAGTGTGCGGAGTAGTCGATACAACACTTTACCCGATAAAAATAGATTTTACGAATCGATTTTTAAATCCCTAAAATCGTGCGACGTTGCTTTCTAGGCTAAAAGGACTACCTGTTTAACATATATCTTCGAATGAAGCGATTCATATAATATTCATTGAACTTCACTTGAGAAGTTCGTTTGATCATTATATATTAAGCAGTAATTTAAACAGCCCATCTTTTTATACGATTTTCATTTATAATCACCATATTATATTTATTAAATGTGTGAGGAGAATGATGAGATTTGAGGAAGCGAAAGAGGTATGTAAGGACTGCGACGCTTGGCGCTCCGTCCTCTCTGACTACCCCATTAGGGAGACAGCGTGAAGGTATGTATGTATGTATGTATTATATTTATACGATTGTCATGATATTTTCTACTACTATAGAATTATATAATATATGTACAATATATACAACTATAGAATAATATTTTGTTTAATAGAAACAAAACACAATACTGTTTTGTATCTTTGTCACTTGTTATTTTAAATAACATTTCTAGCTTAAATAATTTCGACACAAAATTACAATCTATTCATAATATTTCTATTTTATTTAGGTAGGTACATTTTTAATTATTGGAATATGAAGAGACCTTAAAACGCAATAAAAGCCCATGATTTGAGCTTAGTGTTGTTATTGTGCATCTAATTTATTTTATAAAGATACTTACACATTCTGATCCGAAATGATGATTCATGCGATTTGGAAACCAGAAAAACTAAAAATGGCTATTTCTAAATATATGTTATAATTTTTGACACTATTCGTAACAACGAGTGGCTAACATTTAATATATTTAAATACTATACTTAAATGAACTATATTTAAATAGGTACCTACCTTATTAATCACGATTTTGCCAGAACTGTATCACATCTTTGCGGATTTCATTCGTCTGTTCCTTACCAAAATTCATTCCAATTGGATAAATTCCTTTATGGTCTACAGAAATGACCACTCAGCAAAACAGTATTACCTACAAACTTAATATTTAAATATAATAATATCAACATTAAAATTTATTTCTTATTAACATACTACAGTAAACTGTGCACCTCTTTCAATGACTCCTTGAAAAAGAATCATCATTTCGTCTATAGACGTAGATAAAACGTGCTACGAGCTATATACGGCCTTTGATAAACAAAAAAATCGATATTGTGCCAGCACGACAAAGGCGGTACAAACTGTGCTCATTGTACTGTACAAGCACAGTACAATTGGAAACATCGAAACTGGACATAATAGCCCGGTCAAATAGATATTCCGTTACAAAAATTCGCATAGAGCTAAAAATTGACACGAATGTTGGGAACACCATTATAAATGAAATGTGAAAAGTCCCCATCGATCCTACATCTGCAAAAAAAATTATTCAAGGTTAAAGTTCGCAAATACGTGTTTTTTTTGCGTTTTTCAGCCAAACGGTAAGTTTTATCATAAAAATAAGTCAGACAGAAATTGTAGATCATGCAATTATCTATAAAAATTGTTTTTACACTTTTTCTCCTAAAAGTTACCGTTTCTGATAGCAATTCGAAAACTTTAAAAAGTTGTGTTCTTTATAATATGCGTAAGTACGCCACGTACATACATCACTGGAGTTGTAATACAAGTAAAAATATTTTTATATTGGTCTGTATAATTTATACAAACAAAATATTGAAGAAGAAGAAGCAGAGGTATTGGATGATTATGAATCAGACGAACAATTTTCCCCAATTTCTTAGAATTCACGCCGCTTTTATCATTTCCAATAGTACCATTTTTTATTATGAAATATTATTGAACTTTAGTTCAATAATCACAAAGGATCACAATAGATCGTGGAATAGGCTTACTGGGGAAACCATGTTAAAAAAGTACACTACCTTGCAGATGGCGTGGAAACGTGTGCCTATTACGACGAACACAACTTTTTCAACTATTTGAATCGTTATATTTCAGAAACGGTGACTCTTAGGAAAAAAGTTGTAAAGAATTTTTATAGATAATTGCATGATCTATAATTTTTGTCAGACCTATTTTTATGATAAAACTTACTGTTTGGCTGAAAAACGCAAAAAACCCATGTTCGCGAACTTTAACCTTGAATATTTTTTTTTGCAGATGTGGAATCGATGGGGCCTTTCACATTTCATTTGTAATGGTGTTCCCAACATTTGTACGGTTTTTTAGCTATATGCGAATTTTTGCAACCTTACCCTTATTTTTTGAGCTAACTTGACCGGGCTGTAATATGAGTCGCATAAATTCGAATTTTTACTACAGAACTGTCAATACCGAACAGTAGCGGAATGCCACGTTTTCATTTTGTTTTTGTTTATCAAAAGCTACGATTATAATGACTACACGAAACTGAAATTATTTACAAGTAAATGACAATATAACAAATGCGTATTTGAACTGGATTTTTAAACATTTCGTGCTTTTAATCCAAGATAAGGTATTCCTAAGTAGTTTATGTCACTTTATGGTAGTGAAAATAAAAAAATAAAAAATGTTTTTAGGAGTCGTACATAGCGTATGCTGCTTATAAAGTTTCATCATCACCTCCGCCTCTTGATTTACTGTCCAGCCTCAGTTCTGCTAATCTTTGTCTTATACTGTTTGGTCTGTAAGCAATACGTAAATAAAATTAGGACATAAATGTGCTATAGAGGCATAGGCCACAGTACCTTAGGAAACCTCCGACTACCCATAGTTTAGCAATATATTACATAAATGGTAACTTTGACTACAGCTCTCCGCTTATCCGCTCTCGAATATTCAATGTCCGATCTCGATGTGACCAATCAGATCACAGCATATCATCCCGATTGTTTTATTTATAAAAATATTTAAAGCGGCTACGGCTACGATTTATGCACGAAGGCTATGGATTTAGTCTATTATTATACAACATTCAATTACTCATACGAAAAGTTTAAATAATAATTTGTGATAACCATCAAAAACAAATCGGTGGTGCCCATTGCCTAAGAATAAAGTCTTATCTGCAAAATTTACAGTTTCAGTATCAGAGATTAGAAGTCTCATTAAAATTAAAATGTTATGATTATTTAGAATAAAAAATTAATAAGCAAAAGCTCTAGACATTTATGACGTATCAACAAATTATATATCCTCATGCAGTATCTCTAACGGGGTAGTTAGAGGGGATGAAGCGTCTAGCATCGCGGTCCTTACATACTTCCTCCTTAAATCTCATCATTCTCTTTACACCCATTTTGCTTATATAAAATTCGTTTAAATATGAAATAATAATAATTTTCTTTATATTAGGTCTTTACCTATGAAATTGCCGTTTAGTATACGAAAAGTTAAAGTATTTTTTTTTTAATATTTTTTATTTCTATTAATCAAGGTATGCACCCTTGCTATCGATGCATCTCTGCCAGCGCAGTGGTAATTTTCAATGCCCTTCTTGAAGAAGTCAAGTGTATGGAAGGCAACAAACTCTTCAAAGGCATTTTGTATTGCGTCTCGGGTATAGAACTTTTTCCTGCCAAGAAGTTGACCAAATTTTGAAAACAGTAGAAGTCTGTCGGCGCAAGGTCTGGCGAGCACGGTGGATTACGCAAAATTGCCAACCTAGCTCTCGTATTGTGTGCTCTTAAAGACCGTCTGTCGAGCGTTGTCGTGCAGGAGTAGCGGGGACGAGCGATTAACCAAGGGTGACCGGAGATTTGCGAGCTTTTCCATCAGTGTCCAGTTCCTCACAGTACACATCCGTAGTAATGCTCGTGGCATTTGGTAAGAAGCTGTGATGAATTACACCGGCACTAGACCACCAAACAGTAACCATCGCTTTTCTAGGGCTAAGTTTTCGTTTGTGTCATTGCCTAGGTGCAGTCGGCCGAATCCTAAAGAAGTACACTGAAATGTTTTAAAGGGCAACACTAAAATGTCTGTCCTTTTCTGACCTACGCTGATATATAATCTATTGGATCGGATTCAATATGATAGTCAGATATGTTCCTATTTTAGTAGGTCAGTATATTGTATGACATGTTTATTACGAGCGTGAATTCCGTAAGTTCTATTTTCGCCAATAAAGTGTGCTTGCGATTGACAGTCTGCTTATGTAATTCACATCCCCACTGCGCAGGTATTAAAGAAGTCTCGCAACAATATTATTTTCTTACCTATCAGAAAAGTACGAGGTAACAACATGATCGGCGGAGACCGATTGTCTTTGATATGTGCCGGCGCTGAGATTGCTCTGAGGGATCTTATAGATACGCACACACCGACCGCTGTTTTCTGGGAGAACTGTAAAAAAAATGTTTTTTTTTTATTTACACGCATTTCTAGCGGGTGACCATTTCTGACTAAATTGTTATGTCGTTGAACGTGAGAACGCTAGGCTACCGTCTATATAGAGCGAAATCAGATCGACACAGTTTCAATTGATATTGAAAGATGAAGAATATTATTCATTAATTTCAGATAGTCTATAAATGAAATTCCAGTGTGCGCGTGTTTGTATTTCTTCTTCACCTAAACGGCTTGACCTAAGTATTTACATAAAATTTCTTTTTGTACTTATGGGGTCACTTGGATGATTTTCAGTTATAGTTGGATCCGATAGGTAGCGCTGTTGTCGAGATGTTCGCTAGTGTATTTCAAATTTGAATATGTGTAAACACGGGTAATCATATAATCGTAAAGTACTGGTTTATTTGGTATCAAAACCAAATAAACGTAGGTAAGTACGAACCTTGTGGCGATGTTGGCGGCGACACTGGCGCCATTCGTTGTAATGGTGGTCGTATGTTTTCTTGCTCTGAAGACACCGAGCTACTTCTACTTGACGTTGAGTTGTTCTCTGACGCAGTCCGGTTGATATGGTTCGTCTGGTTACTTTGGTCAGTAACTCTGTTATTATAAAAATAAGTGTCAGAACTTACTTTAATTCGCGTTATACAAACATTGTTGACTTATGTGTGTGCTAAAATAATGCATGATGTCAAAATATGGTATGGAATATATTTCATAGGATTTGAATTATGTATTCCTGTTGGTAATTAAATAGAATAATATCTAACGCTAATGTCGCAGCACTATGTTCCACAGTAACATATCAAGTATAGTAGCACAGTACACTCGATATCTCACAAACTATTGACTTAAATAAAAAAGCCATTTTGAAACCTATATCATTTTCGAAGACCTACTTAAAGATAACCTCACATGCTTATGTGTACTTGAAAAATTTCTTCACCCGTCACATATATGTAGATCGAACTCTAATTATTATTTTATAATTTCACCATACCGTTGTACAGGCGTTAAGAATCTGCAATTTCACCTATATAGCGCCCAAGTCTCCGAGTAAAATGGCTGTGATATACAGACAGACGGAAAGATTGATAGACAGGACAGGGCGAATATTCAGGGGTTCTATTTTTGTTACAAGGCTACAGAATCCTAAAAAATAGCAACAAACGATTTTTAGTTTTTATTAATCGTGACTAGCGGCTTGCCTCGGTTTCGCACGGGGACTACATTGCAAATCGTAAACGTACTACTATATGCGTTGTACATGGAAACTTTCGTCGTTATCCATATATTCTAAATGAACATTATTTTAATTCATTTACAATTAGACGTTTAGAAGTTTTAAGGTAATACATGAACGAGGATTTCGATTTTAAAATTCAAAAATTGGAATCTTACTTGTTCTCATTATTCTCATCTTCATCGAGACCATATGGTCCGTATTTGCTTGTCTGTCGCACCAGATCGTAGTTGTCGTTCTGCAGCGAGAGGCATGGGTCGATTTCGCGACTCAATGGTATGTATTCAGGTGCGCAGGCCACGTAGAATATGTCCTGAGTAAATTTTGGATTATTATTTATTTTTACGCTTAGTACATACATATCTTCGCGCTGTATCCCTAACGGGATAGTCAGAGAAGACGGAGTCCCAAGGGTCACGATCCTTACATACTTCTCTCGCTTCCTCAAATCTCGCCTTCTCTTCACACATTTTCGCCTACGTATGCGAGTGCTTTGACATTTCCGTCTGCTAACACTCTGACTATTTCATCTTCATAAGTCAGCCTTGGTCTTCCTTGCCTTCTTTTACCTCTCACTTTCGCTCTGTAGATTTTCTTCGTTAGTCTGTCATCACTCATTCTTTCTAAGTGCGCGAACCATCTAAGCATTCCTTTCTTCAGTTTTACAATAACACTGTCGTACAACTCTGTCATACTGCGTATCTGTTCATTGTTTATCCTTCATTGTCCACAAGGGTGACACCGCACATATTTTTAAGAGATCGCACTTCTATTGCATTTATCTTACTTTCACTTGATTTCGGGCATATGAATACCGCATTATGTATGGTCATTTTGGCTGAGTTAGATATATTCACACTGCCTACTAATGCGGACAGAGCACCGGTCACTTTATTGCCAGCTGCTACCCATCTCTCCACATCCATCCATCGAAAACGCACTTCCCAGATATACAATTTCGTTCGCTTGTTCTAGGCATTTTCCATTTACCCATATTTCACACTGTCTGTACAATCTCCCTTTCAAACACCAAAACCTTAGTTTTGTTCACATTCATATTCAATCCTTTCACTTCGCAGGCTTCTTTCATGCACGTAACTAGTGTCTGCGACTCCGCTTCCGATGTTGCTATAACCACAGCATCGTCAGGGTACAAACGACAGTTTACCACTGTACCATCACATATCATACCACTCATAATACCTTTCAATGTCTGGAGGTAACTGTCCAAATACAGCACGAACAGCTAGGCAGGCATTACGCAGCCCTGTCTGACGCCTGAACAGACATCGAACCAGGGCGACGTGTCACTTTCTATCCTTACACAGGTTCTGTGGCCGCTATATAATGACCTCACAGCCTGCAATCAGGAGCCCCCCCACGCCATACTCAGGCAGAAGACTCCACAATTTTTTTCGTACTACTCTATCGTATGCTTTTTCAAGATTCACGAAAGCGCAGAAAACATAAGTCGGAAGACTTATGGGTGAGAAACGTTACCACGATATTGCGGAGCGCGAAAATCTGATCCATACAACCTTTACCGTTTCTAAAACTACCCTGTGCCTCCCACAAATATCTTTCAGTAATGCCTTTCATACGTTCAGTCAATACTTTGGTATAGACTTTACTTGCTAAGCTGATCAATTTGATGGCCCTATAGCAAGCGCAGTCTAAATAGGAACCATTCCCTTTATAGAGAACCATGACTGCGGTGCGCCAGTCCTCCAGAACCTCTCTCTTCTGCCAACAAAGGTTGCACAGCACAGTTTACGGAATGTATTCCAGACCCTAGGACCACCACATTTGATTATGTCTGCAGTCACCTCATAATTTCTATATAATATATTATATTTATACATATTTCTATATATAATCGTTTTCTCACTCTCTTTTATACTAATGAGTTCCTTTAGTTACTGACCCGAGTGTGGCGATTCGTTAGGATTGCTCTGTGACAGAGTCGTCACTCTCATACAGTTCTCTATAATAATCACTCTATCGCTGCAGAACATCTTTTTGTCTGTTAGCAGATGATGTTCTTTCAAACGTACTTTATTCATTCTGCAAGGTGTAATCACTTACACCTGTACCACTTCGGTACTTACGTATTTCTTTCCAAAATAATTTCGAATTTTCCTCGAAGTTGTCCAACATCTTGTCTTCGTCTAACACCCTACACCTTTCACGCATCTCTTTTACTAGTGCCTTCGTTTCTGCTTTCTGTAGCTTCATCAAATCTTCCATACTACAGCCACTTTTGGTAGAAAGGTAGTATCGCCATGCTTTCTTCTTCTTGTACACAAACTCTTTCACCTCACTACCCCACCACACCTCACGCTTTTTACCATTCCCAATCATATTCGTTCCAGACACTTCTTTTGCAGCGTCAATCATGCTATTTCTAAGGTTCTGCCGACATTGTTCAACATCCTCGTTCGTCAAGCTTACCGGATACTAGCCTTTCATATTAATTCCTGGTGGTGCAATCTTGCAGTTTCCAGCTCTTGATGCGACAGACCGCTGAAGGTTTCGACGCTACGCGACATCGCTTTGCTGCAAACAGACCCCTAATTCTTGTTACCACTAGAAAGTGGTCCGTTTCGCAAATCCTCTGTGTACTCTCGTGTCCATAACCTGCTTTTTGAGCCGGCTGTCCACCAGGAATGCATCAATCACACTCCTTTCATCTTTCTTTTCCCAAGTGTACTAATAAATCCTTTAGTGCTTAAATAAGGTATAAGCAACAAAAATATCCTTTTCCATACACATTCCTAACACAATCCTACTGGCATCTTTGACTCTCTTTTAATTTTAAATAAAATTAAAGAAATAAGTGGTAACTGACGCCAATACTACAGTCAATACAAAATATATTTGTTCATAATTATTTCTGTCGGAAAAAGTACCTATGTGTGTAGGCACATCTTAGATATTTGGTCCAACAGTTGCTGTGTGTCCCTGGAATTTATAGGTTCGTATCTCTGATGAGCAAAGTTACTGGCATTTTGCTACATTGTTACGAGCTGTGGATAACAAAATGCCAGTTAAAGGTGTAGGGTTTATTATCGTTCGTACACACAGATATCAGGACGCGTTTTTACACGAATATAGAGTCATACGCGAATTTCTTCGCGCCGAAACAACGCGGTCGGAGCGCGGTCCCGGGCGGTCGCTAAGGGGACGCCGCAAAATAGAGCAAAATGTTATACAGAGTGTTTTTTTTTAACTGGGACAGTATGGAGAAATCCGAATCTATAAGAGATACAGGGGAACTGTCGTAGGAACCATACGTTAATATTTACAAACTTAAAACCAACCATTATCTTATATAATAGACTTCCTCAAAGTTGCTGCTTAGATAGTTCTTGTTTCTTAATTTTTCATATACCAATCAATAGTAGAACTTAAAGCTAGCAATGTGTTTTTAGGTCATAGCCCTTCAAAGCCTTGGTCTCGAGATATAAGCACTAAAAGTTGCGTGTGACGTGCCATTCGATAATCGACCTTAACCTTAAACTTAACCTTAAACTTAACCTTATGTCAATGACATAAGATCTAGCGTACCTAGTTACCTAGGCCGCAACGATATGTTTATAATATATTCATATAATTAATTCGATTTGTCGTTACTGAGGTATAATTTAAAATATGTGTGTTCAGCTATGCAATTCTGTAAAAACTTGAATCGCCCAAGCGAGACTCGCTTGACAATTCACCCCACTTCACATTCGAACTCACTTGACCTTCAAATGGAACTCTCTAAACCAAACATTCTAGGACCGAAGTGAAGTGATCTTAGATGCGAGTTTATCGGAGATTGCCATAAGAGTAAACATCTCAGTCGATATTTCGTCTTAGTGTATTTTAACTTCTCTGAGATAATTACGTTAAATAAAACTTGTTTTTTTTTTAGATTAAATTGTTATATTTAGCGAAACGTCAAAAAATTCATTTGCGATGGTATGATAGTTACAGCACTCATTGAGGTGGCGCTAATATCTCTGTCGATTTGACACAGTTGACAATCTCACCACGGATTCAGAAGTGAATTCGACTTAGAGAGTATTGCACGGCTGGTTGTGATTTATTCCTATAAATTTTAAAATTATGTGTACTTACTCTTCGTCCACAAAGCAGTTTCAGTCCTGGTATACAAGCTGCATGTACTAGAGATCCGTTTGCAACTAATCGTATTTCTAATAAATCTTCTGCAAATGCCATTATGTAAGGGAATGCACAGACTGAAAAAGTATAACAACAGAAACAATTGGTCGTCGTATATCATAATAAATAGTAGGTCATTAGATAAACAATAATAAACAATTAGGTTATTTCATTATCAGTGAATTAATTTCTTACCGACTGCTGCAGGAATGGTAGTCCAATGGAAATCATATTCACCGTCATTTTCTAATCCTCTACTTGTCAGTCGTTCAAAATGGCACGTGTCTGCAACAAGCGAGTTATTTGTCTAGGAAATTCATTTTGGCAGTATTGAGTAACTAATTAACCTGTGGTATTGATTATTATAAGTTACTGCTGAAACTAGTTTAAAGTTTAATTAGTAATTTATACTTACGATTATAACATAAAACTATTTGTCCATCCCTTTCGTCTCCTATTCGTAACGCGTTGACGAGAGTACCGCGTTTTGTCCCTGTGTCGTCCGAATTTTCTGCTCTTTTTACAACCTAAATAGGAAAAAAAATGTTCAACTTAAGAGGGCTACATTATTAATTCTGTAGATGTAGTAAAATATAAAAGAAGAAATGTCTTCCAATCATTCAAAAATGCATTAAATCTAAACAATAGCTTTGAAGTGTAAACTTTAGGACCCACCTGACCAGTGTTAGATTCTAAAAGCTCCCAGTGGTTTTTGTAACCAACTACCATTATTCCTACTTCACCGTCCATTAGTTTGATCAGTACCGGTGATTCACTAAGTTGAATGTCCTATAAAATTATGTAAATATATATTAATGTAATATGTAATCTACGTCCTATTTTTCATTTTTGATGAGAAGTTGAAAACAAAACCCACTTTGATATGTGTGTATTCAAAACCCATTTCACTATCAGTCTTTGGTTCCTCGATCATCAACAAAACTCTTCTACCGACTGCTACTGCTAATATTGTTTTACCTCCCTCTCCTAAAATAGAGATGGATTATATAATAAAATGTTCTTTAAAATTATCTATATAAATAATCATAGGATATTTTTTATTCTTTTCTATGATTACCTGATTCGAGTAGATCAAAATAATGCGCAGTTTTGGTTCGCGGCAGTCTTGCGTGTTTGCAATCTTGTAATGGTCGCATTGCCCATGCGCCTGCGCATAACTCCAGTATAGGCAAGGCGTAGACCCCAGCTCCCCCCGCACCACCAGTGGTGGATCCTCCCCCTGCGACCACCCTGGCGCCCACGCGAAACAAACCAGCGCGTTCGGTAATGCGAGCTGCACGCACGCAGCCCTCCCACCGCAGGACCACTCGAGTAGTGCCACTTTCTTCGATCACATAGAAGAAAATATAGTATCTTATCTGTTTTTATTTTTAATAAATAAGTAATCTGTAAATCCACTGATGAGAGGTTATAATAATAAGTTACAATATATCTGTACTGTCTTGATACGTGGTCGAAATTATATCATTAAAATTTTTCTTTGTATTTTTAATTCTAATTTAATGTACCTATTATAACTTTTCTTTTTATCTTATATTCACTTATTAAACATTCACATTATTATACTAAGATAGCTAGGTGTGTCTTTAAGTTACTGAACTAATTTAGCATAACCAGTTATTTAACTTAAGTTGTAATTGTATTGCTTAGTCGATAAGTTGTTGATGTGCAATAAATACATGATGACGATAAAGAAACGTTACGATTTACACATTGTACCTTCCAGTATGTAAGTGTTAGACGTAGTGGATAAAAGAAGTCGCCCTTCTGCTAATTGTTCTGCGCACAACGGCGTAGCGGGCAGAGGCGCCCCACGCCACACGCGCCCTTCCCATGGTGCTCGCCGAGATCCACCGGACCCTGACATCAATAAATAACTTTGTAGTTATTTATTCTAAATATAAAGAAGAAACTTAGAAGAATTAATTTTTTCATAACTTTAGCTAGAGCTATATAAATATTTTCCTTAAATTTAGCTCCTCCTAACGTTAAGAAAAATATTAATATTCTTCCAAAGCTGTCATTTTAAATTTTATCTGGAAGCCTTTGATCATGTAAAAGGCAAATCAGGTCAAAAGATAAATCAGGTTTACAAAACTCAGAGTACTTTATATATTATATGCTAGTGTTAAAAAAGATAGAATTACGCAATTCACAACCGAGACTGAGACGAGCTGTTGTTATTCGTTTGTGTCATAGATTCGTATAGTATCGGCGCAGTGTAAGAAACGGGTTGTTTCGATTCGGCAGGCGATATTGAAAGCTTTCTTTTATGAGGCCCACTTGGCAAGTCCTCCTGCCATGTTTTCCTTTTTGTTAATATTTGCATTCCTGTATGACATCTTTTTGAAAATATCAAAAGCTATTTGAATTCTGACAAACTTTGAACATTTACAAGGCATTGATAAAAAACTGATTCTTTTTCTTCTCATCTTGCCAAATTCCAAATGATTGCCAAATGATTAGTGTGGTTCCGATTTATTGTGTACTCATGTTTTTACCTCGTACCGTGTTTTTAGATATTGTATAATGCAACGCGAAAGTTTAAAACTTTATGTATATGCGTAAGTAATTGCTCAAATGTAAAAAGATACCTGTAGATACGAGGCTTGTAGGTGCATCTCCTCGTAGTACGGCGTCCAGCTTGAGAGCCTGTCCTACGTGTAGGAACCGTTCGGTGCGAGCAGCACCCGCCCCGGCCGCGCCTGCGCCGCCCGACCATACGTCTGAGAGAGCCCGGCGTGATAGCATTGGCTAAAAGTGTATTTTTTTAGCGTGAGCATTTTTTTAAGTAATTAATGTATATTTAATTTAGGATCACGTTCGCCGGTGAGTTGACTTGGACTAAGAGTAACAATGAACTGGAGAAGTATACTACTCAGACTTCAAGTCAATTTATAAAAAAAGCATTTCCTCAAATGTCCTGCTTGGGTATTTAAGTTAGCGTCTTCGGTTTGACCAGTGGGCCAGTGAAATAAGAAAGAATTGTTTAATTGGCAACCAACGAGTCTAGTTAAAAGATACTAAAAGCGTATTTTAATCGCATTCTCGTAGGGTTTCATATCAATTTCGGAAAATTTAATTTAAAAAAATTACTTTAAATTTAAAACAATAAAAAAGAAAAAGGAACCAAAATAGCCTTCAGCTCAATAAGTGTAGAAGACGCCGGAACAAATCGGTTGTGATTCATGTCTTGCGACATACGGATAAGAAGTTTTAACGTTACCGGTTCCGTTTTGCAAATTTTAATTTTTACGGTTTACCACAAAACTCAAAAAAAAGTTCAGAATATTTAATAACTACTATCTCTTGAATCCGAAATTTTTCGGCTTTCCAGATGTTTTAAGTAAAAGCAAATAAGTATTTTAAATTATTGTCTTGATATCTTCATAGTAGATTTGGAGCGGTGAAACTTAAATACTTTCTGGGGAAACCTTCTAATCGGAAAGTCCGTATCATGGTCATGTATGATAAACGATAAAAATACAACGATATAGCGTGAAGATATGTTATCTTATCTTATATATACAATTGTACATATTAATAGTATAATAACCGATCTCTGATAATAACTAAACCCTGTATAATTTTAAGGTAAAAATGATAATAAAAACCCTTAAAAAGCCAATAATTTTGATTACCCATTTCTTGAATTATTATTTTTGGGTCATTTTGTAGGTTTCCTTATTTCTCGTTAATTACTTTACCAAACAATAATTTCGCACGCAGTTACCTATTGACAAAGGTAAACATTACATTATATTGTATCTACCTACATGTATCGTTATGGCAATTTTTATGAACAATAATATTTAAATAATACTGAAATTTTGAAATCCAATAAAAACAGTGCGTAAATATTCTCTCGTAAATTTGCAGTGACAATGTTATCTAACGTATTTGTGGCTTACATAAAGTGAAAATAACATGTTTTAAGAAACATTTGTAAACACCAGAAAAACTTAAAGTAAGTGACAAAAAACAAAAGAAAGCCTAAAAGTTAAACTGTCTTTGTTGAAGTGCGTGAAAAGGTGAATTTATAGAAGTGTACAGTGTTTGAATGGATGCGCGAATGAATGTACAATGTACAAATACAGAAAGAAAGTTATACTAGTTTAAATTACAACGCACAAAAAATTATACTATCTAGCATAATAACAAACAATTATGAAACGAATTTACCTACCTAATAAGATTAATAAGTCTAATTCATATATTAATCATTAATTTATTAGTGTTTTGGATATTCGGCAACTAATAGTACCAAAACCCTTAATTAGACGTAATTAGACAAACAAAGAGTTATAAGAACAACTTAAAACACTCTTTTCCGACTGACTCAGTCCAAAAACCTCTCTGAACAACTATTATCGGAACGTGAGGATAACGAATAAGAGGTTCAATGTATCAAGGCAGGAACAAGGAGCTGAAATCTCAGCTGGCGGAGCTTCACATTCTGTACATGGATGCTATGGAGCAGAGCAGGATGAGCTACTGAGCTCTGTTACTAGGATGTAAGACTGTAATCGGTATGAAGAGGCTCTGACTCAAATCGACTATCTCAAAAGTGAGTGCCACTAAATGGATTTGAAAATTGTTAGGCTAGAAAATGAGGTGCATTGTTAAAAATAAATGCTACTTTAGACTTAGGCCAGTCAATTTTAGGAAACAAAGCACAAAATTTTGCAAGAAACCACACAAAAGTTTCAGTAAAAATTATTTTAGAAAATTAACAAAATTAAATAAAATCTTTTTAGAAGGTAAGAAATATATCAAATTATATAATGTTGGTCATAAATTGCAGACAGTAAGGAAAGAACAATCTGAATCAAAAGCTTTATTATGAGAAATGATGAAACAAAATAACACTTTAAGAAATCAACATGAAATTTATGTGCAGCAATTACAAATTCAAATAGATATCTAACTTATTAAGTGAATTAGAAGTAATTAAAAGTAGATATGAGTCTGCAAAATTATTTATAATTAACCAAACTTTACAAGTGGATGAATTAATTGAACTGGATCATGAAAATGAGCAACGATTTTTATCACTTGTCAGAAAAAATAACTTTAATTATCAGTGTAATTTCTAAGTGTCCTCCGAGCTATCCGTAACAGTCATGAACTCCACAGCTGATGATAATACAAATAAGTTAAATTCATCTCTTACAACGTTTATATCGAAGAGTCGCAGATTGTTTTAAGGCCCCATTGCCTATAACGGAAAGCCCATAAGAAAATACAGTAGTTTATTGTGATGGGATTGGTCAAGGATTTGGGCATCTCTTAAGAAAAGAACTGAACCATTGTGTTATTAATGTGTTATTAGCTATTGCTTGACAATTATACCGTATCATTTTTTAATAGACAAAATTTTAAATGATATATTGATTAATGTGCTGAATAATAATTCAAATATAATTATTTTTATTCGAAATAGCTGTGAAATTTCCAAAAAGTCTTTGTTAAATAGTTTTGAAAAATTACTGAGTGTTGCGACCTTAGGCATAGGAAGAATGATTCATCGTGCACTTCCATACTCCTGTACGGTAACAAAACATTGGAACGACTATATATGTAGACTAAATTCATTTTCATTTCACTTTATAAATCGTCACAGTGATTCTTATTGTTTTGACTTTTTTGAAACTAATAAATTTATTAGGATGTTTATTTTGACGAATGGTAAGCTTCAACTACCTTATTTTTACAAATGTAAGACTTACATCTAAATTATTAGCTTATAAATTCAATAATTTTACCCAACGTATTAGTTTAGGACAAGACATACCTGAGGGGACTGCCTTAGTGGGCCAGTCTCCGATTACTAATTTAGTCACAATACCAGAAGGTAGGCTGTCTACATTAGGTTGTTTAAACTTGTTGGCCCACAAAGAGAAAGCTTTATTTAGTACTAGCACATCAAAATATAGAAAGTTTTTTCGGGAAATTTCATGAAATAAAGCTATTTTTGGAAAAGTTTAATGTAGATATTCTCTGTGTTACATAACATTGGTTGTGCTCACATCAAATGATGTTCAGTGTCTCTGGTTATAATGTAGTAAGTTGTTTCAACCGGGTTTCTGCAATCTGTATTGGCTCATTGATCTTAGTCAAACAAGGACTAGTACCTTTAGGTACTTTTTTTTTAGGTACTTTGCGGCTTCTAAGCCGCAAGGATATTATTGCACTCCCAGTCGAGAGAATTGTAGAGATTTCAAGTATTGAGTTGAGTCAATTTGTTGTACCATGCGTCTACCGTCCCCCTAACTCTGATTACAGCGAATTTGAAAATGTAATGGGAGATGTTTTTAAATTGCTGCTTAATTGTAAAAGAAGAATTATTGTTTGCGGTGACTTTTACATAAATTTGCTTAACAAAAATAAGTTAACATCTAAATTTATTTTGTTTTTTAAATTATTCAATATGGTAAATGTTTTTCATGAGCCGACTAGAGTAACTTTGAACTCAGCAAAATGTTTAGATAACGTTTTCTGTGACTGTAGTTGGCAACATAAACAGATCGTTAATTCTATAAAATCAGTTCATTTAGTTGAACTTGTTAAAATTAATTATAAAAAACTCTTAAACAATAATGAAGTATTTTGCAGCCTATTACGGATAAAAAAATACATGCTTTTAGAGAAAAAGTTTTAGAGAATGCTCGCCCACTCAATATGGAGCCTTGTGTAAATAAAAACTATCACGAAACATTTGACAGGTTAAATACTGCTTACCAACAGATATTCGTGACTAAAAGAATTCATACGACTGTTAAGAGCACCTTAAATGACTGGGCTACACCCGGCGTTAGAATAAGTAGGAATAGACTTTATGAGCTAAAAAATTTCAATCATAGTGAGGAAGGAGCTCGGCAAATATGTACGAAAGTATTCAAAAGTTTTAAAAGAGTATGCTTCACTTTTAAAAGAATGTCTTTGGCGATCAGCAGTAAAACCTAAAATTCAGAAAACAAAGTTAAGAATACTTGGAATATGTATGGAGCACGTAATATTGTAAAACCCTTTATTTGTGAACATAGTAACTCCTCATATAATTGTTGAAGTATTTAAATCTTTAAACCTAAAGCCTACTGAGGATAATTGGGGCATGTCAGTAAAGGTCATTAATTCAGTCATTGATATTATTGCGCCGCATTTGGTTGTTATTTTTAATCAAAGTGGTCTATACTAAGGAATTGTTCCAGATTTAATGAAACATAGTCGGCCCATTCCGCTATTTAAAGCAGGACGACAGACTGATCCAACAAATTTTAGGCCAGTTTCCATTTTACCTGTGCTTTCAAAGGTTTTTGAGAAAATTATGAACAAACAATTACTTATATTTTTTATTTTAAATAGGTTGCTTCATAGTGAGCAGTATGGTTTTAGCAAAGGAAGGTCCACCATCGATGCTGGAGCTAGACCTTGAAGCATGTTTTTGATGCACTCACAAAATGCTATTGGTGTTTTTGTGACCTGTTTAGTCTTTGACTGCGACGTAAAGGATACTCTTTTACGTAAATTAAAATTTTAGGATTTAGGAGACAAGGCGTTCGTATTTAAGTAAAAGAATTCAGAAGATTGATATTACCGGAGTTAAATCGAAAGGATCTATTATAAAAATGGGCGTCCCCCAAGGATCGATTTTGGGCCCTTTTTTATTTTTAATCTATGTTAATGATTTACCATTACTTATGCAGAATCTAGGTAATATAGTTTTATTCGCTGCCGACACTTCAAGTTAGGTAAGCCACTAATTATGACGAAGTGGAAAACATACTAGGTAAAGTTTTGGAATGGTTCATCGTAAATAATTTACTTTTGAATTCTACCAAAACTAAGTGCGTTATATTTATTTTACCCAACGTTAACGATTCTGACATTAATATTGTTTTGGACGATAAAATACTAAATTTTGTAGACTCTGTTAAAGGAGACGTTCCACGAATGTATGGAGCTTCAGCCTGCACTTTGTACACTTATAATTTAGAAACTTTAATATTAAATAAAAGAGTTTTAAATATGGTTTCGGTATATATTAGCCTAGTTCTTTCGTACAAAAGTATTATATGCACATATCATAGGCAACACCTTACCTAAACACTTTTAACAGTTAATTAATAATACTCTTTGTAACAAATTATATTGCAGGTATTAACTGTTGAAACCTCAATCATCATTTAAGATCATTTAGAATTTCAAACAGTGGCCTGTTCACAGTTTGAACATATCCACGCTGCAGTTTAGGGTATAAAAAAATTAACAGGAAATGAAATCTTTGAAGCCTCGGTAAACATATCAACCAAATTAACTTTAATTTTGAGAAATGCAATGTAGCGACAACAAATCTTAGGTCGACACATTAAATAAGTTCTATTTCATTATCCTTGGTAAATAATATGGGTAAAGTATAAGTACTTAATAAAAAACTAACCCCGTTTGAGGAACAGGTCAAAGTTAAGCGAAATTAGAAATAAACACGCCTTTTTTGATATATGCAGTTCTAGTGTGAATTGTAGAGATTTTTAGTCAGCACATCAAAAATGGTGTTATATTTTATCAAGCTTGGTTAATATGAATAAAGTGATAAAAAAATAACCTGAACATTTAAGTAGGCGTTAGTAGCGTCAAAATGAAATACATAACAATTACGGTAAAGCGACTGTCGCATCTGTAGCTTACTACGAATACTTAATCTATACTCTATAGTTTTTGACAGGGTTTTGACCGATTTGACCCGTGACGTGCGCGACGTATAAAGTATATTCATACATCACAACTCGAAGACATTTTCAACTACACATGTTTTCAACAAAATAAAAATAGTTGCGCTGAAAGCTTTTTGTAAGTAGGTATTTTTGTTCAGTAAAGAATAAATTAATGGATGAGATTTTTTTATCATTACTTTGTTAATAATATACCTACATATCACATGAGTTTGATAGTAAATTGAATAATTCGCATTTAGTTTAAATTATGAAATATTGGTTCTGTACTAAAAATATATAATAAAAATTGCAATTTCACTATTTTTCTAACAATCTTTAGATTTTTCCTCGATTTTCTAAATAGTGTACAAAGCGCGAGCCGAAAATCTAACATCTCCTTTCTAGACATTACTATAGACAATAAACTACAATGGGGTCCTCTTATTGAATTATTGGCTGGAAGACTTAGCTTGGCAGCATTTGCTATGCGTTAAATAAGACAAATAAGTGATGTAGCTACGGCTAGAACTGTGTATTTTAGCTATTTTCTAAGTATAATTTCATATGGGATATTACTCTGGGGTCACGTAGCCGATATGCAAACGATATTTGTTTTACAGAAAAGAGCGATACGATCTATTTATTGTTTAGAATCTCGAGCATCTTTAAAAGAAAAGTTTAAAGATATTAATATTCTTACGGTCTGTAGCCAGTATATCTGCGAGAATATTATGTATGTCCGTAGGAATTTACACAGGTTCAGAAGGGTGGGTAATGTTCATAACAGGAATACCAGGTCTAGAGATAAACTAGCTATCAAGGGCTCTAGATTGGCAAAGGCACGCAAATCTTTTATTGGAGACGGTCTTCACTTTTGGAACACTGCCTGAAGAATTAAACACTACCAGACATTAGATTTAAGAAAATCGTTAAAGCTACTTTGTGCTCAAAAGGTTTTTATAAAATTGAAGATTTTGTTAAGGAGAAATCGGTCTGCTCAGGTTGTTGTGGC
This sequence comes from Zeuzera pyrina, assembly GCA_907165235.1. Taxonomy (NCBI): domain Eukaryota; kingdom Metazoa; phylum Arthropoda; class Insecta; order Lepidoptera; family Cossidae; genus Zeuzera; species Zeuzera pyrina. Next base: position 7,258,171 of record OU015617.1, read on the forward strand.
CATGAAAAAAAGTTGTAATGTTAGCGCTTATGAACAGGGCGATACTGTTAATCAGTCTTTGAAAATATAACGTTCGAAAAATACTTTACAGTTTATTTCAAATAAAAATCTCTTTTATTTTATTTATTTATTTATTACTACATAATTATTGAACTTTCCAATAATATGCATGCATTGTGTATATCTATGTAACTGTATAAAAAGTTTATTCTAAAGAGCTTGAAATGAAATTAGAACAAAGAAATCCACGAAATATATATTTTTTTATTTGTAAAATAATATATCACATTTACTTACCACCTTATGATCGGAACAGTGTTCCGCGTAAATGTCTCTAATAAGTGTGTCTAGGGTTCGTTGTCGCTTCAATGCGAATGTCGGTGTTTGGAATGCAGCTTTCTCGCCGTTCATTAGTTTTACCTTAAAACAGAACGAATATAAGATTTCTCTAACTCAAACCATTTGAATTCCAGTAATATTTATTGTATTCCACGTGTAAATTTATATATGTAGGTACTGAATTTGAATTTAAATTAGCTAACAATTAAGATACATACATATAGGTATTGCCGCAAAGTGTGGTACCTACCTCGTGTATTCTATAATTTAATACAATGGCATTAATTAAGTAGACATTTACTTGGGAACTCTTATAAGATTATCTTCATTTTTCCCCTCGTATAGCACAAAAATAATATAATAAAGACAATATTAAGAAGCGATTAACGGTAGCAGTAGATACAGAAACAAATCCATCGCGAGACGAAGATAAATACTTAATAAATCTCTTGACATTTTACCAATAAGAACTCTCTAAAGAGCTGCGGGTCGTTGAATATCGGCGGGCACGGTAACGAAGGGCCGAAGGGAGGCACTGTGTCGTCACTGTACACGCTCAATTTATAACCTTCACCTTCTACTTCTGAAACTACTGCGAATATGTCTGGTTTTACGTTAACGATAATTATTTGGAAAATTTATTCTATTACAAATTATTCTATTTAAAATAAATAGTTTCCACTATTAATTTACTGCTAATCAAATGCAGTTTCATATAAATAGTTAAAATAAATCTACTATTTTTAACCATTAGCTATTGCAAACTTCAAAATTAAAAGTTATAAAAGGCAAAAGAAAACTACTTACTTACCTACCTTTATTGGTGTAAAATGTAATTTACTTGTTTTATGAAAGGATACGAGTAAAGTGACTTTTTACACACTGTGGATTGAACGTATTGTGAACGGAGTCGTCTGTGAACACGATATTCACTATGTCGTTGCCGATATGCCTCTTCCTTTCCAGCTGTGGATATCAATTTTCATCATCACATTTCAAGGAAGAAGATGTTTCTTCTTTTTTTTAAAAATCTACTTCCGTGTTTATCTATTTCCGGGTTGTGGAATGAATTGTGTTAGTACTAACACGACAACTTGGGAAATACCCGGTAACACCTAATACAATACTCATTACCATAATATAAATAATAATCTGTACTATGATAAAATATTTGTATATAAAGTATTTGTTTTATAAAATTAGAATGAACTTGTAGCATTTTGAAGAATATGTTTTCTCCGAATTTGAGTTTCATACAAGCATATTGTACAAGTTTATAATGTGTTAATTTTTGAACGAAGTTATCTTATTTGTATAGAATACTGTACAATTCGATTTTTTTTATATTGGGTCCTTACATATGAAATTGGCGTTTTGTACGGGAGGAATGTAAAGTCAATTTTTTTTTTGTAAAATATATTTAATTAATCAAAGTATGCACCGTTGTTATCTATGCACTTTTGCCATCTCATAGGTAGTTCATTGATCCCTTTACTAAAAACACCATGGGGGCGAAAATCAATAAACTCTTTGAAGGCGGTTTGGACTGCCCCATCGGAGTTGAATTTTTTTCCTTGTAAGAAGTTGTCCAAATTCCGGAAAAAATAGTAATCTGTTGGAGCAAGGTCCGGGGAGTACGGTGGATGTCGCAGACATTCCAATTGTAGCTCATCTAACTTAGTGGTTGTTTGTTGTGCAGTGTGTGGTCTTGCGTTGTCGTGAAGCAGCAGTGGTCTAGAGCGATTGACCAATCTCGGTTGTTTAGCAGCTAGTTCTTCCTTCATGGTTTGCAGTTGCTGACAATAGATATCTGCCGTAATCGTTTGGCCAGATTTTAGAAAGCTGTAGTGAACGACACCGGCGCTAGTCCACCAAACACTCACAAGTAACTTTTTCTGAGTCAATTTTCGTTTAGGGCAGGATTTGGCTGGGTCTCCAGGGTTCAGCCATTGCGACGAGCGCTTCCGATTATCGTACAGTATCCACTTTTCATCACAAGTAATGATTCGATTTAAAATCTCTTCATTATTGTGTCGGTTGAGCAAAGTAACACAGCAGTCGACGCGTGTTTGCAAGTTCGATTCACTCAATTCATGAGGTACCCATCGTCCAAGTTTTTTTACTTTCCCGATTTGCTTCAAGTGGATTAATACAGTTTAGTCACTTACCCCGAAGCCTGCAGCTATCTCTGAAGTGCTTTGTGATGGATCCGCTTCCACAATAGCCTTTAATTCTTCATTTTCCACTTTGGTCTCCGGCCGTCCACGGGGTTGGTTCTGAAGGACGAAATTTCCAGAAAGAAAACGTTGAAACCAAAAACGTACCGTGCTTTCTTTTGCAACACCAGCGCCGTACACATCATTAATCCTTCGAGCTGTTGCTGCAGCACTGGTGCCACGGTAGAACTCGTACTCGTAAATATACCGATATTTCATGTTTTCCATTGTGCGGTAATAAGCGACGCCAAGAAAAAAATAATGAGGAAAAAAACAAATGAATGACTGTTTTCAAAACTCAAATGTACCAGCTAAATGAATTTATAAATTTGAATTTGGAATTCTTAACCAAAGAGGAGATATTTCAGATCAAAGTGGTCAGTACGACAAAACGCTAATTTCATATGTAAGGACCCAATATTATGTACCTTGTACCTAATGTCTCTAGTTATAGTATTATTTTATTATACATTTAAAGCATTTTAGTTACAGTGCAATATAGTACATATCAGTGAGCAATCGTTTGACTGATCGTTGTTGATTGACATTTGTTATCAAGTTATTGTATTCCACGTGTAAATTTATACTTAGTGATCCCTCCAGGGTAACAACGTCTATTTCGTAATAAAATAGTGATTTTACCTGTTGCTTATTGTCTTTGGAGAACGGTAACATTGTTGAGACATGAAACATTATTTCGTGTCCTTGATGCATCGTGTAAATAGAATGGCTGCCTGTCATGTCGCCTATAACAAATAACCATCAAATTAATCTACACTTCTACTTAAATGTAGCGAGAATAGTCCAATGTACCTACAGTTAGCATTAATTTGTTATAACGTTACAATAACATGTATTTCATTGAATTTACGTAATTGTGATGCGTAACTACTATTGCAGACTCCATTCTATTCCACAAACTTAGTTATTTGTTTACATCATTAAGATGAAATTTGCTACGTAATTAAAGTTTAAAATCTAATTATTACAAATGGATTGATTTAATTATGATTGAATACACTTGAACCAAGCATTACACGTAGAGATACATCATATTCTGTAAGTTATGTACCTACGGTATTTTTTTTTGATCCGAGCTATATACATTTCACATCGTATTTAAAAAAAAACAGTAATTGTAGTCACTATTTATAGTTATTTGTATAGGAACTGTGAATGACAACGTCCAACGTTTACTTTACCTTTGACGTCAAGACCTCCTCTGAAGCGGTTCCAACCTCTTAATCGAATTTTGTCCCCCAAAAGCGAAATAAATCGCTCCCAATTCTCGTCGCCTTTCTCTAAAAGAGGCCAAGACCTTTCAATTATGTCTTTAAGAAATATTTTCATGCGTAATTAAAATTTCTTAGAATTCGTGCAATTAAAAAATATTTTTCTTTTACTAAATACGTTTCTTGGATGTGTTATTTTTACGTAATACGATAAGTGCCCATATTTCAGTAGCTATAAAGATCCGTACGGTAGAGAGATCACAAATTACGGATGTCATACACGGAATATAAAGGTACTTGAATGTTGCTTTTTAACAATATTTCATTGTCGTGTTTTGATATTTGTGTATGTTCGAAGTTTTATTAACATTTTGACTAGCACTTTGAGATATGAAATATAATCACGGAAGGCACAACACAGAACGTTCAAGTCAATCAAGTTAAAAGTGTGAAATATTTGATATTATTTACTTACCATTGGAAAGCATTTCGTCGTCTGTTTTCTGGCCAGGTTTCATGAGCATAACACCAATCTTAAAGTTGACTGAGCCCTCCTGCTCTTCAAGCAATAATACGTCCTTTTGCAGTTCCGCGCATGTTATCTATTCAAGGAAATTACATAGTTTATGATTTATTAGGCAGCACAGATCCTCTGACAGGCACGCAATTTAAAATGTCACGTATTCTTCAGACAACAGACATTGTCTGTTTAATAAATAACTTTTTACATCATTGTTAATATTGAGTGACTAAGCAATAAAAGTAATTAGCTTCAAAATAAACTCAATCTAATTTCATTTCTTACAGTTTGGCGTGTTTTCAAATTGGTAAGATTATCGAGAAGTAGATATGTGATTTATGAGACAACTACTTTCAAACAAATAAAATAATAGTTTCTATAATACGACGAGTGTTTGTAGTGAAAAGTAAAGAAAGTTTGTGATTTTTACCTCTCTAGGTACCTTGTCGACTTTTTCCATGGCCGGGAATTGTGACAGAATTTGTTTTACTGTGGGCCTGGTCGGGGCTTGTCCACTACCACCGCCGCTCCACGCACTAGGTGGTAAATAGATTTTGTGAGCACCCTTTAAAAAAGGAATAATACAAATTGTAATAGAAAGCTAGAAGAAGCGTCACAAATTAAAATAAAACTTTTTTTTATCGTTGAAGACAAATGAGCGAATAGTCCACCTGATGATGAGTGGACCAAATTCACTGACGTTTATAGTATCAAGGCTGAAAAGCACTTTAGATAGCAAATGTGTTAGCAATCCTGAGAACTGAGATTTTGTGCCTCTTATGCCAGAAATATGTAAAAGTAATTTTACATAATAGGTTTATAGATAGGTTATTAGAGACAGGTTGTTAGAGAGGATAGAGCGCCAAGTATTGTGGTCCTTACATACTTTACCGCCTCCTCAAATCTCATCATTCTTGCGCGAGTTACGCGAGTGCTTTTGACATTTCCGTTAGCTAACACTCTGGCTATTTGATCTTCTTAAGTCAGCCTTGGTAACCCTTGGCTTCTGCTAACACTCGCATTTATATTATAAATACGTATAAAAAAAATTCCAACAAATATACAAGTATGACTCCGAAACTCCGAGTTTATGTACTGTGGGTGCCATAAAACGAAACTAAAAGTGAAGAATTTTTTACTTTACGATGAGTTAAAATTAAAGTTTATTCGTCAAATTGCAAATGAACTGTTGGAGGAAAACCCGACACTACTCGTATAAGTCAGAAAAGTTCGTTCGGAAATTAGCCTGGCTCGTTATTAAAGTCGGGATCTAGGCTTAAAAAGTAGACGTATCTATTATCCCTTACATCAATATACTATAAAACGGACAATATTTTCAAATTATAAACAACATACTTATTAAAATTCTTTTTTTTTGTATCTTGCTGTGCGAGTACTAAAAATTTTTATATTGAAAGTAGAACATTTGTCGTGGTCTCTGAGTTATGTGTGTTGTTTTTTGTCACACATTGTAGATTGTAGAATTCTGCTGTGTAATAAAGAAAACCCAACTCCATATCTCAACCGTTTGCTTATTCAAACAGGTGAGTTTTTTGCATTCGTGGGTACAGACATACATATGTGCAAACAGCTGACTATATTTATCTCTGATTGTTTTACCGTGGCTTTGATATTACTTTCGCAAAAATGTTCCTCCAAATCCACATTGACTTTTACGTTATGCAACAGTTCACTAGGTTCTTTAAAAAGTGTAGGTATTGTGATAAAATTAAAATCATTGAAGTGATGTTGGTTTAGGTACATATCAGAAATAAATGTGTGCAACTATGTATCACTATAATAATAGGAAATACTACAGTTCATTTTAATCCAATTTGCCAAAAAGTAAACAATTTTTTTGAGCATTTTTAGATAAGTTAAGTGTGATAAAATAAAACTTATTTTCATCTAAACGAAAATTATATTTTTAATACTTTTCGTCTGAAATTAAACATTAAATGTTATTTTTGGAAAATTGTATACAAACGAATTTTAGTTTCATAACTCACTTGTGTCTCGCGGTTTCGACTGCGTTATATACAATATTTATTTATAAATTGACTACAGCGCTACATATCGGATCCTAGCATAACTATTGAGCATAGTATCAACAAAAATATATCGTGGGCATATGACCTCAGTCGATCAAGTCGTTCAGAAGTTACACGATAACGAATAGGCGTACCAACGATTATTGATATAAATATTGAATATTAGCCATGTAACGAATATTGATTTTCAGATATTCGAGAATGTAAAAATTAATATAAATATTCGTGATCGAATGTAAATGTAAAAATTGACTTTTCCACTCTGGCACTTTTTACACTATACCAATAATTATTTATTTTGAATATTAAAAATTATTTGTGAATGCAAATATTTATTCCATCTTTAGTAAATATCGATGTTTCAATATCATTAATATTTTATTATAAATGCATTATAAAGAAAGTCGCGGCTTGTGAAAGTTGTCCTTGTGTGAGATTTCTATTCTAGTTATTTTTATTTTATTTTCAAACGGTTGAATCGCAGAGGATTTATTTTATACTTGGATTCCATTCCATTAGGTAGTATTTTTCTGTTGACAATAAAAGTTATTTACGATTATACCTATAACGTAACCAATTGGGGTGTGAAGTGAAATGGTGTGAGAGTCCTTGGGTACGGGTGATAATGACAAGATACTGCTTTGACTCACCATTTTGTTAAAGAGTATAGCTCGTAGAAGCCCCGCGACACCCTCCTGGACTACGCTCAGTAGATATGGTTCCCGCGACCCGTCCACTCCGATGTAGTTTTGATGCACTATAAAGATAACCTTTACTAAGTTAATCTGTACTATCTAGTATTCTAACATTTAATTACCTTATTATTAACTAGTTGGAAATTTTTTTTATGGCTTTTCCGGATTAGGTTACTTTACATTTGTATGTATGTATTGTAACGATATCTGTACATACACATGTATGTATAAATATCGTTTTTGAAAAAAGTCTACGTCTAGCCTACGTCTGTCTACGAGCACAAATAATCTCTGTACCAGATTTAATCATAATACATTCAGTGGTTTAGCTTTTCTCATTCCAAGCTCATCCCCCTTTTCACCCCATTAGCAACTATTTGCAACTAGCGTGCCATCGGCGAGAGGAATGTTAACCAAACAATTTTTTAACAATTAAAATTGTGTATTTACTATTAGCGGCATAACATTTAGCAATTTTATATGTATATGTATGCATAACTTTTAATTTCCTATGGCAAATACCCATACTTGCATATTTATTACATTTTTTATCTGCGCAGACCTGTCATTAGCACTGAGTCTTATTCAAACATATTGTTACTTTTATTGTGACATATTACGCTGTTGGTCTTCCAAAAAATAAATAAATGAATTAGGAAAAGATATTTTTGATAAAAAAGAGTAGTCTATGTCCGTTCCAGTCAAACTATCTGCATGCCACATCATAATCAGTTCAGCAGTTTAGCGTTTCCCATACAAAGTTAAAGCCCCTTTTCACCTTCTTAAGGTTAATTTTTGATAAAAAGTAGCCCTTGTCCGTTCTCTGATGTCAAACTATCTCCATGCCAAATTTCATCATAATCGGTTCAGCGATTTAGCATTTCCCATACAAAGTTTAATCCCCTTTTCACCGCGTTAGGGGATTCTAAAAAATAAGTATCCTATCATTTGCGTAATGACATGTTTCTACTACATACCAATTTTTATCAAGATCGCTCAAGCTGTTATTGTGTTATAAAAGGATGTACAGACAGACAGACAACAAAAAATTTGAGGAGTTTGAGCGGAAAATACTTAAAGATTGTAGGAAGTCATTACATGAAATGGATTTCCGCAAAGTAACACCTGAGTCTATACGATATTTGTAATAAATATGAACATTTTGAAATTCAATATTTCAAAAATCGAATAGTCTTACAACGATGGATAAAAAATAATGCTACATTTAGATTTTTCGTACGAAAAGGTTTTAAATACGATATACATACTTATATGTAAAACTTTACTTTTATGATATAGGTAGGTACAATATATTAGGTACGACATAAATATACATATAATTCCTATCTATAGGCAGGTCATATTGTTCTATATATTATATATAGAACACTAGTTTTGTGTTAGTCAGTGTCAGTTCTATTTATTATAATAGGTACTCGTATTTTATAACGCAGCAAAAGCAGTACTTGTATTCTATGATTATTGTTCTGTAAAGCTTACCTATAGTTCTTACAGTATTCTATAAGCTTACTTACATTTAATTCATACAATAGCTGAGAAGATGATAAGTGATACTAGCTATATAGTTTTGGAATCTTATTTTAATCGAACAAACTAAATGTTTATTATTTTCCCCGTTAGTCCTAGCGGCTTTTACGTCACCACTGATCGCGTCACAGGACGTGTTTTTTTGAAAGCATACCGACAGGTTTTTGGCAAGAAAAATCTTATATGGAAAACGAAGGTCCGTTCTCCATTATGTCGGCTTGCGGCTCAGGGCGTCCCCTGGGAAACTCGCCCTTGTGTGCTTGTTTCCAATGCGCAGATGGGCTCAGTTCAGAGTGGACTCAGTCAGAAGAGTAGCTGAAGGCCCTTTGAGTCTTTTTTATACATGTACCTGTATGTTATTTATGGAAATATGCAAGCATTGGACACCTACAGTCGTGTTATAAATACAGATTACGAAGAAATGTGATGTTAAGAAAAATCATCAACCTACGAAGAGTCGATTTTCTCACATTTTCCTGGAATCCCGACGAAGTTTTTCAGACGGAATAGAATACAACATAAAAGAGACGAATAGTCGATTTGCTGAGTTTTTTCATTCCTTTACCTAATGTGTCATACTGCATAGTCTTCTAAAAGAAAGACACCTGTTTGCGTTAGCGAGACAACATAAGCGCAATTCTCGATACTTACTCGATTTCATAACATAACATAACATAACTTCACGCCGTATCCCCAACGGGGTAGTCAGAGAGGACGGAGTGCCAGGAGTCGCGGTCCTTACACACCTCTTTCGCTTCCTCAAATCTCATCACTCTCCTCACACATTTTCGCCTAGGTATGCGAGTGCTTTTGACATTTCCGTCTGCTAACACTCTGGCTATTTGATCTTCATAAGTCAGCCTTGGTCTTCCTTGGCTTCTTTTACCACTCACTTTCGCTCTATATATTTTCTTCGTCAGTCTTTCATCACTCATTCTTTCCATGTGCCCGAACCATCTAAGCATTCCTTTCTTCATTTTTACAATAACACTGTTGTGCAACCCTGTCATACTGTGTATCTCATCATTGCTTATCCTGTCAGCAAGCGTGACACCGCACATATTTCTGAGAGACCGCATCTCCACAGCATTTAACATACTTTCACTCGATTTTGGGCATATCCAGTCCTCACTACCGTACAACAAAGTTGGCACCAACACCGCATTGTGGATGGCCATTTTAGCAGTGTTAGATATATTCACACTACCCACTAATGCGGACAGAGCACCGTTCACTTTATTGCCAGCTGCTACCCGTCTCTCCACATCCAACTCACATCTTCCATCCCTCGAAAACGCACTCCCCAGGTACACAATTTCATTCACCTGTTCTAGACATTTTGCATTTACACAAATCACATATTTCGTTTGTACCGCTTCTCTTTCAAACACCAGAACCTTAGTTTTGTTCACATTCATTTTCAACCCTTTTACTTCACAGTCTTCTTTCATGCACGTGACTAGTGTCTGCAACTCTGCTTCTGATGGTGCTTTTAGCACAGCATCGTCAGCGTACAATAGGCAGTTTACCACTGTGTCACCACATCCCATACCACTCATATTACCTTTCAATCTCTGGAGGCAACTGTCCAAATACAGCACGAATAGCCAGGCAGACATCACGCAGCCCTGTCTGACACCAAAACAGACTTCAAACCAGGGCGACATGTCCCCGTCTATCCTTACACAGGCTCTGTGGTCTCGATATAATGACCTCACAGCCTGCAGTAAGGAGCCCTCCACGCCATATTCAGGCAGAAGACTCCACAATTTCTTCCGCACTACTCTATCGAATGCTTTTTCTAGATCCACGAAAGCGCAGAAAACTTTCCGACCTAAAGCCAGAAACCTCCCCACGATAACACGAAGCGAGAAAATCTGATCCATACAACCCCTACCGTTCCTGAATCCACCTTGCGCCTCCCACAAATATCTTTCTGAAACGCCTTTCATACGTTCAGTCAATACTTTAGTATAGACTTTACTCGCTAAGCTGACCAAGCTGATGGCCCTATAGCACGCACAGTCTAGGTAGGAACCTTTCCCTTTATATAGAGGTACTATGACTGCCGTGCGCCAGTCTTCTGGAACATCCCCCTTCTGCCAACAAAGGTTGCAGAGTGCACAGAAGGCATCCCAGACCCTAGGACCACCATACTTAATCATCTCAGCAGTCACCTCATCAGTCACCTCATCAATTCCCGCAGCTTTTCCACATTTCAAACTTCTTATCACTTTCTCAATCTCTTTCATACTAATGGCATCCTCCAGTCCCTGGCCCGAGTGTGGCAATTCATTAGAATCGCTCTCAGTATCAGAGACGGAGTCGCCACTCTCATACAGTTCTCCATAGTATTCACTCCATCGCTGCAGAACATCCTTTTTATTTGTAAGCAGGTTGTTTTCTTTCGAACGCACTTTATTCATTCTGCAAGGTGCCGGACCACTTCGGTACTTACGTACTTCTTTCCAAAATAATTTGGAATTTTCCTCGAAGTTGTCCGACATCTTGTTTTCATCTAACACCCTACACCTTTCACGCTTCTCTTTCACTAGTGCCTTCGTTTCTGCTTTCTGCAGCTTATACCTGTCTTTCATCAAATTTTTCATACCACAGTCATTAGTAGCAAGGTAGTCTCGCCATGCTTTCTTTTTCTTATACACAGCCACTTTCACCTCATCATCCCACCATACATCACGCTTTTTGCCGTTCCTAATCTTATTCATTCCACACACTTCTTTCGCAGCCTCAATCATACTATCTCTAAGGTTCTGCCAGCATTCTTCAACATTATCGCTCATCACTTTCAATCTATCATCAAGCTTACTGGATAATACCCTTTCATATTCATTCCTGGTGGACGCATCCTGCAGTTTCCAGCTTTTAATGCGGCTAACCGCTGCAAGTTTGGACACTACGCGATGTCGCCATGCTGCGAACAGACCCCTTATTCTGGTTATCACCAGAAAGTGGTCCCTCCCGAGATCGGCTCCTCTATACGCTCTTGTGTCCATTACCTGCTTCTTAAGTCTGCTATCCACCAGGAATAAATCAATCATACTTCTCGCACCCTTTTTTTCCCACGTGTACTGATGGATCCTTTTGTGCCCAAACATGGTATTAGCCACAAAAAGATCCTTTTCCATACACAGTCCTAACACAATCTTACCAGCATCATTCACTCTCTTATCTCCATATTTGCCTAGGACAGACTCAAATCCTGTTCGAGTTGTCCCGACCCATCCAGTCATGTCTCCACACACAACAATTCTTTCGTTCACTTCAACCGTCGCTAGAACTTCTCTAACATTCTCCCAGAACTGCTCCAGTTCAGCCAAACCGACAGAGGACACTGGGGCATATACTGCCAAAACAAAAATTCTTGTCAACCTAATCTTGAGGCGTACCCAGAGCAGTCTGGGATTTACACATTCATACTCAGTCATACAATTAACCATACGAGAGGACAGTAAAACGCCTACCCCTTGGCATCCCCTATCTCCTTGTGGTACCCCTGACCACAAAGCGATGCCTCCTCCGGGCAAGTCGGCAAGTTCACTGTCTCCTCGCTTGGTTTCACTCAAACATATCACATCCAATCTTTTCTCTTCCATAATATCAATCACTTCATTCATTTTCTTGTCAATCCCACCTCTCACATTTCACGCAGCTACTCTGCACCCCTCCCTCCACTTACTCGATTTCAATACATGAAATTTGAAAAACATGTTTGCTGTATATGACATTTACTTAGTTCATTATATTAATAAATAGCTTTTGCCCCTAACTTCGTCTGCGTGGAATTATTTGAATTATAAGTTTTTTTATGTGAGCAATCCAAAAAAAATATTTAAAAAAAATTGGTCAGAAAATTAAAAAAATCTGTATTTCGACAACAGCACCATCTACCGGGTTCAATTATAGCTAAGAACCATGCAGTGACCCCGTAAGTACAAAAAAAATCAATCGAAATTGGTCAAGCCATTTAAGAGGAGAAGAATTACAAACACACGCACGGTTAAAAATCAACATAGCGCAAAAACGCAAACTATAGAACTATCCTGACATATATGGTGTAATATAGAATTGTGTCACATAATAGTTAGTAAACTTAAGTTCATCATAACAAATCACACAGATCACAGATCACAGAGATCACACAGGCCATAGAGATTACACAGGCCACATAGATCATAGATATAGTTATATGTATATTTAATATGTATGGAGATACAGAGGTTTTATTTAGAAACCCCAATACCACTACGTAGTACAATAGTTCAAAGTAGGTAAAAATAGATCAACCACCGACACCCTCTCCCACCTCTTGTACACGCACACTGGAATTTTTTGTACAAAGATTATGAATAATATTGTGTGTAATATGTGTAGATATTGTCGTGTAATAATTAAATTTTAAAAAGAAAATTTCAACAGATTAAATATGTATTTTCTAAAATGTACAATTGAAGTTTTGCAAAACGATTGCAAACAATTGAAGTTTTCTTAAAACAAAAAAAAAACTAAATTATTTTTCGAAAAAAAAGAATAAAAAAGAACTAAATTTTTGTTGGAATATATTTCCAATAAAAATTTAGTTAAGACGAGATTTCAAATATTAAAAACAGTTATCATATGCAACGCTAATTTCAACGCTAGTCCCGTACCTGTATCGCCCGCCGCGCGCCGCCCGCATTCCCCTCGCAAGACTCGTAATTATACGTACTTTTTATTTACAAAATAGACTAGGTTCCGTAGTGTTTTCAGAGGTTGCGATCACAAAGCAGTTGGAATACGACCTACAAATGTGATATAAGCAATAATATTGACTACACAAATTTTGCTGGAAGTAGAATTTGGAAAAAGTATTTTTTTAGGGTTCCGTAGGTCACAACCGGTTGCAAATTTAAAACTTAGTATATTAAGCTAACACAAGTGTCCGATGAGTTCGCAACTAGTACCACAAATTTTGCCTAGGAGATAAAGACGAAAAATAACTTTTTTTAAATTTAGGTATGTTCCGTATGTCGCAACCGGTCCAAATTGCTTGAGTAGGTAGGTATTCGTACTCCAAACACGTGGTATTCTCGCAACTTGTACCACAATTTTTGTTTTGGAATTATTCAAAAATCCAAAATTTTCTCAATTTTCACCATTTTCCGCACTTCCAAATCGGTTGCGAATTTAAAGTAATCATATACAGACATAACTCTATCGATGTGCCAAAAATCATTAGTACCACAATTAATGCAAAATCATGCCTTATTTTGAGCTAATTCTATTGGACTATCTGGCCAGTACTAAATGAAGACTTATTATACAGACTTATTTTATATCAAGAGTAACTTACAATACAAACTTAATTTAAAACTATAGAATTACAAACTTATTAAAAAACTATAGAATTTTGGCATAGTACTATAAAAAGTAAACAAGTATGAATATGTCAAACATAAAAAAGTCAAAACATAATTTAGTACCTATTAATATAAAGAGTATTAAATAAATAATTTAAAACAAAGGTTCATTAATAAACAGGATAATAATACAGATTTTAGAATGACAAACACAATAAACAGATGTAAGCCTATATAGTAAAACAATACGTGTCAAAGTAAACGGAAACTGAACACAATATTAGACAAGATAAAGATAATATATATTAACAGATACGAATTAGAGAAATACATATTTACTATAATATGTAGTTCTATTTAAACTAATTCTAAGTATTAAACAAAGAAGAACTTTTAGTAGGTAGCAATATTTATCACAACGAATTTTCTTAGAACGCAAATTACGAGCTGTATAGACACTTCGGAATAATTACAACGAAGTGTTTCATTAAGGGCTTCACAGATGACCGTGAATTCTATCAAGAGAGTAAACTTTACCTAAGACCAGGGCAAACAATTTAAGAAGATTGTCTTTAGTCATAATGTGCTTTACCCCGAGGGTATGTACAAAACGAAAAGTTTATTGTGTAAGGAAACCATTCTGAATCATATTAATATTAGGCTTACATACCTATGTAGTATGTATACAATAATAGCAGCCCGTCCCAAGTTCGCCCGGGTTGAATACATAATAATATAAAGCCTATATCCATCTAGAATCTAGGTTCCCAAACTTATTTTGTCTACTGAGTCGAGAGCTCATGCAGTCGTTGTCTAAGATGCCTCCTAGCTAAATGAAATTACAAATCACCCCCCAGGCCTCTACACAACGCCCTCATTTTTTTTCTGGGTCTCTTACCGCCCCCCTTTAGGGCTGCAGCGCCCACAGGGGGGCATTATCGCCCACTTTGGGAATGGGTGATCTAGAATAATAGTATTACCTTCCTAATGATAAAAGAATTTTTCAAATAGGTGCAATAGTTCCATAGATTATTATCCACATACAAACAAACTTACGAAATCCGCTTTTTCTCTTTATATCTATTAAGTATAGATTACCTATAGGCTAGTTGACTATTCCTTAACGACTTAATTAAAACATAACTTTAGTCTTAGTTTACTATATAAATACAATGAAAAATATAAAAGTTACTCGGTTTGTGGAGAATTTCGTCTCTGTTTGTAACGTTACAGCTAAAGAACGCTATCTCCCTCTAGCATAAAATCACTTTGAAAGAGCGACACATGAGTTAAATTCAATTTCGGTCAGGTCAATTCAAAAAATAGTCTTTAGAATGTTACAGCTAAAGAACGCTATCTCCCTCTAGCATAAAATCACTTTGAAAGAGCGACACATGAGTTAAATTCAATTTCGGTCAGGTCAATTCAAATAATAGTCTTGGTACTGGATGCGTACTAAGTCCCTGCCGGCCGGTCTGAAGTAGGGTTTCCTAATCACCCAATGGTTCTTGAAAAGGTTATATTCATCTACTTGTGGGATCGCGAATATTATTTAAATCTACGTAAGTGTGTCAGCCTATAGGTAACTTTTGTTTTGACAAGTAAACCAACCAATACAAAATAAAATTGACAATTTGAACAATAAGAATTAAGTCAAGGCCAGATGGCGTTATTATCGCGAGATAGGAAATGCATTCTTAGCAATGAAATATTGAAAACAGATTTCTGAAAATTTTTTTTACAATAATTACGAGGATTTTGATGTGAAAATAAATAATATTTTAGAAAATAAACTTATAATTAATGTAGGTGATGATAGCAGCGACGACAGTGAAAATTGCAGTATAAATGAATTTGATTAAATATGTTTTTTTGTGTCTCTTTCTGTATGAATTTGTTTCTTGTGAACAAATAAAGTAAGTATATTCATTTTCATTCCAATATTCAGTTCATCCAAATATATTAAGTAAACATTTCTATTTTCGTTTTATTAAAACTTTTTAATCAGCTACTATTTGCAATACAAATTATAAATCCAAAAACTTATAGATGCGACTCACATTTGATTATATTTTTTTCGATAATAAATCGACATTTACGTCACTATTGTAATGTGTTAAAACCATTCGTTAAAACGGCCATCACAGCATGCCGCTGCTGTAACGTAAAGATATATTAACTTCATGATTTGTCCTAATTGATCACAAACTATTATGTGTTTGACATTGACAGTACAAGTATTGTGCGTTTGACATTGGCGGTATGAATGTAAATGATGTATATTTAATTTAATGTAATGTAATACATTTTTACTTTCTGCACAGGTCTACTACGTTTTACATATCTCCATATAAAGTTTATCTATGCTCAGAGATGTGTAAATAGTTTATTAAAAGTATTTAAATACAAAATGCAAATGATTAGTTATTTTTTATTCCAAATACAAAATAGTTTTGCATAAAAGTATTTAAACACAAAATACAAAATAGATATTTTCAAAATACTTTCTTCAAATAAAATGCTTATTTCACTGATTTCAACACTAGTTTTGTTCGAAGAGTTCATCTTTCATGTTCCATCTATGTGGCCTCATAAACATTCCACCAAATGAAAATAGACCTGGAAGTGTTTCCAGGTCAATTGTAGTATTGGCATTATTGGCATTGGCATTGGCATTGGCATAGAAACAGTTTGACTTGCAACATTATTGTTGGCAACATTTAGGATGGGTGCGTTCTTAAACAAAGTAAATATACGAAAAATGAATTAAAAAAATTAACAAAACCATTTTGCATTTTACAAATACTAAATATTTATGTAGATTATTTCAAATAAAATGAAAATGCATTTTGAAAAAAAGTATTTCAAGTGCAACATAAAAATAGGTATTTTGCATTTTGTATTTGCATTTTATATAGATGTATTTCAAATAAATCACATCTCTGACCACGCTAAATCTCACACAGAAGTGTGAGTAACCCCTTCCGTTGCAAAAACCGTATACTGGTAAAAAGCGTGCGCGCAATATGCTTAAAAAGGGGTACTTACAAAAAAAAAAAGAATATGAGCTTATCGTATTATATATGCTATAGTCGATGGGCTAGCAATGGTCCTTGCTATCTATAAGTCCAAATACCTACTTAAAGCTGAAAATGACGTCAAGATGAATTATGCTTATTATTCTGTCCACTTCGAATATAAAATTTCGTAAAGCTTTAGAAATTATATTCGTTTTTGTAAATCTTTCATCTATAATATTGGGTCCTTACATATGAAATTGGCGTTTTGTACGGGAGGAATACAAAGTCAATTTTTTTATTGTAAAATATATTTAATTAATCAAAGTATGCACCGTTGTTATCTATGCACTTTTACCATCTCATAGGTAGTTCATTGATCCCTTTACTAAAAAACCATGGGGGCGAGAATCAATAAACTCTTTGAAGGTGGTTTTGACTGCCGCATCGTAGTTGAATTTTTTTCCTTGTAAGAAGTTGTCCAAATTCCGGAAAAAATAGTAATCTGTTGAAGCAAAGTCCGGGGAGTACGGTAGATGTCGCAGACATTCCAATTGTAGCTCATCTAACTTAGTGGTTGTTTGTTGTGCAGTGTGTGGTCTTGCGTTGTCGTCAAGCAGCAGTGGCCTAGAGCGATTGACCAATCTCGGTTGTTTAGCAGCTAGTTCTTCCTTCATGGTTTGCAGTTGCTGACAATAGATATCTGCCGTAATCGTTTGGCCAGATTTTAGAAAGCTGTAGTGAACGACACCGGCGCTAGTCCACCAAACACTCACAAGTAACTTTTTCTGAGTCAATTTTCGTTTAGGGCAGCATTTGGCTGGGTCTCTAGGGTTCAGCCATTGCGACGCGCGCTTCCGATTATCGTACAGTATCCACTTTTCATCACAAGTAATGATTCGATTTAAAATCCCTTCATTATTGTGTCGGTTGAGCAAAGTAACACAGCAGTCGACGCGTGTTTGCAAGTTCGATTCACTCAATTCATGAGGTACCCATCGTTCAAGTTTTTTTACTTTCCCGATTTGCTTCAAGTGGATTAATACAGTTTTGTCAGTTACCCCGAAGCCTGCAGCTATCTCTGAAGTGCTTTGTGATGGATCCGCTTCCACAATAGCCTTTAATTCTTCATTTTCCACTTTGGTCTCCGGCCGTCCACGGGGTTGGTTCTGAAGGTCGAAATTTCCAGAACGAAAACGTTGAAACCAAAAACGTACCGTGCTTTCTTTTGCGACACCAGCGCCGTACACATCATTAATCCTTCGAGCTGTTTCTGCAGCACTGGTGCCACGGTAGAACTCGTACTCGTAAATATACCGATATTTCGTGTTTTCCATTGTGCGGTAATAAGCGACGCCAAGGAAAAAAATAATGAGGAAAAAAACAAATGAATGACTGTTTTCAAAACTCAAATGTAACCAAAGAGGAAATATTTCAGATCAAAGTGGTCAGTACGACAAAAAGTTAATTTCATATGTAAGGACCCAATATATACATGAAAATTATTATTATCTTCCGTATATTATATAGACTCAGCGGGATTATTCACAAACGTCGGAAACTCAACTTTCCGTATCTGACAGAAAAGTTTTCGATGATTTTGTCTACACGCGATTCACAAATCCGTAACCGTATTATATTTATATTATATATATATCATATTATATATTGTCGTATACATAAATCCAAGCCGTCGGATTGAATTTATGCTTTTCGACGATCGGCCTTTCTGCCACAGAAAGTTTCCGACGTTTGTGAATAACCCCCCAGGTGTTACTTTGCGGAAATCCATTTCATGTGTTGACTTCATAAAATCTTTAGCTATTTTCCGCTGAAACTCCAAAAACCACCAATCGACACATGTTTTGCCTCTTGACGAAGCATCTCCTGATCCTCAGGTTACCTGATCGAGTCCCATCTCTGATATATCCTGAGGATGCTTCGTTGAGAGGCGAAACACGTGTCGATTGGTGAATTTTGTAATTTCAGCGGAAAAAAGCTAAAGATTTTAAGAATTTATCATATATCTTCCATATGTTTGTGGTCGTAAAACTCAAAAAGAAGTCGGTTGATCGATTTCAATTTTTTATACAATGTTGCTTTCTAGTTGCAAGCTGTTGCCCGCGACTTCGTCCACGTGGAATTTAAAATGGAGCCTATGTCGTTCCCCGGGGTTAATCTGTCTCCATTCTCCTCAAAATCGCTCAAGGCGTTTAGGAGGAGAACAATTACAAATACACGCACACCAGAATTTTATATGTAAAGCGTATAAAGATATCTATGTAAATAAAAATGTAAATGTTTATTCAACGCGCCCCACAACAACGCGTGGCCAGCAACAGTTAGTATTTTTTATATTTTGAAACGTATAAACGTATATACCTTTGTGCGATTCGACATCACTCTCATCTTTTAAAAGCAAATGTAAGAAATGGCTGTTATTGAAACAGCTCCTGGGAAATGGTGACTCATCTAGTTCCTAGATATGTACGATGCTAATAGGATGCTTATTACTGTTTTATTTAACTGTTCTCTATATTTGACAATAGATATCATTAATTTTAAGTAATTCATTTTTAATCTATTTGTGTTTATTTTATATTTTGTAATGTTCACGAGTAGATATGAAGTGTTTTTCTTCTTTTGTATGTAATATGTACAGGCTATGGCAGAATATCGGTGGTTGTTGCATGCTTAATAACCGCCGAGTCGTAGACCTTTTTGTCTTCATATTTATTACATTCAATATTGTTTATATATCCTTTGTATGCTACTTATGTTGAAGGCAAATAAATACATTATTACTATTATTTGTTAGGTCACCTTATCGGGAGTTATTAGGTAATGTAGGCCTTTGTTTAGCAACACACTACCCCACTATTTAAGGTTTAAGTGTCGTCGTACGATTGCTATTGTGCGGAGTATAACAGCTTTTTCTGATTTTATATATTATAGCTGTCGGAAGGCCCACTTTGAGTAGGCCCTCCGGTAGACTCGTCGGAATAACGGGATTATTATTATTATTATTATTATATAGCGTGATGATATGTAGATATCATATGTATGTAATTATAAACTATGTATGATACGACTAATATTTTGTTCTAAAGTCGCAACGTCTAATGTCGATGAAAGTGATAGGTAGATAGGCCTGAGTATTTAACTTATGAATTCACATAACAATCATCCACTTAAATCTTTTCTGAGCTCCAGCAGACGCAACTTGAGTAATCTAATAAAATAAGTTAGAAACTTTGAGAGGAAACAGTGCTATCTGGATTAGTACAAAAGTTAGGAAGCCGGTCGCTGCAGGTGTTTTAAATCGCTGATGAAATATTGAATACTTATTGTTTTTGTCACTTCTGAAATAGATTTGGAGCTGTATGGAAAGGATAGAACTTCTATATCTATACCTACTAAGTATTATAACTATGAAATGGTAACAGGGCCGTGTTTGTACATCGGAGATATTTTTGTAAAAATGTTTACGATATGTTTTCTAAACTTCTCTGTTTCTGAAATAAACAATAATAAATAATTATGGAATTTTTGCCTGTTAACCTGTTTATATATTACAGTGTTTATTTGTCCTAGTTTCATCGAGAAATTATTAACTTATTGTATAAATAATATGAGGTTGGATATTTAGCTGATAGCATTACTGTCTCTTTAATACCTAATTAATACATGGCTCAGCAGAAATAAATATACCTACATCCTACATATACAACGAATGCTTGATAACAAAATAATTAGAATGGGCCTTGAATAAAATACCCGAGAATTATATCTCTTAAAGTGAGTGTTAATCGCTTGTATTGTTAGCATTAGCACTTGCCATATCTATTCATTATCCACCGATCATTTACCGATTTGACATGACTGTTTCTAATGCGTTTTTAGTCAATTTCAAAACAAGGAAGAGGTTCTCTATGCGTTTGTATTCATATTCAATTTTTATATATGTTTGGGCATAACTTCTTTATTTATGAACCGATTTCAAGGACTGTTTTTCCGCTTTTGAAATTGAAGCTTAGTATAGCTCAAAGATTGAGCCATACTAAGCTTCAATTTCACTGGTATTGGACTTGGAAGATACACCAGATAACTGATTTGAGCTTTATTTACATTGATGATTCTTTAGTATATCATTCCGTTAGTTGTAGACCTATCTTAAATATTTATTTTGACCAAGATCACTCAAAAGTGAGAAATAATATTTGAGTTTTGATTAGTAAAGGATAATTATTTTGTACTTTTCACTGATAATTTTTGATGTCGGTTTAATCTTTCCTTAAAAATTTATGAAATAAAAAAATTGAACGAATGCATGAAAGTGGGGCTTTGATAGCTGTACATGTATGCATTAGTTACATTTTTTTTAATGTGACGAAATATTTAATATCGTTGTTTTTTTTTAATTCTAACGAGTATTATTGAAATCAAAAAATGGATTATGCCTATAACGCGTTTTTGTCTCACCGCTCTATATTTAAAAAACTTTTGGTCTCGGAAATAACATGAATGAGACTGTTGTCACAGTACACATTGAGCTCTAAATCAGGAAACGAGTCATTTGCTAAACACCGATTTTAGTGACGCGATACGAGACTTTTGAGACGTTTGAGACAGTCAGACAGACAGACAGTATTACGTAAAAGGTTTTTAGGTTTAGTTTTTTAGTTTTTAGTTAGGTTAGGTTAATAAAGGTTTTTACAAAAATTCAGTATGTATCATTATTTTATTCTTAGGTTTACCCCTAATATATTCACCATTTTACCAAATATTTTACTACATAAATTTTTAGATTAAAGCAAAAACAGTTTCACATTCTTAACTGAGCTTTTTAAATTTTTGTGTATTTATGAAATATTAGGTGTAACTCGCGACTTCGTCCGCATAATAGTAACCTATGTCCTTCCTCTGGATTTAATCTATCTCCATTCTAAATTTCATCAATATCAGTCTAGTGGTTTAGCTGTGGAAGCCAACCAAACAAGCAGACAGAATTTCGCATTAATAATAAATTAAATTAATAATATATTAATACTCGCATTAATAAAATAAATAATCCATGGCAACATTTAACAAGGACGTATAAGTTTAACCAATTTTCGTAAGGTCAGCGGCCGAGTTTATGCATACCTTGTTGACGTGGGAAATTGGCTAAATGTCTATATATAAAGTAATTTGATCAAACTGCCTACATTTAAGAACTTCGTGTGTAAATTATATCGACTGCTATCTTGTTACGATCTTGTAATCGGTAAGTACAGAAGGACGATAACTTTTGTCTTTGAGTAAGAGTAAGAATTAGATATACTTTTAGCTTTTATTAATACATTTATTTTTCGATATTTAGTGTTCTGTTATATGTCATAGATATATTTAAATAGTAGGGGTTAAAGTATGTAATTGCCATTTTAACGCACTTGCCACAATGAATTAAAATTAAACCTGCATGGTGTTAAATTCCAGAGTAACATTTTAAGAACTATAACATTTGATTGTTCCACTTCCAATTGTTTTTGCATTCAGCTTTTAACGTGAAGTTGGATACAGCAAAAATTAGAGTAATTTTCGAATACGAATTCCGTCATGGAACTAACGCAGTAGAAACTGCTCGTAACGTCAATGCTGTATTTGGAAAGGATACGGCTAAGGAACGCACCATGCGTTTTTTGTTTAACCGTTTTAGTTGTGGAAACTCCAACTTGAAGAATAAACCACGAGGAAGACCAACTACTAAGGTAAATAACGATGAATTTGAAGGTTATGGTGGAAGCCGATCCACATCAAAGTACCAAGGAATAAGCGGTATAGTTCGACGTTAGCATATCCACAATATTGACTCACTTGCAGCAAATCGATAAAATTAAAAAACTTAAAAAACGAGTGCTTCTTCGTGATTTGACTGATCTGCAGAGATCAGAGCGTTGAAGATTGCTTTACCTTATTAAGCCGGTACAGAATGGAAGGGGGTTTTGAATTGAATTTTGACGTATATCAAATCACTTCATGGTGTAATTAACTACAGGTTCCTCAGATCCAGTCCAGCGATAACAGCAGATATCTACTGTGCAGAACTCCGAACAATGATGGCGAAACGCACAGCAAAGCAACCCTGACTCGTTAAATCAATCTTCACCAATATTGCCCCATGATAACGCAAGACCTCATACTGCTCGAGAAACAGTTTTAACATTACAAGACCTGTAATGAGAAACTATTCGTCAACCTCCATATTTTACAATATACGATTTGAACAATTTGTTGCACGGAAAAAGTTTTCTTCTCAGAAAGCAGAACAAAATGCCTTCACATAGTTTGTGGAGTAGAGTTCTATCGCAAAGGTTTAATATTCCGATTAGATGGAAAAAATATATATACAATGAGAGTACATACTTTGATTAAATAAATATAATTCATTCTACAAAAAAAAAAACTATTTTAATTTTTCAGTGTGAAACGGCAATTTCATACTTTAACCCCTAATGAAGCTGTATGAAACTTTGTACACTATTTAATACCACTAAGTTAATTTTTATCTTTTACTATTCTGTGTTTTTTCTGTTAGATAAAAGTTGTCTTAAAAGTTTGTAAATGTTTAGGAAAAATAAAGCTATTTTGATTATTGAGCCGATTTTAGCCTCTAAAATTTTACTTCATCAGTGTCAAAATTTTAGTTATTTAAATAAAATTAAGACATTTTCATTTACGTATTTCTACGCCGGCTACGTTTATTTCAATATTATTTAAACATTCCAACAAAAATTGTTAATATTGTTGTACTATGTATTAAAAATAAGTGAATGTATGTCTGAACTAGATCTTTGACTTATTAATATCAATACTTAATTTAACTTTTTTAATTTCTTGACGTTTCAATTTTTTCTCTCTAAAACAAACAACTTGTGGCAAAGCTGGTGTTAGTTTTTTGTAGTCAAGTATATAAAAAGATGTCAGTAGCACATTACAAAAAATGCTAATGTTATCTAAAACTATATAAAAATCAATGTTTGTTTGTTTGCTCGTATTTTATGGGCACAGTACCGCTTATCCGATTGCGATGAGAGATTGGATTGGTATGGAGATAGCTTGAATTCTGAGTCGGACGAAGTCGCGAGCATCGGCTAGTAAACATATAAAAATAAATAAATGCGAAAGTGTCTGTCTGTCTATTACGTTTATGCGGCTAAAAAAATCGCTGGACCGATTTTCACGAAGTTTGATATGAAGATAGATTGAACGTTGGGGAAGGATATAAGCTACATTTTTTTAAACTGCACGCGAACAATGTCGCGGAAACAGCTAGTTATCAATATTTTTTATACATTTAAATGGAAACGAATATTTAGCGACGCCATGTTTAAATTTTTGTTACACAATTTCATTTTAAAGTTTTTTCTTTAATTTCGGTATGTATATGAAGCGTGTTGCGGGGTAATGATATTCCTTATAAGTAAGTTATGAAACTTACTTATAAGGGATATCACGTTCAAGATTCACTAAAACAACAACTTCGTTAGTACTTAAGTAAGGACTTTAGTTCCAAGTGGATTATAAATTAATTACAAACTAAAAGATTAATACGTAAATCTTACGAGTCACTAGCTGTGTATCAGATATAATGTTGTAAATATATGTAAATAAAAACTTCTGATATAAACTATTACATTTTAGAAGTTTTTATTAATAATACGCCACGATTTGTACGTTATTTGATTCATGTTAAACATAACGTAATATATCGCACCTTGAGAACGACACTGACTATATTCAAAATTTCAGAATTCACGCGCTGAATACACACACACTGACACAATTTTTCAGTTATTTACCGACACGAGCTTTGACCCCCAGCCGTCAACCAGCTTCAGTTCCCAACCATTTACAAGCTCTGCCCCAGCTGTAGTCGAAATGAGCCATAAGCTGTCCCTGTTACCAAACGCTGCTAAAAAACGCTAGCTATTAGTAAAATTCATCGCCATATAAAAATGCTGTAGAAGAAAAAGGAAATGTAAAGAAAGTTAAAGAAGCAGAGAAGGGAATCGAAAAAGCTTTAAAAGAGCTATAGATGAAAATGATATGCAAGCTAAGTGTGGAAAAACAATCTGTGCTAAGAAAATTAAAATCTTCGGTCAAGAAAAGTAATAACACTGAAGTGTTAGCACAAAAATGCTCGAAAATGAAATCCAATTTCGTAGTCTGTTTAGACTTAGAGGATCACGATGAGGACTGGATCCAGTGTTGTAACTGTAATGGATGGACACGCTAACTGTGCACTGACATTCTTGAATGTTCATAAAATTGTGTTTGTAATCGTTGAAATTTATTTTTTTGTTCGGTGTTTGAGTTTTTAAGTTTAATGTGTGCGGTACTAGGTGCCATTTTACGTACCTAAGAAATTATATGCCAAAGTTCGATTGTATTTTTTTATAAGATTTATATAGAAGTTGAATTTTCTGTTCATTTATTACAATTTCTAATATTGTTAAATTGATTTAATTCCTGTTAAAGTGATATATTTCGAGATAGTTATATATTTATTTACAGAAAACCTTAAGTGTCTGCCACTGGGAAAACTCACCCTACGTGTAACAGTGTAAATATTTTATGTGTTCTCTACAAGTACGTAGCAATAGCTTCATGGGGGCGCAAAGGTAAACTAGTTTTTTTTCTATGACTTCACACTATAAATAGGCACAGTTCTAAACACCAACAAAATCAATCATTTGGAAATTACATCATAAACATATCATTCAATGGTGCAACTACTATTAAGCGGCACGAATACAAAAAGTGGATATTCGTCGAATATTACGTGTAGTCTCAGGGGGGTCTGTACCCCCTTAACACCCCCTTATATACGTCCGTGGTTCGTTACCTATATTAGTCCGATTGAGGAATAAGGCATTGTTTGAGGTTTCGTCAACATCTGGCCGGGACGTCGGCTCAATAACAAACCTTCTTACCTCATTGTTGTGTAACAAAACCGTTATTACTACACTACTTTCTATTTATGTATTTCAGCTTTATTTCAGTATTTACTTGTTTGGTAACATAAGTTACAATTTAAAGATAAATAACAGATGGAATTTCTCATAGCTTTGTTACTTTACAATGAAATTATAATTAATACAATTAAATAATGGTTAACATTAATTAAAAATAATCTTGTAAAATATAAACTATGTCCAACTTTTAATTCAATAAAGTAATTTGACGTTTCCAGGGTAATATTCCTGCAGTTTTTAAATAGTGATGTCCCCTATGTCGACTTCACTAATATTAATTTGTAGCGGCGGCGTTATCCGCATGAAATCTCTTTTGTGGATCATTCTTTGAGTTTAAGAGATAGCAGTAGAAAATATATAAATATTTGTAGCATTAAAGAAAGTAGGTAAAATAGTAAATGAAAGAAAAATATAATATTATTTAAACATGAGTTGGCGATGCTGGTCATGTTAGCACCAAATTAAATAAATTAAATATTAGACTAGTCGATCGATTTGGTTGAATCGATATCGACTCAGTTCTATCACTTGACCACACTTGACTATTTGGCCACACTATTCAGAACATTGACACATTGAAACGCCCAATCTTTGTGTACCTCACTTTGCGTCAATTCGATAACTGAAGCGCAATTCACTGCGCCGGCGTTTTAAGTTAATTGAAAATTGTACTATGATTACTGTACCTTTTAGCGCAGGCAGCGTATAATGTGCTGAAGGGTATTATGCGCCAAAACATTTTGAAAAAGTGAGTCGACATATCTGGTACAGTTAACGGAGTTGGCGCAATTGTGCGGCGTAGCACAGTGTTTCCATGTCTACCAATTACTGTGCTGCATTGCTATACCATCAAATTCTGGAGTATTATTACAATAATCTTGCATAATATTGCATATTATATAATCTAAGTGTTTGGTTAAGTTGGTTTCTAAAAAAATTTGATAAGTTAAATTATTAAAACTTTCGTGAGACATTATTAACGCACTATTATTTAATACGGCTTTACTCACGTGTAATCGGTATAGGTACCGACTAGTTTCGGACCTATTGGAGGTCCATCATCAGGGTGAGTGGGATGAGTTCGCGGCCGCGCCCCGTCTCGCACTGCGCGCCTGAGCTCGCAACGCGCGGCTTGACAGGGTGGGGGGCGCGGGGTGCGCCGGCGATGGTGACGAACTCCGCGAGACCGATGCGTCTACGTCAATATTGGTGTTTACGGGCGCACAAAATGTACTCACGATGTCCGCTACATACTCGTCAGCACTATCGTTCTTATTCCGCGTCGTGTTTAACAACACGGGTTTCCAAGTAAGCGGCAGAGCCCATCCCTTGTCTCTATTAAAATTAGGCCGGCGGTCGATTTCGATGGCTTCAAGGAGCTTGCGTGATACAAAGTTCTTTTCACGAGCCAATACTTTCACCTTATCGAACCTAATATAATGTGACGTGTCGGAGTTGAGGGCGTGTTCTGCCACCGCCGAGGTGTTGCTGTCCATTTTACGCATACTGCGGATGTGCTCGGTGAGCCTCGTATTGATGTTGCGTCCCGTTTCTCCAATGTAGCTTTTGCCGCAATCGCATGGAATTTCGTAGACGCCAGGGCTATCTAGAGGGTCCCGATCCTTAGGCGATCGTAGAAGACTTCTAATCTGTGTCATGGGGCGGAAAATTGTCCTGATGCTATATCTACGGCGTAACAGGTGTCCAATTTGATCCGTTACCCCTCGCATGTATGGTAAATATGCCGGGACTCGCTCTACAACCTGAGGCCGTTGTTTGCTGGTCGTGTTTGCTAGCCGGCAACTCTGTCGCCAGTTGTAACCATTGCACTCTAACACCTGCCGATGGCAGAACACGCCCTCAACTCCGACACGTCACATTATATTAGGTTCGATAAGGTGAAAGTATTGGCTCGTGAAAAGAACTTTGTATCACGCAAGCTCCTTGAAGCCATCGAAATCGACCGCCGGCCTAATTTTAATAGAGACAAGGGATGGGCTCTGCCGCTTACTTGGAAACCCGTGTTGTTAAACACGACGCGGAATAAGAACGATAGTGCTGACGAGTATGTAGCGGACATAGTGAGTACATTTTGTGCGCCCGTAAACACCAATATTGACGTAGACGCATCGGTCTCGCGGAGTTCGTCACCATCGCCGGCGCACCCCGCGCCCCCCACCCTGTCAAGCCGCGCGTTGCGAGCTCAGGCGCGCAGTGCGAGACGGGGCGCGGCCGTGAACTCATCCCACTCACCCTGATGATGGACCTCCAATAGGTCCGAAACTAGTCGGTACCTATACCGATTACACGTGAGTAAAGCCGTATTAAATAATAGTGCGTTAATAATGTCTCACGAAAGTTTTAATAATTTAATTGCTAACCGATACGCCAAGGTATGGCAAACGCGAGTGAAACGGTTCGCGGCGTTAAGAACAAAACGTAACAAACTCGAAAGTGCGTTACGGTTTGTGATACAGTGTCGTAATAATGGTGTGATACCGAAATTTGCGCGTATCAAGGAAGTGAAGTGCTTTCGGGGTTACAAAGAATTCTTTGACACGACGAGCAACAAAATACTGAGGCGAGTTATTCAAGACTACCGTCGTAATATCGCGTATGTAAACAATGAACTTTTTTTGTTACATATGGAATTGTCTCGAGTTCTTGGTTTGGATGTGTGGCAGCGTTTGGATGCGATGACTTTTATTAGAGCTGAAACAATAAAGTTGGGGACAAATAAAACTCATGAACAGAAACTAAAGCGCCTGTTAAAAAATGAAGGCAACACACTTAGTGCTGAGAGACAACTTTGCTCTAATACACCGGAAAGTAGTGTGTTAAATCTATCATCACACGCAGTGTCAGTTGAGGCTCATA
Organism: Zeuzera pyrina; assembly: GCA_907165235.1. Lineage (NCBI taxonomy): Eukaryota > Metazoa > Arthropoda > Insecta > Lepidoptera > Cossidae > Zeuzera > Zeuzera pyrina. The sequence goes on from OU015617.1 coordinate 7,287,040, forward strand.
AAGCGCTGGCGCGAGGCTTAAACTTTGCGATTGCACCAAACAAGGTACCGGTGGAGTCAGTAATTTCAAGCATCGAAAACTGTCTTATGCGCAACAAGGTGCCCGGGCCGGAAGCTGAATGCCTTAGGCAAGATATATCTGCTATCATACGGGGACACAAAAGTCCGAAACCAAACATCCCAAGGCAAGAGTTCCAGGCACTGATGTCTTTACGCAGAAATCCAGATATCCTCGTGTTACCGGCAGATAAGGGTAACGCAACTGTCATAATCGATACGGTGGAGTATAAACAGAAACTTACACAGCTAGTTAGTGATACCGGTATTTATAAAAAGGTAAACTACAATCCAACAGCTCGTGTGGCTTCCAAGTTAAACAAGATTTTATCTACGCTGCCAGATAGAGAGAAAAAACAGTTACGTCCCTTGAACCCAACACCTTCTAAAATATATGGACTGCCAAAAATACACAAACCGAACTGGCCTTTACGTCCCATTGTGAGTCAAATCGACTCGCCTACTTACAAAAGTTCACGTCACATGGCAAGCATCTTGCGGACATTGACTGGAAAAACAACGAGCTTTGTAAGAGATTCCACACATTTCATCCATCTGTTGGAGGACGTCAAAATCCAAAACCATGAGTTAATGGTGAGTTTCGACGTGGCGTCTCTATTCACCAATGTACCAGTAGCAGAAACTATTGACATAATAAAACAACAGTTAATAGAGTACAACATACCTACTGAGTACCTGGGATTGATGGAGTTTTGCCTCACGAGTGGCTATTTTCTCTGGAGAGGGGATTTCTATCTGCAGATAGATGGAGTGGCAATGGGGTCACCAATAGCACCAGTCGTGGCCAACATATTCATGGAACATTTCGAGGAGGAAGCGTTGAAGTGTGCACCATTAAAACCAAGATACTGGTGGAGATACGTGGACGATGTGTTTGCTATAGTTTCCAGGCAGGGTGTAAGACAACTATTGGACCATCTGAACCAAATACATCCAAAGATATGTTTTACAGCAGAGGAGGAAAAAGACGGTACTCTCCCATTTTTGGATGAACTGGTGAAGCGTGAATCTAGTGGAAGCCTGGTACATACGGTATTCAGAAAACCGACACATACCGATCGGTATCTAAGAGCAGATTCCCATCACCATCCGTCGCACCTATCTTCGTTGCCACGCACTCTCATTAATCGTGCACTTCGTCTATGTGATTCTCAATTCCTAGAGTCGGAATTGACACACGTGCGGCAGGTGTTAGAGTGCAATGGTTACAACTGGCGACAGAGTTGCCGGCTAGCAAACACGACCAGCAAACAACGGCCTCAGGTTGTAGAGCGAGTCCCGGCATATTTACCATACATGCGAGGGGTAACGGATCAAATTGGACACCTGTTACGCCGTAGATATAGCATCAGGACAATTTTCCGCCCCATGACAGAGATTAGAAGTCTTCTACGATCGCCTAAGGATCGGGACCCTCTAGATAGCCCTGGCGTCTACGAAATTCCATGCGATTGCGGCAAAAGCTACATTGGAGAAACGGGACGCAAAATCAATACGAGGCTCACCGAGCACATCCGCAGTATGCGTAAAATGGACAGCAACACCTCGGCGGTGGCAGAACACGCCCTCAACTCCGACACGTCACATTATATTAGGTTCGATAAGGTGAAAGTATTGGCTCGTGAAAAGAACTTTGTATCACGCAAGCTCCTTGAAGCCATCGAAATCGACCGCCGGCCTAATTTTAATAGAGACAAGGGATGGGCTCTGCCGCTTACTTGGAAACCCGTGTTGTTAAACACGACGCGGAATAAGAACGATAGTGCTGACGAGTATGTAGCGGACATAGTGAGTACATTTTGTGCGCCCGTAAACACCAATATTGACGTAGACGCATCGGTCTCGCGGAGTTCGTCACCATCGCCGGCGCACCCCGCGCCCCCCACCCTGTCAAGCCGCGCGTTGCGAGCTCAGGCGCGCAGTGCGAGACGGGGCGCGGCCGCGAACTCATCCCACTCACCCTGATGATGGACCTCCAATAGGTCCGAAACTAGTCGGTACCTATACCGATTACACATGAGTAAAGCCGTATTAAATAATAGTGCGTTAAAATTTGATAAGGTTTGGAAATAGAAAAGTATGTATTCATATTTTTATATATTGATTTAATTAATTAAAAATAACCACAATCAAATGTAAAACTAGAATTAATTAGTGTTGGCGGAAAAAATTTACATAATTTCGAAAATAAGAACTTAACTGTTCAGCGTTGACTTCGGAATATTTTCTTAAGAGAGACAAAGGCTACGTATGGAGAGATAATAAAGCTATAAAGACGACAAAGTGTAAAAGTTTCGCGAAGCATGATTACCTATTTACGACATCACACGCGATAGGATTCTATAGCTATAACCCAATTTCTACAATATAGACACGAACAAATTGATGCGACTATGAAACTGATTAGGTACTTAAGAGTCAGTATATGCAGACTTTGACGAGTTTGGTTATCTGAATCTCGATACCTAAGAGGATTCAGTTAGATATTTGGATATATACAACTTCACCTCTTTATATTAAAATCCTTAAATGTGGAGACACGATTGAAGAAAAAGTTTCGATAAAAAAAATTGAGAAAAATCCCTGTGTTACATAAAAATTATCACCGAAATTCTGTAGAATGTCAAAACTATTTTTAATACACTGGATGAGTAATTATAATATCTCAAATCTCTAACAAGATTTTTAATGGGTAATATAGTTTTTTTGCTAATTACAATTATGTACTTGAAAACTAAATTTGGGACTAAAATATGATCCAACCGTAAATGCGAAAATCAATGTTATTTCTGCTACCGTAGGGCGCGGGGGCGAAGAACGAATTTGTTTACGCTGGGTTGCATAGGCAGGCTCTTAGGCTGATTTTAGAGTTATAGCTAGGTATTTTATAATGCATAACATAATAAGTAAACATAGATATAACAATTCTGAAAAGCATATGCCTGTATGTCTCATGAAAGTAAAATAAAAATATGTATAGTTTGCACTTTAAATTAATATTTTGCACTCTACGGGAGTATAGTGATTATAAGATGATTTATCGTCAAATGCTTTTATTAAAATGTTATGCATCTTTTACAAAACGTAAGATATCGAAATTTTTTTCTAGCTATTTGAATTGTACCTTTTTTGATAACGTAGGAGAAACCTGAACATAGGTACCCATGGGTGTAGAATTGGGTTTTGCAGGGTTTTTACACAATAAAACTCTTGGGGTGGACTTCGGGATCTCATATGGACCGCACAGGAGCCCTTCTCTTGCTGTGCTGAATTATTTCTCAGGGAGTTAGTCACAGAGCTCCTCCTGCACTCTCGCAGTGCTATGACTCACGATAGCGCGAAACACACGAACTATTTTCTCGTCGCATGGAATGAGTACCATGCAGCCCACACTCCGATCGGCTGCAAATCTGAAGACACCTTTGGTCGTATCTCACGACAGGCGGGGAATATCGTAGTCTTGTTCTCTGGCCCGGGCTACAGGACTGCTTCAATATGTAATTACATTATCGGCTTTTAATTGGTTGAATTATTTTAAGCACATTTTAAAGAAAAATTTTAGTGTAGATATTTATTATGACATTAGTATTTTCCTATTTTTAAGTTTAGAACGGCTGAATAGCGGCTATTGCTTATCTAATCCTTGAAAAAAGTAACAAGAGGTGAAAGGTATTGAAATTGTAGAGTCAGATACTTCAGAGCTCTATCTTATTCATAATTTTGTTTTAAATTTTTACTTACAATCATCAATATTTATTTATTCATACGTTAGCGTATAAATGTACGGTATCGCACTGGATCGATCGTTAAATAAGCTTATGAATTATGATGTATACACTCTAATGCCAGCAAAGTTTACATAACGGGGTTCCAGTTCGTGTTTGGCTTTTTGTTTACAATGTCAAACAAGCGTTAGAGACGATATAATTTGACGTTCGTTATTTCTCACAAAATTATTTGTGAATTAACTTGAGATACCGCAAAACCACAAAATTCAGCTTTCAATCTTCTTCTAACATCTACAACAAAGTTAAGATTGGCACGGACGAGTACATTAATTGATTGATTGATGTAGTTTTATGATTAATTATATTGTTTTGTATAATGATTCGAAATTGTACATACTTATTATGTACTAGTCTTATAAAAGTAATTGTTTAATATTTAAAAAAGTAAAATTTTATGCCTCGCTAAATTAGTAAAATTGACCAAAGATTGTAACAAGATTTTTACTTTTTTAGGGTCAGAATTCCTACGAATATCTTAAGCACATGTCTCGTGAACTTTTCATGTATTATTGTACTAGTGACCCGCCCCGGCTTCGCACGTGTAGCAGAGCCATTTCGTAAAATCCGTTCTTAGTGAGTGTCTACACCGCGAAAGGCGTAACCATGCTAAATTTCAAGTCAATCGGACCTATACCATAGCTTCGGAGATGTCGTTATGAGTCAGTCAGTCAGTTAGTGAGTGGCATTTCGCTTGCATAGATATAGAAGATTAAGAAATGAGATTAAAAAGTCCAGGTACCTGGTACTTTTTTAAACGAGTATTGACATAATTTTTTTTTTATATACTTCTGATAACTAGGATTTTATAAAAAGTACGATATTGGAGTAATGTATTCATATCAAAAAAAGATATTTTGTTTAAGTTACCTATGTGTTTCATCTTCTTTTGTCTCATTTTTGATTCGCACTTTATACCTTTTAAACGGTACAGTTTCATTAAAATATAATGTTACTTTATAATGTTACTTTATAATGTTACTTAATTGTATGCTTCAACGTTACACCGAATATTTAGTACGAATAATAACTGTAAGTATCTACCTATTTTCATACAATAATTGTGAATTAATTGTTTAAGATTGAAATAATTTATTTAGAAGGAAATTGAGACAAATAGAATTTGTTTCAATCCCGAGGATTGAGTAAGGATTATTATTGGAAGATATCTTCTTGAGAAGTAAAGTGTGCGTAACAAATCAATAACAAATAAAACGAAGCACGACGAAATGGAATGTTAGTAGAGTCCAAAGAGGGTTGAAATTAGTTACTGGAATACGAATAAAACGTTGATCTCTGTAATAGGTAAATTATATTAAATTTAAAATAAAAAAAACTAATTAGTAGTTCACTGATCTATGTTACTACTTTACATGTAGATGTTATATAGGTCAATTAAATGGTTTTTGTGCAAAAAATAATCAACTATTAAATATTAACTGGATTAGTGATTAATTTCAATTAAAATTGAAATAACTTTGCCTTTGACGAAAGTTTCTTTTATTACTTATAAGATTTTTCGTACGGGGTCCTTTTAATAACAAGTTTAAATCTCTTCTCTATTAACTGATGACGCATTTTGAAGAATTGCATTATAAAAAAAATTAAACCGACTTCAAAAAAGAACAGTGAAATGTATGAAATAACTATCGTTTACTAATCAAAACTTAAGTACAAAATTAACTTTATAAATACGATACAAATACCCATATAATTAAATTTGACAGTTACTGAAGTCAGTGCCAAGCCAACTAAACTAATAGACTTTCTGTCGTTGAAAATTGATTTGGTTATTTTTGTAGTTAAATTTTGATTAGTAAGGATATTATTTCATATTTATCAGTGTTCTTTTTTGAAGTCGGTTTAATTTTTTTATTAAATTTTTTTATTTCTCCCTTTTGAGTGACCTTGGCCTAAATAAATATCTAGGGCAGGTCTATAATTAGTTTATTTTCTAATTCTGGAGCGCAATGTGTTAACTTCCATTCTACTGAAGAGCACAATCCGTGGGCTTTCACAATAAAAGATGCGAACAGATCGAACATGGGATATTATTGCCATTATCAATATCATCAATATACTATCATATCAATATCAATTAGTTATAAAAGAACAGTGTAAAGGTTGCATCATAATTACTCCCTAGCAGTATTCTTACAATCGGAAGACGACAGCCACCAGTCGTATTCTTTGTTCGCCACAAGACTGACTCTACTGACTGAATTTATTATATCACAGGCAATTTATTAGTTTATTAGGCAACGATAGTTAACAAATGACATACAAGAGAATCATCAATATATATGAATAAAGGTTATAACCAGCTCAAGTTATTTGGTGTATCTTCGAAACTAAGGCATCAATATCAGTGAAATTTCCATCGGACCAATCTGGAAGTGTTTCTTTTCAAACAAGAAAAGAATTTTCGAAATCGGTTCATAAATGACGGAATTATGATGTAACAAACATAAAAAAAAACATACAACCGAATTGAGAATCTCCTTCTTTTTGGAAGTCGGTTGAAAATGAATGCAGAACGAACGGACGAATCCACAATTTCTATTGTATTGTAATTTAGCAATAATCACTTCTATGGGATATGAGATTTTTGATAATGAATGATTTAATTACAAACCAATTTATTGTCTCTAAAATGATGGTAACGAGGCATTTACTACGTGAATATAGGGACATTTACAACGTTATGTAATATGAGAGCGCTGTTTGTGTTCATTTACCTAAAGTTGATATCGTATGCAAATTTCGTGATTATAACCTGGAAGTTGACGTTGATTTAACCCTATAAGTTCAGCGCCTCAGGAGATATGTCTGATGTCACAGCTAGTAAATATTTATGTAAAAATTACATAATACTTTTTATAGCTTAAATTACGGTAATGCTCAGCAAATGTGTGAAGGCTCTACGAATATTCGTAGACGTAGGTGTTCTACGGATTTCCGTAGAGCTCCTGCATTGAGTATGAGAACTTCTTTATTTTAATAAATAAAAGATGATATTGTTCACGTATTTATTTAGTTTGTCTAAAATTAAATAGCATCTACTTACTCTAATTCCCCATCTGTAATAACCAATTACTAAAATAGTTATCGAAAAGAGTGCGGAGCCCCGCTTATAGCAATAAGTAGAGCTAAATATTATGTAGTTTGCTGTCTGCTCTGTTAATAATTACAAAGAGGATTCAAGATGGCACACACTAATTTGTAAGCGTAAATTTATATTGTAATGAAAGAGCAAGTGGCGTTTTCATGTGTATATATGTCGTCAGGAGATTAATTATAACTAGCTAATTGTCCTCACTTCATTTTGATGTATATATATATATATATATATATATTTTCGCATCATTGCTCTTTCAATGAGAATATCGAGGGGCAATAAAATTACACTTGGACGATACTTTCGGTAATTTGTATGTTTGATCTTAGATATGATAAAGCGAAACTACAGTGACGGCTGTAAGTGCCTGGTGCTCGTTTTCCATATAATAAGCCTCATCTCTTGGCCGAGCTTAGCGACTTGCGTGGGGAGATAAGCAACTGACAAGTTCTATGTTACATATATTTAGGTGTTACTTTGAGAAAATTCACCTTAATCACGAAGGAGCAAGTTCTATGTTCGTCTATATGTATTTTTTATGTATGTTCATGCATAACTTCTTTCTTTACGAACCGATTTCAGTGATTCTTATTCCGTTGCGTTCAGTATATTATAGCTCCCATTCCCATTCCCAGACTCATTTAAATTTATCTGATATTGGAGCTTGGACTTCGAAGATACATCAAATAATCCTAATCGTTTTGTAAATCTTGGCCTTGAGGCCAAGATTAGCACCTACTTACATCTCTTTTGTGAATCTTGGCCTTGAGGCCAAGATTTATAAAAGGGAAAAATAAAAACTTTTTAAGAAAATATTAGACCGACTTCAAAAAAAACACTGAAAGTTAACCTTCAGTAATCAAAACCCAAGTACGAAAATAACTTTTCATTACTTATGTGTTACTTATACTCGGAAAGTAGGCCTGAAGTAGCCTGAGAAGCGGGTTGAAAATAGTACTTTTTAGCACTAGGGAGAATTGTTTTCAACTGACAGCTGTCAAATTATAAAAAAAAAATAAGTAGTTCTATTTTCACATTTCTATTGAATCATATCCCAATTTTCTATACAGCCACTCAATTACAGCGCGATGTGAAATTAAAATAACGTAAAGATAAGTATTAATTAAAGCATATATTTTTTTAAATTACTTTAATATAATTTACTTTCAACTACTTTTTTTAAATAACATAGATTTGGGCAAAATAGTTAGTAATTAATAACAATGGCCGGCCACAGAAAAAAAAACAAAATAGGCGGGAAAGCGACAATCCTATCTTCATTCCTTTTTTCAAGTTGTAGAGTTTTGTTTATACTTCCGTATAGCAGAGATTTGTATTAACACGATGAGTTCATCAGATTCAGATATGGATTTAATGCCTGATTTCATAAAAGAAGAGGCTAAAGCAGTAGTGTAAAATAAAATTCACAAATTTTTTCTTTAGCTATCTAATGTTTTTATTTTTATTTTCCTCGTATTCGTAATGAAAAGCACAGTGTTTACCTCGGGTGAAAGACTTATTTAGTCCCTCGAACTATTGGCGCCCTCGCTGTGCTCGGGCGCCAAGCCCCGTCTCGGCCCTAATTAAGTTACTTTCAGCCCTAGGGTAACAATGTACTATTGTAAATGCGGTACAAATAAGTACCTATACAATTAAATTTATAGTTATTCAAGTCTATGCCAAATCAATGCGCAACACCAGAAAGTTTACTAGTTTAGTAGGCTTGGCAGCGACTTCAGTAACTATATAATAAATTTCAATATATTATAATTTGTGTCGTAATACTATTGTATTTATAAAATTATTTTCGTACTTACTTACTTTCGTGAGTTTTGATTAGTAAAGGATAGTTATTTTGAAGTTTTCAGTGTTTTCGTAGCTATATTCCGTCATCGGAACAAAAAATCCAATTTGTTTTCGTTGTTTTTAACAAAAAAATGTTTTGTATTTTGTTCTTTTGTTCTGAGCTTTCGTCGAAAATTTCCCAGCATCGAATGAAACCTGTGTTGTGTAGCTGTGAGTACTAAGTTGTTTTCCGAGTCTGGTCTTCAGAATTTCCTAAGGATGCTTCTCTGAGATGCAAAATACGTGTCGATCCCCAAATTTGGAACTTCAGGCGGAAGATAACTAATAAATGTAAACAAATTGATAATATTATGTTATTTTCTCTCTCCCAGAAATGTCAGAATTTTTATTTTAAATGTCTAGCTTACATGCAATTTTGCTATATCCAACGTCCATAGGAAATCGGAGGGCCTTCGGCTTAAGGATGGCTCAGTACCCGTATCCATACAACAAGCTGGATCACGCAGATGGATTTTTTAAGAAAGTCATTCTACTAATTATTTTCTGGATATTTTTCCTGTAGGTTTTTAACTATCAAAACCTTACATGATTAAAAATGGCAAAGAAAATATTTTATAATATTCACATCTGTGATTACAAAAGTAGGTACGAACACATATTATGAGCAATGTTCTTGAAAACGTTATTTTAATGGAAGGTTCAGATTTAAGAAGTGTTAAATTTATTTTCTATTTTTTCGTATATGGCGTAATGGTATGAAATAAAAAAGTATTGTTTTTTTGTTTTTATTTTGTCGTCCATTGTTTTTTTTAAATTCGATTCGATCGATCATAAAGTTATAGTATACCTAGCGCAATACTACGTTTATGCAATCGATAATCTTAACGTATGTATCTTATTTAGGTCACTCACTCCCAGCGCCAATAATTTATATTATTTTAGTTTTTTTGTACAGTGTACAGTGTGAGTGAATTTTTGTATTTTTGCAAAATGTAGGTACATATATTTTATTGTATTAATAGGAAGAAAAATGACTACACAGTCTACCTGAGGGTGCACATGTATCCTCAAGTAGATTGTGTAAATGTACAATATCACATATCAAGTCTAAGATAGTACTTCAGAGTAGGTACAATCTGGACTAACCTCCTAACCTGGCCTAATGTGCCAGAAATTTTTATATCATTTCTTAAATATATCGTAGATATCTTTTGTTTCCATTGTAATTGTGATGTAGTGTCGATGCACTACATAATTAATGGTTATGAATTAATATATACATATATACTTATAATATATATATATAGACTTATAATAATTTTAACCATCTTAACTATAACCAATGAATTTGGAAATACTATGAAAGTGTAATTCAGAACAATTATGGCCGAAAAACATGGTATCGCGAGTCTGATTCTAATACTCCGAAACAAGAAAGGTTGCAAACTCAGCAGTCAACTTTTAAAATGAACTCTATTTTAAACCCGCGTGATCTTTATTCAACTGTAGTCTGGCGTTTAAAACGTTTCGTATTACATTGCAAAGTCAACGGTGACTGGATGCCTGGTACACGTGATCACTGTTTACGTGATCGCACGGAAAAGTGCAAACAAGCGAGAATATTTTTATGCATTACAACGCATCGCAGCGCAACTTATTGGTAATATTTATTTACCCTGTTTACGAGAAGTAAAATAGTTTTTTATTTTGGTTCTCATATGAGAAAATGTATAAAGGTAAAAAAGCATATTTACGAAACCCTCTGCATTTTATTTACAAGTTTTTAATGTGTTATGTTACCTTACAGTGTAATTTATTTATTTAGTCTGTTTTGTAGAATTTATAAAGAATCTTTTTTTTTATCAAACAGCACTGAGGAACTCGTAAGTATTACTCTTTGATAGTACTTTTTATTAAAATTGTGTCTCAATCTGGTTTTGCTATTTGTTTATTTGTAATAACTGTAATTATGTTTATTCGTTCTACAGTTTTTGAAAAATATCGAAGTAGAATCACTGCAAGATTTCAGTCCTCAATTAGATAACATGCGATGCCTCTACAACAAGAATAGATTATTGTTTCATTTTGAACATGTATAGAGCACACTCTATTGGCATTAGTTGGTAACTAGTCATCTTCTCTTCCTTCTTCCCTTCCTTCAGTAAAGAGAATTAACTTAGCATAAAAATACAATAAAAATAACTTACGTACTAAAAACTGGCTGGCTACTAGTTGCATAATAAAGATCACAATATTTTAATTTAATTTCTTGTAAACATAAAATTATTTTATATAGATATGATAAGTTATCATATTCTTCTTCATGACTTCTTTCTATCTTCTACAGTACTTACACACAGGAGGTAATTTTTAGTTTACATTCCGCCAGTTTTCACCTCAACACACCAATTTTATTTGCGACGGCTGTCTGTCACTGACCGCACGGTAGACTAAGTAGCGCGTTATTGTGGTTTTTAGCCCCGCCCACTGTATGGGTTTGCGTTGTGTCATATTTTTAAATGAATGCGAGTTCTATAGTATTTCCGAATTCCTTGACTGTAACCTTATAACCACCTGTTATTATGATAAGTAAATTTGAATATTATTCATTTGTTCAACGCTTGAATAACTTTAGAAAGGAAATTAGATTTATTTTCTTATTTTCTCTCAACTACAAGGTAATTCGGTGAAAAAGGATGTCGTCGTCCGGAAAAAGAAACGTAAATATGCGCTACTGTTGTTTCTCATAACGTAGATATACGCATAGGTGGGCACAGTTACTCCAAAAGTTAACTTCGTTAATCGTTAATTCGTTAAATAAAAAGCTAACTTCGATAATCATTAAAGCGTTAAATTTTCTAAAATTTAACGTAACTTAAAATTAACCGTCAAAAGCTAACCATCCAAAACTAATAATGCTTTTGGGTTGGAATACATAGGTAAATAAGACAAAATTAACTGGGTAGATTAATTGTTATAGGTAATGTAGAATGAACAATCAAATACACATTTATTTAGTTCTATGATAGATAACAATAAAGTAGTATGAATCTATATCAGCCTTTGATGCGCCCGTCTTTGGACATAGGCCTCCTCTATTTCTTTCCTTTCTTTCGTTCCTCGCCTGTCTATCTCTCGTCGTTTTCATCCAGTACAAGCTCACCTGTTGTCACATGCCATCCACCCATCTCTGAGATTGTCTAACTCTTCCGCGGGTGTTAGCGCGGGGTCTCCACTTTTAAGTTTTTTTCGCCCATCGTCCGCAGTCCATTCTGGAATTGCGCCTTGCCCATCTCCACTTTCGGTGCTCAATCTCCTCTACCACGTCTCTAACTTTCGTCTTCTGCCTGATCCACTCATTCCTTTTATGATATATGAACATTTAACATCAGTAGTTCTATCGCTCTCTGTGTAACTCGGATTTACTCAGCAGATCTTGCGGTGATTGCTGTCTCCATTCCATACGTGAAAACTGGCAGAACACACTGATTAAACAGTGCGATAGTATCGGCAAACTGCCAGTTATTCTATCTCTCTCTGTCGATAAAAATGCCTCTGTCACACCAATCGAGTCCTCGGAAGATGTTCTTAAGGGCAGCATTTAACAATTTTAGTGAGATCGTGTCGCCTTGGCGCAGTCTTCGTTCCAGTTTGAAAGACTCTGTAAGTTCATGTAGACTGACCGGAGACGTCCCATGCTGATGTAGATGTTCCATAAGCTGGATGTACCTTTCATCAACTCTGCAGCTACTAGAGCCCTCTCAACTGCCCAACAATCCACCAAGTCAAACGCCCTCTCATAGTTAACGAAGGTGATGATGGTCGATTTTCAGTATTCACAACACTTTTCAATTAGTGTCTTCAACGTTTGCAGATGGTTATTTCCTCAGACTTGACATTAGTAACAGATGGCCTGCATCTCTCGCTCTGCGTTCCAGAGAATGGTACTTTACTTTTGTTCAATGTCTCGTAAAACATTTTCGCTACTTGTAACAGATGCTCTCTATACGTGATAATATCGCCTTTTTCGAATTATTGGAAAATCACCTTCCTACTATAATATAATTCCGCACTAAGTATTCGTTTGCTGGTGTTTATTTGGATTGCCTTTGAAATTCTGTCTTCCTGGTATTGCTGTAAATCCTCTTTCAGTTGTTGGCGAATATCATAAAGTAGAGCCCTGTATTCCGGATTATCAGTCTGGTTATTCGACCTCATCTGAGGGCGTTTCTCTACGAGCGTAAGGTGTGTCATCTGTTAATTTCTTGTGCTTGAAATTTATATCGACAGGTGTCACTCTATTCAATAATTCGATCATTACTTTTTTTAGGTGCTAATGTAGGTCCGTCCATTGGTAGAGATTTCAATTGTTCGAAGCCTTGCAGATGATTTTCGACGTAAGAGTTGTATTCCTCGGTATTCGGTCTGATAGTATAAGGCATAAAGTGATAGGAATAAATAGCTATTATTGATCATAATTTTGCATTAGGTGCATGTTGCCCTTCATAAACATTCTCAACAACTCCAGTGTTCCTGCTTACACCCACGCAATGCCTAGCATAAATAACAGTTTTAAATGCATCATACTCGCACGTGCACTTCGTATAATATGCCTTTGACCATTCGACAACAGCGTCAACCTTTTTTAAAGTTAACTTAAAAATTAATTCGTTAAGCAAATTGTTAACTTCGTTAATTAACGATTAACGGATTAACAAGTTAAAGCCCACCTTTGGATATACGTCAATGTTAATGAACAATAAGTATAACGTATGAAAAGAATATTGACGAAAATGTCGTTGTAATGTTATTAATAGGTAGATTACGATTGTATGTCTAAAAGTTAACGTAAATTATAAAAAAAATTTGTCTGTTTAGTCTTAATGACATGAGGGACACGAGTCCAGGCTTTGATATTTTTGAGCCTCTGCCTGACGGCCTCGAATTGTCGCAATACATGCTTATATACTTTTAATACAACATAATCGAGAAAAACATTTCTTCGACACAAACATAAGTTCAGTTATTGAAAGAGCAATCACAATATTTAAATTTGCGTTGGTAAAACTAAGCATAATATAATGGTAAATTATTTATTAAACTAATAATGGTGAAGCATAATAATAAAAATTATCATTAAAAAATAAAACTCTCGGCACGATAAACTGGACCGACTTTCACAAAACATAGTTATTAACATTTTCACGAAGTGCTGCATTCATAAAAAATCACATACAAATCAGTTCATCCAATCGAGAGCTATAATGCAAACTATAAAACAACACAGACAGATAACGATATGAGCTTGTGAAACTAAATAAAATATTTTAAAGAAAATATTAATGACTAAATTTTTTGGATAATGTATTAGTTGTCTACGATAAAACGAAACTGTAAAGATAAAAGAAAATATGTATAAACACTTACTTTTACCAAGGAAATATTTGAAGTACCATCTTGTTTGAAACTCGGGGTTCTCGAGTACTGGCGCGCTCGGCGGACCGAACAACTGCAATAAGAATTAAGATTTAGAGAGATAGGAAGAAAAATTAGGTGGGATTTGTTAGATTTATTTTACCAAAACTTTAGAAGATAAAAGCGAATGGATTCATTAAATTACCTTGAAGCAGTAACTCAAACATTTATTTGTTGTTCTCGGAGTTCCGCTTTGGTCTCATTTTCAACCCTTTATCTCATAAAGTTACTTCGAAAGTCATGTATTACATCTCATAAATACTTAATTATTTAATGTCTTTATCAGGAATATAAAAAAGTATGATATGAAACAAAAATATTAAAACGCAATAAATTATTTGAATTCGTGTTAAAAAATATGTTTATGTCTTTTGTATTAGAATACCGCTACGTTCGTAGAAGGTTGTCATAGAGAGATGTTTAAATTTATTTTTATTACTTATGTGAGATAAACAGTATATCTAAACGTACATTTTTGCGGTTGATAAGTATAGCAATTTTCTCATTTTAGAATTTGAGCGCGACGAGTTTACTTGTCGCACGCGAATTTTGCTTGGCACACGCAAAATCACTATTTAAAAAAGAATATATTATGAATATCTAAAAAAACACAATTGATTTTAGTACCCATTGACATCACAGTGTGAAAGATAAAGAAAATCTTGATTTCGAAGTTTTAGATGAATATAATAATAAAGTTATTACTTTCTATAAGTTTTCTTTGAACCGAAATTATCTCAGCATTAGTAATAAAAAATAGTATCTGCAACTCATGCGGCGTTGTCGATTGCCCACTCGAGCGAATGAACGAACGAACGAACGAAGTTGAGCGCACGAGCGAAGCGAGTGTGCAATCGACAACTTACCGCACTTGTTGCACAATATACTATTATAACCTTCAGTTCTTCATTTTTTCTACAACATTTTACAATCAAATGTGAAGAATCTTTGGCATTTATTATGTAAAGCTTATTGAATCGTTATTCGTTATATTCATATTCGTTAACCGATACGAAGATTTGTATTAAAATCAAATGAAAATGTAACCTTCAATTTTATAAAATGTTCACGTAGAAATACGTACCAAATTAAATCACCTTATCAACAGTGACTTGACCTTCGCAATTAGAATTGTTGGCTGAAGGCGTTTTTAGCCGTTATCCAAGGTTCATCTATTTTTCCTTTGATTATAATCTTTTAGATGACCATGGCAGATCCTTTCTGTACGTAGAATCTTCAGTTAAAACTAATATTGACATCCCCAGTTTACGCTCTAATACATGAATATGTGTACACATAACTTATGTGTACACATATTCATGTATGTACATATGTATTTCTTCAATTTATGTAAGTAGACATGCAATGTTTTGTAGGTAAACTTGTTACTCGTTTACTTATTCCATGGTAAACTTGTACTTCTAGTACACTCTTTAAAATTTCAAAGTAGTAAAAATATTGAAATTTGTCTACAATTATGAACAATTTTGTGTTTTATTATACTAGTACTTTGTAATTATCTGAAAAATAACTTGAAATGACCGCAATCTTTGTTATAAGGTGATATTCTTTGTTAGTCTTCTCAAAACATACTTGGTATGTACCTATCTATAGATCGGTATTTTAAGTTTGTATGTGAAGTTGATTACTTGACTCGTTGACTCATTGAATTGACTCAATTCGCAGTTTGTATGTGAAATGGACTTTTTTTGTTTTCGAGCCTGAAGTTAAAAATTATAAAAAGTGAATAATGTGTTATCTGAAGAAATTGAATTGAATTGCCTCAGTTTAATGTTTCCTCAATCATATGACATGAGCAATTTCGAGGCAAAAGTGAAAAGGGGCTGCCTGGGCAAGCGTGATTAATTTTTAACCCTTTTTGCTTTCCATCAGGCAAGATTAAATAAAGATCAAAGTTAGACCCAATGATAATTTAAAAATAATAGTAAGAATTGAATTGCCACGTGTAATTTTGTGTACGATTAATGAAAAATGCGAATATATTTAATAAGGTCTAATAATATAAAAAAAGCGAGTTAATTAAATAATTTATTTTGTCTGAATTATATTTCTCTGAACTGACAGATACCGGTTATTTTGATTATCGCATATGCTTGGAAACATGGAAACTTGGAATAACGTTAAAGGGGTAAAATGAACTTTGAATTTAATTACTGTTAATTAATATACATAGTCTGGCCATATTCACTATTACAATAAAAAAAAACAATAATATTACAATTGAATTTGAAACCTGTTATTCTCATATGAATATTGTGTTTTCTCATTTTCGCGCCAATCTTTGTTAAATATTCTTGTGATATTAAAATGTAGTGGGGTGATAAATAGAACCGAATTGCTGTGATAGCATTACATAAAGTAGTAATGGCCCAAATGCAATTTTTGAAAGTCTCCATCCGCTTGGTATTAGTCTGATGTTTGTGTACCGGGCTATAGGTAGGTATAATGTAACGTCCTCTATTTGTGACAGAAAAAGACTGGCCGTCCACGTAGTATTCGTACTAAATAGGCGATCAAAGCAGTGAAGGAAACAATCCGAAGAAATCTTAGAGATCCTAAAGATTTTATCTAGGGAAATGAATATAGCACCCAGAACCATGTCGCTTATTTCAAAAGATGACTTAGGACTTGCAGTTTGTAAGAGACGCCCTGGTCATTACTGACCTGATAATTTAAAAATGAATAGGGAGGTAAAATCAAAACAACTTTTTAGGCGGTACGCAAGGGGAGGTCGCAGAAAAATTTTATTTACTGGCGAGAAAATTTTTACTATCGAGCAATGTTTTAACACAAGTATGGCTGGAAAGGAACGTTTCTGACTTCATCAGAGCTGAAGATTGGCCGTCACTAGTCTCGATCTTAATCCGCTTGATTATGACTTTTGATGTCTTTTAGAGAGTATGGCATGCTCTTGATATTAACGCCATGATCATTTGGATTTCCTAAAACTTTCATCAGATTGGCTGTGGCGAATTTTCCCATTGAGAAAGTGCGTGTTTTAATCGATAACTGGCCACAAAATTTAAAGAATTGTATTAAGGCTAATAGAGGTAGTTTTAAATGAGCTTCATATTTTTAAAATGCTATTATATTCATGTATAAACTAACGCACACTGCAGTAATAAATGTTTTATGTAATAGAAAAAAAAACGATGTTTTCCTTGTAACAATTGTAATCTTTCCTTGTAACAAGATTAAGTATAATATCTAATTTTAATCGAAATCACTAGAACTGACGTTACTTTAATCTAATCTTCTTTTAATCTGAAAAACGTCTCTCACAGATTTTAAACTTTAACTTGAAAATAATTTCCACGAGTCGTCATGACGACGTTGGCGACATTAAATATTAATGCTAAGTACACGTGTAACCTTCTGAAGAAAAGAACATTTTCAGACGTTGATTATTAGAGTTAAATTTGAAAAATTCGCCTGAAATTACATAAACTTTTCTCAAAAAGAATATACAAATTCATACATTATACGTATATAGTGGAAAAAATATAATGCGGAGTAAACAGAGTGTTGGGATATTCACTATTAGAGTAATTGAGTCCAAACATTATTTTACTAAAATGATTTATTAATTCCGAGAAATAAATATAAATACAGTATCAATTTATCCTATACAACACCCGGGCGGTGACTGCAGGGCGAGCGGACGACGCGGTGCATTTTTGTTTAGCTCAGCTCAGTCCCCATACAGAGTAAAATAGTGTGTACTTTTATTGTCACCTATGGTAAGGATGTAATCTTCAGTTTGAATTTGGTGTTTAACACACAATGTTTGTATTTAATATATCATTAATTATTACAATAGCTAGGCCATTGGCATTGGTTGTGACAGACAAGAACTGGTTAGTTCCTAGTTAGTACAGTGGTTAGCTCGTTTGCTTCCAATCCAAATGTCCTGAGTTACATTCCGACCAAGTCAATTTCGGAAATGAATTTGATTTGTCTTCGAGTGTGGATGTTACTGGGTGCTCAAAGTCAAAGTCAAATCAATTTATTCAAGTAAACCCAATCACAAGGTATGTTTGAACGTCAAATCTTAGTTCGGTATACTTTAGTTCGGTTCAAAGAGAAGAGAAAAGAAAACCTGGACACTGAGAAGAACCGACAAGAAACTCAGTCAGGTATAATTTTTTCAACATCATTTTACAAAATGTTTATTAAAATACAATATTCAGTGAGCCAGTAAATCGTTCGTTATGGCTATACATAATGCAAACTTAGAGTGGCTTGCACCAACTATTTACACTCGATTTAAGGATTCGACATCTTTCTTGCACCAACTACTGAATCGTTGGTGCAAGCGAGATGCCAAATCCTTAGTTCTTAATTTGGAATCACATAAACATAAATGGCGTGATTACTCAGAGACTATTATACGTTTATAATTATGTTATTATTATCTGAATTTTGCAATAAAACTCACCTCGTCTTTTTCTCCAAGTGAGTTGCCGTTTTCGAGGCGGTAGCGCCTCGCGACCGCATCCATTGATCCCGGTTCTGTCGTCGATAACTGTAACAAAACATTTTATATATTTACAATTATATTACAATACTACCAATATAACAAGTACTTTCTATGATGTCTACAAAAATAACATCACACAATCAAACGAATATATGTTTAAATATTAATACGTAAAATGTTCCTTGTTGTGTGCATGGGTGTTGTGTGTGTATCGATGAAATATTCCTAATATCACACAGCCGCCCATCGGCCTAAATAGGTCGCTGCTGGAATATGCCTCTTCTTACAAACGAGGCGAGGCATGATATGTTTTGTGTATTTATCGACAAAAAGTGACAGAATAAATATTTTTCTTGGTGAAAAAACAACTCATTTCCTCTTATAAAGTAGAAGTACTGTAGCCTTTGTGATACGAAATTAATCAGATGAAAACTTTGTTCCAAATTATCACAATTTTCGGAAAATAAATTAAGATTTACTTGTAATGTAACTCGAAATTTTAAAAGAAAGCTGTCTTAAGTTAGTGTCAGTTTAGGCGTCTTATTACTTTAAGATAGAAACAAGAGTAGACTTCAGATAAACATCAACATCCTCTGGAAATTAATTAATCAGATAAGGTCCCGATGGATTTTCCTTCGATACGAAATTATAATTAAGGGTAGGTATTTTTCATTTAATCTCCAATTGGACCAAATTTACATAAGCGCTTTCCTTTGGATTCGTCCCCGTTATTGAGAATTGCCAAATTCTTGTGAATATTTGATTACGTATTGAAATACCATTATTAAACCGATATTACAATAACTTCGAATATTGTTATTCTAATATATTGTTATTTTATGGAGAAGTCACGGAAATCGGTGAAACATATTTTTTATAATTAATAAAGAAATAGGTAATGAAAAAATGGGTTGAAAAATATAATTTAATGGACTGAGGTTTTTATGTTTATATTTTTACTTTCATTTAAGCGAAAGAAAGACATAGGGTATACCATCTGTTTGAATAGGACTGATTATAAGAAACTTGTACTCGACCTTGTATTTGTACTATGACCACCTTTTTTGTTGAGCAATAAAGTATTTTTACTTTTCTAAGGTAAAAAAAGTTATGTGTAAAAATTAAGTATTACGTTATTAGGCTTGTTACTTCTTTTCCTAAGTATTTATATATTTTTCGTTGTTACTTGAATTTTTTTGTCACTTTATTTATTTATTCATTTATTTATTCAATTAGTGATTTCGATTGGCATTGACGTTTTGAGCGTTCAGAAACGAAATCAGTTATCGTTTTCATTTATCGATGGAAAAATCACTTACTACTTTTATTCTATTTAGTAAACAATCGAGTAAAACGTTAGGAAGTCAAAACGATTAATATAAAGTATTATAGTAAATTATCGGAATACCGGAAAATATAATTATCCGGTAGCGCTTTACCATCTGTTAGTCTAAATATTGAATTTTATTCTACCTTATTCTACTCAGTCCGAATTATAAATAACACAAGTTTTGTGATTAGTTTCTGAAAACTTATACAGTGAATGTATGTTCATAAATATTAATATTTAGAATAATTATTTAAGATCAATCAAGCGATGACAGTGTAGTTTCGATATTCCGAAAATTTATTAGTATACTGTACAAAGAGTCTGTACGCTTTTGACAAAGCTGAGTCATGCGGTTCTTCTGAAAAGGGAGCGTGACATGTTGCCATCGGGCTTAAAATTAATTGTCTTTTATATATATGTATAAAACTATATAAACTATTACTTAGATACATGAGTTTCTACATAATGTGCTGAATTCTTACAATTTTCTCCACGTATTTCGGCTCTTAATGAAACACACTCCGATCACACGCCGATTAATGGTTTTGGAATTTTGGTCGAAAGATAGCTAAAAATTATATAAATTCATCACGTGATATTGATTTCTGCAAGGTAACACCTGAGTCTATACAATATATAAGTTTAGGTCATATTTCATTCGCGGTTGATAAAGCATCAAAGCGCTATAAAATCACATCTTGACACTATTTCAAACAAATATTGGGGTCTTCAAATAGCAAAGAGAAACCAAATAGGTTGCTAGCTCGTCGCCCATACAAATTTCTTATGATAAATATATCTAGGTCAGTGATAGCTATCCCTTCATTCGCTTTTACAGCACGCGTGGAATGATTAGTGACATGTTCTTTGTAGGTATTTACATATAACAATATATAATAACTATATTATACACAAGCTGTTTCCCGCCCGCTTCGCAGGGCGTAAGTAAAAATTTTGTACGTAATAGTACATTTTTGTTTAAAAAATGGTGATGGGTCTATAAAATTGAAAAAATGAATAGACTTAAACCATCTACAAACGATTTCGCATCGAATGGTCATGGTCCCATGTCGATCCGTTCAGTAGTTTTAACGTGATTGACGCACAAAGAAAACATAACTTCATTATATATATGTATATATATAGATAGAAGAAGATATATAATCGTTGGTGACATAGTTGTCGTTTAACTTCTAAATAACTTAACCGACTGAGGTCAAGGAATGTATTTGTTTTGTCGAAATGATGGTTTTTAGCACAGATACCTTGTGGTTTATAGGTATGCTAGGATCTGTTAGGTGGCCGAGAAGGACGATAGCGCGTGTGGTTCACATGATCCTACCAAGATCGCCCAAATGCCGGACTGACACATTTGACTAGCCTGTGACGCGGTGATTAGTGCACATGGAGCAGATTTAAACTGGAAGCCACACTCTGACAAGGTAGTTGAAGTCGAGAATTTTATTTATTTGTTTCTCTATATAACTACTTACCCATCTCTTTTGACCTTTTACTGTTGGTCTTATATGTACGAGTAGGTGTAGCGGGGTGTTTCCAAGTGTTAGAAAGAGATAGAAATGAAACTTTAGTGATCAAAGGTTACTCAAGGTCAAATAATATGTCTTCAAATATCTCTTCAGAATACGGTATACAGTTAGATTCAAGATTCTTGATAGTGCATATACCTTCTAAGCTGAGGTATTGGGTTTGATTTGGGCCAATTAAGAAACAAACTTGTCTATTTAGTCTTGTCAGATATCTGGATGTCACTGGCTTCTCACCCGGGTTCGATGTGTGATTGTTACATCGGCTTTACTCCCTTTCACTTCAAAATACAATTTTTACAGAACAGATCCAGTTTGTCTGGTGCTGTCGAGGGTGCAGGGGTGGCTCTGTAACTGCCCACGCAGTAGCGGAACAGCGCGAGAGGTGCTCTGGTACGTTTCGTATGAGATTGAGAGTGACGACGTGACGATTACCGCAAGATTTTAGTGGGTAAAAATCTTACAAAATCCAGTGACAACACCCCTGTGTTATCAAAAATAATGAATAGCATAGGCGGCGCTGCAGTTAAGTTATTAATAAATACTATATTTGACGCCGGTGAAACCGCGGGACATAATAGTTTTTATATAAAAAAATAAAATAAAAACATTAAAATGGAGAGCGGTAGATGCGGTAAGCAACTATAGTTACTGCACTTTGAAAAAGAAAACAACCGAATAAAATAATAGATACTTAGAATATTAAATTGTTTAAATAATTTTAGGTAAGTAGATACATATATTTAAATTCGACAACAGTAAACGAATTGAGGATTACTTATCAGATTTGTTTGAAAAAGGGACCGAATTAGTAATAGGACGACTTTACAAAAGCGTTACAGTGAATTCATCGTAATCAGTTATTAGTATACTATGATGGTATTGTATTTACACGCATGATATCATTACATACTACATTTGCTGAGCAATTGCAAATGAATATATGAATAAAACTATATCATTGTTACTCAGAAAAGACGTCACACGTTGTCATGTCCAACAGTGCAATTTTGCTATTGAATTCGAAAATTTTTGCTATTGAAATCGAGTATGCAAGGTTCAAAAATTTACCTTAGGTATCCTAGATCAATAAATTCCATCATGGTATTAAATCTTTATGTTACATATTTATGTGATAAATTCCTAAAATCTTTAGCTATCTTCCGCTCAAACTCTAAAAATCACAAATCGACACGTGTTTCGCCTCTCAACGAAGCGTTCTCAGGATATATCAGAGATAGAATTCGGCCACCTAACCAGCACCGAATCCTCGGTAGTAAGATAGCTAAAGATTTTAGGAATTTATCACATGCGATGGATTTCCGCAAAGTAACACCTGAATCTATACAATATGTTACATATTTATTTTTGTTATCTTCGTTTATGTAACAACGAAAAAATAAAATAAGTGCCTATAGCTCCGAAGAATTTACGTAATTCGTCGTTTCATATGAAATTATTTGAAACGACAGATAAAAGCGGCCGATCTAATGTTATTGACCTTTTTCGTAGACACCTACATTACCCACATTAGATATTTCATGAACATCAAATGTCTGTGTTTAATGAATATAACATCATTGGTTTAATGCTGGTTTATCTAGCGACCTGTGTAATGACGTCTCAATCAATATGTACGACTGTACAATCGGGGTACGACAAAACTTTTACATCTCGTGTGATGAATTCCTAAAATCTTTAGCTATTTTCTGCTCAAATTACAAAAACCACCAATCGACACATGTTTTGGCTCTCAACGAAGCATCCTCTGGATATTCTAGAGAACAGAGGAGTTATTCACAAACGTCGGAAACTCAACTTTCCGTATCCCACAGGAAATTTTTCGATGATTTTGTCTATACGCGATTCACAAATCCGAAATCTTATTATATTTATGTTATATATATATCAAATTATTTATAGTCGTATTCACAAATCCAAGCCGTCGGATTGAATTCATGCTTTTCGACGATCGGCCCTTCCGCCACGGAAAGTTTCTGACGTTTGTGAATACCCCCCCTGACTCGGTCAGCTAACCAGCACCGAATCAACCGAAGCGAC
Source organism: Zeuzera pyrina (assembly GCA_907165235.1). NCBI lineage: Eukaryota > Metazoa > Arthropoda > Insecta > Lepidoptera > Cossidae > Zeuzera > Zeuzera pyrina. Next base: position 7,310,737 of record OU015617.1, read on the forward strand.
CGAATAAGCTGACTTACTAGTATACTTTAATCCCCTTAATTCGAATGAAATGGGTTATTGACACTTATTTTTCCTTTAGTGGAGTCACACAAGAAGGCTCTTTGCTCTAGAAAAATTAAGAATACTGAAACTTGATCAATTATGTTTATCCTAATTCCCTTCATTGTGAAATGGGATCGTTTGTAACCTAAAAACTAGATATATAGATTATATGGATTCAAAAACTCTCGCATACTTAGGCGAAAATGTGTGAAGAGAATGATGACATTTGAGGAAGCGAAAGAAGTATGTAAGAACCGCGACGCTTGGCGCTCCGTCCTCTCTGACTACCCCGTTAGGGATACAGCGTGAAGATATGTATGTATGTATGTATGGATTCGGCTGTCGCTTTGCATAAATCTATGTCATGTAATGAATTGTTATAACTTTTAGTTATATTTTGTCCAAAATCTTAAAACACGACGCGTATGTCACCTTTCTATGAAGTATCCTCAAGAAAGTTCAGATTAGACTCGAACAGCTAACTAGCAAATTCAGCTAACGAGTAAAGAATTTGGTGCAAGTTAGCTGACTGAGGCTGATCTCTGTTTCCTGAGGATGCTTCATAGAGAAGATAAACACGTGTGGATTAACATGCTTGAAATTTGGAGCGGAAGATAGTTAAACATTATAAGAATTCATCATATACATAGGTAAACAGACTTGACATAACTAAAAATATTCATTTATTTCACTAACGGAGATTTGGATCTAGAAGCAATATCTTTTAACTACCTATTTGTTACAAAGATTGTAAATTATAAATACCTTTTTGGATATGAATCCCGTAGCAGGTGGTTTATTACTAGCAGATAATCAAAGTGAATACGTAAAAAAAACGTATGTATGTATGTACAGTAAGTAAGTAAATAAGTTAGTAAATAAAAAGGTAAATTATTTCATGTCACAAAATTAGACAAAAAATAAATATACATAATTTAACACAGCCATAAAAACAAAATGTCAGTCGAATTGAGAACCTCCTCCATTTTTTGAAGTCGCTTAAAAAATAAAAAGCTAGTAAATATACCTACACAACAAACAGATCTTCACTTGTTCCAAACAGATACATCTACATTTTATTCATTTCAAACATACTATCGATAGATGTTTTTATATTTACAGATTGAAAATAAATTTTAATTATTTCTTAGAGATTTTTTGCTTTTCTAAATGTTTGAAATTCCAATCGTGATTTCGGTGCGTCCGGTTTGATATTACGACCCTCGTCATGAAGACCACAATTTTTAGGCGTCTTACAAGTGGATTATAACAAAGGGACTCGGGTTTATGTAATATATTAATTACATAAATAGCAACATTTTAATAAAATTATTTTGTTGTGTAACGTATTAATTACATATACGAATGGCAATATTTCGATAAAACAGGCAAAATCAAGGGTATATGGAGGATTTTTTGGCGGGAACGGGAGAAGTGTGGTTGTTTTATTTAGATTTTCTATTTTTTATATTTTTAGGAGTTTTAAAGTACAACAGTGATAGCATATTATGTTTTAAAGTTCCGTGTAAGTGAAAAGAATGGAGTAGATCTAAATAAACATGTGTAGCTGAAGTTCTCGCGCTCTTCCAAGAAGTACTTTAAAACTTCAGTAAAGCCTACTATCACTTTACTCACAGACAAACTACCTTTACTAGAGGAATTTTACGATAAGAAAATACTAATTTACTTGTGATTTTACTTATTAATACGCGACATTGGCAAATGCGCTAATCTACGCGCCATGCTATGTAGGAAGAAAGAAGGGTATGTGCTCTAGGTACACGAGTTTCATTTTATAAAAATGTCTTAAAAGAATCTCCGATGAATATTACACATATTTATCAGAGATTCTTTGATTATTTAAATAATCAAAGCAGAGATTCTTAGTTTTCAACTATTAACTTTTTAATTAACGCAGTTCACACAGTTTGACAACTTAATTTAACACGTATTTCGCCCCTCGAAACTTGTCAAACTTGGTGAAAATCGTTGCGGTCACTATTCTATTCCTGTTGAAGCGTGATATGTATTGATTAGACCACAGAGTAGTATATTATAATTTCAGTAGAACTGAAACAACAATGTCTAAAATTTGTCATTTTCTAATACCTCCATATATTTTTGATATTCCTAAACGAAAAATGTCTTAGAAACTACACAATCGCTCACATGTATTAAGGTTAAACATTTATAGTTTTCAATTATTCGCGTTGGTACGGTGGTTAGTACATTTGCTTTTCAAGCCCAGATAACGGTTCGATTCCTGGTCAGGTCAATTTAGGAAACTAACTTCTATAAATGGAAAGTTCCACGCGAAACTCAGCTCAAACAGCGCATGACATCAAGAAAACTCGAAAAAAATCCAATGCCGCCTATTTCAATAAATCAGAACAAAATAGTTCAAATTAAGCCAATCTTTCTCGAGTAAAATCCTTCTTTTAATAATCTTCAGGTTTGAAACGTGCCTTACAGAATTGAGAATGTTTAATACTTTCGAAATTTTCAGCGCACAGCTATATTTTCTATTTTTTTTATATATTAAAAAAAATAATAGAAATACAAATACAAATCAAATATTGATTGATATTGATTTTTTGTATATTACTTTATGAATGTATGATAGGCTACACAATGTTATGCACGTTATACGCTTGTAGCGCCACCAGCGGTGAAACAATGTCACTTGTGCTCTCTTCTCATTGTCTTAGAATCTTTGGGTGTTACTGGATACTTCCAGTGGCGAATTTACCTTAGGGCATTGTTTCTCAACCGTTTTTATGTTATGACCCACGAAAAAGCCAAAAAGTGAAGTATAAAGTCTCGCGATTCCTTCACTATAATATTATGTTTAATAATAATACTCCAGACAATTACAATAATATTTTAATTATTAGTTTATTTATAGGTTTAATTTAAATTTTCAAGGCTCCCTCGGGCAATAAAAACGCAGAATCGTGCTATACAAATATAAATTACCGCGCGTGTAAAGCGCGCCCACCAGTCTAGGCGAGGTTTTAACCTGCGTTGTATTTGCACGAACTTGTCAAATAAGCCGCCCGCGCATCCCGTGACACGTGCGCTAGACATGTTCGTACATGTTAAATGCCTTAGTTAGAAAAACAAAAGGACGCAAGGCAGTTTCATTGTCATTTACATTTTTAGGGAAGTATCACAGGGAAGCAAGTACATACAACAACGACCTTATCTTACTCATCCAGTGCTTAATTTTTATAAATAACAGTAAAAAGTTAAATTAAAATGGACAAATTTGTGACAAAACGAAATGTGAGCTTCTATGTCTGGTGAAACAGTGAAGAAAAAGACCAGGTTATACAACGACACGTATTTAAAATAAGGATTTATTGCATTCGATGATAAGCCACAATGTGTTGTTTGTTTTCAAGTCCTATCTGCGTAAAGCATGAAGTCTTCAAAATTACTCCGGCATCTGGAAACAAGACACCGTCTTTACAAAGCAAACCGTTAGAATTCTTCGAGCGTAAGTTACTTCTTTTGAAAAATTAACAAATTGCTATAAAAAATCCAGTCGTAATGAGACTATAGTACTTCATGCATCCTACTTAGTAGCACTGCAAGTCGCGAGGGAATCTAAGCCACATACTATTGCGTAAAGACTCATTTTATCCGCTGCCAGTGATATGGTCAATATTATGATAAGTCCCGAAGAAGCTAAAAAATTAAAAATGATACAATATCGAGATTATTAATGAAACGGCCATCGACATAAATAATTGAAAAAGTTAAATTAAGCGAATGTTTTGCTATTTAGTTAGACGAGTCAACAGACCTGTCGAACTGGGCGCAATTTTTATGTTTTGTCCGATAAGAATGCGAAAAATCTATTAAAGAAAATATGCCTTTTTGCAAATAAATTTCTGGCGAAGCACCTGGCGAAGGACTTTTACCCTATTGAAGCAACACAAAACGAAAACTTGGACTGGAATAACTGCATTGCGGTGTGGCGCAATACAGTGGCGCGATAGTAAAATTAAAAGACATTATGCTGTATGTGAAATGGAGGCACTGCTTTTTTCATATAGACATGCGCTTGTCGCAAAAAAGATGCCGAACAATTTACAAAATGTTTTATCACAAGTTGTTAAAATTGTTAAATTTATTGAAAGCCAACCGTTGCAAACTAGATTGCTTTTCACACTTTGCGAAGAAATGGGTGTCAAGAACAATTCACTGCTTTTCCATACTGAAGTGAGATGGCTGTCGCGAGGAAAAGTTTTAACAAGGCTTCTTGAATTGCAAGATGAATTAAAAATCTTTTTCACAGATATAAACAGTTCATTTTTAGAATTTTTACAAGTTAAAATATCTCTACTACTGTTGGCTTATTTGAAAGACATATTTTCACATTTGAATGACTTGAATACGAGTTTACGAGGCCGTAACAAAAACATTTAACTTGTGACAGATAAAGTCGATGCCTTTAGCAAGAAGTTTAGTATTTGGATTATACGCGTTGAAAAACGAATGTTGATGCATTTACTACAACTTCTGATTATACGAACAAAAATGCGAATTAAAAAATTCAATTATTGACTGTCTATTCGAGAGCATGAAAACGCATTTAGGTGAATTAAAGATTCAGTTACTAGAATATTTTCTAGATGACAACAATGATATCTCGGAAAGATGGGTTCTCAATCCGTTTGATGAGAATATTGCTGCATCTGCCAAATTACGAACTGAGACTTACAGTCAACCCATTGAACTATCGGGTGATAAACCTTTACAACTGGAATTTTTATCTCAAGATTTAGATTAATTTTGGCTTGCACGACGACATGAGTACGGAAGCCTAGTAACGGAAACTTTGAAGACATTGACACCCTTTGCTATTTCTTACTTGTGCGAAAAAGGTTTCTCGTCTGTGGTAGCTTTAAAAACTAAATACAGAAATCATCTGTTGTGACTTATCACTCGCAAATAATTTACTTAAGAGTGTTTACAAAGATAATCCACGTATAGAAATACTTTTAAGTGAGAAACAAAGCCAATCATCGCATTGATTGATTAATGTTCATGATTAATCATTTTAATTGAACAAAGTAAGCTACAAGTTTATTTTTTCATGTTGTTATTATATGATAATATTTAATTTTATAACACTACACTAAAATTCATTTCATTAATAAACGACTCTTTTGTACATAGGTCTTATTTTTTTTAACAGACTGTGAACCCTTTTAATAACAAATGCGACCCCCCCCCAAGGGTCACGACCACCAGGGTGAGAAACTAGGCTCTAGGGCAATGGATAAATCTTTTATCGTCGGTGCATAGTTTATTGGTTATCGTTTAACTTTTGCACTACTTATCCTCGATTTTTGTAGTCATATTCTCACCTCGAACCAAATGAAAAAAGAAAGACGAACTCTGCGGTACCTGTGAGTAATACAGTGAGGCGAGGTTTTAGTTGTGATGTATGTAGGCCGGTGTTGCCATATTGATTCCTAATATCCCTGTTACTATAAAAATAACGTTGTCATTGAGGACACTATTCTCTCGATAACGTTGGTTAATTATTATAATAGACTAGCTGAAACTAATTATGTGAGGCATAGTTTAGTCGCATGTGTATGCGAGTCGGTTTGTACGTACACGGCGAGATATACTTTTGTAGACCTCATGGTGTTGTTCGTGACCATGAAGGACGGAGGAGACGCTGTAAGAAGACGGGCTCAGATTGAAGAAAGAAAGGCTTAGCTTTAAAACGTAAATCGACTACACGTATGCCAGTTCGATCCTGACAGTAGCGCATATTAGCGATGGGTCGACATGCGTTTTTGCAATACCAAAACAATTTATCGGTATGGTTACTGATAACAGGTTTTGAAACTATTTATTTGGGTAACTATATATTGGCGAATAACGAGTAACGAGGCACAGGTTTGAAAACAGTCGCGTAATTAGGTATACGATTTAGGTTCAGGTATTGTTATTTAAAAAATTGGGCTGTATTTAAGAAACTGTTTATTTAAGAAACCGTTTTAAGTTACACCTATGTCGTTTTTGTAGTATGTTTGTGTAAGAAACGAATTTTTAGTGTGTATTTTAGTCAGCTTCACTTTAACCAAGTTTAGGACTGGCAGCATCTGCATTAATGTTGTAAAAGCGAAAACGAATTTGTCTGTCTATCTGTCTGTTTGATACTACTTCTAAGCTAGACTACTATACCGATTTGAATCAAACTTAGCAATGAGATAAGCTGCAATCAGGAGAAGGACTACTTTTTATTCCGGAATAGTATTTCAAGTTAAGCCGAAGCCTGATTACAAGGCTATCTACATTATTACTAGTTGTTGCTCGCGAATTCGTCCGCGTAGTTACGTTATGGTCTCCCACTTTCTCTGCTTTACATACCTTTGAATATTATTAAAATGAAATAATAATTTAATTATGATTTTAGGGTCAAAGTTAAAAGGTTAAAGAAATTATTATGCAATTGTAATCATTGTAACTGATTTGCATTCGTTATTGTTGTTTTGCAATAATGTAAACTGACAACACTGTAATTAATACTTATTGCAACATTATGATTAATACTGTTGACAATATTACAATATGTTTTGGCGGGACGCGCCTTGCCATTGTCGCTAAAAGCTATTGTGTTCTTTTTATGGATTATTAGGGCATTGGATCTGTAACCGTGGAGTAGTGAACAAGTGTAACAATTTAGTAATTTGAATAAATCACTAGTTTGGGCATTACTTTTTTATCTCAGAAATGGGATAACATTTTTTTTTAAAGTGAAAGTATGGAACGTGACATTGCTAGAAAAGTTTGTATCGAAAATGTGCGACAACCTCGTGCACGTAAAAGGAGCCACGACAATAATAAAACAAAGAGTCGTACTAATTCTAAAAACCATCGCACAACCGAAAAGAAACGTAGGCATAGTATTCGCATACACACACCGGATCTTCCACATCCGAGGTGTCCTGATGACTATAGCGCGAATAATCCAAGGAAAGAAGAAGGACAATGACGTGCGAATTTCTCCCAGCAAAATGGCTATTGTTCCTATTAACTGTAATGAGAGCTATTCCGTTGGCATATATGTAAACGGAACTTTGCGTGCTAAGCTTAAAAGTGAATTCTATTTATTATCTGGGGAATATAGCATAGAGAATGGAAAGAGAGCTTTACTTATACAAAACGTTTCGGAGAATATTGTTCAGTTACTTACACGCGGGTGCATTGGTTACGCGAGCATTGGGCACTGAAACCTCCTTACGAGTGAATATCTTAGACTTTGATGATCTTAATACTGAAACTATTCTTAACTACGGCAAGCAACTAACAGATTATGAGCTCCGCCAATTGAAGACAGTGTTGAAGGAATATGAGTCTTGTTTTTCAAATAGTTTGAAGGATTTTGGGCTTACGAATGTAGTGCAGATGGACATCGAGTTGACAGACGATAAGCCAGTAGTGTACAGGCCCAATGGACTTGCCTATTATATATGTACAATAATATATCCATATAATAAGTACAATGTATGTACAATGGTACAGGAAAGAATAAATGCCGACATAATATGCGAATCTAACTCTTATTACGCCGATTTTACTAGTAAAGAAAAAAACGGGTGAGCAAGACTTTGCATAGACTATCGTGCTCTGAACGATAAAATGCGTAAGGAACATTATCCTTTACCATTAATCGACGATCAACTTGATATGTTGGCTGGAACTTATTGTTTATCACGTTAGACTTAGCATCTGGCTATTACCAGATAGCGATCTCGGACAGCTTACACGATAAGACCTCGTTTGTTACGCCGGACGGTCAATATTAGTGTAAACGCATGCCGTTCGGTTTAGCAAATGCTCCATCTGTATTTCAACGAGCCATGAACAAAATACTAAATCAAAACTATAGTACGTGTTGGTCTAGATGGACGATGTATTAATACCAGCACGCTCTTTTGCAGACGGTCTTAGTCGTTTAAAGGAAGTTTTGGAGCTTCTTCGTGAAGCTGGTCTCACATTAAAACTAAAGAAGTGCCATTTCTTTTATGAACATATAGACTTTTTAGGTTTTTAAGTTAACGGAGATGGTATACGTCCGGGATCTAGGAAAACTACAGCCATCTCAAAATTTCACCAACCCAAAAATGTCCATGAGGTGAGACGGTTCCTTGGCTTCACAAGTCTTTTTAGACGTTTCGTGAAGGCCTTTACATCTACAGCTCGACCACTCACCGATCTTTTAAAAGTTAAGTTCGAATGGAGATGGACAGATGAACAGACTCAGGCATTTGAAGTTTTAAAGCAGAAACTGGTCAAAGTCAAAGTCAAATCAATTTATTCAAGTAAACCCAATCACAAGGTATTTTTGAACGTCAAATCTACTTTAGTTCGGTTCAAAGAGAAGAGAAAAGAAAACCTGGACACTGAGAAGAACCGACAAGAAACTCAGTCAGGTATCATTTTTTCAACTTCATTTTACAAAAGGTTTATTAAAATACAATATTTTCATTAAGCTAGTAAACGCATGTGCAGAGAACATCATTTCCAGACTATTGTTTTATCCTCAACGAAATCGTTTATTTTATAGTATGATTGTCTAATCAATGTACGTTTTATAACTAATCTAAATATATTTTCTGTTAATTGAGTGACTTCTTGAGGAACTTTATTATAAAAACGAACGCAGTTACCCAAAAATGAAACATTTGACTTATGTAATTTAAATTTTGGAACAACCAATTTATCACGACCTCGGGTTTCCATACCACCAATATCGCCTTTTTTTGTACATCGATCTATATTTTTCCTCGTATACATAATAATTTCAAAGATGTATAAGGACGGCAAGGTCAGTACATCAATGTCTTTAAAACGATCTCTTAGTGATTCTCGTGCATTCATACTGTAAATAGCACGTATCGCTCTTTTTTGTAAAATAAAAATCGAGTTAATATGCGCCGCTCAATCGCCCTATATTAGCTTTATACGATAAAAATTTAGAGACCGAACTGCACACTGACGCATCAAAATACGGTGTCGCTGGTATCCTTATGCAACGCGGTAGTGACGGATTGCTTAGGCCAGTAGCATATTACAGTCGGAAGACTACGGAGGAAGAACAGAAGTTACACTTTTTTGAGCTTGACTCGCTGTGATATCCTCGCTAAGTCAGTTCCGTGTATACCTTTTAGGTATTAAATTTAAAATCATTACAGACTATAGTGCACTACGTACTAAACTCACAAAAAGGGACCTTATTCCACGAATAGTCCGTTGGTGGGTGCAGTTATAGGAATACGACTGTGAAAAAGAGTACAGAGCAGGGACAAAAATGGCCCATGTTAACGCGATCAGTCGCTGTCCTGTGATTGAGCCCACTCCGGAAGACGACACACATGTAGTAGACATACTGCTAATTGATATGAAAGATTGGATAGCAACTGTTCAGAGTGATAATGAAGAAGTGAAAAGAATCAAGGAAATGCTACAAGACGAGAATACAAAAACCGTCTCCGACGTCTACAAAAATTGCCAATTGAAAGGAAATTATGTGTATCGAATTGTTGAAAATAGAATTAGATGAGTAGTACCAAGGGCTGTTAGGTGGCAAACATTACGCATGAACCATGATGACGTAGGACATTTTGGGTATGAAAAGACCCTAAGTCGCATCCAGAGCAGTTTTTGGTTCCCCGAGACGCGACGTTTTATAAAAAAATATGTAAAATCGTGTTTAAAATGCGCACACCATAAAGCACCGGGAGGCCCTAAAGAAGGAATGCTGCATCCAAAACAGAAAACGGAAATCCCGTTTCATACATTGCATGCGGATCACTTGAGACCCTTCGTTCGCTCTAGGAGGGGCAATACTTACATCCTGGTAATCATAGACGCATTTATGAAATTTATAAACATAAGAGCTGTTAGAGATACAAAGAGCATAACGGCCATAAGGGCGTTTAAAGATCATTTCAGTTACTTTGGTACACCGACTCGCTTAATAACTGACCAGGGCACATGTTTTACTAGCGCAAAGTTAAAATCATTCACAAATGATTTAGGAATCAAACATATATTAAACGCGGTCGCCACTCCTAGAGCTAATGGTCAGGTGGAACGGTAAAATCGTACCATTGTTGATGCATTGAGTGCCAAATGTCACTGCGAGAGTGATAGTACCTGGGACGAACATGTAGGTACCATACAGCTGGGAATGAACACCACCATGAATAAAGCTACGGGGAAAATACCAGCAGAGCTATTATTTGGTCGTAAACTGACTAATACGTCTGAAAACATACTCGAAGAAGTAATTAATGAAACAATAAACAAGGTAGATGAAAGAGGGTTGATGAGATTAAGGTCGCAGGCAGGCAACAATATTAGAAAACAACAAGAGGCTGCAAAGAAAGAATTCGACAAACACAGAAAACCCGCGACAACGTATAGAGTAGGGGATCTCGTTAGGATCGAAAGGACAGTGATAGATAAAGACCACGCAGGTCACTCAAAAAAACTAGTAGGCAAATTTCATGGACCTTACCTTATAAAAAAGATATTACCTAACGATCGCTACCTGGTGGAAGATACTTCCCTAGTAAAGAAAGGAAACAAGCGTTATGAGAATGCGATAGCACAGGATAAGACACATCCTTGGCTTAGTTTTAAGGGATTCTCTAGTGACGATAGCGAAAATGACAATAGTGACCACGAGGAATAGAATGATAGACGTAAGCTGATAATTGTAAGTGTGCATGAAATTTATCCTTATCTAGTATCTATTGATTCTATGATTTGCATATTGTTTATTACATATTTCCAATAATGTAAATGACAACACTGTAATTAATACTTATTCCAACATCGTGATTAATACTGTTGGCAACATTACAATATGTTTTGGCGGGACGCGTCTTGCCATTGTCTGTAAAAGCTAAAAGCTATTGTGTTCTTTTTATGGATTATTAGCGCATTCGATCTGTAACCGTGGAGTAGTGAACAAGTGTAACAATTTAGTAATTGGAATAAATCGCTTTAGTTTGAGCATTACTTCTTTACAATAATTAACTGTGTGACACGAATAATAAGGCCCAGTATATCTATCCAAATTGACAAAAATGCAAACAAGATCGCTCATCGTCCGTCTCGTTTACACCTTCATTAGCATTTCGGGTAAAATTGGATGGTTTCGCGTCGCAGGGAGTATCGGGAAATATGTACTTTGCATACGCGTATCGCATACCATGCAATAAATAGTTTCGTCCGATAAATAGTTTTTGTAGAACCCAATACATAGTTTTCGGTATTACCTCGATAAATAGTTTCTGTAACTATTTACAGTTTGCAACACCCATCGCTAGTATACTTTACAAAAATTAAAAGATTTTCAGCAACCGTACAATAGAAAAATAAAGTCCCATCTTTCATGGCGCGATCTGTATAATCGTTGTATTTAAATAAAGGGACAGTAACAGTTGCATGATGTGCATACAAAAAAATCGACAAACGTTAATTAAAAATAGCTGTTCTAGATCGTTTCGGTCCCCAACACGCACGATAGAAATTTTTGCAAATCTATTAATCTATATCTCATCCGCTTTACTGCTCTATCATAATATACATTATAGATTTATATCACTTTACTCTCAAATATAAGTATTTTATAACTTAACATGAAAATGTTCGAATTGTGCAATTTCGAGTTACCGATTAATCACTAAATACGTCCCTGTATCGAGAATGTATTATACCCATCTGGTGATAATAAAACTACTTAAAAAATCTCAACAACAAAGAGATTACTACAACTCGCTAGATGGCGACAGAATCACAACATCCCCTTCCATTTATTCCGCACCCCCCTCACCCCGCATATTGTTACACTGGTTTGTATGAGGAAAATTTGTTACGGCACCTCCTCTTCGTTTTTTCTTCGTGTTCATGACGGCATTATTTCCCTTTTCTAATTTGGTCGGATTACCACAATATATTTAATTTATGGAGACTTAACTATGCTAGGACACGATAGGTAGCGCTGTAGTCAACTTATTAACAGATTCTATGATAATATGTTAAACGCGGATGACACTGAGGGGCATCACTAATATGTATTATTAATTAGTAATTATTATACATACATACATATCCTCACGCTGTATCTCTAACAGGGTAGTCAGAGAGGACGGAGCGCCAAGCGTCGCGGTTCTTACATACTTCTTTCGCTTCCTCAAATCTCATCATTCTCCTCACACATTTTCGGCTAGGTATGCGAGAGCTTTTGACATTTCCATCTGCTAACACTCTGGCTATTTGGTCTTCATAAGTCAGCCTTGGTCTTCCTTGGCTTCTTTTACCACTCACTTTCGCTCTGTATATTGGTTGTATTAGTAATTATTAGATCTTACCATTTACCATATATTCATTAATTTCTGTATGAGTATGTATAATACTTTTCAGTATGCAGAGAAGTTTAAGAAAATGCTCCAAGAAATTCAATTGCAAAGTTATGAAAAGAGTTTTATTGAAATAGCGAGGCTTCCATTAGCCTAATAATATACGACTGGTTTTAGGCAACTTATTAGCGTATTTCTTTGTAAACAGCGAGTAATTAATTTAGAAGTTACTTAAAAACAGGTTTTCATTATGAGATATAGTCTTTACAATTTTAAGAAAACGCAGTTACAGAAAATCGTTATTACGTTCCATTTCTCGTAAACTACTCACATAAATTTTCACTTTCAAACTTGTTACTAGTCTACCGATATGACTAATTTAAAAATTTACTTTCGTGATGGAGTATATGTATGTAGTAGTATGGAGTGTTGATGTGAGTAAAAGTCATGTATAGGGTTTATTACAGAGTATTGGGTGTTTAGGCGATAGGTTGGAAATCTCTCACTATTCTGTTCTACTGTTATTTGTACGCCTTATTATTTCGCAAAGTTAAATAATCGTGTCATTTTGTTGTGCATTGGTGTTCTACCCATCCGGGAAATGACATGACGTCATAAAAAAGTCACGTTATTTATATAACAATGTGATGTCATTTATTATTTTTGTGTACCTCAATTCTTCATAGGCGTGATTCCTTATGTTTATAAGCAGTAATCTCGAATGGACTCGTTTTTATCTTTGGAAAGCTCAATAAAATTTGTAAAAGAAAGCTAGCTCTATGGCACGGTGGTTTGTACGTCTTGTCTTTCAGCCGAGGATCTTGGGTTTTTTTCCGCTCAGATCAATTAAGAAAACATTTTTTTTTAAATTGTCTTGAAGTCTGGTTAAGTAATAGCTCCAGTTCATTGTTTGGTAGTTACAGCGCAAGACTTAGTCCCTGAAACCAAACAATTGGTGTAACGGTATATTATTAAAAAAAAAAATTAAAAAGTCAAAAAACCCGACTACAAAAAAGTCAACTTATAAGCAATACACTAAAAAGACAGAAACAAGATTGAGAATAGAAAACAAAATTAAAAAATAAACTAAAAACAAAGTAAACTCTACTTCGGTTTAACAGACTACATTATGAGCGGAAAGCCTAAGTTAGTTAGCTAGTAACCTAAGTAAATACCCGCATTAAGCCATTAATTATTATTATTATTTAGACATTTAATGTCCTGGCACACTCCTATGAACGAGAACTGTGTACTTTAATCTATATATATAAAAGGCAATGTATGTATATATGTATTTATGTATGTTCCTTATGGACTGCGAAACGGCTGGACGAATTTCGATGAAATTTTCAGGGAATTTTCAGATTGGCCTAGCGGGTGTTCCTGCAAAGTTTGGTAGCGATCGGATCAGTAGAATTTTTTTTTTGTTTTTTTTACAGTACCAAAATAATTATAAAAACTGTTTAATTTATTTTAACTTCAACTAACGTCCAGTGAAACGGGCCGGGTTTGCTAGTATTTATATAAGTGAGGCAAAAGGTAGAGATGATTGATTGCAAGCCAAACAAAACAAATGAAATTTACAATCGATTTTTAAGCTATGGAAAACTACATATAAATATAACTATTTGAATGCAATTTATTATTCGTAATTAAATTTAATCATATGACTTATATATATTTTTGTAATCTCCGTTTAGTTTCCTTCATTTTAATACCTTACTCCGATGGGTTTGGTTAAAAAAAATTATTAACGACTTACAATTTAGCATCAAAATCCAACATTTAGATTTTTTTTTTGAAACAGCTATCTAAGGCCACTTGGATTTTTGAGACAAATCTAACGATACCTTAACTGACGAAATTTAATACGACGAATAAAGAAATTTACATACAAGATATGCGCGAAAAACATAACCCTTCCTTGGTAGTCGGGTAAAAAAAATATTTATGAAATCGTGGTTTCGCAATCTATTACAAGCAAGTGAAATTATGTTGTCCATCATAATGGTTCTAAGTACCTTTAAAATTGTTTTATGAGATATAAATATGACCATTACGTTTTTATTCAAGAAATGATACATTAGAAACGATAAATAAGCAACAGCTTTTTCGCCATACATATCCCATAAAATAAGTATGAAGAAGCCATGATAGATCCAAGGCTGGTATTAGCTTCCCTTTATTGTAAATTACGTCGTAAGGTCGGTGAATGTAACACCCTTTATTAAAGGTGCGGAGGGATTAGCAGGACTTATTGCTGCCATTATCCTTTGCATTGCGTATTCGGCGGCGCGTCTAGATTATAGCTCCGGTACTGGTTCAGTCGTAACTTATATTAGTAGGCACAAAAGTAACAAAATATTAGTAGGCAAAACATTCTTGACTTGTAATTTCTATTATTCAGTGCTTTGAACAAGTAGTATTTTAAACTTATAACACCTGTTGTTGTTACTCGTGTAGTAACAAGGAGATATCGCACCTTTACAATGACATTGACCCAATTACAAATTTGTGAATTTTGAGTTACAGTAATAAACATAACCCATCTAGATATACCTAGTATAAATTTACTTATTTGTCCGGCCCATTAGCTACATACCGTAAAAATATTTAAACATGTATTTGTAAAAATCCATTTCATTATTTTTGTTGAAATTGTCGTAACTTGCCAAAAAAAATATCCAAATTTTGAATTAGGTCACTTTCATTCTAAAGGTGCGACATAATATGACAGAAAAAACGCTGATTTAGGAATGTTACATTTTTAGTCAGGAGTTTGTCTCCATGCGTACCTTTTTTATTGTTCTGTAATTCAAAAAGAACAACGGAATCTTAAGAAGACCTCTCATCCGTCCAACCGTTTGTCGAGTCGATTTTCTGAGAAAGTCTCTTTTCCAAAAGAATTGGAACTAGAACTTCAATGTTATCAGGAAATATTTAGCATTACTTGAAGTTTAAAGGAAAAATCCGAGAGTCTTGAATTCTATAGATCTTCAGATATAAATTTTACTCACTTATTTAAATGACTTCAGAAAAGGAGGTGGTTCTCAATTCAACGTGTATTTTTGAGTGTGTATGTTACGCAAGTTGTTACGCGATATCTTTGCCGATTGTAAACCGATTTTAGTGATTCTTATTTTATTTGAAAACGTATATGTTCAAGGACTTCGGGGTGGTCTTATAGAAATTTATTTAAAGTACTGTTTGAACAAAAGAAGTCCCCAACGCATCGATGCATTATATGCATCGATGACCTTTTTGATTAATGTTCCATTCCGTAAAAAATTAGTCGTAGACCTATCCTAAATATCTATTTATACTCAAAAGGGACAAGATCGCTCAAATGGGAAAAATAAAAAGTAGATTTCGACAGATATTGAAGTCGTTGAATTCGACAAATTTAATTATTGACAAATTTAATTATGTCTACCAAACTAGTAGATCTTCTGTTGTTGTTTATTAATTTGACTCCGATTCCATTATATAGGTATTTGGATCGTATTCATGAAATTGTTTTTGTCCTTGAGTTTTAAATTAAAATACAATTATTTTGTAGTTTTCAGTTGAAAGTTGTATTTTGAAGTCTGTTTAATTCTTTCTAGTAAAATGTTTTTTTTCATAAATGTATGAAACTTGGTCAAATATTTTCACAACATGTACCTATTTTAAAAACGTTAAGGCCATAATATCGATCATACATTTGTTGTTTCAATTGTGTACTAATTTATAAAGTTAATTATGGTCATGCCAAAAGCGAAAGTAACATCATGGGAAATTCACAAGGTTTTTAGTAAGTATATGTTTTGCACATTGTACGAATCCAAAATGTACCGTACTGCGATGTATTGGTCATCATCCTTATGCTTATGTTAGGGATACATCGAGATGTATTGAAAAGAAAAGACGAAAAATTTCTTTGGCTGATTTCGCAAAAAAATATTGAGAATAGAAATCTCATTACATAGGTAATAAATCTTCTGTCTTTGAATACATACTGAAAATAGGGTCATTGCACGTTAACAAGAATTATTGATGTGATAAATAATAATTAATATTAGAGTATTTTAATTAGTATCAATCTTGGTTGAATACTATGTTTAATTCGAATAACAGCTTTAGATTATTATGATTTTAATCTCAAATCAAACATTTTTATTGAGTTGCGACGTGAGTAATGCACAATTGTTTAATACCAACTACTTATTAATATAAAATAACACATACAATTATAAATGCAAAAATGTCGTAAATTTTATACGATAAGATTTTTTACGGTTTTCAGGAAAAATGACATTTACAACGCTTTTCCAAATAAGAGTCCATTTTATTTACATGCATCTTCGTGTATATAATATTGGGTGAATATCAGGGTGTAAATGTGTAAATAAAATTGTACTTACTTTGTCATTAATGTAGCTCAACATAGCCTCTCTCTAGAGCCTGCAAAATCTCCAAGGAATTAACTCAGCTTCTGGTCTTTACTCTTAATAAAACGGTACTAATACAGATTATCCTAATTTATCCCAATTATAACAACAGGACATGATTGTAATCTGTTTTGGTTGCAAAGAGTAAATGCTTGGATGTTATTGGGGAGTTAAAAAGAACATTAACGTGGTTTTCCGTCGAGACCAATTAAGTATTTTCTATGATTGCAAAAACTACTATGTTTCTTTTAAAAACATGGAGTAAATGACCTCTGTAACGCTGTTCAGAAGCTAAGGCGCTAAGCAAGAGGCTCAATTGAAATCTTTCTAAATCGTTTCAGACTGGACACGAGGGTCGGTGAGAACACAGAATTGGATTTGTTTGATATCTCTGACCAATTGCTTGTGGCGGTGAAGTTCAGAAAGAGAATAAGACATATAAGAGAGGGCGGAAAGACAAGAAGACAAGAAAGAGTATGCAATTTTTAAACATACTTTATTCACCTGGTTTTATGTAGGAAACGTATTAGGAGCGATAGTAATTGAAGCAACTATAAGTAATATGAATTTAAATTATTAGATATTACTTTACTAGGTATATATTTAAAATTTAAAAATTTCAGTACAAGTCTACTATTAATGACAATCGTATACATTTTACTATCAATAAGTTTCGCACTCAATTCTTTTAATTTAAATCTAGCTTATATCTAATAAATGATATTATTATTTGTTGGGGCTTCGTAGTAAAAATGGCAAATACGAGACCTTTCTTTTGTCTTCTTCAATTTTGTCAACTTCATAGTGCAATTTATTACTTTATACTGTTTCTATGATTTTAATGTACCACTTACAACTATTTTATACTTAGCGTTATTATATTTTTTTAAATTAGAAATTTTTTAATGAAATAGTAATATTTTACTGTAGGGTATACTCGTTTTGCACAATACTTACCTCTTGTTAAAATTGTATAATGTAATCTTAAATTCTATATGTAATATTGTATTTATGTGCAGCGAATAAAATAATGTAACTATCTATCTATGTTATGTTATAGCTTAGAACTTATCCATCTAAGCACTTAAAATTGCATTTTTTCTGATTCCTTTAAAATATTTATTAGCACACTGTTATGGTGGTTAATGTATATCTGTAGTGTACCTTTAAGAAGAGAGTCCTGGGTTCTGGTTTTCAAAATTTTTCATCTAGTTGGTTGTGTGGTACCTCCAGTCCCAGCCTTGTGCTTAGTTTGGGGTCACACGATTGGTGTAAATGTATGAAAATCATTTATTTATTTAGAAATGACGAATATATATTCATAAATCAATTTTCTTAATATTTGAGTATTCACACATAATCAAGATTGACGATATTCGGCTGATCGATGGGTCTCCGGGTGTCACATCGAAAGACGCTGGAATAAACATCATTGTAATATTTTATTCAGAATTTTTATTTGTCTAGGTACCCCGTCTTATCCGCAACTCTGTTTCGCTCCACCTTCCCCCAATATTTTTACACAACATTTTTTTACCCACATAATTACTCAATGTCAGCGACCTGAAGTGACTGAGTAGTGAAATGATGTTTGAAATAAGAAAGAATTTTAGATTCTTCTAATCTGCATACATAAAAATGAATGTTTGTATGTTTGTCCTCTATGCGTTCTTAAACCACTCATCGGCGGTGTTATTACCTAAAAATTTACAGACAGCGACAGTCACGCGATCACTGCGCGACCGGTGACTAATTGGCTACTTGACAGTTGTAAAAATAAAATATGAAATGTCTTAAATATGATAGCTTATAAGTAAACAATAATTATACAATTTTTGCTTTGAAACGAATTGTAAATATTTTATTTTTGCAAAATAAATTTGAGTTTTTTTGTCTGTGGATTACAAGAACCGAAACGCGGGCGGCCATGTATGAGCATCATGTGACGGCACATTTCAAAAAACAAAATATCCATCACAGAGTACTGTTGTTCTTCGTCCATTACTGTTACCCTGTCTATCGTTTGAGAGTTGCTGACGAAATATACACAAAATTATTTCGATTTGTACTTGTATGAGAGGTTTCACGAAATAGTCAGGCTATACAAAAGCTGATAGTGCAAATCTGCCTAAAGTCGAATTATTTATGGTCGCAAATTTCTTTGCGTGTAATCCTGTCGTCACTTTCACAATTTTAGTGAAAAAAACCTCTTTCTACTCAAAATACGGATAAAAGTTAGCGCGTCGTAGTGAGCTTTGGTGTTTTTGAAATATGACGTCATACTTTGCAAATGTCACGTGACCGGTTGTTTTCGCGCAGGTTAAAAATATTTGAATAAAAATTTTATTTTATACATTAAAATGCTTTATTTTGAGAAAAAGATAATTGTAAGAGGTATAAAATAAAACTACGTAAATTTTGAAATATATTTCCGAAAACTGTCAAGTAGCGAATTGTTGTAGAAAATTTATATCATGTGTGACGATTGTGTGTCTATTGCGCCATGAGCATAAAATGGACTTTTCGCGGTAGATATAGCGCCATTATACAAATTACATTATATAAAGTCTCGTATTGACAGCAGATAACCCGCGATATTGACTGTCTCATGCTGATTGCGAATTAGGTGAGTTTTAAATTTGGTGAGTTGTTCTGCGTACGCCGGCGAAGGTTCTGAGTTTTTAATTTAGTAAATTAAAAATTACACGAATGAAGTCGCAGGCAATACCTAGTCTTACATTTAAAAATAAATATATCTTTGTATGTTTGTTATTTATGCGTTCTTAAACCATGCACCCAATTATGATAAAACTTTGGTAAGTTGTTCTGTGTAAGCCCGCGTTTTCTGAATTGTTTAATAATTTAGTAAAAAAAACACAAACGAAATCGCGGGCGGCAGCTAGTTACAAATAAGAAAAAGCCCACGTGCCGTATATTTAATTAGTAAAGCATTGAATGTGTTTAGTAGAAATAAATATGTGTGAGTTATTTGTTAAGCGGCCTATCGGCTTGCTTAGTATCAGTTAGACTGAACATTTGCAAAGTTATTGATTTTTAAGTATTTTTTAGACTTTCGTATTCGTTACAATCGGTGTAATGCGAACTTCATAGTAGGTATCAAAATGTAAGTAATAGAATAATGCAATTATTTTTTACGATACAATATAGTCTATGCGTAAATCCCGCTCGCTATACCTCAATCTAAAACCAGATTTGATACATACATACTGTGATAAATATAAATATATTAAGAATAAAAAAAAATGATAAGCAAATGGGTATGTATATCAATTTGGCTATCCACTGCAATATTATAAAACATAAGCCATGTTGTTTGTAACCGCGTTCTCGAAAACGGCTCGAACAATTTCCATGAAATTTAGAATACAAGAGTTTACTGGAGTGAAAAATCGATGTAGGTCTCAATTCTGAGAAAATTCGTTTTCTTCGCGTTTTCTCACAGCTTGCTTGCGATTGTATGAATATGGTTGGTAATTTCTTAACACAATTTACCTTCTCAATAGTATTTTGGCCAGTGCGTAGGTCTATCACGGCAAAGTGCGCCGGTTCAAATTCTACAATGTGGTCAGATTTTTATTTTTTTAAATCTAACAAACATAAAAGACACCAAGCAAGCTCGATGGGTCAGGTACTATGAATATTTAGTGCTCTCCGTTAAAAATTCCATGACTATTTTTGCATAACAGTCATTCGACATGTAATCATCTATACTACTAAATAAATCTGTAACGTCTGTCTGTACATACATTTTTTTGTCAAATTTTATGATAAATATTCATTTTATGACTACAATTCTATCATTTTTTTAAATTGTCGTGTGTCTGTCTATGTCCTTTTATAACTCAAAAATGTCTTGATCGATCTTAAGGAAAGTTGGTATATAGTAAGAACATATTTTTATATAATTTTTTTTCAAAAATATACGAGATAAGGGGTGAATTAAATAAGGGGTGAAAAGGGGATGAAACTTCGCGGGGGAAATGCTAACTACTGAACGGATTATGATGATATTTGGCATAGAGATAGTTTGACATCAGAAAACGGATATAGGCTACATTTTTTTTATCAAAAATCTATCCCTGAGAAGGTGAAAAGAGGGATAAAACTGTGTATGAGAAATGCTAAGCCTTGGTTAAGATAAAAATTGATGCAACGATAGATTTTTTTATCAACAAGACATTGGTTACTTTTTTTCTATCAAAAATTTACCCCTAGGGGTGAAAATGGGGATGAAACGTTGTACGGAAAATGATAAACTGCTGAACTGATTATGATTTTTACTTTAAATTTGGTACAGAGATAGTATGTGCCCGGAGACAGACGTAGGCTAGACGTAGGCCTTTTTTCAAATCATTGTACGTATATTATACTTGAACATCTACTAACCCAATCCAAGAAAGCCAAGAAAAGAACGATATTTCGTAGCGTCAAAACAAGTTCAAACAAATTACAAAAAAAATCTCAGTAGTATGATCTAATTTCTTTTAAATTATTAAAACTTTCGTGTGACATCTTCGGTGCCACGCACTCTCATTAATCGTGCACTTCGTCTATGCGATTCTCAATTCCTAGAGTCGGAATTGACACACGTACGGCAGGTGTTAGAGTGCAATGGTTACAACTGGCGACAGAGTTGCCGGCTAGCAAAAACGACCAGCAAACAACGGCCTCAGGTTGTAGAGCTAGTCCCGGCATATTTACCATACATCCGAGGGGTAACGGATCAAATTGGACACCTGTTACGCCGTAGATATAGCATCAGGACAATTTTCCGCCCCATGACACAGATTAGAAGTCTTCTACGATCGCCTAAGGAACGGGACCCTCTAGATAGCCCTGGCTTCTACGAAATTCCATGCGATTGCGGCAAAAGCTACATTGGAGAAACGGGACGCAATATCAATACGAGGCTCATCGAGCACATCCGCAGTGTACGTGAAATGGACAGCAACACCTCGGCGGTGGCAGAGCACGCCCTCAACTCCGACACCTCACATTATATAAGGTTCGATAAGGTGAAAGTGTTGGCTCGCGAAAAGAACTTTGTATCACGCAAGCTCCTTGAAGCCATCGAAATTGACCGCCGGCCTAATTTTAATAGAGACAAGGGATGGGCCCTGCCTAAACCCGTGTTGTTAAACGCGACGCGGAATAAGAACGAAAGAGCTGACGAGTATGTAGTGGACTTTGTGAGTACATTTTGTGCGCCCGTAAACACCAATATTGACGTAGATGCATCCGTCTCGCCGAGTTCGTCACCATCGCCGGCGCACCCCACGCCCCCCACTCTGTCAAGCTGCGCGTTGCGAGCTCAGGCGCTCAGTGTGAGACGGGGCGCGGCCGCGAACTCATCCCACTCACCCTGATGATGGATGGACCTCCAATAGGTCCGAAACTAGTCGGTACCTACACCGATTATACGTGAGTAAAGCCGTATTTAATAATTTCTTTTATTAGTTTACGAAATACATGCAGAATAAATAATGTTTTTGAATTATTCGTATAGTACTTACATATTAAATCCACGTTTTATAAAGGAATTCATTTCCCGACAAAAGTTCAGATAAGCAGGTCGAAGCAGATATGTCAATAAAATTATATGGCCGCTCTGTTATTTGATAAGTCGATAGAATCTTAAGGTGGCACTTCACATGGCTATTTGTATTTGCGTATTTGGCATATTTGGCAAACAATTACCACGTGTGGAGAGTATATTTGACAAAGTATTGGCCTTATTTGCCTATTTGACAAATATAGCCAATACCAAATACGCGTTACCGTGCGCTTGTCGATTTCTCGACGCACATCAAAGGGGTCAAATAGGCAAATACGCAAATAAACCGTCTACACAATGGCCATATTCAGAAGCGCACGCGCCGTGGATCTGTATGGACGTGCAGTATTTTGTGTCTGTGTTGTGAGCGCGAACTGGAACAATTATTGAAAATGCAAATTTTTATGCATAGTCAGCATCCATCAGCGCCTTGCTCTCCATGATTTTTTCACTACTTTGTATTTTTTCACGCACTGCATGTAATAGTTACATGCATTTAAATAATAAAATCCCGCTGCAAGCTGAAACACGTCCATAGTTTTGGTGAACACATTTTCTTCTGCTGCCAAATGTTTGTGTGTTTGTTATTTGGCTGCCATGTATGGATGGTCGTATTTGCCTGTATTTGCATGTTTGCGAGTACGTCATATATTTTTCCAAATACAACAAACACCCAATAGCCAACACAAATAGCCATGTGAAGTGCCACCATTAGATGAACTAAAATTGCGTTTAAAATAAGTCAATTATATCCAGGATTTTGTTGTTATCACAGGCGTAACACAAAATACTACAAAAGTGGACATGTATTTGAATGTGATTTTGCTTGGCATAACTTGAAAATTTTTAAATAACTTTTTTTTAAGAGAACTATATCGAACTTGACATACACTGAACTAAATTTAATAATATTTCTACGAAATTGGCGTCAGTCAATGTTTTTACTGTCGAGAGGATTAGTAGGACATTACGAAATTGTGTAGAGAAGTAAATACGACTCTATCGTTTTCTTGCTGCTATTGTCTATAATATAAGTAGAATCCAAGTCATGAGGGTTTGGATTTCCAGGTCAAATGTAGAATGATGAACGAAACAAACTCACGACATCGACAACAAGTTCTTCATATTAGGATATTTTTTAGCGAGGACAAACATTGCGAGTGTAATGTAAATTTTATTTTAAAATGAGCTATTTATGTTTACATACACCTATCGTCTATTTATATCATAAATACTGAAGAAATATTTTTTATGAGTTCGTATAATTCGTATTCCTTTAATATAATACTTTATTTAAAATATTGTGATAAAGAGAAAAAACCGGCCGAGTGCAACGATTAGTCGAGTACGAGACGGACGCACGAGTCGGATTCGCTAAACGATTTCGTATTTGTTTCACCACACAATACGTTTGTGTCGTATTTACCGAAAACATCGTTCCATAGAGCAAGCCCACCTCACGCTAGGCTGGTTTTTAATATTCGTCGCTTTACTTTAAAGTTTGTATTATAATCACATTCATTTTGACGATTTTATGTGTTACCGTTTTCACGATAAGTAAAAGTAAAGAAGGAAAAATCGGTATTTGTATGGAAGTCCCCTTATTTAATTACATTCTTTTTTTATTTGTAGGAAATTCGCCATAATAACACATATCCTGTGAAAATATCAACCGGTTATTTATTAGAGTTCAAAAGAAACACGGCCCTTTATATGCGAGACAGATTGACAGACAAAAGGCGCGGCAGTGTAGGCTTAGTAACAAGATCTTATTGGCACTCTTTGGATATAAAATGGTAAAAATGGAGATATCAATCAATTTTATAATGTAAATGAATAAAATCGGGTTAAAATCTATACTAATATTATAAAGAGGTAAAGTTTGTGTGGATGTTCGGGGTAATCTCCGGTACTACTGATCCAATTTTGAAAATTCTTTCACTTATGGAAAGCTACATTATCAGCGAATAACATGAGCTGTATTTTATTTAAAAAAAATTTCTACCCGTGTGGAACCGGGGCGGGTCGCTATAAATTATAAAATTATAAGAATAACTACATATATTTGAAATGGTTTAATAAAATTAGAGCAAACCAAACTAACTAATGATTAGTAGCTACTCATGCATTGGTTCGGATATTGTTTAAATAATTTCAAAATTTGGGATAATTATATTGTTATTTGTTATTAATTTAAGTACCTGTTTAATTAAAGTATCGTTAAATATTATCGTCGAAAATTAAAATATATGTATAAGTAATGCCAATGCATATATATCTTCACGCTGTATTCTTAAAGAGTTAGATAGCGAGGGCGAAACACTAAGCAATAATATGATAATAATAATAACAATGTACGTAAAGTTCTCAAACTTAAATAATTCCTATATAATTAACCACAATACGAAGTATTTTCTTCAACGTTAATTCTACTTTTAGAAGATATTCAACGAGGAGAATGTACAAAATATAGGTATAGTGTAATATTTACGTTGCCATAGATTTATTCACTACTAACAAACATAGTGTACGAACAAGATAGAAATATAAATTTTTAATTCCTCACTGCGGACATTTATTGTGGTTGTATTCGGTAAATACTCTAAAGTTATATAAGGCAAATGTCAGTGAAGGGGACTTAAGGCTGTGATCTAAAGTAAGAATGAAGTTGGACTAACTTATTACCAAGGATATTTGCATCTAGCAGAAGGGAGGTCGTTTGATATTTGGACTTAAACAGACGTGTTGGACTGTCGATTGTTCTACTCATCTTCAATAAGTCTTGAGTCGCGTTATAGAAAACTAAAATATTTTTAAATTGGACATTGCAGGCTCCTGTAATTACCTTGCATATCTATCGATGTCAATTCTGTACTTTAGAAAATCAAGGAACAAGGGACTATTCGACAACAAATAAGTATTTTTTAAAAATATTATTCTAAAAATTTAATCTGTTTTATGTTTCTTATTCCTTCTTATTTGCAGTTCCGTGTCGGCTAGACGCAGGAAAAAAGGTTAGAAGTAAAAGATAAAACACTGCGTCACTGCGAAGAAGCACTGCGTTAGTCATGTAGAGCACCTAAGCGTTAAATGATGTTTCCACTCAAGGTGGTATTTCTCATTCGACTCTCAATAGGTTAATTACCAAGGATTTAGGTCTGGTCAATAAAATTGCAGTATGGGTACCTCATATTCTGAATATAGACTAGAAGGAACTTAGCATGGTACCGCCGCTAGAAAAAAGGATATACTTCACAGGTTCACACACATAAATGAAATTTGGATCGAGTTTTAATATCCTCTTCAAAGACATATAGCTTAACATTTTCCACGTGCACGTTAATGAAAGATACTACTGATAGTGATAATGAACATTAGTGGTTGCTTTTCGAAAACTTATAATGAAAATATAAACTATAACTGGAAAGCGCTATAAGCCACGTTTGAAAGAGAATGTTCCTAATTGGACACAACAGCATCATCTACCGTATTCTATAAATTTTTCATTAAGATAGTGCCTAATCACACATATTAAAAATAGTTCAACGACTAATCTTATGTAGCGAATGGATTGAAATTATTTAGCAGCCACATTCCCCAGATGTGAATCCATGTGATTCAAATTGTTTTGGCCATATGAAGTGAAAATTGACTAGTATTTCATACAGCAGCAAAAATAAATTAGATATTAAACTGAATATATTAAATACAAATGGTACTTTGAAAGATTTTCGAGATTTGCCAGCGGATCACTGATGTTATACATAAGTATAACAAGGGTTGATAATATAGTGGTTAGTTTTTGTAAAATTATAAAAAATAAATATGATGACCACAGAAGTGGAATGACCTAATATTTGATGTAGAAAATTCTAAGAAATACTGGCTCATTCCTAGAAGTGACAATGACAATCAGAATTTCAATTTTATCTATTAGATAATTAAGCCTACATTACATTATTATATTACTCAAGCATTTTCCCGCCTGCTTCGCTGGGCGTAAGTGAAAATTTTGTACGTAATAGTACATTTTTGTTTGAAAAATGATGAAGGGTCTATGGAGTTCAAAAAATAAGTAGCCTATAACCATCTACAACTAATTCCGTGTTGAATAGTCATGGTCCCATGCCGATCGGTCCAGTAGTTTTCAAGTTTATCGTGGTCAAAGAAAAAAACTTTCATTATATATTATATATATATATATATAATATATATATATTACAGAATAGTCTATTTAACAATTAACGTCAAAAAAATATGTGAGAAATTTATAAAACAAGTTTTTTCATGATCTTTAAGAACATTGATAAAAAAAAAATATAAAAATTAAATTGTTGATGAGGTTTACACATTGCAAAATTCGAAATAACTTAAGAAAGGATTTTTAAATATAATTGTTTATACTTTATGCTCGACGGAATGACAATACTAATCCTGCAAATTTAATAGCATTTGGGTAACTTTTAGTAGAGCTAAGAGCCATTAGTATTAAGCTTGCTTGACTGCAAGATTTCAATACAAGGAGATTATATATGTAACCTCTTTGCATGCATCATATTATAATGTTAGACAAGAATAATTTAAAAGATTTATCGTTTCATTATAACAAGGCGGCAGAATAAAAAACATTTACAAAATTGAAATGTTACTTTGCTGTGTAATTCTATGATTGATTGTATCACCGTATATTGCGTATTCTGCGTATTTCTTTGATTCATTCTCGCAACCGTAAAACGAAATTGACGTGGATTGAAGGAAAAATTGGTTGCCTACTTATAGATAAAAAGAATGATTATACGTAATTGTTTTCACTCTTACGAAGGGATGATTACGTAGGAAACTATTCTGTTGTTCGTTGATTGATGTATGTGCAAGGTTAATTGAAAATACATCATTGTTTGAAGTGCTTGAGTTTGGATTTTATGACTAGGGCTACTGTCGCGAACTTGTCTAGAAATCCTGCCAGCGATTTCATAGTAGGCAATATTTTTTGAACTTTATTTATATTTCTAGATACGTTCAAAAAATGTAGTCATTATTAAAGAACTATCAATGTCTAAATGCCATAAAATGAATCGGATTTGAATAGTACATGTACAGTCCGAGTCACTAGTATAAAAATAAAATTAATTTAAGCATTTTGACTATCTCGGTAGGGATACAGCAATTACATCGTGAAGATATGTATGTATGTAAAGTTCACAAAGCTATTTCATGTAATCGAAGTAGGCAAGCACGTGAATACCCGGTGTCGTTTGAAAGAATATTAGCACGAAGTGGTGGATGTTAGTAATATTATTATTTGTCGATTTGATGTTTGTCCTTAAACAAAACGCAATAGGAAAACGTAATTGGAAACGTAATAGTGTTTTCCGGTCTAAGGTACAACATATTATTAGATTTGGTAGGTACCCGGTTGACTGAACTTGGATCGGAATTTAATGAGATACTGATAGATTGGTTTGTAGACGCGAAAATCCTTAATTCATGATTTTATCTAAACAGTTATGGTTCATTGCAGTACGAATTGGCTCTCCCGGTGAAATACCACCCTCTCACAGAATATCGGCGTGAAATAACAGCATCTATTGCTGTTGTGTTTCGTTTGGTGAGTTAGAGTGCCGGTGGCCCATTTCCTCCTCCCCCTCTTTTCCTTAAAAGATGACAACGCACCCGTGATCCCCCGACGTTGCGGGTGTCCATAGGCGGCGGCGATCACTTCCCATCAGGTGCCTCGCTTGCACCTCTTTCATGTAAAAAAAAGGTTTTTTATGTTACTGGGAAGACAAATGAGCAAATAGTCCCCTAATAGTAAGTGGACTGTGGTTCATGGCAATTTTCAGCAACAAGTCTAATAAGGCACTTCTCATTGCAAATGCGTTGGCAAATGTACTTCTTATGCCATAAATTTGACAGGCTGCTTTACACTGCCCACTAGAAGGGGTATTAGTAGGAGGAGGAAGGAGCAAGTCAGATAATGTTAGCGATGATCTGGACGAACTCGATCCATACAAGAGAGATTCCACCAACTATAAATGAACCTTACTACCGTGTTGTATGTTTAGTGTTTAGTGTAAGCACGTTTGGACACCTCTGTTCAGTGTATTCGTAGTGTGTAGCGAAGTACAATGTTTAGAAGCGCTTAGAAACGCAAACAGAGCTGTGAATTCCCAAAGTTGAGATTTTAAGTTTAGTAGATAGTTTTAGGGGTAAATTAGATTATTAAAAAACATTATGGGGTCATCGTGTGGAATATCAGATGTAAGCTCTTTAAACCACAACTTTAAAAATATATCATATATTACTCTGATTTTTTTTAAATTTTTTTTTGTAAATATGCGAAAAAATGTCTGTCCTCCCACATTATCTCTAAAACTATTACTTAGAAGATTGGTAAAAATCGTGAACGTTGAAAAGAACTACATTATAGGATAATTATAAGGATTGCGTTGCATTAAATATAGTTTTCTATATAAAAAAAGGCTCCCTGACAATTTTTTTGCGGTGGGTAGTGGGTAACTTTTTAAATAAAGAAAAAACTTCGTGACAAGCTTGTTTCGCGGTTGGTGGTTGGTAACTTTTGGTACAAAACACAAGTACTATGCCTTGCACTTAGTTTTCTGCAGGTAAGAAAGAATGGCAGAACGAAGTAATACTTTATGTTAGTAAACTAATTAATCTGTGGTAATACGCAATATGATATGGATTTTTTTTTGCGATCTTACTTCAAAATGGAAACCGCACAGGATTTACAGTTTCCATTTCAATTAATTCGGTTCTATGTACTATGGTTTGGCACATAGAAAGAATGAGAGAGAAGTGAGAAACAACTGATGAAAAAATTTACAAAGCAAGTGTGTGGTAGTCAATGCTAAACAAGACCAAGGCTGACCTATGTAGATCAAATAACCAGATGCAGAGCTAATGGAAATGTCAAAAGCACCCGCATACCTAGGTGAAAGTGTGTGACGAGACTGATGAGATTCGGGATGTCAAAGAATTATGTAAGAACTGCAATGCTTGGCGCTCCGTCTTCTCTGACTACCCCCTTAGGGACATAGCGTAAGCATGTGTATGTATGTAAAATGTATTTCTTATGTCAGAAATTTCACAGGCTGTCTATGAAAAAAGGTCTGTACAGAACTGTTTTGTGTAGTCTGTGCTTACCCGAGAAATCGTCTATAATGGTGTTTTGCTCTGTTCTAGTAGAATGTGGCAGCTTGCCTCTAAATATCTTTTACATGTATATTAATTTTAGATACATGGAAGGAAAACTCGACCAAAAGTCGAGGTGAGGTCTTCTGACTCTATTTCTTCTCGGATCTGTAACACTACTTTCATATTTATTTTAATTATTTCAAAACAAATTGATGGGTTTACGAACCATCTGGTCATTCAGACTTTGAAATGGTCTAAAGTCTAAACACCAAACACTGTACTGTATGGATACTCTGGCCACTGTTTACTAATCGTTACACAGTATATTATGCAGTAAATACTACTCGTAATAATAATGAAAGTGTATACCAGCTAGTAGATTCATTTTCGAGATAAATAGTACATATTACGTATGTATATAGAATTGCTAAGTTCGATAGTATAGGTCCTATACTATTCAGCAAACAATTCTGGCTTTCTAAGTCCTATTTATCTGTGAAGGATATGTGTGATACCTATAATGATGCTATTACCTACCCACACTGTGTCTTCAAGGCAACTAAAGCATTTCAAGCAACATTTATCACTTGGTTAGGTTTCTTTAAGCTGGGATGGACTTATGATCTGTCACGCATAAACCTTATCCAATATCTTTTTGTAAAACATGTATTTGATATATCAGGTAGTATATCAAATTCTACGTTATTGACAGCCTAGGGGTATTTTTAAGCATTGACTGGCTCGTTGCTTTCCAAACTGAGGTTCCTGGATTTAATTCTTGGTCAAGTCAATTTACCTAAAGTTGCCTTGGGTATCACTAAGTGCTTCTCCAATTCACTGTGCGGTACTCATGATACAAACCTAAAGCTATAATAGGCGTAATTAACCTGAAGTATTTGTTAATCTTTATTAATAATGCTAATGCTAGTGGCGTCGTATAGTGATGGGAATTCGACCGCAAATATAAATACTATCTACTTTTTTCTCTTGAATACAATCCACACTCGAAAAAGTTCACGATTCACAAATCACACAAAATTCACAGCTTGAAACTCACTCAATCGGTCTATCAGTAAATATTTGTTGCCAGCATTTTATTTGGTAACAATCTCTACCCTGTGCGACTGTTTGCCACTCGGACCAAAAATCATAATTGACAGAACAAACAGAAGTGTCAAACGAATTTTCGTGTCACGAGTAAAGTAGATATAGTGAGCTTGGCAACCTCGCACTGTCAGTGTAATTCGTGTCAACCCATGATCGGCTCGACCTTAGGCTCGACGTTCAAAAAACAAAATAATGTAGCGTGATTGAAGTTGATTGGAGGCCAGTTTACCGGATTTACCGTCACTAACCCGAGGGTGACGATTCAGTTTTGTTCACTGTTCAGAAAGAGCGCGAGGTGCGCATAAAGAAGTTATCACTTCAAAAATATGTCATGTTCAGTGTATTGTTGTATTGTGACCGTTCCCTAGTCATGCACAAGCAGTGTAAATCACGTAAGTACAAATCTAGAACTAAAAACTGACACTCTAAAGCAAAAGCTCCGTCTATGTGGTTCTTGGTCCAAAATTTTCCACAAACTATTATGCGTTTGATGTTTGATGTTCTATTTAATTTAATTTAATTTAATGTATTTGTAACACACATCATATATAAATTTTAGCTTTCTGCGCTTTTTCTCCACATAAACTTTAACCAAATCCCAATCTCAGTCCTCCGTGCGCGCTTTATTTATTATAATAAAGCGGTACAAAGTTTTCTTACGATACAACTACATATAGTTGTGAGCATGTCGTGAGGTTATTAATGTACACGTGCATAAAATTGCGTTACGTTTATTAAAAATGTATTTCTCATTTTTATTGAAGCATTGTATTTCTATAAGAGAAAATTGAAAATTATGAATAAAAGAGAAAGCAAAACGTTTATTTAAAGTGCACTCAGCGCATACGATGAGAGGAAATGAGAACCTCTGAGTGAAACTTGTTATTCCGGAAAATATAATACGACATACAAAATCTCTGTAAAAAAGGATACTACAAAATATCTGAGTATTTAGATGACAAACATTAGTGAGATCAAAGCAGCTCAATTTCTAGCAACTTAAATAAGACAAAAAAGAATAGACATTGTGATAAATATTGACGTCAAAAAGTGATTGTAAACAATCCAATTTTGAATAAATGGTTTGATTTGATTTGATACATTGTAAGGCAAATATACAAATATATATATTTAACTATATATTCCACCAACCATTTCCATATTGCATATTTAGATATATTGCCCCCACTGAAGATGACACTGTTTATGAAATAAGTCATTTTTAGAATTTCGTGCATCAAAAGTAAAAAAACGGAATCCTCGTACGTTCATTTTGTTGTCAGTCTGTTCGTCTGACAAGACTATTTTTCTCAGGAATGCTCCAGAGGTATCAAGTGGAAATTAATATCAAATACTAAGGTCTACGGTCCCTTGGAATTGTAAAAAATTCATGCTGCTAAGTCGGTGTTTCATTTACCTATATGTCAATTATGTCTTATTTTGATACTCACAAAGTTATCAACACCCGTTATCTTCGTTGACTCATGAAATTTGGCAAGAAGCAAGCAAGCGACGCGACGCAATAAAATTGGGAAAATCTGAGTTGATAATATTTGTAGCTATAATAAAGCACATAAAAAATGTTTTTTTTATTATTTTGTTCTACCTATAGGTAGTAAAAACGACAATAGGTACATCATACAAGTGTTAAATTTAGTGTGGTGACTGTAGTACAAACTCTAAAGTAAAACAAATAATAGAAACGGTCAAGTGTGACTCGGGCTCGCGCGAAGGATCCGGAATTGAATGAAAGAAAACGCAACGATCTTTGAAAATTTGAAAAAATTTTTTGGTAAATGTAATAGAAAAGCACATGTACAGATACGTATATTTTGTGGCCATACAGAACCTTTGGTGTGCGATTCGAACTCACACTTAACTGGTTTCTATTAACTTGACAAATTAATGAGAATAATGAGAAATAGCAAATCGATACCAATCACAATATCAAAATACTAGATCATAAATGCTCAGTGTACAGTTATACGTTTTCGCAGCTAAACCCCTGGACTAATTGTGATGGTGTAGAGACCGTAGAGAGAGAATATAAGCTACTTTTCAACCGACTTCCATAAAAGGAGGAGGTTCTCAATTCGGTTATATGTTTTTTTTTTATGTTTGTTACCTCATAACTCCGTCATTTATGAACCGATTTGGATAATTCTTTTTTGTTTGAAAGGATACACTTCCAAATTGGTCCCATAGAAATTTCACTGATATTGAAGCTTTGGTTTCGAAGATACACCAAATAACGCGACCTGGTTATTGAAGTTATTGAAGTCTGTGCCAAAGCAATGTTGGACAACAGAAAGTCTATTAGTTTAGTAGGCGACTTCAGTAATTGTCAAATTTAATTACATAGGTATTTGTATCGTATTTATAAAGTTATTTTTGTACTTAAGTTTTGATTAGTAAAGGATAGTTATTTCATACTTTTCAGTGCCCTTTTTTGAAGTCGGTTCAATTTTTTTATAAAAAAATTTTTTTAAAAAACGAAGTCGCGGGCAATAACTACAGTTTATATAAGAATTTAAAAAAAAAATCTGTGGAATGGTTTGTTCGAAGAAGGGGCATCTTTTATGAATATTTAATTAAAACTAAGAAAAGTAGTCCAACAGAAATTCGTTTAATTGGCATTTTGTGCCGCGAAGGGCGCATTTCAGCAAAAAGTTACCACAATTAATTTGTGAACGCTTGTTAAGACTGGGCCGCTTGATTGATGCACGAGTAATTCTTTTAGAATTATTACAAAATATGTCGTGCTGTGTATTGACATGAATATAATTGGAGAAATAGAATAAGATATTTATAGTTAAATTTTATTGATTCCAGCTGGTCTGGGAGAGAAAGAACAGTATGGAATGAATCTGCTGCTTATTTTCCCGCGTAGGTGGTGGGCCTACGGGCAATGAGAGAGGGCTTAGTAGAAGGAACTGGTATAACTAATGCGTTTGCTACGAGTCACTCTTTTGCTTTGTTATGTGCAACTCCAAACTATGGAAACATGAATAGAAGGTGAATAGAAGAAGGAATATGTTACGGTTAGAAAAACCTTGAGAAAGTGAGCAGATTTAGAGCGCAAATAAGTGTGGCGCTGTTAAACGTAGGTTCGCTGTTGTGCAAAAAATTGTCTATTATAAAATGAATGATTGCGCAGCTGCTCATATAGTAATTATAATTAATTCAAGAATTCTATTTCCGTTCACTGTGCCTGAAAATATAAGCTTGAATATTAAACTTTGCATTAATCAGTGACGCGTCGGTTATTTTATGTACTCTTTATTTGCCTACAGAATTCGACAATTTTTTGTAGAGGATGTCAGTGGGCATTTCTAATTCTCCATATTCCAAACAGTTATTACTAAAAATGACATCCAGGCGTGATTTTATTATGCCATGATGCTCTGTCCACCTTCAATGTCGAATGGCGCGAAATATGTATGTAGTATACCGATATAATACAGGTCTACGAGACAGTTACTATACCTTTATGCAATTCCGACCTCCGTTTTATCATAAGGCATTTACCTAAAAAGTAAAACAGTTACCATCCATCACTATACATCATTTATACGTGACACAAAAGAATATGATTATTTAACAATTTACATTCTGTAGCTGTAGATATATGAATAATAAAGGAACGACAAGAAGTATAGTTTAATTATGAACAGTAGATAATACAAATAGCATTTTAATTATTTTACCATAATCTTTTTGGAAACCGTGTTATTAACACGGACGCGTCGTGAGAAGACTGCGTTGCTTATTTTACTACAGATCATACAGATGTGCATAAAGTGATTCGCTTGAGGATTTGACAGCCGATTGGCTTAATGTGATGTAAATGTGTGCGTATTACTCGTACATATTTACGGGCGAATCGGATAATTATGGGTGTCTCATTGTCTGTTGAATTATACGACGCGGAGTTTTCACTGGTGGAATTATCTCGGTATCCGTCTGTATGTCAATTCTTCACAGTCGTTTTCCGTTGAGATCATTTGATGTTAACAGCTGGGACAGTTATAAATATAAGCCCAAATAATAATAATAATACTCCAGACAATTACACAGATTGTGTAACTCCAAACTAAGCAGTAAGCTTGTACTATGGTTACCACACAACTAACTCTGGGGGAGCTCCCAGTAACACCCAGACTCCAAGCCACTCCAATACATACGTGAACTTCAAAAGCTGCGGCTTCCTTTTCGGGATTAGCTTAAGGTGATAAATTTTCAAAATCTTTATTTTTTATTTTCCGCTTTATTTTCCGCTAAAACTAGTTTGAGCCTTTAATAAATCTTTTCTTCGTTATTTCGGAATTTTGCGTCCTTACTGCTATTCGAGAGGCCGCCCATTTCTTAAAGTATTAACGTACTTTTAGAAATTTTCTTGAAGTAACTTTTAAAAATTAAAAAAATATCGTGAACGTTGAAGTGTACATTAAAAAAAATCAGAATTGCATTATATGAAATACATAAATGAATAAAAAAATTTAAATAAAGAGCATCAACACAAAGTTTGCTTTGCGATTGGTAATTGATAACAAGCGACAATATACGGAAGAAGATTAATCAATTGTTTTTACGCTTACTGAATATAACAGAAGACGTAAAGAAGTATTCAATAACTTTTCTCGATGTGGTACGTATATAGGTAATATACTGTATGTAAACGTGTACGTACGTATTTATAAATAGGCACCCCATAGGCACATTTCTGCGCAGTTAACGTTAATCGATCGACGTGTTCTTTGATATCGCTTATTACTTAGTTGGCAATTTTTTTTATTAAATTCGAAGTAAAAACTAGTCCTTTGTGCAAACACATTTATTCGGATATCTAGACATACATTTGTTTACATTTAATATGTATATGCAAAATTATATTACATGTCGAGAATTTTGCTGTACAATAAAATTAATCCCGAAATCTAGATGTTTATAGTATATGGTATGTTTATAATATTATAAATATATAACATTTCAACACAATCAAATTATACATTCGTTATCATATATCCCTAACGGGGTAAACACAGGCTACGGTTTTCTATGTGCCCTAACCATCCAAGTATCCCTTTGTCTGTCGTCCAATTTTGGCTTACTACGTATCTCTTCACTGTTTATTTCGTCCACGAGGGTAACATCGCGTATATTTAAGAAAACTCGTATTCTCACTGCTTTCATCTTATTTTCACTCCATTTCAACCATATCCAGGCTTTACTGTTGCATAATAAAGTTGATATTAACGCCACACTGTGAATGATCATTTTGACAGATTCGGATATATTCATATTGTTAACTATTGCGTACAGGGCACCGTCAACTTTATGGCTAACTTGTACCTGCTTCTCTGCACCTAGTTCACATCTTCCCTTCCTCGAAAATGCTCCTTCGTTCATTCGTTTTATACATTTTCCATAAATATTTCCCACTTAGTCTGCACATCTTCTGTTTCAAACATCATACCCTTAACTTTGTTCCCATTCACACTCAACCCTTTCACTTCATACTCTTCTTTCATACACGTGATTATTAGGTTCTGGAATTTTGCCTCTGATGGCGCTATAAGTACAGTATCGTCAGCGTATAAACGACAATTTACCACTGTGTCATAATGTTCATCATTACCATTCATACTACCTTTCATTTTTCGAAGGTAACTGTCCAAACACAGCACGAACAGGAACATCGCGCAGCCGTGTTTAACGCCTGAATAAATTTCGAACCAGAACAATATTCTAGCTGGACGGAGTTGTAGCAAAATCATTAATATTACTTCTAACCATAGGTATTTGAAGTTATAGATGGCAAATAGGAACCAGATAGTTGTTATTGTTAGGTCATCTCGTATATCCAGTTCCTTATAATAAGTGTTATAATATTCAGTGCGATTAAATAAGATGAATACTATTGTGTTGTTGCACGGAAATATGACAATTAAATCGTCTTCTAAAGGACTCTCAAGATGCAAGCCTAGCCTAGTTTAAGGTCCTCTGCATGTTCGAATATGTAATTTTAAAATAATGGTCACAGTTCGAACACCATTTTATTATAACCTGGTAATTCGTGATAATTCATTTTCTTCATTCAATAATGAAATGATACGTAATAAAATTGTGGTTATTGTTGTTTTATACGTACACAGAACAAAGCGAAGTTACGCACCAATTTAGTGCTAATTATCTTGAACAATTCCATTGAATGCCTCTGTTCAATTTTATTACACGATGAGTCGCCAATCGTGTGGTTATCAGACGCGCTCTAGCTATTGTTGGACGTGATAACAAACAAACAATGCTGTATTGTCATTTGTGACACGTTGTACATTTTTGTGAGTACAATAATATCGTATAGTCAGCAGCAAAAGTAATATATCGAAATAAACTTAAAGAAGTGACATGACTATTTTTTTTAGACATAACGACAAAAATTTTTGGAATTATATCCGCAAAATTATTTTTTGATTATTGTTCTTATCACTTTAGAAAACTATACATATCGATCATTGCGAACAATAATAATAAATAATATGTCACGTTTTCTTTAAATTGTTTATTTTGATTTATTATTCTTGATGTTGACTGTACGTTCGTTCTACATAATTGTTAAGGCTCTTGGTAGAAAACTTATAAAAGAGGATTCACATAGTCTTTCTAATTTTTGGCAACTTCGCATAAAATAGTGATTATGTGAAATGATTTCGTCAGTATTTTTTGCTAAGTTTATCATGGCCTTTTTAAACGTTAATATTATGATTTTTGTAAGTTTAGAGCTTAGAAATAAATATAACGGAAGTGCTTTTCACAGTTTCAAAATATTTTAATAATATTGCCATATTGATTTGTATTAATCAATTTCTTAAAATTTCAGGTAACGTGTTTAGAAAATTAAAATTGGAGATTTTAAAATCGCCATTTTATATTTATAGTATAAAGACCTACGATAATAACAAATAGCCAGAGTGTTAGCTGAGGAAATGTCAAAACTTCTCACATACTTACGCTTGATGCTCTGTCCCCCTCTGACTACCCCGTTAGAGATACAGCGTGAAGATATGTATGTATATACGTATGTATTATATGTATACGCATACTCGTATATTAAGATTTACATAATACACACACATCAAAAAGTCTAAGCAACATGCATCATTTACAGAAACTGCATGTTTTATTAATTAATACTTTATTTTTTTCTTAGAAAGGTAGATTGGTATACAATCTTTTTTATTCTCGGAAACATATACTGGCTGATTTTAAAAATATAACATTTTTGGTTGCGTTTTGTTTTCATTAAAATAAAAGCTAATTATGGGACTTTTTGGCGGGAACGGGAGAAGTGAGGTTGTCATTCTATTTAAATTTTTCTATTTCTTACATTTTTGGGAGTTTTAAAGTAAAAAGTGATGGGATATTGTGTTTTAAAGTTCTGTATAAGTGAAAAGAATGGAGTAGATCTAAATAAACCTGTGTAGCTGAAGTTCTCGCGCTCTTCCAAGAAGTCCTTCATAACTTCAGTAAAGCCTATTATCACTTCGCTGGAGGAGTTTTACGATATGAAAAAACTAATTCACTTGTGATTCTACTTTTAATACGTGACATTGGCAAATGCGCTAGTCTGTGCGCTATGCTAAAAAGAAAGTAAAAAAAAGCTAATTATTTTTTCCCGATTTCATGTTTTCGTTGCTTGATAAATTTGGTACTTATCGCACTTTTATCATTTTGAGATATACAGTTTTTGAAAAAATTGAGTGGTGAGTCATTTTTCATGTTATGGAACGACGCCATTTGACTACTGATGAAATGCAGAGAGCTGTAGGAATGCTACAAGCGGGAAGAAATCAGTCCCAGGTGTCTCGGCATTTTGGTGTCAATAAGAGCGTGATTTGTCGTCTTTGGCAGCGTTACGTTAATATAGGGGATATTGTTGAGCAGCACCCAGGGCGTGGAAGGAGTACAACTGCTCGACAGGAGCGATACATACAAATGACTGCAAGACGTCAGCCGATGTTAACCGCCCGGGATATAGATTTAAAGCTACAATTCTCAAGCGGTGTTGTTGTTAGCCACCAAACCGTGAGAAATAGGCTGCATGAATACGGCCTACGAGCACGACACCCAATTAGGTGCCCACCTATACGCCATGAGAATTGCGCCCGTCGAAACGAATGGTGCAGGGAACACTTGACATGGACCCAGGAGCAATAGGATACAATTTTATTTTGTGATGAGTCCCGGTTTGGATTTAGGCCCGATACGAGAAGGGTAAGAGTGTATCGTCGTCCCGGAAATGTTGAACGGCTGAGATTCGTCCAAGAAGTGCACCCTTACAGTGGCTCCACAGTGATGGTATGGGCGGTTATTACGAAGAACAGACAAACTGAGTTCGTTTTTGTAGATGGCAATATGAACGCTGAAAGTTACGTCGAAGATGTCCTCGGGCCTTATGTTCACCTTATGTTCAGGATCAGATAAACAACCTTATAAATTCAATGAAAAATCGCTGCCGACAAGTTTTAAACAACAGAGGCGGTCACATTTTGTATTGAATTACCAAATAATTAAAAAAATGTCGTTATTTAATTTTGTAAAACATGAAAAGCTTAATTTCGTTTTATCTTTATTTTATACTACGGATGTTACGGTACACATATTGTTAATTACTGTGATTAAATGAACAATTGAATGAAGGATTTTGTTGCTTTAGTCACTAATGCGTCAAAAAATGCTTATTATTTATAAAAGAAATATAAATATATTACAATAGTAAAAATCGTTCAAAACTTCAAAATCTTGCATGTTGCTTAGACTTTTTTCATGTGTGTATATTTGGATATAATGTATTTAAATATTGATTTTATAACAAAATATATTCTTGAGTTTGGTATTATAATAATGAGCAGGCTTCAAAAAGCTTAAAAAATGGAGTGGACGTTGCACACACAATATGTGGAAATTGAAACAGATAACATCTTTATTATTTGTATATTCTTTTCTTAAAGGTTGCTCATAAAGGTTTATACAATACATACAGTAAAATCGAGTATCGAAAACATGATAATAAAAAACAGCACAGTAACACAACGCCTCATCGTTAATCACTTCGATCTGTATTTCCATATAAGTCATCGAAGCGAAATATAAAATCGTAATACGTATATTTATGAACATTAACATTGCCAGTTCTGAGAAGGAACATTATTGGATTGAGTTAAAATTTTGCTGAGAAGTGACATGAGCATATTATGAGTTGGTTATTTTTTTGAAAAGCCGCACGAAATATGTTTGCACTAGAGATGCCACGAACAGTAATTTGGCCGAATACCGATTATTCGGTCACGCTCTCGGATGAAGTGCCGAATATTTGGCGGGTGAGCGTAGGCAAAAGATGTTTTGCCAAACACTCTCACTATAGCGAGCATAGTCATGCGACTTTTCACCAAAATTTTAAACTTAAATTATCAGATTATGAACATATTTATAACTTTTAAGATCATTGGTGGAGATGGAGAAAAATATTGTAATAAAATATACCGCTTAAGAGAGATGAACACGCATTAATATAAGATTCCGTAGCAATGCGCACAAAGTAGAAGCCGAAT
The DNA here is from genome assembly GCA_907165235.1 of Zeuzera pyrina. Lineage (NCBI taxonomy): Eukaryota > Metazoa > Arthropoda > Insecta > Lepidoptera > Cossidae > Zeuzera > Zeuzera pyrina. The sequence goes on from OU015617.1 coordinate 7,351,061, forward strand.
AAGATAAAAACGTTAAATATAAAATACCCATTTCGTTTTTCGTTTTTCATTTCTGGGTTTGAGTTACCAATTTACGTCTCTGTATCAAATGTCAGACGTAAAGATAAGGAATCAATCCGCTGCGACATAAGCCGGGCAAACAGATATACAGGCGAAACGTACAAGCAAAACGAAACTATAATATAGTCACAGTCTGTCACAACATAGGTCTGAGAATCGGTAAATGTTACGAAAAACACTTCACATGATTTACTTAAATATTCACACTTTAAAATGTCTGTTTAAAATTCATTTGAATAGCAGTATCACTTCATCATTATCACTATCATCATCACTATCACTACATATTATAAAACAAAGTCTGTCTGTCTGTATGAACGCGGTAAACTCAAAAACTACCAAACGGATTTTTATACGGTTGTCATCAATGGACGGAGTAAATCAAGAGGACGGTTTAAGTGTATAATTCACTAATGTTTTGTGTAAACTGGTTGAAATATGGCGATGAATGTTGAAAATGTCGGAAAAAATCAAGGCGACTACGAGATTTAATCGAAAACACTGCCTATCACTCAGAGATATAACAAAATAATGTAAGGTGAAATTGTTCCTCTTTTAGTCTACAAAATAATCCGTGATGGCATATGTCTATCTTTTAAGGATAGCTTAGCATTTTTTTAAACATTAAAATGTATACCCATTATAATGTTTAAAAAAATGGTCACATGTGATGTGGTAATTGGAGCTATTTAAACGGATACGTCATTAATTCTTATCAAATTGAATGCGTTAGTTACCTTAACCATTTCATGCCTTGTACACCACACAATGTCAATTAAGATCTTAATTAAAACTATTGCGGGAGAAAATAGCTTAAAGCGGTCCCGCTGTCCCATACAGACGCGCAACGCGACACACGTGTTGCAACAGATCAGCGCCCCCGCGACTCTTGTTTTTATACATATATATTACATATTCTTTGCTTTTTTAAATATTTGCAGCATTGGAATTAAATAAATTAAAAATACTCCAAGTAGGATAAACATATTTTACATTTATATTTAATCCACATGCTCGACGCAACAAGCTGATATGACACCACGACAGAAAAAAAAATATAGGCATTTAATATGCTCTGCTACCCGTACGAAGTCGGGGCGAATTGCTAGTATTACTTAAAATATAAAATTACGATGTTTCGAACAAATTGAAATCTATAATATTAGACATCCGTCTTATAAGGCTACAAATATTAATATCAATAGTGTAATATGGATAAGTTTTGTAAATGAAAATATAAGTTGTCAGATTACCTGTTCGACGGATCCATATTGTCTACGTGAGAACACGCCTCGCCTCGAGATCAGCTCACTTGCCGACGAGCTACAAACAAACAAAAAGTTTTGTCAATAGGTTTAAGTTTTTTTTATTTACATTTTCAATATTGGAATTAAACAAAGGACCGCAGCGTTTTAAAATACTAACAGGTAACGCAAAACATTGTTTTCGCTCTATTAAATTAACGATGTGAAAAATTCACTCGTCAAAAGTTATTATCAGAATTGGTAGAAGTTTAGTACCACCACCAAATGTGTATTAAAAATATTAATCTACCTACGTGTAGACATAGTAGGTACTTATTGCTATATTATGTCGTTACAATTTTTCGTAATGTTCTCTATTGGGATTCCACAATGCTGTTAGGCGAGGAAAAGACAGAACGCGCATTTTCAAGAATTTTTAAACACAACATTGATAAGTCAAATCCACAAATGTGCAATAAATACATACAGAAATATTTTACTAATAGCCATGTTATGATACTTATATACTTGACTTAGAAACAATTTGAAACAAACACACTGGCTGGTCATTGTTAACATTAAGCTTATAGAACCAATATGAAATAAGTTCCTAATTAATTTTTGTTTAATATTTGAGAACTGACCAGTTGGAATGGAGGTTAGACAAGCCGTAGATAGGTAACCCTGGGTTCAAGTCTCGGCCAGATTAATTTAGGCTAACTAAATTGCTTTGGAGTTTATAACTGGATATTCCCCTAGTTCATTATGTAGCATTCCTATTAAAAGTTTCGTGCTTAATTTGGAGCCATACAATTGGTGTCATTGGAGATAATATTATTAATACAGTTATGACCTAAATAAATAGCACAATAGGTATTATTAATACCCAGCTTAAGCTAAATTACATCTAGAATATTACACAGGGATTAAATTAGACTCATGGTTAGAATTACACCTAAGTTATAAATTATTTATTTCACTCCCGAGCTTAACATATACCTGTGGCTCCACAGATAAATAACTATAATGTATAGAAAGTAGAAATTATGATACAAACAAAAAAATATTTATCCACAGCCAAATTAATATACCAAAAACAAAACAAAATTAATATAATATAAGATACGGACAAAATTAAGGCACGAAAATATAGTATTTGGAAAGTAGTGAGTGAACTTTTATGTACGGTATTGCTTAATGTTAATGTGGTATTGATATAGAGTAAATTAAGTTGGAGAATAGTTTCTGCGAGCACGTGCAAAATTCCATTTTCAACGCGTAATTAATAGTTGGAAGTCGTATATACTTTAGTCGGTTATTCAGAAGGTCGACCATAATTCTATATATTTCTTAAAGTTTCCACTTTAGCTGTTTATATATTATGTATATCCTCATACTGTATCTGTAACGGGGTAGTCAGAGAGAATGGAGTACCGAGCATTGCGGTTCATACATATTTCTCTTTCACCCTCTCGAATCTCATCTTTCTCTTCTCACACTTTCGCCGAGATATGCGATTCTCTTGACGTTTCCGTTAGATTACCTACTCTAGCTATATATTCTTCATAAGTCAGTATTGGTCTTTCTTGGCTTCTGCTACAACTCACTTTCGCTCTGTAGATTTTCTTCGTCAATTGTTCATCGCTCATTCTATGTGGCTGAACCATCTAAGCATTCATCCAACCCTGCGTATCTATTATTGTTTATTTTAGCCGCGAGGATGACACCACCAGATACTATATCATATTTCTGCGAGATGGCATTTCCATTTTATTTATTTTTTTTATATGTTTTTGAAGGTTCATTCAATTGAATTACAATACATTTAACATTATATTACACAGGCGATTTTTTGTGTTCTGTACCAAAAATAATACTAATGGAACACTTATGAAAGCACTTTAGCTTCTGTCTGTCAAACAGAAGAATTTTTCTCAAAGATTTTTGACATTAGAAAATAAAGAGCGATGTTGTAGAAAATAAAGGTTCAATTACAGACGTAAAACACAAATAATGGAATTTTGATATCGCGGAGCAGTTTTTGAAAAGTGGCCGTATATAAGAATGGTTCTCTTTTTAAAAATATTATTATTATTATGTTATTTTATTGTATATGATGTATAATATATTATCTGTTTAAAAATATTAGGTTTTCTCTCTTTAAAAATTATAGCAGGAAGATAATTACGTACCTGTCATATATATAAAGTACTGAAAACATTAGTCAAATGTTAATCAAGAGCTACACTTTCGATATACATTAAACAATCAACTACGGTTCCCCTTTTGACACTCTTTATCATAGGTATTTCTTAACTAAATTTTGATTTCTTGGGAGGCAAAACTACACTCACGTAGCCGATATTACAAATTCCAAAAATATGGTTTTACTGTACGAAATTTTTTCTACCCAAAAGCGTCTTCCAGCGGTTAGGATCCAGTCTATCTTCAGTATTAAACTTTTTTAAACCGTAGGCCGTAATATTTGATTTAAATCACATCCTATTGTGCTTAGTTGGTATTATGCTTAGTTTGTAAGTTCGTCCTTTTTGTCTTATGGCTTATTTTATTTATTACACGAATCTAACATGAACGATAACAAAAAAAATTAAGAAATTATTGCAAATACTTTGATCGTTTTCAATATTACTGGTTTCAATTTGTCTAATGATTTTGATACAGTACTCCAATACTTTAAATATTTTCGAAACTTTATAGTTTTTCATGACTGAGGTTTTTTGTTGAAATGAAAAAAGTGGTAACTAAAGCAAACATTATTATAAATTCCATGTCTATGTATCTTAATGTTGCCAATAAATGTATCGCGTACTCGATCTGTGTAAACGTTTGACACCGAAAAATCAATACATTAGAGGCTAGAAGCGTGCTACTATGTTATATTGTAAAAAAATATTGTATTAGGTATGTGTAAGTGTAGGTGTAAGAATATTCTGTGGCAATCGTCTAATAAAAGTAAAATGAATGGTACAGTCAACGCATTTAGTTTTTTGTGAAACGTAAATTTTAAATAATGTATATTGTTATTTAATTCTTATAGAAAAAAACTACTTGTGAGTATAGTCGGCGTTTTAAAATATACTTACATATAAAAAGTTTAAAAAACCTATCAATATATACCATTACTTTTGGAAATATTTATTTTTAATTTTATATTAAATCGAATTATTCGTTTGTTTGTGTGTTCGTAATATAAAAAAAATCTGGCTAAGAGTGTGTCCGACCTTTCCGTAGTAATTATACAGTAGAAGTACATTACAGTGATACAGTAGAAGTTACATTGAGAAAATTAAATAGGAAGTGTAGTTCAAAATACCTACTATTTGATTTTTGTTTTTATTTCTGAGTCTGAGTTATCAATTTACGACTCCTTGTCAAGTAACTCAGTAGACGTAAAGATGCCGAAACAAATCGACTAAGACAGACTTGTCGAAACTTCCATTATTGCCATTCATTTTGAGAAAAAGTGTCGGAAGTTAAGTCTCGTAACTTACAGAACTGTCGGTTCAACTGTTTGGGTTAGGCATACATTAAGTACGTTACGGTGCCCAGACATTAAAATTACATGTTTTTTAAAGTTTTATTGTCATAATTTTTTTTCGTTGTTATGTTTATTTCCCATCCAGGGTGAACAAAGAACCAAGGCGCAATTATCATACCTTATATCATACCTTAACACTATTTTCGGCAGAAAGTGTTATAAGTACATGTCTTCTCACCTTTTCTTAATAAGGTAGACAGGCAGTTATGTATTAAAAACAATTACGTAAAGAAACATAAAACAAGGAAATAGACATAAAATCAAAATTAGAGTAGAAGAAATTACCTTAGTTACAGTATGTATCATACATATCGTGTATTAAATAATAATTTACACTAAGGGCGATTATTTTGTCGTACTACCATTTCACTAAAATTCTTTCGAGTTTTCTTTACGTGGTTATTGTAGGTACCTACTATATATGGTTAATAATAATACTCTATAATAGTATAATACTATAGGGAGGCAGATTCAGGCTGGATCGGTAGAGCCCTCCCTAAAGTAAAGTTGTACAAGTCTCGAAAGCAGCTGAAGTCAAAGGTCGTTCACATTTTACATAAAATTATACCTATTGAAGGTCAATACTTCATGTTGGTTTATTCGACGTTTATACATATACTTCTATGAACAGCACACGCACAGAGTTATTTCGCACAGTAAACATAACAGGCTACTAGACTGTTTCTTAACAATGTAACTGAAACATACGTTTAGCGGACAGGAAATGTAGTGAAAAATGTAAGAGTTATTCGCTTATAAACTCAATTAATGAGAATATAGTGGAGATAAGTTCCATCTTAGTCACTGCTAGCGATCGACAATGAAACTTTATTACGTCAGTTTTGTAACGCCATCGCCTTATTCTTTCTTTTTACTTTTTTTTAAGCCATAAAATACTTTATGCATCCCTGGTCCAGCTCTAAAACCTGACCGTGTTCCTCCGGAGTGCCTAGTGCCGGAACCTCGGGTATGCGTTAACACGCTACCAAGACCGATAAGGCAGCGATGACCAGCGCTTTTATGCGTCGGACCTATCCCGTTTGGGCGGGAAGACAGAACGCGGGAGGCGCGTGTGAACACCGCCCGTATCGCCCCGAGGTCATCAAAGGAGTGACGTTCCCCCGAACGTCAACCTCAGGTCTCTTAGTAGGCGCTCCGCCTATGTCGATGGAGCAATCGCTCGCCTATGAAGGCGATGAACCTCGTAGCTCCAGTCATCGGTGAGCATGTCTTCAACACTTCTGCTAGTTGAGGCGACCGGAGCAGGGGTCGGTCGGATGGTTACCTTCTGATTCCTCCCTCTCACCGACTGACTGGTCAGCGATTCTGACCCTTCTTGGACGCTTGTGGCCGGACTGACCGCGGCGAAAACACAGGTCGATGCGGTCCACCTCTGAATAACATTTCAACCAAACGTGCGCGGTTTCTAGGCACTTATAACAACGCAAGGGCCTTGGCTACCTCGGTCTCATGCTTAGGGATGCAACATCGTTCATAAAAAACATTGATGTTTTCAAAACTGAAACATCAATGTCGAAAAACATCGATCTTTAAAATCGATACATCGATGTTTGTTCGATGTTTTTTAAAATAATATTTGGGCGAACATAGCTCTGAAAACTGAAACACGGGAGAAAATGGGTTTTTTCAAAAGTTTGATCTAGCTATGTCCTTTTTTCGCCTAGTCAACCTTTGATTGAAAATTTTATTGAAATTGTTGGAGCCGTTTTTGAGAACACGATTAGAAAAACAAACAAAAAATACTTCCAAAAACATTTCTTAATTAATAGTATAGTATATCGACCGATTGAAAATGGATTTTAGCTAGGAGTAGAAAACATTAAATACAGTAATGAAAATGTAAATAACCAAATTTATTAAGACAAAAAATAGAACAACTATTTATTTGGCAATTCGGGCCTGGTGTATGAAAGAGAGATACCAAATAGAAAAGTGTACGCGTGTATCTGAGTGACAAAAATGATACTCAATTACAGTAGCTACTATGACAAAACGTCGTTCATAAAACACCGTTCATAAAGAGCGATGTATGGTTAATATTAGGAGTTTCAACATCGATGTTAAAACATCGATGTTTATGCATCTCTATTCACGCTTGCCGAGGACCCAGCCAACAAGAAGTTTTTTATTCAACAACTTTTTCGCTGGCGCAACTGGGCAGCGAAGCCATACTGTTTCGATTCCTACAACGATACGGCGGATTTCGCTAACTTTTAGCGTCATTGACGCTGCATCCCCTCTCCCTCACGACAGCTGTAGAGATCTCCGCCGCCGTTACTGACTCGTCCAGGCCGGACACATTTTGTTGGTATGTATCTAGACACGTAGGTATCTAGACTTAGCTTCTCCTTCAGCTTCGCCGCGAGGGAGTCTGTCTTGTCACCACTTGTTGTACCTGGAGTATATGGTACTAACTCCGGTAATAACCTTCCTAAATTCCATCTCGATGATTCCAAGAGTCCCAAGTCTACTTCATGTCTCAGACAAAACCGAGACCTATCTCCCTCTATCCTATTTCAATCTGTTCATCGTTCTTCTCATCTCACTAATAAATTGAAAACCCATTAACTCCTGTTTTCTGAATGCATTTCGAGTAATTTTTTCGCAATTATATTCGAAATTTAAAATTGTTTTAATACAATGTGCGTGCGTACAACGTGCATAATTTTTGTGGTGACATCTCTATTTATATCTTTATAACAAAAGTAATGACTGTTTATGTATAAATAGCATAAATAGGTATTAAAACTACAATGTAGTAACTTGAAAAGTTGTCATCATTTGAGATTTCGTAGTTTGAACCATTTTTAAAGTACTTTTTGCTCGTATCTACGTCCGTGTATATATATCAGGGTATATATCAAAGTTCAATGATCGCAAGCAATCTAAAAAAAATTCACAAATGATCCCATTCTTTCAGACAACAAAAGTCACATATAAATCTATTTCAAAATTGTTCACTGATGTGAAGCGAACATACAAATAGTCAGTAATTTTAAAACGTCAAAGGTTTCGATCACTATTTTCATAAATCTTCAATGTACAGAAACTACTCTGTTGAGTTTAATAAAAACGTTTATACACATTTTTAAGAAAAATGTAGGTATTATTGTATTCGTAATTATTTTTTCGTTTAATGTATGCCGTCGATGAAAGATTAAGTCTCTGTCAAGAGAATGTTAAATTAAGCAGAAGATAATATTCGTTTCGACGATCGACTTGTAAACAGACATGCGTAAACATATTATGACAATAAAGTTTATTAATTTTACGAGTGGAAGTGGTTAACGTAATTGTATAAGAACGCTCTAAAGTATTCGTAATGTTTTATTTTACATGTGTGATGTATATACATAATATGGACAGATGTAAATAATTTTGCACAAAATCATATAGCAAAGAAACTGAAAGACAACATGTAAATAATGTATAACGTGATATATGCACGCACATCTCCTTCACAATCTTCTGTAAAACTTATACCTAAGCGAATTATTGTCCGAATTGACATTTTTAAAATCATTTAGTACTATCGGTAATATTGTGTAAAGTAGACCTTATCATCGAAGCATAAGGTGGTAAAAGCTCGTAAAACATACTTGCATGACATAGAAACGAAGTTTGTAAAAAATAAATTATTTTAAATTTAATCTTACGCTTCGTGGTTAAAGTATAATTCAAGTAATACATTTGAATCGCTATTTACGTCATTACATATACACATTGTAATCTTAGACAAAGTACAAAATGTTGCACGACGATGACGTATTTAGACGTAATTAGAAACACAGAAAACTTGGGAGTTTCATTATATGTAATTATTATTATTATTTTTCTAGTGTGAAATTATAATCGAGTTATTATTTAATATATCATGATTGTCTAGAAATTATAACTTTAACCATAACTAAAATCATTATTAAAAAAGGTTTGTAATACATTTTTTTAGATATATACTTACTGTGTACTTACATGCAAATTAGAATCGATCACAAATTTTATTTGCATTTCACTATAATATTGTTGAGGTTAGTGTGTGTGTAGACAGATGACAATTATCTACGGTACAATGATTTATAGGTAATGCGTTCGGAAATTTGTTTCTCAATCGAGTGCGTAGTACTACTTCATTTCTTCTCAAGTAAAATCAATAAATATTGTAATTTAAGTGTATATTATTTAAACCAGAAAGTGATATAGTAAACTTTTAATTATTTAGTTGTTTTCGTTGTAATGTTCGTTGTTACTTTCGTTAAAATATACATTTACTTACGTCACGTTCAGTAATTACATTGAATGTTTGGACACATCGATGGTAATAATTATCGTGGTAATAAATCGATAATCGATTTTTTTTTGTATAAAAATATAGATTTCTTATAAACAAAATAAAACAATTTTAGGTGTTAGTAATTTTATTAAGTATTAATATAATTTGTCTAGGTTTGCTTTCCCATTTTGACGATGAGATAAATAAATTGTAAAAATTTAAATACGAGAAATTCCTAATAATCGATTGTATTCGATAAGAGAGAGACGAGTGTTGCTATGTATATCTGTTTCACAAATCAAGTAGAATAAATAGAATGTTCGAGCAATTGGGCATTGCTTCCGGTTTGGTTTTCAGTGGCTACTTTTATCTAGATCATTCTAATTCTATTGTGGAACTGTCAATCTGACATTTAGATTCTGTCACTGTGAAATTTGCAGACACTTCCTATTGGTCGATGCCTTTTCGGAGACTTGCTGTCTCTTTCTTATGTCAGAAACCTGAGACTGAAATCTGAGTAGTTTTCAGTAACATTAAAAATGATGTGAGAGGGTACAAATGGTGTCGAGGTGTGGTTCCAAAATGGAGCCATTCATTTTTGGTGGTGGTTGAGTGGAAGACAAAAAAAATTCCAAAATGGAAGTAAAGTTTATCTGCTAAAGTTTATCTGTATCTATATAGTTAAGATGGTTTTTTTAGTGTTATTACGAAATTGTTTTTCATTATTTATAAATATTATAAAGTCCCATGATAGACCTCATGGTAAGTAGAAAGTGGAGTTGTAGTTTTCTTTTAAAAAGTATTTTCCTTGGTGCTTAGTTCAGTGTATTAACCCTAGGAATTTTGTTACAGGGTGCCATGTTTGACTTCCAGCTTTGACTTCCATGTTTGACTTAGAAGTTTAATTCGAAGTTTAATTACATGCTTAGTCCCGTGTTTAATTCCCGGCTAAATTTCATGTTTATTTCCACATTTGATTGGATGATGGGTATATCCTATTCCCATTCTTAATTCCATAAACACCATGGACTAGTGATAGTTTTTTGTTGTTGGTGCATTGCAGTATGGGGTGGAATTACCTCTACACATATTTAGTCTCTTTTCGTTGAGATTTATTTGTTAGCAACGAGTATAGTGGACTTCATGGGGATTCTGTGAGACCATTGGAGGGATAACTCGGCTGGCGGAATAACTAACATAATTGAGCAGTCACTAAGGGTTTAGTGAACACCGTGGATAATCTAATGGACCATTGGTGGGACAACTCGACTGGCTATATATATATATATACATGGTTATCTCCTTATATGGTAATGTACAAGCAGATATAAAGAATTATTAACCATCAGAAATAAATTTACTTAACTAACATTATATTTCGTTATTATAGTACATCCTAAGGTTTTAATTATACCTAATATTAAGAAACTGTTACACTTATTAATGGTTACAGTATTCATTTTTGTAATTTACAATATAGATGCAATTTTTTTTCTGTGTAAAATCTCATTTAAAATTTCTAATGATAACAGTTAAGATTTCATTAAGTGAACTCATGAGATCTATAATTAGGGATATTTTTTAATAAATTAGTGAAGGTTGGAATAAAGTGTGTATTTATTTCACAACTGAAATCGATTGTAGCAATACAGGGAAGGCGCCCTTATAAAAATTTGCTCTGTATTCCTCTCCAGGGTGGCACTAAAGAAACCCAATATCCTGAGTAGTTCATGCTTACCAATAACACAACATTCAAAATTAACATCACCGCGAGGCACGTTATAGGTTTTGGTTTTAGTTTATTAATTATCTAATATAATAGAAAGACAGACGAACGAGGTACAACCGCTTCGTATACGTTCAGTGTTTATGAAGATCCTTGACTGAAGAGTTAAACGAATACATATATAAATATAGACACACAAACAAATAAACATAATGAAGAATAAAGTTGAATCACATTGTGCGCTATTCGCATTTCATTCTTACATATTATGTGCATTTTATTATAAATCTCTACGAAGTGCTGTGGTAAGAAGCTTAGTTGCAAGCCAACATGTGAGAGCGATACAACTGATTACTCTGATTATGTCTTGACCTCTCAAGACATAAACAGACTAATCAGTTGTCTCGCTAGTGTCTGTTGGCTGGCTGTTGCCCTTGATTTGTCACGATTTGGGGTTAAGAACCTGTTTTTTCTGCTATTTTCGTTTGACAAGTGATTCACGGAAATTTTTAAAACCATTTGATGTGCTTTAAAATTGATACTTATTCATCATTTATTCTTCATTGAGCACTTAAATAAGGCGAGCCGGGTTTTTGGACTTGTATGGAGGTACAGACAGTGAAGGAAAGCTATATTTTTTTAATTACGAGATTACGATTTACGAGAAAAATGTTAGTATGGTTAATTTACTGTGTTCATAAGTTCATAATCTTTAATTTTCAGTATCGAAAATATATATTTAAAAAATAAATACCTAAAACATTAAAAATTTAACTCTATTATTCAGAACAAAAATAAAAGTATAATACGAGTAAATTAGACGTTAATGTATAGTTTTAAACTTCTTATTCATGATTTTATACTTAACCCTTTGTCTACCAAGCGGGTCCATTGGACCCGACTGTATGTAGATACTGTGGTTATTTAAACTTTTAAAATTCTTGGGATTTTGTCGTTGCATGACTTTGTTACTTTTCTCATTATTTAAAGCTAAAAGTTTTTTTTTATATTTACTACGTTTTGTGGTATAAATTTTCTATCGCAAACTACCGATGCACTTATGGACCCATATGGTTGCTTGAGATATCATAGTGTATTTAGGGGTTTCCCCTGCTTCTTCGACATTTAGGTTATTACCCTTTGTTTGGATAATGCTTCAGGGTTTCCCCTATATTTGTCTAAAATCACCGTTTAAGCACCGTGCAGTTACATTGTTCGGACATAGTTTTTGCAGTTTCAGTGTTTTTTTTTATTTCAGGTAGAATATTAAATTTTATAATTGGTTTTGTTTATTGATCATGAATATTTTTAGCGTCTGAAAATTTACAGGATAAGGAAAAGGAAATAGACACGTCTCAGACTGGAATATGACTGTCGATGAACAACTAGTAACATTTACAGGGAGGTGTCCCTTTAGACAGTACATCCCATCAAAACCGGGCAGATATGGAATCAAATTTTGGGCAATTTGCGACAGCGTTACGTTGTATGCGTGGAAATTAGAAGTCTATACCGGAAAGGTTGGTGAAAGGAGAGAAAAAAATCAAGGCGAAAATGTAGTAAAAAGGCTAGTAGAAAACATAAAAAGATCTGGACGTAATATTACATGCGATAATTTTTTCACCTCATATTCTCTTGGAAGCTATTTACTGTCTAAAAACGTAACTACAGTTGGAACAATTCGCAAAATGAACCCGATTTACCTACATCTTTCACAAATGCCAAAAATAGCGAGACTTATTCCATAATGTTTGGGTTTCAAAATGATAGAATGATTATTTCATACTGCCCAAAAAAAGGAAAAATTGTAACATTACTACGTACACTGCATGATGACAAAAAAGTGGATAATACTGCAAAAAAGAAACCCGAGGTTATTCAAGACTACAATAAAACTAAAAGTGATGCCGACACTATGGACCAAGTGACCAGAGCATACAGCGTAAGAAGAATGACAAAAAGATGGCCAATGACCGTGTTTTATAATATGATAGATATTAGTGTTATGAATGCATATATAGTGTGGTTATCTCTGAACAGAAATTGTGACAAAAAGTTACGGAAAAGACGAAATTTTATAATAGAATTAGGAAAGGAATTAGCTCAGTTGCGTAAAGAGAAAAGAAGATTAGAAGAAGTAGAAGCTTCCACTAGTAGTTGACATGAACCACCAAAAAAGATAGTCGATGCAGCGTGTGTCCATCTGAAAAGGATAGAAAAACTAGAACAACTTGTCAAAAATGTAAACGATATGTATGTGGCGAACCCTCTAAAATATTCTGCAATAGCTGTATTTAATAAAAGTATTTTGTAACATTTACTTCAAAAATATACAAATGAGTAAGGAAATGCACATTTTATTTTATATACATATATACGAACATATAATATATAAGATTATAAATTATGTGCCTACTACAAAAATATGTAATACAAAGATATTACTTGTAAAACTATTAAATATATAAGTTCAAAGTGAATAAATATACCGTATAATGTACACGGGTCCATTGGACCCAGTACGGTAGATAATAAAAGTTTTTTTTAGGATAGACAGAGGGTTAAGGTGGCATTGATAAACAATAATTTAATCTAAAATAGACTTTCTGCTCTATGCAAATATGCGCGCGCCAGCTTACGCAAAATACGAAAAAACAGTTATTTTCATTGAATTTAAAACTTTAATTCATTTTAAAAATTCCAACTGGTATTTTGAAGAATATGTTCAGTTTAAACTATATAGAAAATTAAGAAACATGAATCGGTCCCGTTACTCCGAAAGATGTAAATCTCTGTTTTAAAAAAGGTTTATTTGATATTTTTTTTTGTATTACAAAAGTTAAACTATCGTGTATCGCAACTGGCAAAATATAGTCAATGATGTGAAGAATTTTTCTTATACTTTCGTACGTTTTGTAGTCCCTTAGAAAAATTGAGATCCCTGTCGTTAAAAGTTCCAAGTTAAGGTCATGTCATCTAGAAATTATTATTACGAATTTAATAAAAAGAGCTATTTAACATATTTTATCACAAAATAATAAACACGTTAATAGAATGATATTAATTATTTCCCAAAAAAATAATCTCCGTTTTTTTTAGCATTCTAGATGTGTTGTTTTTACAAATTATGATGGAGCAATTTAACATGTTTGCTGTTAGCTTTTTCAAATATTGCTAAACAAAGTGCACATTTGAATCGGACATTTTTGGAGCGTTGAATGTGCGCTTTAACGCGTCAGAAAGACGTTTTAGCCGATTATTCGTATTTATGTCGATAATGCACGTAATATGACATACAACATATTTCGTTGCATTGATTTTGTTGCATCATATTGAATCTCTGACGACGACTGATTGAAACTCGGCAACGTATTTGTAGCACGATTTGAAACGCACGATTTATTTCATGAACGTGCACAAAGGTTGCGACTATGTTATGTACGGAGCGGAGCACGTTGTCGTGTTTAACGAGTGTCATCAACGTTTAAAAAAGTCGTCATGTATAATGCACATAAGTCCTAAGCTGTGAAGTTTCTTGACTTAGGTGCTTCTACTCTATAATGTCGATGCTGAAGACGCATAAATAATACATAACATCTACATACATATCCTCGCGTTGTATCCTTAACAGGGTGGTCAGAGAAAATGAATTTGGTTATAATTTCATATATTTATTATACGTGTGGTAAATGGGGAATGTGAATATCAGCGGCGCCGATTTTAAATGTCTGATAGTTGGTAGTGTACAAGATGTGTGAGCGATATTTAAATGCTGTGTTACTGTTGGTGTTTGCATGTTTTTAAAATGTAGTATTGGTTAAGGTGTCCATAATATGTTATGAGTATAAAAGTGTTAAAAATTTTTTTTTACTTTATTTACAGAAACTATAAATAACAGAGTATTAGATTGTCGATAACGATAATTTCGTACTGTGAATGCTTTTTGGGTGGAATCTATTAGGTTGTCTCGAGCTATATTATTAGTATGACCCTATGACCGTACCAATACGTACTGAAAAGGAAAACGAGGCAGCGCTGTGATTGGTTGAAGAATACTTGACTAAGTTTCTTGTTGGTTATCGGTGAGTTTTTTTCAGAGCCCATGGTTGCTTTGACGTTAAAAAATACCTTATAAGTGAATTTATTTGAATTAATTTATTTGACTTTGATTTTGACTATGAAAAATGTAATTGAAGTGTATAACGTTTAGCATTCGACAATCTATAATTGGTTACGGGTAAACGATCGGGACCTAAATTTGCTAAATTCTGCGCCGAAATAATGAAGGCAGTTGCTATGGGAAATAATTCAATTGTCGGCAGTATATGAACGCCTACAAGATGTGTTATTGGTGAGAGAAAGGAGAAAGAGGAAAGGAAAGGGAAATGGTGCAACGGACCGCGGTATATGACAATTGTACTTTAATGGAAAAAAAAGTTAATCCTATACATGCCGTTAAGTTTAAATTGTACAAATTATTGAAATTAATAAGATTGTTGCAATTTACAAGATACCCGAAAAATAACAATCGGGGAGTTGTTTAATAATAATAAAAAAAATCTGTAATTGGTTAGTGGTCTAAAGTATAAATATTCAGTCATTTCAAAAGTTCTTGCACATATCTATATAAATATATTGTGGAGTGAGATCTATCTAAAAACAAATTCGCAAGTAGATAATGTGAAAGTACCAAGACACGTGGATCATGCACCAGATATCGTCATTCTAATCAGGATGAAAGGTATTCTTTACTCATTAAAGGAAAGCAATTTTGAGAATGAAGTTTACGTGATCAACCCTGAATGTACAAAGTCATGTTCTCCGCGGGAAATTGCCTGTCGTTGTAAGGAATAAAACAGATTATGATTGATATTATTTGCTAAAGAAATAATATGACCGTCATTGATAACAAACTGTAAAACAATTTTTGTGTTGATTTTCTTAATCTCGTTTCCTAATATTGCGGAGCCGAAATTACATTACAGTCAGTTTAATAGGTCCAGTCCAGCGTCGATCTAGGATCCAAAAAAGCTACCTACCGCGAAAGATTGTCAAACAAGCGGCCCACATTACTAAGGAAGTGTTGTAAAAATTATAGGCATTTCTAACGCTTTTATATTGCTACATATTTATTGACAGATAATCCTAAAAGTGAGCACCATTCTCTCTGACTACCCCATTAGGGACTAGCGTGAGTCTATCTATGCAATCTAGGATTTTAGTTACATTTTTCCTGTAACCGGTATTTGTAGGTGAGGTTTTGTATTCTATTAAACCTTTAGTTTTAGATCAACTGGCTTCAAAGTTTAATTGGTCTACTAGAAAATGCGTGGTGACAACACACCGGAATTACCGGCCGAAATATTCTGGACGGCGCTCATTTGTTATGTACGCGATGACACACGTTAAGCGATTCCAGATAGAAGCCGCCGGACGGAAAAAGGGATACCACTGAAATCGCCTTCGCCGGCTGCTTGCCATTTTACTGTCCGACGCCGAAACTATGAAAATAGCTTCCGGATATATAGCAATCGTCCGGAATAAAATACTTAAAAAATGGAAAATTAACGATTACCTTACATTTTGACTTGACGTTTCGACTGAGTTGCATTAGCCGTGCTCTCAAGCCACACTCTTTTTACAAACAAAACTTTTTACTATTATTACAAACTAGCGGTCCGTCCTGGCTTCGCCCGAGTTGAATACATAATACATATTCTATATTCATCTGGATAATGCACCTTTCAAACAGCAAAAGAATTTTTCAAATAGACGCAGTGGTTCCAGAGATTGTTCTCCATATAATTATGAACAAATTTATAAAATTCATGCTCTCTCTCTCTTTATAATATATTAAAATAGATGAGTCTATATCATGTTAATATTTATTTCAAGATTAATGTATTATTTTATCCCAACTTCTTTACCGGAGTCTGCTAAATTAGATTCAAGAAAATCTGTTCAGCCGTTTGAAGATCATCACCTCCTTTCTAGTTAATGAAGGGATGTGAGCATCTTCCACAATTCTGATGGATTCCACATTTAGTATTCTGTTACTTCAATGATGTTGTATAGGCACACTTGCAATCGAGAGCACCGTTGACCAAAGCAGTAAACAACATTTTTACAAATTAAAATTACTAATTATAAAAATCTTGAAATTAAATTAAATTAAAAATTAAAAAACCCCCGATACAAAAAAAGCCGTATAAAGTTAAAAAAATAATTTCTGCTTTGTAATTTAAAACTCGACGCGGAAGAGGTAGTTGGTATCATTGTTTTGTTACGAGAATGAGTTGATACTTAGTAGATACTTACTTATTTTGTATTGATTTGTATCGTATTTAATTAGCGAGCCCCCAATGTCTTTAAAAACGAAAAACGAAAATTATTTTTTTGTTTTTTAGAGTTTTTTTATGTCGGGGTTTTTAAATTTTGTTTTGGTTATATTAATTTTTAAATGTGATAAATGTTGTACTTTATCGCCTCTTTGCCTTATAGTATATTGCTGAAATGAGCTTCTAATGCTCTTGAAAGACGAAATTTTTTTTTGGTCTTCGACCTTATATCACGCTACAGATGCCATATTGAGTTTTACAAGAAACAGCTTAACCCAATTGGGATGAATCCAATGATGTTTCATACGTTGAAATCAGTTACGGCTCTGGTGAGGGAACTGATACTCGTAAACTACATCACCATTCGCCCATCTCTATACCGCACAATAAACTGCGAATTACTCATTGACACTCAGTTTTCATTGTTTATTAATTATTATAACTCACATTTTTATCTATGATAATTGCTAAATGATAAGCTATAAATGAAATACAAACAGTCAATTTTTAATATATTGATCTAAATTCCGAAATTACGATTTCATACTACAAAAGCAATAACATTCAAATATAAGAAACAATGCTGGATATAAAAATTCTTTTTTCCTACATGTCACCCTGGATTCAATAACTGTCAAGTATCAACTATTAGTTTCGATCACTAGCAATAATGGTAACACATACATATGTATGGGAAATATATAAATGTATGTACGTTGTGCGTACTAAATAGGTCTGCCTGCTACGTTAGAGTAAGACCTACCTATAAGTCTTGTAGAAGTAAACAAATTATCATTTCTACTTATTAGGTACATGTTAAGTAATAGAGAGGAGTAGAATTAAAGACATTATTTGCTCCAAACTGTAAGAAAAAATGTAAATAAAAGCGTCATATCCTTAAATAAAAAAAAAACAGTTGTTTACGTTACTCAGTTATGAACAGATGTCAACAGGTGAATGTTTAAAACAGGTGCTCAGCAAAGGTTGGTCAGTATTTATGTATTACTTACATAAATGCATTATGTGACATGTATCTATAACCTTAATCACCGCTTACCTACTGAAAACCCATATCTTAGAGTTCTCTGTTCTTTCGTGCTCATAAGTTTGACTAAATGAGATTATATGTTGCGCAGATATCGACTGATGAGCCAAAAACAAATAAGAAATATTTGAAAATGAAGGGTTAATATAACAGATGTATTGGGCAGTGACGTGTACAGCCATTTTCAAAAGAGACAAAAGGAACACTCACCCACACCATTTGTAAGTAATAAATGTGTATGTGATTTTACATTACATTATTTATTCACCGGAATTACTTTGCAAAATATGGCAACGGTAGCAAAATAACTACTTGCTATCTTTTAAAGCTAATAACATAGAAAAGTCATTTAAAGTTAGAACATGCTTAAAATAATTTTATTTATTAATTAAGCATAATTTTGTTCAAAATCGAATGCGGGTAAGCGCCATGTTTATTATTTCATAATTACCTAATAAACATTCTGAAGAAGGTCACTAAAATGGTATAGAGAAACAATCGCTCGCTCGTATTCATTCAAAGCAGTTATAACTTTTAATATACGTGTGAATATTTTTAATGAAGTTATGTTGTGTTGTTCTTTCTCGATGTTTTAAATTAATACTTTTAATCATCATGACTAACAGTATCATAACCAATAAGATTCAAACTATTGACAATTTCTTTTTCCGGTGCTACTAATGGCGAGAGACAGTGTCTCTTTATTAACTTGTGTACGTGTTTTGAGCTTTTACCACTACTACAGATACACGCGTGTAATTATAGAAACAGTGTTAGAAAACTTTTGAATGTACACACATTCAAAGCTTTTGTAAAGGTGGCTGAATTTTCACATTTTCAGCCACCGTTCGAATTTGTGAGTGTGAAATTTTGAAAATATATTTTTGGTTGCGATTTATTTTTTTTACTTTTTTTAATTAGCAAATTGTCAGGGTAGACATATTTGTGTCTATGGCGTGCACGCTACTGGTATTGGGTAGGTTTCTTAAAACATAAATATCATATTTTCATTATGTAAATGAAAAATATCCGAATGTTCAGTAGAATGTTGTGGCGAAGTACTTACTTTCTGATTTTTTTTAATACTGTCTTTTAGACACTAGTCAAGGTGAAATTTATAGTTCTTAATACGAATATTACCTAGAAAATATTAATAAATTCGTCTGCGGAACTCTTATCACCCGCATAACTAATACGCATTTGTTTGATTCATTTCTACCTTTTCTTTTGTCAGCATAAAAGAAATGTGACAATGAAAACAACTTTTTATGATGTTTTGTTTACCTTTTTATGTAAAAATGACTCTCGTTTTTTGAAGTCCTTTTAAAAACAGTGGCGTATATCTCAGATGGAAGATTTTTTATTTGCGTTAAGATGTAATCGCCATAAACACAAAATATAATCTCTAGTAAAACAGTAATCAGCAAAATAATAATTCAAATAATGTTCTGATAATCTTCGCATATCAGAAAAACAAACTAAAGCGAAAACAAATTGACCACCATTCTCAAACTAAATATTAACTCATAAGTAAATGCAGTATACAGTTATTTTATAAGTTGCTTTATTCTATAAAGCCGCTTATTTTTATTTACTTATTACGAAATATATTTTCGTACAAAAGATTCCAAGAACATGCGCAAAGAAAAGTTAATAAAGCAAATTTAGTATGCTGGTGGCGTTATTCTTCAATGTAGAGTAAAAAGTTTAGCATATTTTTGTATGAAACAGAAGTAAACACCTAAGGCGAGCTACCACTCATTGTTACGAAAATCTAATTCAGTGTAAAGTAAATGAAAACAGACGAATGTCATCATGTTTATCATATCAGGTGAAAAACGTCTAATGCGGAATAGGTCTCCCCAATATTTCGCCAAAGTTCTCATTTGCGCTTTAGTAGTAGAATAATATTTCAATCCCACTTCTTTCCTTCTATATGCTGGCAACCATTTCATTTTATTAGAAGCACTAATAATCTACTAATGACTACTCTGTTAGGGATACAACGTGAAGATATATATGTATGTACGTATGTATGTACGTATGTATGTACTAATAATCTACCGTTCTCGCCAAAAAGTTCATTACTTCGATTTTTTATGTGCATATGTAGGTTGTGAATTGTGATGTTGTTGATTGTTTTTCAATAAAGACAATTTTTCCAAATGACTTACATTATGATCTAACTAAGTATCTATCCTTAAATTCTTACTGAATATTATACCTTTCAAAGTTTACAAGACTAGTTATTGTTTTGGTGTTAAAAATTACACAACAGATTCCAGAACAAAAAGAAAATAATTCGATTTTCTAACAATATACCTGAAGTAATCAAAGTATTTCAGAAATTGAACTTACAATTTCTGTTCTGTTCGTTTTACTTCTTTTAACATTTTTTCGATAATTTAAAAGGTACTAGTCCCCGGTGACCTTTTAGAGAGCGTGGCTTTTGAAATATCGCTTACGGCGGCCTTCGTTCGCCTCAGATGCTACTCCACACTACTCGAATTCAATATGGACGTTCTATCTTGAGTTGAGACGTTCAACATGACAATTTGCATATAAGCACGATATTTTGCAGAAGTACGGCAATATTCGATTTCTTGACGTGATTATAAAATCAAAGTGATTATAAAATGTATTCTAATGTTTTCTCATCTAAAATGAATAAAATAGTAAAACTTTCTTTCCTGCAAAATACAAACAAACAAATACTTTTGTAACACAATACATATTCTTACGTACGATTTATTACAATATTCCAATACAAAGGCAATAGGTAAATAGGTATAAGGTTGTACACTCTATTTAAAAAAACCCGACTGCAAAAAAGTCAATTTATAAACAATGCACTAAAAAGACCGAAACACGATTGAGAATAGAAAACAAATTATAAATCGAAAGAACATTAATATTCTTTCTTATTCTTTAACTTAGGCTTTCAGCTCATAATATAATCTGTTAAACCGAAGTAGAGTTTACTTCGTTTTTAGTTTATTTTTTAATTTTGTTTTCTATTCTCAATCTTGTTTCGGTCTTTTTAGTGCATTCCTCATAAGTTGACTTTTTTGCAGTCGGATTTTTTGATATTTTTAATTATTTATTTTTTGTAGACTTTTAGTGTCAAAAACCATTCGAATGAATTGATTGCCAATTTATTATTCCTAATTAAATTTAAACATACGACTTACATATATTTTTGTAATCTCCGTTTAATTTCCTTCCTTTTGATACTCTATTCGATAGGATTGGTTAAAAAAAAAATATTAACGACTTACAATTTAGCGTAAAAAATCTACCATTTTGATTTTTTAAACACCTATTTAAGGACATTTGGATTTTTGAGGCGAATCTACGGATATCTTAACTGTCGAAATCCAGCCGTTTGGAAGATACGAGACAATAAAGAAATTTACATACATACAAGATACAACGCGCGAAAATATAACCCTTCCTTGGCAGTCAGGTAAAAAGTACAGAAATTTGCTTCCCTCAGAGCTTTTCGTTATATAGAGTTCTACATAAATAATAAATTATTATAGATAATTCTGAATATTTAATTTTCAGTAGGTTTTAGCGACGTCAACGTAAATAAATATAAACAAAAAACGCGTGTGTTCGGGGTACCCCCGTCAGAAACAAAGTTCCTGAATTGCAGTTTCAATTTGTCAAAACATAATAGAAATCATGAGACAATAAAACTCATGTATTATTTAAAACAAAAACAAAACCTAGCGCCGCGGGACGTGCGTGTCCCGCTTCGGGTAACGCTTTTTCTTTACGTGACGATTTCTACCAACGTAAACCTCCTGCAAGCCGTGTTAAAGAACTTCGTTCCAAAAATATATACCTGGTAAAAAATATTTAAAATCTGTAAAGATTCTTCGTTTTATAGGTGTATTTGAGTTCGACTTGCTCGACGTCGGATTTGGAATACGAATTTCAGGGTCGATTACTGTATAAGTACAGTGAATATAGCGACAACCGGAAAGGTCAAGTTTGGAAGATTACGACCCTTATATTCAAGGCTCGTATTTCTTTGACAAATGTACCAGCAGGTATAGAGAAACTGTTTAGATTAAATATTTTATACTAACATTATTGAAGAAATATGTAAGTATACATATCGGTGTCTTATTAACAATATGAGGATAAAGTTTAAAAATTAATGAAAAAGTATATATAAGTTCCTATTCTGAGTGTATCATATACAGAGAGTGCATAGTTTATTTTAGATGGTTGGAATGAACGACACCAGTGTCCCGGTTCGCGTGTTATTAAGTAGGCTAGCCGGTAACAGAATAGAAGTACTGTAATATGGGAGTGGGTTAATAAAATTGGCGTAGATTGGGTACCAAATTTATTCATCGACAACTCGCTATACGCCGTACAAGGTGATTAGTTATTAGATAGGACGGAGTCACTGGCCTTAGTAGTATGGTCCCCCTGCGATGCACCGTGCAATACAGCATGCCGTGGTTCGGAGGTCGGCTTGGGTCCCAATTAGAGACCACGCAATAATTCCTGAGCCCAGCCTAGACCAGGCGTAGGCTCCAAGCTTATACGGGGAATCCCCAGCGGGATTCCAACGCAGCTTGTAGTTTGTAATTTTAATTCTTATTTGTTTATAATAATAATATAATAGAACGGTACGAGTGACCGTATTCTCGCCTTCAGAGGTGCAGTAATAATAAAAACTCAGATAGCTAATTACCCTCTTAGCGAATAATCTTCCACGCGTACCAGAGTTATGCAGTCACACTTTCGCGAACCACTGCGTTATGTACAAAAGTTAAATGTCCCGTAGATAATTTTATATTACAGTTATAATTAAAACTATGACACGAAATTTATAACGTTACACCAGTGTTTCGTCTCAGCGCTCCGTTTATTTCATATTAATTTTGTTAGTAAAGACCACCTGTTAATTGATAAGGTAAACGTGGTAATTTGATGTGATGTAATTATATCTCCTAGCGCAAATAGGTATAAAAACGCTTGTAGGTGACCTAATCGCACATTGCGCACTTGGGCACCTAAATGGGCTACTATAAGTCCAATAGCAGAAGGAGGGTTTTTAGTCGGCTTGAATCAGTCACAACTGAGGGCTCAGAAACGAGAATCCGTGGGAATTTCTTCCCACATTCGTTCATAGATGCGAGCGCGATGCGACTACATCTGACCATTATTGATGTTGTGAATTTTTAATTTCTTTTTTAATTACTGCTTAAATTATTCTGTAATAATTTTAAAGGCAAAGAGAACGGTGCCTATTTAGCCATGTCTTTCGTGTTAGTTATTCCTACAGCACTTGTCTAGTATAAAATTTGTTCTTTTTTATTACCACTAAGTCCCTTTCACTCCTTCAATAAAGTAAAAGTAGGCTTTACTGGAGTTAAAAAGAACTTCTTGGCAGAATGCGAAAACTTTAGGAGAATGTAAAATATTTTTACAGTTGCACAGAACTTATAATCCACAATCATCAATATAATACTTTTCTTCTTTAAAACTTCCAAAGTATAGACTAAAAACTTTTTAAAAATGTAGACTATAAAAACTTTCAAAAATATAGAATTCCTTTCTGCCGTTATCACTGAATAGTCCTTGACTATATTTAAGAACAACATAGATCCTCACGTTTCTCAACACGAATTTTTAAACATAACATAACATAACATAACTTCACGCTGTATCCCCAACGGGGTAGTCAGAGAGGACGGAGCGCCAGGAGTCGCGGTCCTTACACACCTCTTTCGCTTCCTCAAATCTCATCATTCTCCTCACACATTTTCGCCTAGGTATGCGAGTGCTTTTGACATTTCCGTCTGCTAACACTCTGGCTATTTGATCTTCATAAGTCAGCCTTGGTCTTCCTTGGCTTCTTTTACCACTCACTTTCGCTCTGTATATTTTTTTCGTCAGTCTTTCATCACTCATTCTTTCCATGTGCCCGAACCATCTAAGCATTCCTTTCTTCATTTTTACAATAACACTGTTGTGCGACCCTGTCATACTGCGTATCTCATCATTGCTTATCCTGTCAGCAAGCGTGACACCGCACATATTTCTGAGAGACCGCATCTCCACAGCATTTAACATACTTTCACTCGATTTTGGGCATATCCAGGCCTCACTACCGTACAACAAAGTTGGCACCAACACCGCATTGTGGATGGCCATTTTAGCAGTGTTAGATATATTCACACTACCCACTAATGCGGACAGAGCACCGTTCACTTTATTGCCAGCTGCTACCCTTCTCTCCACATCCAACTCACATCTTCCATCCCTCGAAAACGCACTCCCCAGGTACACAATTTCATTCACCTGTTCTAGACATTTTCCATTTACACAAATCACACATCTCGTTTGTACCGCTTCTCTTTCAAACACCAGAACCTTAGTTTTGTTCACATTCATTTTCAATCCTTTTACTTCACAATCTTCTTTCATGCACGTGACTAGTGTCTGCAACTCTGCTTCTGATGGTGCTATTAGCACAGCATCGTCAGCGTACAATAGGCAGTTTACCACTGTGTCACCACATCGAATTTTTTTCAATGGTAATTGATTTTACATTTTTTAATTACGACTATTTACGACGTCACTTATGACATTTATATGATTTGGATCGTAGGTAGGAAGTTGCGATGTTCGCTTTCGCTGGAATAGATATTACTAATATAGTACGTTAACATGGGTTTCTTTTATGTGTGTAATTTCATTTATATATATGTGTAATTTGTTCATACCGTGGGAACTACTCACTTGTCTACCTTTCACATTCATCACCGGATCCTTGTTACCAGTTGAAATGAATAGGACTCGTTAAGACAAAAATGAGCGCGAATTCGGGCTCATTAAATATTATATATTAATATAATATAACATTATATTACTATTACTATTATTATACTATTCAAGGGTTCCATCACTTTTCAGCTCCATTATCAGACCAACTTAATAGCATCATATTATCGTATTTTCATCAGAACTACACTCATTTTCAAAGTTTGTGATGATACAACAATTAGAAGTGCATGGAATTCAGTTTCTTACATTTCATTTACACAGTTACACGTGGACCTAATAAAAGCGTGTTATTAAAGTTCTAGCGCAAACATGGTGTATTTTAAAATTTAAATAATTAGTATTTCACTATTGAAGTGCTTAAAGTAATGCAGTGATAAAAAATAAATAATCTAAAATAGAGCTAATACATTCTGCATACAAACGCTATGCAAAGCAGTTATTTTCATTCATATTAAAAACTATAATTACATACATACATATTTCCACGCTGTATCCCCAACGGAGTAGTCAGAGAGGACGGAGCAGCATGGGTCGCGTTCCTTACATACTTGTTTCACTTCCTCAAATCTCATCATTCTCCTCGCACATTTTTGCCTAGGTATAAAGTTGGAACAAACACCGCATCGTGGATGGCCATTTTGGCTGGGTTAGATATATTCACATTTTCTACTAATGCGGACAGAGCACCGTTCACTTTATTGTCAGCTGCTATTCGTCTCTCCACATCCAACACATCTTCCATCCCTGGAAAACCCACTCTCCACACATACAATTTCATTCACTTGTTCCAGTTATAAAACCTATAATTCATTTTAAAAAATCCAACTGGCATTTTGTATGTGTGTGAGTGTGTTTAGATTAATCTACACAGAAAATTTAGACGCATGAATCGATCCCGTTACTCCGAACAATATGAATCCTTTGATTTTGAGGTTTCTTTGGTATTTTTTTTCATTAAAAAGTTAGAATTGTATATCGTAACTGGCAAATTAAAGTCAATGAAATGAAGAATCAGGTTACCGAATGTCACTTTCATAAGTTTTGTAATCACTTATAAAAATTAAGATCCCTATTGTTAAAATTTTCAATTCGTCGCCTAAACAAGTTTTTAAAATGCAGGTATAAAGAATAAGTATAAAAATATATCATATTAACACTATCTAATGAGATGTTTATATCATCCATTTCAATCCGATTAGCAAAAAAGTAAACAATCTATTTGAATTTTTTAAACAAGAACATTTATTGCAAAAACGTTTTTATATAAACTTTTAAATTTTCCTTTAAATTTTTTTTGCTTGTTTGAGTTTGCTTGAGACCACGGCTGATGCAACTCGATCGAAACGTCAAGCTAAAATAAAAGGTTATCGCGTTAATTTCCCGTTTTTTGATATTTTTAATCGACTTCAAAAAAAGGAGGAGGAGGTTCTCAATTCGTCTGTATGTTTTTTTTTTTGTTTGCTCATAACTCCGTCATTTATTAACCGATTTCAAAACTTCTTTTTTTGTTTGGTAGGTAATACTTTAGAGGTGGTCTCATTTAAATTTCACTGATATTGGAGCTTGGCCTTCGATACTAGATAACAATACCTGGTTATAACCTTTATTTATATTGATGATTCTCTTGTATATCGTTGCGCTGCGGAATTAAAATGAAGCTAAATGCAGACCTGCCCTAGATATTTATTTAGGTCAAGATCACTCGAAAGGGAGAAATGAGAAATTTTTAATAAAAAAAATTAAACCGCCTTCAAAAAAACACTGAAAAGTATGAAATAACTGTTCTTTACTAATCAAAACTCAAGTACAATTAAAATAACTTTATAAATACGATACATATACCTATATATGTAATTAAATTTGACAGTTATTAAAGTCGATGCTAAACCCACCTTTATATTTTTTTGACTCATTGACTTCGATTCTACCATTTTTTAAATTTTTGTCGGTCTGTCTATATATACTTTTATAACTGAATAATGGCTTGACCAATCTTGATGAAAATCGGTACATAGTAAGAACATGTGATTGGGCTCATGATAGACTACTTATTTTTAGAAAATCTACCCCTAAAAAGGTGAAAAGGGGGATGAAAATTTGTATAGGAAATGGTAAACCGCTGAATCATTTATGATGAAATATGGCAGGGAGATAGTTTGACATCATAGAACGGACATAAGCTACTTTTATTTATCAGAAATCTACCCCTGAGAGGGTGAAAAGGGGGTTAAAACTTTGTATAGGAAACGCTAAATCTTGGTAATGATACAATTTAGTGCGGTGATAAGACTTTTTTTTATCAAAAATACATAGGTTACTTTTTTATCTAAAATCTGTGAAAAGGGTGATGGGAGGAAGGGGGACAAAAATTTGTACGGGAAATGCTAAGCCACTGAACTGATTATGATGTAGCGTGGACATAGTTTGACACCTGGGAACGGACATAGGCTACTTTTTATCAAAAAACTACCCCTAAGGTGGTGAAAACTTGATGAAACTTTGAACGGGAATGTTTGGTACAGAGATATTATGTGCTCGGAGACAGACGTAAGCTAGATAAGCTAGACGGTATAAGGTATTTTTGTGAATACTACTATGTTACATATATACTATATTCACAAAAATACCCAAAACACTTAGGATATACGAATACGATAGACTTTTTCTAAAAACAATCTTTAAACAACTATGCAATGTAAGTACATATAATTTAACCCAATCTAGGAAAGCCACGAAAAAATTCAGACGAAGTCGCGGGTTCAGCTAGTTTTTAATAAATTAGACATAAACGGGCTTTAAAAAATGTACACACTTTCTATAAAAAGATAAAGCATTTACTGGCTTTAATAGCTGAAACGATAATTGCTACAATGTTTAAACGCCAGCGAATATGTTAAGGACTGGTTGTGTATATCGACAGTTAATGGGAAAAACACACTTCACTAGGCGGGAAACTTGTCGAGGAAAACAATCTCTAATATAGTTTCCATGTTTATTGCTTATAACGTCACTATTAAAAGAGCATGTAACCGTTTCCTTAAGAAACTTACATGGTGAATAAGGAGATACAGGCCGCGCAGGCGACACGGTTCAGAACAGCACAAGTTTTTAACCAACTTTAAAAAAAGGAGGAGGTTCTGAATTCGTGTGTAAGGATTGTTTTTTTTATGTATTTTCGGGTATAGCTTCTATGTTTATGAACCGATTTCAATGAATTTTTTTCCATTGGATTCAGTATAGCTCGAAGGTGGTTCCATTCATATTTCATTGACATTGGATCTTGGACTTCGAAAATACACCAAATAATTCCTTCATTTATACTGATGATTCTCTTGTACTCGTATATCATTCCGTTCCAAAATTAGAAAAAAAGTAAGTTGTAGACCTACCTTAGATATTTATTTAGACAGAGGTCACTCAAAAAGAAGAAATAAAAAACTTTTTAAGAAAAAATTAAACCGACTTCAAAAAAAGCACCGAAAAGTACCAAATATGCTTTACTAATCAAACCTATATAATTTTTGACAGTTACAATAAAGTCACAATCACAATTGATGGAGGAAGCATTTGCTCTAAAAGCGTATCCTTAAAGTGTCCTTTTTTGTTGACCAATTTTCTAGATTTTTATTTATGTACGAGTATGTACGGTATAAGGTATTTTTGTGAATACTACTATATTACATATATACTATATTCACAAAAATACCCAAAACACTTAGGATATACGAATATTTTACAAATAATTTTATTTAATGACCGACTGATAAGCTGACACGAAATACACTGACAGTGTGAGGTTGCCAAATTTTTATAGCTGTTTTACTCGCGGTTACCTTCAATGATATAGAGAGACAGGAATATTCGTTTGATACACGGTGATAAGAGTGGCAACTTATTATGCATCCGTCCATTATGTTTCTAGGTCCGAGCTTGGCACTGACTTCAGTAACTGTCAAATTTAATTATAGACTTTTTGGCGGGAACGGGATAAGTGAGGCTGACATTTTGTTTAGATTTCTATTTTTTTAATTTTTGGGAGTTTTAAAGTACAAAAGTGATAGTGTATTGTGTTTTAAAGTTTTGTATAAGTGAAAAGAATGGAGTAGGTCTAAATAAACATGTGTAGCTGAAGTACTCGCGCTCTTCCAAGAAATTCTTTATAACTCCAGTAAAGCCTACTATCACTTTACTGGAGGAGTTTTACGATAAGAAAAAACTAATTACTTGTGATTTTACTGGATTCTACTTATTAATACGTGACATTGGTAAATGCGCTAAACTGTGTGCCACGCCACAAAGAAAGAAAAAAAAATTATGTAGGTTAGATTAGCAAAGGATAGTTGTTTTTTACTTTTCGGTACTTTTTTTGAAATTGGTTTAACTTTATTTACGTTTAATACGAAATTTATATAAAATCAACGTTTGTCGTGCTGCCGTGCACATAATTATTGTCTTAATCGTAATAGTCTCTAAACGCACCTATCGTTAGATCACAAACTTTTTATACTCGTATAATACGACGAAATTAATGCTTAGCGATTAATTGCAATCGTGTTCCCGTTCTTAATCTTACAATTAAAATACGTTTCCGATTTATTTTTCAAATTTACACGAAAATATGCGAACAACGAATACATTGTTTTCTGATGCGTGTCATCAAAAACTGGTTGTCTTTTACGAAGTGATTAAATTGAACAATATTCATCTACACATCGAAAACTAAACACGCTTTTTTTAAATTCTTATTTGTCTATTTATCTGTCTTTGTGTCTGTTTGTCTGGGTTAATCTCCAAAACGGCTGAACCGATTTCGAAGGGTCTTTTATTGACAGATAGAGGACTTTACAGAGAATAATCTAGGCCATTTTTCATACTGGAAAAATACCAAATTTAACGTGGATAAAACCGCAAGGCCCAGCTAGTAACGAATAATTTTCTGTATATTGATCTGGGTGCAGGAATTGAAACCTGGATCCTTGGTTCAGATAGTAATCATATTAACCTACTCACGGACAGTCAAATACGTAAAAGTAATGTAATGACGTAATAAAATTTTATTATTGGCCGCTGAGACTCAGTCGTTTCATTTCGCATAATGGCGTACTGCTGGCTCAATATGGAATGAAATTGAAAATATATTAATATGGAATATGGATAAATCATTTCACACCCTTTTGCACTTGTTTCGTTTCCCCGTCGAATCTTAGATATAAACTATCAATTATTCTATCCTAAAAGCCTAAAACACACATATAATTATTACGATACAACACAGAAATCATTATTACGATAGTCTTAACGTTTCTGTGGGCATAAACAACTAGAAGGTGTCCACTATTTATTTTTTTACTACGTCTATAAATAAAGGTGCTATACGTTTAGAAATATACGGTTTTGATGTGACACGTGTAGGAATGTTGTCGTATTCAGGAGTAAAACGTAGTGTTT
Source organism: Zeuzera pyrina (assembly GCA_907165235.1). Taxonomy (NCBI): domain Eukaryota; kingdom Metazoa; phylum Arthropoda; class Insecta; order Lepidoptera; family Cossidae; genus Zeuzera; species Zeuzera pyrina. Next base: position 7,381,585 of record OU015617.1, read on the forward strand.
ATATTCGCCTTGATCGTGAGTAGCGCTTTGATATTTTGGTTACGTAGTCTCCTCATTGATGCGGCTTTTTAATAATAATAATAATAATAATAATAATAATTTATTCCAATCAAAATCAAAGTACAGAAAATGGGAAAATCCTCTGACTCCCGAACTAGTTGCAAGACTGTATCTGTATCAGGAGTCAGCGATGTACCCTAAAACTATGCATATGACTAGGAATATTTACTATAAAATTATACAAATGTACAAAACTATTATACAAATAAAGCAAATGCATATATACTAAGATATACAAGGAATATTAAGGAAAAAGTCTTTAGCATTTGACTTTTTTTTAAATATCAGAGTTAAGAGTGTGTGTGTCTGTGAGTGTGTGTGTGCGCGTGTGCAGTGTGTGTGTGCGTATTGTTTATGTGTGAGGGTGAAATTAAAAGAATGTGATACACACCCAAAAATGTTTATTAATAGTTCGTTTTATTTAAAAGGGCAAAGGTCGTTTAGTCGCAAATACAGGTAAATTTGAAATAATATGTTAATATCGTAGCCGTAAGTATAAAATGCAATGAACGCTCAATTTTCATAATAAAATTAATGACAGATAAATTGCAAAGATGTATCGTATATAGTTGTATATATGTATGTATTGCCAAAATGTATGATGTACCTATGTTGTATATAAAATAAAATAAAATAATTTATGGTTCGCTAAAATGTTGAAATAGTCGAAGAATGTAAACGATTGAAAATATTACAAATCACGTATCAACCAAATTGAACATGACGCCTACTCTCAGTATAGGCATCTACTTGTACTTAGTGGACCTTAAAAGTAAACATGATCCTAGTTTTAGTACTTTTTGCGATTTCATTATTAATAAGTAGGTCAGTGAGTGAGTGGTGTTTTGCTTTTATACACATATATGGATAATAATACTCGTATAATATAGAAGAATACTAATAGCCTAGTTACACATTTTTTTTATTTTGCAATTGCCGATTCGTTTCTCAACGAAGCATTCTTGTTTTGTTTTTCAACGAAGAATTCTCAGGAAATTCCAGAGATCATACTCGGTAAGCTACTCAGTAGTGCAGTAACGAAAATGCACCAATGGCTGCTGGTTAGCTGATCGAGTCCGATCTCTGGAATTGCCTAACGATGTTTCGTTGAGAAACGAAACACATGTCGACCAACAACTTTGAAGTTTTGTGCGAAAGAAAGCTAAAAAACGTAATGAAATGGATTTAACGCAAATTAACACCTGAGTCTATAGAATTTTATAGCACACCATGACAATAAACCAACAAAATAGATTTTAATCTTGTTCCCGTGATTCTTGTACTCAAATACCTACTTATTAACTTCGCGATACCTTTTTAAACAGTAAATTGATTAATAGTTTTGGTAATTAATTGTACAAAATACGTTTTAAGTTTTTGGAGCATATTGTTCTGAATAAATAACTGGTGAATTTTAAATCACAGACATGAATTGAATCTAGCAAACTATGTGTGTTATAATGAGTTTAAACAGAGCTCACGCGGCAAGTTCGATATAATATGTATACCGATTATCGATTTCTTTATATTTATTTTTAGTCTGCCTTTTAATAATAAAAAAACGAATCTATGCGACAACAATAAACATAACGTCAGGTACATAATTTCAGGTTCTTGTTTACCAATTATACAGAGATACGAGCACGAACATAAATTAGATTCATTTTGTAAGTAGAAACATGGTAATATTATTCTGTAGCAAGAATCAGAAATTATAAGGGAATTTTAATAATACGTCATCCTACGCATTACTTACGCGTACAATTTATATTATGGCGAGAAGCCATACTATAGTGAAACTGCCAACATGTAAAACATCTGCATAATTATACACATTTAATATTTTGCTGAACATACGACTAATGTTTAAAGCAAATAGTAAAGATTGAACTATAAAAATATTAGTAATTCATTCTACAATTAAAAAGGAAAAGCAAAAGCTAAAAAATAAGATGAATTTTTGCAAAGGCACGAGGATCCGTACAATTTAATAAAGGAATATGTTAGTTATAAGATAATATATCGATTTCCTTGTGTTTTCTTACAAATAAATAAATTAAATAGATGAACGTTGATAAACGAATGTTTTAAATTATATAAACACGTGGGCTCGCCAAGTCCGAAATTTAGAAATTGGGCAATAAGACCGCAGTTGATTCATAAGGATTTTTCATCTAATAAGGCGACGAATAGGAAAACTTTGACAGTAGGGATCTCAATTTCTCAAGTGATGACAAAACTTATGAAAGTGATATTCGGTAACCTGATTATTCATTTCATTGCCTCGATTTTGCCAGTTGTGATACACGATTGGCTAACTTTTTTAACAGAAAAAAAAATCACTACATCTATGTGATAGGTAATACATATACATGTAATTGTTTGTAATTTGAAACAACCTTTAAATTACATAAAAAGTTTACAAAGTAAACCGTCTTATATAACGTGTTTCTATTACTTAACTAATAACAAATATTTCGATTCTAGAACACAAACAATTTAAGAAAATTATTATTTCGCGGGAGTGGAAAGTACGTGAGGCACGAGCATAGACTGGTTAAAAAGACTAACCATGCCCGGATGCCTGGCAACCTCATACGTATACAATGTCGTATGTTGTTTCCCATTCCAGGTGGATAGAGCTTAAATGAGAAGCTAAGTTCCAATTATTTGACGCTATTTTTTGCGGTAAGAGTATCCATACTATATGTTATGTATCAAATAATATTATATTCTAGCATTTTTCTAAAGCACTTTAAATTATAAAATTCGCTTGTGTAAATAGAACTAGAAGTAAAGTCTGTATTAGTGTACGAAAGATTGTCACCCAATAAGTATGTTTGAAGGATTTTTATGAAAAAACATACAGACATATATCTCAATCAGTTCGGTAGGATACGAGAGCCAAGTCATGAAATGTTCTTTATTTTTAAATAAAGACTTAAGTTGTGGATTAATTTGTAAAATGGAAAGACAAGGGCAATAAGAAGACTAGACTTAGCTTTACACGAAATCTCCCTGGTTTTAGGGAGAAAGAATCGCGGCACTGGACTTCGATTTTAACATTGAATGTTTTTGATGTGAATGGTTTCTTATTGGGTATATTGTATTAAATGTTGTTAAAATTTTTGTGGGGTTTATCCACAAACACTAATTTGTCTAAAATTCTATCTACGCGAAATATCTGTAATAAACGGATTCTTCGTTTTAAAATTATTTAAATTATAAGTCATTTTATACTATTAGAATAATTAAAACCTTTCATAGATTTCGTAAAGGGACAATGGCATTTTGAAGTACTAACGTTAAGTAATTAGTACCAATCCCATCTGGTCGATCTAAAACGCGATATAATCTGTAACGTGGCAGGTGCTTGACTTGTCATGGATTTAGGATACATCCGGACAAGACATTTTTGGAAAATTAGTTATTTTAGATTCCTTTGGAACTATTATAAGAGTTCTTTGCTTTGTACAACAGCGCTTTGATTGTTTGGATACATCAAAGGATCGAAAAATATTGATAATAGTTTTTGGAGACTTCCCAATATTTCGATGCTGTTGCAAGCATCATGATCATGGATTGAAGGACAAATGTGGATAGCTATTTTAAAGCAGACATATCTGTCTATGCCCGATTTACTTATCTTCGTTTTCGCTATCACTATCAAAGCTCACTCGATAATGTCATTGTATTAAAACCTACAGCACCTGTAACAAGTGCTATTATGCTAGGCAGCAACTCTGTAATTCCTCGATTGTGCAGGCACCCTAATACTATATTTATGGCAGGCACCTAACTTAACAACATGTATAAAAGAAGACCGATTTCCGCCTCGTACGTATCGTAATTGACTGTTGGATATGTGAGGTTGTTGCATTGGGTGTGAGTTATGGACAGCATCTAGTTTAGTTATGCATATCTATGCTATCTATACTTAATCTATACATTAGTGTATTAATGTTTATTATTATAATTATTATTATAATTATTATTAACTTGTCAATATTAATTGGAAAGAGGTACACTTTGTTTGTTTATATGTAATGGATAAACTCAAAAACTACTAAACCGATTTTAAAAATTATTTCACCTATAGAAAGCTACATTATCAGAGAATAGCATGGGCTGTATTTTATTTTTAAAATAATTTTTACCCGTGTGAAGCTGGAGCGGGTCGCTAGTAGTACACAATAAGAAAAAAAGAATTCACACGGATATGTTTTCGTGTTTATTAAATTTAATTTCTTGTAATTATTTTTAAGAATGAACTCTGGATTCGAATAACCTAAAATCATTAATATAATAATACAATTTAGTTTCACTTGTCCCGGAGTCTGTCTGTTTGTAATCAAATCTTGCAAGTTAAATTTGACCCGTATTCCGGTTTCCAATTGAGCTCGAATTTTGCATACATATGTAAATCGGATGACAATGCAATATTATAATGACATGAAGCTGATCTGATGATGACAATGCAGGAGTCTGAACAGGCCGTCGGAACTCTGTAATAAAACGACGCGACCCCATCGAATTTGGGCTCATTTGATTTGTCTTGACAAGGAGTCTGGTTCTAAATGATATTCAGGGTCTGATGATGGAACCAGAAGGTGGCATCCTGGAAGACGGCTTTAGGAACTTTGTAATAAAACGACGCAACCTCATCGAGTTTGGGCTCGTTTGATTCATCTTGACAAGTATTCTGGTCTGATGATTAAGTTGGTCGACTATTACATAAAATAATAAGTATATATCTATAATAACCATATTAAATTTCAGTTTTTTAACATTAGAAGGTTTTCTAAAACATAGGTACACTTTATTTCTTCGACCAATTGAACAAGCATACTTATATCTATGGAGTACGTCTCCTGTGTCCTCCTATCACTTATGTAATTTGGCGAGTTGGGCGTCATTAGCATTGGTTTGCAATCTGTCTAGGAGTAGGAAAGCTCCAAAATGAAGCCGGAGGAAGCGGAGCTATGTTTCGTTAGGCATAAGTAAATTTCAAGCTGAAAAAGTAATGGTAAAACATTTTTAAAAACTTGTTTTTAAACATTTTTTTGTTGATACTAATTTTTTTTAGGCGTCCCATAACATTGTAATACTTTACGTTAGTAACTAATTAATCTGTGATAATACGTTCGTTTGTGCGATTTACACATTTTTATTTGCGACGATATGAAGAACGAATTAAAGACAAATGGTGCGTTCGCGTGTTTACGTCACTCTATTGTAACATATAATTATCAATATTCACCCAAAATATTACTGTTGTGTGCATGCAACGGTGCGTGCGTATTAGCGCATTAGCGCGCACACATCAAACCGCGTACGCTAGCTTTCTGTGAAGATATGTCTATAATACTGTTATGTCTATAATGTGACCTAACACCCCAAATGTGAAAACAAGATTGGAAAAGAAGAAGAAAAAAAGATGTTAATAAAATTAACAGAAAGAAAGTCTGTTTTGCACTTTAATTCAATTGAATCTTCGAAATTCTAAAGAATATCTGAATGATTTTTAACTATAATGGAAAGCTAATTATAATATCTCAAATCTTTCAAAGCTGTATTTATTAATGTGGTTTTCTTGCAAATTAGGATTATGTGAAGAACGAATTCGTTTGCGCTGCGGCGCAAAGGCAGTCTTAATGCAAATGGCGTTATTTGAAAACCCAGAGTTTAACTACTTATTAAGGTATTAACGCGATCTCTATGATAAGGAGATAGATCTGATTGAATTTCTTGCCGGTTCTTTTCAGTGAACGTTTCTTTCGAACCCATGATAGATTTATTATTTGAAGTGCTATGTACCTATGGGTTTATTTTAGGAAACTTAAGTAATGCCATTATGAAATACGGACAAGATCTTGACTAAAGTCAAGATTCGTTTCGTAATACTATTTCGTATTTGGTCGACCAAATCCTACGACGAAATTGCATTCCTTAGTTTACTTTAGACGACCTCCGTGGCGCAACGGTTTAGTGCGTCGAAAGTAAAACGGGGGTTGCGGGTTCGATTCCCGTCCCGAGTCTGGGTGTTTATGTATAATATGTATATATTTACAAAAGAAAAGTATACAAGTAGTATATCAGTTGTCTAGTACCCATAACACAAGCGCTATGCAGCTTACTTTGGGACTAGATGGCGCTGTGTGAAATGTCTGAGTATTATTATTATTATTATTACTTGAGCAAATTGATTTCATCTTGACTTTGATCTCCTGAACATTGAATTAAATAGCATTATTTTTATGATCAGTTATGACAACGTTACGGGCAATAAAACTATATTAATTCGTTGTATATTTTTGTTTACACGTGTACGCAATTCCAGGAAGATTATTGATAGAAAATATCACCCGTCGACCGGTGTAACTTACACTAATGCTACAAAAATAATTAGCTTTTTGTGGAAATATCGCGTTTCACAGCGCACGTTTTATTTACTCGCATACCTAGACGAAAATGTGTGAGGAGGGTGATGAGATTTGAGGAAGCGAAAGAAGAATGTAAGAACCCAGAAGCTCGCGCTCCGTCCTCTCTGACTATCCCGTTGAGGATACAGCGTGAAGATATGTATGTATGTATGTGTATTATATTCTACACAGCACTAGTTTTGGCAGTGCTGGCGCCGCGACATTTCTGGTCTTCAAACAAATTGATTTCTGATCACATTTGACCGCCAAATCATGCGTAATTTGAAAAAAAAATAATATGTCGAAGTACTATATTTTGAAACTCAAAAATCACTCAAGTTGCATATCATTTGTGTTTGGACCACTTTTGTACTACAACAATTGTTCTTTTACCTGTTTTTGTAAAATAGTAACAAACACAAACGATTGTGACAACAAACAGACAGACCGAGGTATTTCCACAAGTATCCCTTTTTTCCAAGTTTGTTTTTAAATACTAATAACATAATAATTATAGTTTGAAAAGCAATAGTTTGCCGTCCCATAAGGTCTGACTTAGGTCTGGGTACCCGAACTACCCTAACACCGCTAATCTATGTATTAGAACTAATAAGAAGAAAAGAAGAAACATATAATACATGAACAATGTAAAGAATGTTCAGTAAATCGACCACCTGGTCGATATTATCGGTATCTCACAGTTTAATGTTTAAATCAATCGGAATTATTAATTCCTTTATTACCGCATTAAAGAAAAAGTTGTCAAGTGCGAGTTCAATAGAAGAATTATTCGACATGATGTACACGGTCAGCTTCTATTATTGCGCGCTCGTCGCCGACAAGGAATTTGATACTTAAATGGTAGTGCACGGTAAAGTTTCAAACGAGCTTTCTCCCTAAAATATTGAGGTTGCAGAGTGAGCTCTCTGTACAGAGAGACTACGGAATGGGTGCCTTCAAAGAGGCGGGGAAAGATTTTTACAGGTTCAGCAACGCGCAAGTTTCTGGTGTTGTAGGCGTCCATAGTACGATAACCGCTTACGATCAGGCGGGCTGTATGCTTATTTATCACTTTTGTGGTATAAAAAAAATTGTGGACAGACGGTTCCGTATGACGTTCATAAAATAGCAAATACTACTCTTTGTCTTTATATATTTTGGTAATAATTAAGGATAGGCTTTCAAAGTTTTGATTTTTTTTCCTGTCTTTTTTGTTTGTGTCAAAGTCCAATCAATTCGTTCAAGTAAACCCATTTGCAAGGTGCTTTTAAACGCCAAATCTACCTTCAATACGACAAGAAAGCCTTGACACTGAGAAGAAGCGACAAGAATGTCAATCACTTATTATTTTTTCAACATGATTTTATAATAGGTTTTCTAAATACAATATTCAGAAAGTAATTTAGACGCATGCGCAGAGAGGATTATTTTCATTATTTCAAGACTAAGTATTGTTTTGTCTTCGATGAAACCCTTTTATTTTATAGTATGATTATTTTATAAATGTATGTTTTATAACAAATGTAAATCTGCCTTCTGTTAGTTGAGTAACTTCTCAAGAAATTTTGATATAAAAATGAATGCAGTTACTAAAAATTGAAACATTTGAATTATATAATTTAAATTTTGAATTACCAATTTATCATGACCTCGAGTTTCCACACCATTAACATCGCCTTTCCTTTTAAAACATTTATATTTATTTATCTATATACACAATAATTTTAAAGATGTGTAAAGGACGCCAAGGTACGTGCCGCTGATTCCCAAAGCAGGAGGCCATTGGACATAGGACTTTGGAAATATGAGAAGTACACCAGCCTAGACGTATCCACATCCGTTAATTGTCTAATGCGTCTCATGGCATATATCGCGGAACTGAGAGTACAAGCCAAAGTCCCGATAACGTTCGCCCATTGTAACTTATCTTATTATTATCTACTGTCGAACCAAGAAAAATGGCCGATTTAACTAATTGTAATTGTTTCCTACCCAGTTATAATTTTGAAGCGGGTGGATACATGCTAAAGCCGTTATTTATTTACTAGAGATTAATGGCAATAAGCTACATTGTAGTTATTGCGACATTTTATTTTTTATAAAGGGACTTTTTAAATTTTCAATTTAATTATATAAAATACGTAGTGCTCTGAAATGAAATACAGAGCTTTACTTTTATTAAACCGGCTTCTCAGAAGCACAGGGGTTTCTCTCACAATAGGCACTAATTATTTTGTTCCTGATACAAGCTTCGACCGAAACATCGTACGAAGGCAAATTGACGTTTTTTAATAAAATACAGTACGAAGTGAATGTATCTAATTAATATTAAATATATATTTGTATGGAATTTCATTTAATTATAAATATCTTTTTCATTACGTAACTATTATGCTGTAATAGTCCACTTCTTTTGTTGTAACATAATGTGTACATAGCTACTCTTAAATATGAAATGTAACAGAAGCACTGATCGCTATGAACACGCTATCAAATCTTCATCACAACTATTATGTACTTGACTATTCGACGACTTCTCAACAACTGACCTCTTACGAGACCAAAATCAGACTTTTATGCAACCCCACTACACGCAGGAAATCCATTCTACCCTCGTTCTTGTTACTAAAATGTTAAACAATATCACACGTGGGTAACTTATGTGATTAAAATTAATGTGGAACTAACACTACATATTTTGATTATTTCAAAGTCAAAGTCAAATCAATTTATTCAAGTAAACCCAATTAAAAGGCATTTTTGAACGTCAAATCTACTTTAGTTCGGTTCAAATAGAAAACCTGGACACTGAGAATAACCGACAAGAAACTCAGTCAGATATCGTTTTTCCAATTTTATTTTACAAAAGATTTATTAAAATACAATATTTAATAAAATAATAAAATACAATAATACAATATTCATTAACACAATATTTTCATTAACACACAACAATTCCAGGCTATTGTTTTATCTTCAATGAAATCGTTTATTTTATAGTATGATTGTCTAATCAATGTACGTTTCATAACCAATCTAAATTTATTCTCTGTTAATTGAGTAATTTCCTGAGGAATTTTGTTCCTCAGGAAATGAAAAAAACGAGTGCAGTTACCAAAAAATGAAACCTTTGACTTATGTAATTTAAATTTTGGAATAACCAATTTATCACGACCTCGGGTTTCCATATCATTAATATCGCCTTTCTTTTTAAACAGATCTATATTTTTCCTCGTGTACATTATAATTTCAAAAATGTATAAAGACGGCAAGGTGAGTACATCAACGTCTTTAAAACGATATTTAAGTGATTCTCGTGCATTTATACTGTAGATGGCACGTATTGTTCTTTTATGTAAAATAAAAATCGAGTTAATATGCGCCGCTGATCGCCACCGCAGAAGGCCGGCCGTAGGACATTAGACTGTGAAAATATGCGAAGTACACGAGCCTTGCCGTATCCACGTCCGTCATTTGCTTAATGCGTCTAATCGCATATACCGCGAAACCGAGCTTACTCGCCAATGCCCCGATATGGTCCGTCCACTGTAATTTGTTATCTATTGTTATACCAAGAAAACTTACTAATTGTAATTGTTTCTCACCCAGTTCCATTTTATCATGGATTCTGGATACATTAGAAAGGGAGAATTTAATATATTTCGTTTTTTGTGCATTCAATGGTAAATTATTGGCAGCGAACCATTTCGAGACATCTGTTCGAGATATCCTGTTTACCCAAATAATATCTAGATCTTTTTATCTAGTTTAAATAACAATGTGTCATCAGCAAATAATAGTGTTTCGCATAAGTCCCTGAACGTAAATGGGAAATCATTAATATAAACCAAAAACAGGAAAGGTCCCAACATTTATCCTTGAGGAATGCCCATTTTTAATTTTGACCAACAGACAAAACCCCATTAACACTCACTTTTAGCTCCCGGTCAGACAAATACGAGATCACGAGATCGAGAGCGTTATCACGTATTCCATAGTATTACGCTACATTTACGCTATGCTATAAATTAAAGTTTCATGACTAACACAATCAAAAACTTTGGAAAGATAACAAAAAACACCAATCGCATTCTGGGACCCCTCCCAAGCCTGAAGTACAGTCCTGATCAAGCTTGCTCCCGCATGAGTTGTTGGCCGCCCTCTCGTGAACCCGTATTGTTGACCATGAAATACCCCGTGAATGTTAAAATGTGCCAGCATTTGTTTGAGTATTATTTTTTCGAATATTTTACTCAACGCTGGCGATATTGACACCGGGCGATAATTTGTTGGATTTAACATACTGCCTGATTTAAATGGTGGAATAATTTTAATGTGTTTCATTAAATTGGGAAATACCCCTTGATCGACACATTTATTAAATATATCTACCAAAATTGGCGATATATAGGTATAACATTAGTTATTACATGAAATATATATATTTACGCTACATATAATGAATTACAAGTTGGACTTCATATCCATTAATATTTCGAATATTTACATATACATATGTCTGATCCTGCATCTGTGCAATTTTCACAATTTTTCGATAAAATGAGAGGACAATAACATTAGGTGTTTTCCAAAAGTGTTAAAAAAGAAAAATAAAAATCAACACGTTACAAATTTTTGTTAAATTAAATCAAAACGACAAGGAACCGACGCAGGTCGATGTTCACGAACGATTTCAGTACTGCTATTTATTTAGTAATCCACCAGACGAAATTGCGAGCATAAACTAATATTAGACAAATGTACTGGTTAAAGGCAGAGAAATACTTTAGGAGGTTTTCGAGTCGACGCGTATTTTTTTTTTTACTATGGACTACGAAAATAACTCTTTATTTACAGATTAGTCAGATTTTGATGATTCTATTTTTATTAGATAAGGTACGTGTGATAAAAAAAATCCACCTATTTGGGTAGTAAAATAGGTGATGATTGATTTTATACCAACTGCATTTTAATCTGTGAACCGATTCTGTTAAAACTATGTACACATGTGTAATTATGATAATAGTACAACATAATGGAGACCTGGAGTTAAACTAATGATAGAGATGAAAGACAGACATCTTGATGAGTACCTACTTTAAATCTATTAGCTGGGTTATGACTGTTATTGAGGGCCTGATGATGGGGATGGAAGGCTATTGATGGAAGTTCTTATTTGGAAAATGGATAGTAACTAGTAAATTTGAGCCACATAAAATTAAAAAAAAAAAACTTTTTAAGAAAAAATTAAACAGACGAAAAAATAAACCGAGAAGCGGAAAATAAAATAAACTAAAATTGTTAATAACAAAATTTTTAAACCAATGTTTATGGTCATCTGAAATTTAGTAAAATAAATGTTTTTAAAACTAAAAACATTTTAAAACTAAAAATATTTATTTTATTTTTCGCTTTTGAGTTTGTGTTTCCCTTGCTTATATTTTTGTTAAAAAGTTTTGTTATTTTGCTTTTTTTATCTCCGTAGAAGACTTAATTCTAGACTGCCAATCTTCATTATCATATTACTTGGATAATTGTTTCGAACGGACTTACTTTATTATATTTAAAAGCAGGCAAAGTTGATAATAATCCAAGATTACTAATTTTCTTATTAATTCTGCAAAGTACTTATGGGTGTTATTTTAGCTAGCTATATCACGTTTTAGAGAAAAAGAAAAATTAACAAAAAACAAGATTCTTCTATTCAAATAAGACGTATTTGCCGATTTAATATCTTTGTTTTTAAATGCATGATTTAGTACGGACACGACACTAACTACAGCAAGATAACTTACATATTTACCTAAATATTTATTTACCTAAATATTTATTTACCTAAATATTTATTTACTTATAAAATATTTCTTAGAGGATATGTAAAAATTACAGTTCTAATAAAAGACTATTCTGCGTACAAATATCGAAAAATATAGACTAATTAAAATATAAAAATAATAAGTTTAATTAAAATACTGACATACATACATACATATTTTCACGTTGTATCTCTAACGGGGTAGTCAGAGAGGACGGAGCGCCGAGCTTCGCGGTCTTAACATACTTCTTTCGTCTCCTTTAATCTCATTATTCTTCTCACACATTTTCGACTAGGTACGTGGGCGCTTTTGACATTTCCGTAAGCTGACATAAATATTCTTATTTTAATTTCCAATATCGATAAGTTATAATATTATATTCTCTTCATTTTAATGACGTCACTGTAACATTTAGGTATAAGTTATATAAATCGACTATGTAAGTATAACACAATCTTCTATATTCAGGAAGAAAGGTTATTAGGCGATGTTTCCCTGACTAGAACATGGGTGGGCCCCTACTCAGGGCAGTCAAGCAGAAGTTCAGAACAAAAGGGCTGACCCTCTGAGAAATTATGCCGACGTCTGTTGGTAATAGACCCTAATATACAGCTATTGTTCCAAGGGACATTTGATTTCACAAGCTTAGTGAACTATCGGATATTGGGACAGATATGATTATACACACATTAAATGGGTCATCTATTCATTAGCTGTTGTAATTGATAATAATTACCTAATGTTAGCAGATTGCATAAGTACTCTTGTATGAAATGCTGTTAACAACTAATCAATGTCATTAAATTATATGTTGATAACTGTAGTTTGTTTATTATTTAAGTCTAAATAATAAAGAAACAACATTACCACATTACATTACTAATTAATTTGTCTGTTGGCGCGGAGGTTAGAGAATTGTCTTTTGAACCGAGGGTCCTGGACTGGAACCGAATCGGGTTAATTTATTTATTTCACACAATATCCCTTTCGGTGTGGACAGAGAAAAAAGTTCTACAAAATTACACCTTGTCATCATTTTTACCAATAAGTATCAGGGCTTACAGATGACAGAATAGAATAGAATTTCTCATAAAAAGCCATCAACCTATATACGTGGAAAGATAAGCAGCTAAAAAATTGTATGTTTTTTCTTTTCTCACACATCAGCATGGAAGCAAAGATGAGGTCAATTTAGAAACGACAAATTTTCTTTTGCTTAGAGTTAAGGACATTGAAATTTGTTATTAAACGTAAAAAAACGTGTTTCCTTTCTATGGTTAATTAAAAAAAAATTGGAACTTAATTTCAACTCAGAAATCAAAATGGCATGTCGTAAAATTTTAGTATTTTAGTAATAAAGTACAGCCGACATAAACGTTAGAGATGATGACGTCGTTTAAACGTAAGAAGGATGGCGTCGTTTGAAAGGAAGTTGAAGCGGGATCTCTCGTAATAAGCATCATTTGGCAGGCGAGGTGCAGCCCTAAGATGAGAGAGGCAGGTGCGACCTCGGACTACTCATTATACCGAAACACATCAGCACGTCACTACCTAAATCAGCCACGTCCGATGTTCGTGTGATATGATTGTGAGAATAACGATAATTATATAACAATATTTTGCACATTTACACGAAGCTTAAACCACTAAGTCCTGTTACCAAATTACTCCAACTCGGAAATTGGAAAAGGGTTAGGGATATTAATGTTTGGCCAAGTGTGAGATTGATTCCCGTTGTTAGGGTTCCGTATCATTTTATTAAGTCAAAAGTTTGCAGAGATCTTTACGTTCGCTATATTTTTCTTATACGAGTAAACTTCAAATAAGTTGACTTCACATTAAATTATTTAAAATATTAGGCCCAGTAGTTTCTAATGGGAATGGTTAAGTTCAAACGCCCAAAAGGTTTCCTCTTTAATCCTCTCATTTTTAATTGCTAACTAATACAAATTACCAACCTGTAATTGCAATTGAGGTTAACGAAATGTGTTAGTGTGCTTTTGCTTTTTAGTATCTGCACCTACACTGCATAGTTTCTAAAAAAAATCGACTGTGACAGACATGAAACTTTTAAGATAAAGAAATCCTCTTAAAAAGATAAAAGAAAAACTCTTAGATAAAAGAACTCTTTATAACATAAAGATTCATTTTTTTCTTTATATCCGATACACTCAAGAAAAAGTTGTGATTTCGTTTTTTTATCCACATTCTACATAATATTTCGAGTTTCGTGGTACCAATCTCAAAGTAACAATACCCAGTAATCATCTCGGTGTCTGTTTGTCATAAGCATTTAATCTGAGACCATTTGACATTCCTAGAAACTTTGGCAGTTGTAGGGAGTAATGGTCCCATTTCCAACGTAACGAACGAAAGGCGGAATTTCGGTTTCAGGGAATAGATTTCAGGGACGTCAGTGGAACCTAAGCATAATATTACAGGATAAAAGAAAAGAAATTGAAGAAGCTTTTAAAATAAAGCCTGATTAAATTGTATTTCTGGACAAATATATTGTTGAAAATATTGAAATGTATACAACATTAATATTTTAAAATAATCAAACAAAAAATAATCTCGACTGATTGCCGCAATACAAAGTTATGAGGAAATTTTAAAAACTGTAGTATGTTAAAAAAATCGCACATCGGTTAATCCACTCAACAGCTACAATGCTATATTATTACATGAGGATTTGAGGCGAATGATGAAGAATGACGAAGATTTTAGGAGGCAAAGGAAATATGTATGTAAGGACAGTGATTATTGACACTCTGTCCTCTCCGGCTACCCTGTTATGGATGTAGCTTGAAGATATGTAAGCATGTATTTTCCGTCGGTGACTAAAAATATACATAGGTACTTATAATATTAGGAACATGATAACATCTAAAAGAATTAGTATATTAGTATGTTGAAATAAAAAGAAATTGCCGCATTTGGCTGATTTTCCTTATGTTGTGTTTGTAATTGACAGCACAAGGTTTGCATTAAAGAAAATTTTAGGAAAATCCACAGGAAAAGTCGGAAATTGGGATAATGTTTTTGTATGAAAATCTCATAAAAAAAATTTCGCGCATTGCAATCATTCAACATCCCACCCAGGCGAAGTCAGAGCGGGTCGCTAGTAAAGAATAAAATTACTTATCGAAATGTAATTACAAAAACTTCGTATGTGCTCATGTGTTGTAAATCGTAGATGTAATCGCAGGGCATTCTCTATTTATAAACGTTCTCACGAGTTTTCTTTATTTACTACAATAATAGTTTTATGCAACAGTGCAATCTGCAACCAGCTTGCAATATTTACAGTTTGATAGCTTTCAAACGACAATTTTAAATTGTTATTTAACCCAGTAAATTGTTACTCTGCCTTGGCCAACTACTGACAGCAGACGGAAAACCGAAGTAGAACTGAGGATAGGAAACCTATTAACACCTTTATTGCAATAGATAACAGAAAATTCCTTGTAAAGATTCATTTTATGATATTTTGGAATAACAGTATTATATAAATGATACGGTTGTTTGTAGGGGTATAACAATAAATGTAAATAATTTTATTGGTATCGTTTTTATTGCACGTTATTTATTTTCATATTTGATGATTTTATGTTTAGATGAAAATTTGTCTTTGCTGACATAGTTGAGATATTTTTGTATCATTCCGCCATAAAAAAAGTCTCAATGGCATACTTTTCTTTCATAATATATCAATAAAATAGTTTTTTAGCCAACGACTGCCCAAAAAGAAGAGTAATTAGAGTTTTTGTTAATTAACAAAACGAAAGAATTTGAAAAAAATTTATAGAGTGCAAGGGTTTAGCGTGTATAAAAATAAAAAATATGAAAGAAAAGTTTAATACCAAGTTGAACCGCTGAAGTAGAATAGATGAGTGGGTACCTCGTTTAGGAATTAAAATTGGGTTGTAGGATTAAACTTCAGCTAACTATATGTTATTGAAAGCTTATGTAACGCTTACGTAATTGTGTTACGAGCTACGAGCTTATGTAAAGGACTTATAGCCTAGTTAGCTTCTAGGTTCTACCAATAGTCCCAATGGATTATTAGAATTATTTTAGTATTAGAATTGGAGTACAGTGTCTCCCTCAAGAAGAGAATAAAGCGACCCCTCTTTATGACCGATCCCGCAGATCCCTTTAGGATTGTTAGCGGTTAGAATGACGGTTCGGCAATGCTGTAGTATCGCGAAGGTACTTTGTCGGTTTACAAGACATGCTTTAGCGTCAGGATAGTGTTAGAGATGCACTGGTGTGATACACATCGCTATGATCGTGATGTGATGAGATGTGATCGCTAATGATCGCGGAGCGCCCCGTCATGTGTAAAAGTCACGCACGTAACCCAGTCTCCTCTGCAACGCTATATATACTATAAATATTTCTCTTACACCAACAAAGAAAAAAGATTTATTATTTACTTATGGATATATCTATACTAATATGAAAAAAGAGATAACTTTGTTGCAATAGTTATTCGAGGTAATACCTGGCTATAACTAGGTATTAATCGAAGCTACTGAATCCATTTAAAATAATCTAATATTGTAATTGTCGCACTATCAGCTTCAACACAGGCTTTTTATTTCGGAAAGTTCCCCAAGGATATAAGAAGGGTGAGGGTCAGTGTTCCTAAACACGTAGGTAATATAAATGTTCCAAGGAAGATGGGAATGGCGATATTGTTTCGTTTAGCGAGCCGTAAAACTGGATGTTTTAGACAATAGCTGAACACTTTTTAAATTAAATTGTTGAATAAATTTATTATTACAAATATAGTCCAGCAGATTACTAAATCCAAAAAGAAGACAAAAAGTGTTGCCAGGTACACGCATAGCCTGTAAATTTACAGAGACCACAGACAATATTTAAATATTATTTGTTTTTCTAGTTTGTACTAACACTGTAAGATCATTACAATTATACATAAGAAAAGCTGTTGAAAAAATCTAATCACTAACTAATTAAAAGTATTATTTAGTACGTATGCTTTTATTCACAGAACTTGTCCCAATCACAATAAAACTTATGAGAACTTCTTTTCTATTTACAGACATAGAAACTTCTTACTAACACATACAGGTGATTCAAAACACACATTCAATTCAATTCAGTTGGTGAAACATACAATCTCATACAGGTGATTGAGTTCATTACATATCTTCACGCTGTATCCCTAACGGGGGTCAGAGAGGACGGAGCGCCAAGCGTTGCGGTCCTTCCATAACTCTTTCGCTTCCGCAAATCTCAACATTCTCCTCATACATTTTCGCCTAGGTATGCGAGTGCTTTTGACATTTTCGTGTACTGTTAACTGACGAAAACGTCAGAAGCGCTGGCTATTTGATCTTCGTAAGTCAGCCCTGGTCTTCCTTGGCTTCTTTTACAACTCGCTTTCGCTCTGTAGATTTTTTCGTCGGTCTTTCATCACTCATTACAATTGTCGTGTAACCCTGTCATACTGCGTATCTCGTCGTTGCTCATCCTATGCAAGGGTGACACCGCACATATTTTCCTTACTTTCACTCGATTTCGGGTACATCCAGACCTTACTATCGTACCATAATTGAGTTTAATATTTTTTTATTAAAAATGTAGGTACACATGGCACATTGCTATTTAGGGAAATGATAGTTTTTCTGAATAGTTGGACCTAATTGTTTTAGTTATTCGTATAAATATTATTGTAAACTAAACAGAAATATGTACCCACAGCGCAGTTGTTTAAAGTTGGCCAAAGGGTATGGTTTGGTCACAAGGAACTATTGTAGGCGACAAACTATAGAAAAACCTGCCACTATGTTGCGTTTTACCACGTGTAAGTTCAAGGTATGATTTAGGAATTTTATAATGCCTTGAATGGGAAATGGCGTGACATTGTTTATGTATATGAGAAATATTAAAATAAACTATTAACTCAAAAGAAATGTATATGAATAAACCAATGTGAAACTAAAAATCGCCGGGCTATCGCAAGAGGTTTTACCGTTGACAAATTTTAAGCTTTAGTAGGAAATCTACCACACGCACTATCATACGGCTTTTCATAAATATAAGACAATTAAACAGCTTTGGACTAAATTTCCATTGCATTGGAAAAACGGAAGGACATGAATTTTATTCTTCAACTGTTCTTTTTTTAAATAGGGATCCATTAAATGGCACTTCAAAATTGCTATGAAGTGCTAAAAAAATGTAATGTACAATAAAATGTTACTCCTTCATTAAAAACATATATGCTTTAAAAATTTTTAAGACGCTATAAAATAATTATTGTCAATAAAAAAAAACAATCATTTAAAATAATAGATTGTGCTAAAATAACATTTTCTATAAACTAAATAAATAAACTTGACAAGCTGTCGTCCATACAATATTTATAATGGAGCTACAGAATTAGTAATTTTATCTACAAACTCAATATTAAATTTTTTTTAATATAAATCACATCTTCTTTAAACTTAAAGGTCTTTTCTTTAAAAAAATGGTAAACTTCAAAATTAACAGTTTTTTTAATAGAATTTTGGTTACAACTACAATCATTGAAACTTTAATATGGTGTAATGGTGATAATAAATGCATGGGAGAAAATCGTGAGGACAAATGCAGGCTAAGGTATAGATTGTTTCACATTGGGTAAAATTTTGCAAATTTTTTTTAACTTTATGCAAGCACGACGACATATTTATAACACTTTTTTTTGGTTAGGTTAGGTTAGGTCTTTTACCACGCGGTGCGGGGTCGGGCAACCTCCACGTGGTGCACCCTGGGCGCCGACCAGTAACTGCTCGTTGTTTAATGGATTGTTACTGGGCGGTGGCTAATAGCCCGACCAACGCGGTGGTAAGGGGTGTCCATCAGCGTGTATTCTGAAGGATGCATGTTGATGGGCTTCGTTGTGTTGTTGTCGTCACTTTACCCCTCTGCTTTCAGAGGGGCATGGTTATAGCGCGCAATTGCGCAGGTTGTGTTTTCGTGCCCTCTGCGGAGGGCAGGAAGTCAAGATGAAGACGTGAGGTGGAAAAAAGGAAAACTTTTAAAAACCCGTGAGAAAACACGTAAAAATCTGAGGTGGAGAGAAGGAAAACTCGAAATGAAACCCGTGAGACAACATGTTAAAATCAGAGGTGGGAAGAAGGAAAACTTGTAAAAACCCGTGAGTAAACACGTAAAAATCAGGTGGGCGTGCGGACACCCCTGCCGTGGTGTAGGCGGGATGCGAAAGCCGCCACTTTGGAGGCCTGGGGTGTCCTTCGGGGGAAGGCGCCTCACCTAATGGCCTCAGGATGGTGCGTGCGGTGTTCCCGCGCGCCTTCCAGTAGAGCGGGCAGGTCAAACTGCTCGCAAACGGAGGAGGGCTCGGCTCAGGCTGGGCAGCGGCAGCGGCAGAATGCCAAGGCGCCCCCGTTGCCCCGGCACTAAGGCCCCGAGGAGGAACACCGTCAGGTTTTAGTGGGTAGACTCGGCCTAGCACCCTAATGTCGAGGAGTCCCACATATCCCCCTGCCACCCCCCTAGGCGGGACGGGATGCGTAACGTATTTCCTGACGTAAAAAAAAAGGTCTTTTACCACAACGCCCAAGCAAAGCGAGCGAAGCGAACGGTTGGCACCCATTGGCAACCCTATTGTTAAAATGACAGTGGCAGTTTGAAAAGTTTGTTCTATAATAAATTGTAAATAGATTTTATCAGTTTTAATAACAGAAGCTATTAATTTAAATAATTTCAATTTTTTTTGAGAAGCTATAAATATTTTATAGAATCACTCATTTTTTTATGCTAATATCTTTTTAATGAAGGAATAACATTTTATAGATTTTATAACATTATATTTTTTAATAGCAATTCATAGCAATTTTGTCTATATTTTCATCTATTTTGAAGTGCCATTAAATGATCCTCTTTCTTTTGCTAGCTATAGTTACTGAAATTTGGATAAGGGTTAGATATTATAAATATTAGATATTTCCCATTTCGAAGGCCATGAAGCAACATAATATAAAATAAGTAAAATAATGATAATTATATCTACATAATTATAATTCTATATAAATATAATTATAATTTTTCACACAAAAATTTCATTTCATTTCATAAACTTTGACCATTTTATTTTCTTTTATTTAAGTATCTCAAGTTTGAAAATGGGATCTGGATTATGGTTTTATAGTGCAGTGGTGCCGTTTTTTATGTAAAGTATATATATTTTTTACGTGTTTTGAAGTAATTAGTGCAGAACTTTTTTTAAAACGTATAAATTAAACTCATTATGATTTATATTGCCTAGTTAAGTATCATTGCTGTTCGTTTAAAAAAAATTTCGTTCATAAAAACCGACTGCTGTATTTAACAAACACAAAAATAAGTAACTGTAATTCATTGAATTCACTTTCAGAGTCGAAGGCCATGTAAGTAATTCACACATTCACCGTAAATTCAAGTAATTCACAGTTCACACACACATTACTTATATCACATCGCCATTGTTGAAAATTGTACGTATCGTAATAGAGATAATATGTGCTTATGACCCACATATCATATACTTATACGTAGGTTATAAATGAAAATTAGTATTCACGTTTGATAAGATGTGGTTATGATATACCTACCTCTTTCACTTCTTCGAATCTCATAATTTTCTTCATACATTAAAGTTGAGCAAAGAAATTAGGTAAGTACTTTTATAGCATTGTTGTGTTATTTGGCTATCCGATAACTAAATAAAAACTTTACAATACAGCAGCTGTCAGCTATCAAATTACGATGTGGTTTTAATCGTTCTTAAATACTCCTCTATCTCACTCTTTATTCTTCTATAATTATATTTACTTTACTTTAATTCAGTAAACATATGCGGTTTTGGTTATTTATTTAGGTCTTTAGACATAATAATATATTGTTCAGTTTTAAACAACAATTATAAACGAATATATTATCACTGCAAACATTGAGTTGTAACAATGAAAAAATATTTTTGGTTATGCTCGCTTATGTATGACCCTAGCGAACGTTATAGATAAATGAAGTACTCAAAGCCATATCATTGTGGTTATGGAAATAGGGCAATAAAATACAGTAGGTATTCAGTATTTCGATTTACTGTATGAATAAGTGTATTTCTTATCCGAACCTGAATTTATATTATTATTATTACATTAGGTAGGTATATTACATAGGAATATAATATACGCCATGTAAGGAAGAGAGTAATGAAACAAACGAGTAACTGAATAGCACTGATTCTTTATTGATAGTTTTACAAATATATAGTCTAGAATTATAATGTACACATACGTATAATATATAATGTTCTTACATCTACACTACATCACCCACCTTATAAGAAAAAAAAAATATAAGTTTATTTTTACGTAATTAATAAAAGCTATTACAATAAACAAAATAATTAAGATCTATTTTCATTACATTAGAGAATTAATAACTAGGTACAGTAAAACTTAGTTCTATTTTTGTGAACAATGTCAATTTTTCGTTTTTTAAATATTTCCACACTCGGCGAATTGTCTTTCACTACAACATATGGTCCAGAATATATTGGCCTAAATTTATTTCCTGTTTCCTCTTTTAACAGAATTTGGTCATTAGGTTTGTAATATATGGGTTTCATATTCAAGTCGTAGCATTGCTTTCTTAACAATTTTTGCTTAATTATGTTGTTACGTGCTTCATTTTGTGAAACCTGTAATCTATATTTTAATTCGAGAGGATAACTGTCATGATTATAGAGCCGTACCATAGATTTTGACAAATTATTAGGCAAATTACATTTTTTCCGTACACTAATTCAAACGGAGTTAATTTGTAGGGCTGTGTACTGATGTGTCATACGAGAAGCACCAGTATGGCTACCATGTGCTCCATGATTCAGGATGATTATCAGTCTGGCTTTTTAAAAATGGTCCTAAGTGTTTATGAGTGTTCTCTAGCGCTCCAATACTCTCATGGTGATATGCTGTAGAATTTAACTTATGTATATTTAATAATTTACAAATCTCTGCATTGTAGTGCTGAGGAATTCTGCTCCCCTGTCGGTTGCTATAGCGTTGGGAACACCGTACTTGAGAATGAAACACTCTACGAATGCTTTTGCAATTTCATTAGAACTTTTCGAAACGAGTGGACAGGTTACAATATATTTTGTTAACTCACACTGCATATTTAAAATATAAGAATAATTATACTTATCACTATCTAACGGTCCTACAACATCTAAAATAATTTTCTCAAAGGCCGTATTAGCTGTGGTGGTTACCACCATGTGCTCTTTGATATAAGTAGAATATTTTTGTGTCTGACATTTGTAACACTTTTTGACAAACTCACGTACTCATGCTCCATATTGGGCCAAAAGTAATATTTTCGGATATTATTCAACATTCGTTTGATAGCCGCGTGGCCACTTGTGGGTAAAAGATGAAAGTCATTGATAATAACTCTTTTATCGTCTTTATTAATATTTCTTTCAACATTCTTTAAAACACAAAAGTCGAGGTCCTATATTATAGGTATATTTCTTTTGCTTTCCAAGAAATAGTGACGGCCTAGCCACATAACATTGACAAAATTGGTTTGTGGTTGAAAATAAGTGATTGACCTAACCTTCTTCATTCTACATCAGTGGGATTCTAAAAAAGGTATAATGTTTTTATCTATATAATTTAGCCACCCACGACACATGGAATCCTTGTGTGATGGCTACAGTTCATAAAAAATGTATATTTTGTAAAATGTAACTAATAATATAAAATTAAAATAATAAAAGATGTTAAGATAGATAAATGTTTTTTTTATTATTATTTCACTTAAACAGATATGCACTTGAAACACTTAAACAGTTCCAATGAAGAAAAAGACAATGACAGGATTTAAAAGTTTTGCTACTGAAAGTAGGTACTTATATTTGCAAGCTTAATTTTATATTAGAATAACTGACAAGAGAATTAACATTTTTAGATTGTTTGCATTCTTGGAAAAAATCTAAGGAAAACAGAATAAAGAGGAATAACAGAGTTGAAAGTTTGTGATTTGAAAAACGGACAGCATAACCAGTTTATCAAGAATTGTCACAATAAAGGTATATACATTTTTTGCATCGCTTTTTTTGGTTCAGTTATAGTTTCCAGCGGTTTGTTATACACACAAAAAAAAATTTTGCGCCGAAACTGGAGAACTGGAATCGAATTTTATTTTTGGTCTCGGATAATATCTACTTTTTTACAATAAAGTTTCATGAAGTGCGTGTAAATGCAAATAATACAGAAACTTGAAGTTAAAATATCTGTACAAATACAGGTAGGTAAACTAAAAAAAAGAAATCCATCACATATGTAGAAACAATTTAGGGATTGATGTTAAAAGATGTTGCTATTCAGTTGTGGAACAGTAATATAAAATTGTGTTTAGATTAAAACACTGCTTTTGTGCCGTCGGCAGTTTTGTGGAAATAAATAATCAAACGAAGTTGTTGTTTTCATAATGATTCGAATTTCAAATTAGGATAGGATAACGTTCCAATTTTATTCATGTTTATCGTTGGTGTAATTTTATGTTATGTTATTATTAGTGTAAATGGGTACATCATCTGGTTTTTAATAATATAAATGCAATAAGACAAATGCAATTTATTCAATAAACTTTGTAAATTGTTTATCCATAATAGGAAGAAAATGTAATCAATTATATCTTCGGACTCATAAATATGTATATCACCTTACGTGAACTTACACAAATTAGTTAGGTATCATTTTATCGGTAATGCAAGATACCTGTACATGCCTGAACGCATAACCCTGGGAGTGACAGTGGGTTATGTGGGGCCTTCAACCTTCATCCTCGTCGCGTTGTCCAGGGGTTCGGAACGAAATGCACTGGAGCTCCTCTCGCTCTAAAGCACTTCACGGTGGGGGCAGTGACAGAACCCCCCAGCACCGTTGTAGCGCTATGACTTCGGACTAAGTATGCACGGAGCATTTGTTCTGAAAGCGTGTCCTTTTTTGTGCGTGACTAGGGAAGGTTACAGTACAACGATACACAACTGAACATGAGATTTTTTTTTGTGAATACTCGTAGCCACTTAAAATTTATGAGTATTTTGCAAATAATTATTTCATGACCGACTCGTTAGCTGACACGAATTACGCTGACAGTGTGTGGTTGCCATACTACAGCTAAATGTTTTATTCGTGGTTACGTACAATGAAATAGAAAGAGATAGGAAAATTCATTTGACACACGGAGGTAAGAGCGTCAACTTATTATGGCTCAATCCATTATGTTCCTTGGTCCGAGGCTATGACAGCGTGGACCACATGCGCTGTTGTCCTTCTTTGCTCATTGGATAGACCGGAACCCCGGAAAATGGAACAAATTTTACGTTTACAAAATCTAAAATTGGAAATGTTTCAGATATTATGTACGTTCCTAGACAATAACTTTTTTATTTCCTTTTTATATAAACTTCTTTCTTTTTTTGTTTTACCTAATAATAGGAAATTGTAGTCTCTAATGTGAATTGTGACACATTGTGACACAATATCCAATATCCTAATGTAAAACGAATAATCAAATATTTAAAAGAAAAGATGATAAATATTTTGGTACATGATATTGCGAAGTATTTCTTTTATGCAGGTAATTAATTGTACCAGAAGGATAATATTTAACATAAACTTGCTGAAATAGATGGCAATATATGTAATAGTCACGAATTCTTTTGTCTTTATTATGTCGAGACAGACATCATATTGTATCACGTAGAATAAAATAAGCATCACGTGAATGGTCGTAATATCTGGTAGATTATCTTTATGTGGCATGACAAGTAGCCGTGAAAAAGTATGGAAAAATACTTACACCCTTCTTTTATTTGATTGTTTGTGTTATCTTGTGACACCATTCCATTTTCTGTATAACTTATTTATAAGACGTATAAGACTTGTGGCTTTGATTATTTACTTGTGAATAAACAAAGATTTGTCGGTTATATTTCAAGGGATGGTGTTGTTTGTAACAAAATTCACTTAATTTTAATTACGAAATTTCGTATTCTTTATGACGAAATTTATTTCCAATAAAACAAAAAAGTACCGCACTTCGATGGATAATTTTACAATTTAGAGAAAGAATTTTGCAGTGGCTATAAAGATTGCAATGTATATATACATATATATATATATAATATATGTATGTATGTATACATATATGTATATATATATATATATATAATATAGTTCTAATTATTTCCAGTATGCTCGAAAAAAGTACTTTAACGGTCTGATTATGTACCCTAGCCTAGACCCTAGCGCAAGTGAATTTGTTCGTCACCCCATGTTCTAAGCATGTAGCGGCATGGTCGAAGATTTGATCATATTTTCGTCTCATTAGTTTTTGTACATAATTGCAATTTCCAAGAAAATAACATTACCAAGTAAGAAACTCGTTAGAGATGGAATTTGAGAGGTTTGGTTTATCATCGGCTTAGAGTAAACCTGCTAAATTCTTTTTTTACCGCTATTTCGTTTTACCTATCATTCGAAAGAGAAAAAAAAATACACAACATAGGAAAAACAGCTACTGTCCATTTTGACTGTAAATTGATAAAAACACGTGATGAGTAAAGCTGTCAAATCCATTGCATCAAAAGTTCGCGGCTAAATCCATGTTACCCGCCGTTTTGTATGGAATTTATGATGCCGGCGCGTATCTTCTTGCAAATAATTACTTAGTTTGGTGTACTAGTGCAAATGGTGGTTTAAGAATTTGAATATTGCAGAGGTCTATATTTTTTTTAATTATTTTATTATAAATTTCATAAAATTTCTTGGGAAGCGAGTAATAATATTGCTATTAAAAAGTAAGTTAACATATTTAATATAAACAGATTACAGCTAGCAATTTTTTTGTAAAGTAAATTACAGAATTATTGTATTTAGCAGGTATTATGTATTGCGACAATTATTAACTTTTTAGCAATTTATTAGTGTTTTAATTGATATCTCGCTTTTCATCTGTCTGTTTATACACAGTAGTATTTTTATTGTTTCAAAAACGTGGTTTCAAAAAATATTTTTATATTTAGGCGAGATATTCATAATGGAATATAGTTTACAATTTAATACTTACACTAGCTGTACCCGTGACTTCGTCTGCGCGGAAAATTTTTTCGTGGCTTTCCCGGATTAGGTCAAATTATATGTAAAAGTGCATAGTATGTTTAAACACAAAAAAGTCTACGTTTAAGCTTACGTCTGTCTCCAGGAACATACTATCTCTACACCAAACATCATAATTGGTTCGGCGGTTCACCATTTCCCATTCAAAGTTTTATCCCCTTTTTCATCCCATTAGGGGTAGTTTTTTGATAAAAAAAGGAGCATGTCTGTTCCCAGGTGTCCAACTATATCCATGCTACTTCATAATCAGTTCAGCAGTTTAGCATTTCCCGTATAAAATTTCGTCCCCCTCCCTCCCATTCACCTTTTCACAGATTTTTGATAAAAAAAGTAGCCTATGTATTGTTGACAATAAGAAGTCTTATCGCCGCACCTCTCACTATCAAGATTTAGCGTTTCCCATACAAAGTTTCATCCCTGTTTTCGCCATCTTAGGCATAAGTTTTTGATCAAAAAAATTGCCTGTGTCCGTTCAGTAATGTTAAACTATCTCCCTGCCAAATTTCATCATAGTAAGTTCAGCGGTTTACCATTTCCCATACAAAGTTTCATACCCCTTTTCACCCTTTTAGGGATAGATTTTCTAAAAAATAAGTAGCCTATCATGAGTGCATTCAGATGTTCTTACTACGTACCGATTTTCATTAAGATCGGTCAAGCCGTTTTTCAGTTATAAAGAAACATACAATCAGACAGACAGACAATAATTTAAAAATGGTAGAATGGAAGTCAGTGAGTCATAAAATGACTATCTATCATAAAATTTGACAGTAAAATTATAATTACAGACAGACGCTAGAGATTTATATAGTAGTATAGATAGATAATAGAAAGATTGTTTTTGAAAAAGAGCCTACGTATGGCCTACGTCTGCCCCCGGGGACGTACTATGTATATCTGAACAAAACATCATTTATCATATATCACCATAGTCAGCGGTTTAGCATTTCCCATTTAAAGTTTCATTCCCCTTTTCACCCCCTTAAGGATAGGTTTTTGATAAAAAAAAAGTAGCCCATGCCCACTCTGATGTCAAACTATCTCGCTGCCAAATTTCATCATAATCGGTTCAGCGGTTTACCATTTCTCGTACAAAGTTTCGTCCCCCTTTTCACCCCCTTAGGAGTAATTTTTTGATAAAAAGATAGCCTATGTCTCAGTCCCAGGTGTCAAAAAACTATATCCATGCTACATCATAGTCAGTTCAGTGGTTTAGCATTAGCATAGTTTAGTACAAAGTTTCCTCCCCCTCCTTCCCGTTCCCCTTTTCACAGATTCACAAACAAGTACACACAAAACACAGACACAGTAAAAAAGTAGCCTATGTATTTTTGATAAAAAAAGTTTTACCAGCTTACTAAATTTTATCATTACCAAGATTTAGCGTTTCCCATACAAAGTTTCATCCCCCTTTTCACCCCCTTAAGGGTAGGTTTTTGATAAAAAAAAAAGTAGCCTATGTCTGTTTTCTGATGTCAAACTATCTCAGTGCTAAATTTCATTATAATCGGTTCAGGGGTTTACCATTTCCCATACAAAGTTTCATCCCCATTTTCACCCCTTTAGTGGTAGATTTTCTAAAAAATAAGTAGCCTATCATGAGTGCAATCACGTGTTCTTACGACGTACCGATTGCCATTAAGATCAGTCAAGCCGTTCTTTAGTTATAAAAGGACATACAGACAGACAGACAGACAAAAATTTTAAAAATGGTAGAATCGAAATCAGTAAGTAATAAAACGACTATCTATCGCAAAATTTGACAAAAAAATCTGAAATTACAGACAGACGCAAGAGATTTGTATAGTAGTATAGAAGATTACATAATTAAAATAACCTTGATCAACTTTACAATAACTAATGAGCACCACTATAGTAAAAATCTGGTTTGTGAAGATACAGATAACATCAAGCAAAATGCTTTATACAAGGAAAAGAAAACTGCCTTGGAAACTCTTTTAGGTGTTATTGATAGTATTGGTCGTAGTTCATCTAATCAAATAGAAGACCTAATATCAGATGGAAGTATACAAGAGGGCTTAGTACCATATAAAATTAATTCTGACTCGGAATCTGATTACGAAAAATACCCAGAGAAAAGCAAGAAAAGAAAGAAACGTGTTCAGATTCAAAAATCCAATTGGTTTGCTGAAAGAAACAGAAACTTAAGGAGAAAATGGAAAAAAGTATTATGGAAGAAATAAACAAGAAAAATAGAATGACAAAGTACCAAGGAAGCCTAAAGCAGTAGTTCCTAAACTTTTAAAGACCATGGAACACTCAATAAATCCCATTTAATTTATGGAACCCTATAGCAAACTATAATAATAAAAAAACACCTACTGCAATTTCAAATAAGAGTAAAAATCATTTATTACAAATATTTGGAATAAAGATTAATGAGATGAATGAAATTATTTCGCTGCTTACTATAAAAACTATTAATAGGTCTAAAATCGAGCATTTGTATTGTGTAGGACCTCCAATAGAATAAAAATGGTTCAATATTTGTCAAAATGTATGCCTAGACCAAGTTTCGCGCAAAAAATAATGTCGCCACAAATAACGATAACCAAACAATTCCAACGATTTAACGACCAATGTAACATTCGCGGAACCTTAATGTCTTGAAATTTTTGGCCTGGAGTATTGGAAACTAGATGTCAATGTAAAGAAACTGAGAAAGGATCTTTAAAGTGTTCCACATTTACAGTAATAGAATATTTTCAAAGAATTTTGGAGTATGAGCTGGCCAGAAAAAAGTGTATGGTAATAATCTTAATGTTGTGACATCCTTACTTGTCAAGAGACCAAGGGGGAGAAAATCCGATGAAGAATCGAAAACAGTACAATCTATGTTTTACTATTTGAAAAAAGAAGATCAGTCAATTACAGTCTGTAGAACTATGTTTCTTAAGACTCTCGGAAACGGAAGATGGGCAGTTCTCAATTGGAAAAATAAACAATTACCTATTTCTAAAAGGAACAACAAAGATTCTGATTCGCTTAAAACTAAAAATTCTACTTCTAAGCCTTTTGAATTAGAACGTCAGAAGCTTACAAGTTTCTTAAAATCATTGCCAGCAATCGAATGGCACTACTGTCGTGCTAATACAGAGAAGAAATATCTGTTGTTGAAGAATTTGATGTTCAAAATCTCGCATTGTACTTTCCTAAAAAGGATCAATGCGAGACATGTGCTCTATACAAAGTTGGCAATAAGTCTCAAGAAGATTGTTTAGAACATCAAAGTAAGAAAGAAGAAGCTCGAGCAGAAAAAGAAAAGAAAAGGACGTTGTATGTTCAAAGAGTATTAAAGACTAGAAAAATAATTTTTTGTTAATTTTCAGTGAATTTGTGTTTTTGTAAAATTTGTTATTTATTTTTTTTAAATTTTTTTTCATTAAGAGAACCTAATAAAATGTTCATTCAGTAGTAGAATTAAGTTTTGTGATAATTAATCTTTGGAGTAAAAAGGTGTCATTGAGTCCATTAATATATAGACTGAAAAATGGGTTCCTATTCTATGTGATTATAACGTTGAAATTATATACATTACATAAATATGTTTAAGTTGCCTAACATTTGAAGAGGAATACAAAAATATTTGTTATTTTGTTTAAATGAAGAACTGTTAAGTCCATTACTAAAAATAAATTTGATTACAAAAACCTGCTAAGTCACAAAAGTGTTAATAAAGAAATAAATTCTGAGTGAAGTAACTCTTTTTTTATTTTATATTATAAAGAATGAAACAATACACCAAATATATGTAAGGCATTTCGTCAAAATAATTTATATTTCTTTAAGAAAGTTTTTTGTTTCTCTTGCAAAGTTACCTAATATGGCGTTAGCAGGTTTACAATCTAAGCCGACGATTTTATAATTACCTGTCCAATCTAGGGAAAATTAATTTGAATTTTTTTTAATTTCAAATATTATCTAACTGAATATTCGCACAAAACCGGGTTTTTCCTGGAATTTTTTTATGTATGTTTGATGAGCTTAAAATTAAGAGCCTAGATGTGTTCGTTATACGAATACCTTTTTTAACTGATTTCTACATAAATATTTCATTTAAAATTATAAATAATAATAATTATCTAGAAATTTTTACATATTATCACGCCGTTGCCCTGTTAGTGTGCACAGAGCGTCTAAGTGCAACAAGATTACGCTTTGAACCACTTTCAGTACGTAATAAGTTTTGAGTTCATAGGTGGTAAAGCGGAAATAGGTTGTTACAGATTGCTAGCCCCTCACTTGTACAGATTCTTCTTAATAAGTCAAACATACATACATGCCAAATGCCAGTGAAATCATACATGGCCAAATGCCAAACTCAACTCTAATAATTTCAACTTGTCCTTCTGTCTGTCTGTCCACATCTGTCTGTCTGTCTAATAATCAAAAATCTCAATGTTTTTTGGTCTCATGGTCTCATTTTTGATCTCTTCATAAATCTTCTTTTGTTGTCTCTACAAATATCGTTTATTATGACATTATTTGTAACACAGGTCAGTCAGCATGTAATTTGTTTTCGGATTATTTTAGGTCAACATTTTCGACGGTCTCTAGCAATCATAATTACAATTATTTTTATTGTTCTGATCAATTACAGGGAGCTTGTGGTATTGGTGATGTAGTTATCACTCATAATGAAATCCTTAAAGAACTTACAAATCGAGATAAAAATAAGTCTACCATATCAAATTTACTTCTTTTTAATGAATATGCTACTTCTAGCATGGATACTGGTGGTCAGGTTGATGCAGTTTATACCGACTTTACTAAACCATTTGATCGCATCGATTACAGTATGTTGCTTCAAAAACTGTATTATGCAGGTGTTCATAGAAATCTCTTTAGGTGATTTACATCTTACGTTTTAAATAAAAATCACAGGCGGTTGTAGTAAATGGTTTTGCCTCTGCCTGGATAGAATACCTAACTTTAGCCAGGGCTCAATTTTAGGACCTTTAGTATTTATTATTTTTATTAATGATATTAATTCTTGTTTTATTTATTCTAAGTTCTTGATATTCGCAGATAAAATGAAAATTTACAGGGCTGTCGGTTCTGTAGAGGACTGTCTGAAACTTCAAATAGATTTAAATAATTTTGAAAAATATTGCAGCACTAACAAATTACATTTAAATGTATCTAAATGTTTTACAATTACGTTTTCTAGAAAAATCATTTTAATAAATTATAAGTATTCGCTTTTAAATCAAATCTTAACTAAAATAAATTAAATAAAAGATTTAGGCCTAATTCAAGACACGAAATTAATTTTCGACGACCACATTGACGTTTTAATTAAAAAAGTGTTAAAAAAGCTAGTCTTTATAATAAGATCGACTAGATCATTTAATAATCTTAAGCCAATAAATAATTTATATTGTTTTTATGTACGTAGTATCCTTGAGTAAACCTCACAAGTGTGGAATCTGCAGTACAAAATCTACATTGCACGAGTATAATCTATACAGGGACGATTTCTTAGACATCTACAATTTAAATGTAACGGTCAGGATCACAGCCATACAAATAGATGTAGAAAATACCATTTCTTGCCTCTAGATAAGAGATGTAATGTAGCTGATCTCGTCTATTTCTTAAAAATAGCTCAATCAAAAATAGACTGTCCCGACCTCATAACTAAAATTAACATAAGAATTCCAACGACAATTCTCAGGAATAATCAACCATTAAATGTTAATCCAGTAAATACCAACTATCGTCAGAAATTGTATTTTATAAGACCCAGCAGATTGTAACGATTTGATCTATAATCACCCAGAAATATTTTTTATTTGCAAAATTAAATAAAAAAATATGTCACAGACATTTTTCTCGTAACTTTTGGAACTATATAAACGAAATTTAGAAGGTAGTTGTAATCTGTGTACCGCTACAGTAGTATAATGAAATTTTGAAACAAATAAAATTAAAGGTAGCAATCGCATTGTACGCAATCGATACGCGTAAATATGGGACATAAAAAATTCCAGTGCACATAAGCGAATGGGGGTTTCTTTAGATAAGTCTTTAAAAATGATATAGAGGTTCAAAACTTACTTTTTTATTTAAGTCAATGTTACTGAGATATACCTACGATTATAAAGTCATGAAAAGTGTGTCCCTCCCCTCTAACTACGGGGTGGAAAATTCTGAAAAGTTTATGATAAGAGAACTTGAACAGCACTTTTAATAAAAATGGATTTGAGTAAGATATATTACGTAATTTTTTAGATGTAGAAATTTCCGGATACAAGTTCAGCGACTGCAGAAATAGCTTTTCAGTGTCATTGAGAAACGCTAGAAAATATTTTAGCTGTCAGTTAGATTAATGTATTGTGCATCGCGACTACGGAATCCTCACTGTGCGTCCAACATGCACTTTTTTTATAACGTCAGTTTTTTCTTTCTCTATCGGACTAACATAGAAGAGTACACATGACATCATATTATAGAATATGTAGAATGATCGTGTTTGAAGTTTAGTATATTATACGATAGCGAAGTGGTGGATACATTCTTATCTACAATAGGACGTTTATTTAATCGTCTTCGGCTATGTTATAATCGCTTGCTTAAACTTTCAAAGTCGCTGGAAGTGAAATACATTTTTATTTAGAACTTCTCCCAGGTTGATTCCCTTCACGTGTTAAAATTATTATATTTACATTTGCAATATTCTTTTGCAAAATTTTGATCACGTGACTACATATATGAGCGGAAACATCCAATTTCCTGGTCCATGAACAAAGTTAAACAAATCCAATCCTAACTTGTAGACGTGACATTATTTCTATAATGTGTACATTATACAGTACGTTACCACATTATGGCTTATTGTGATTTTAATAGCATTTAAATAACAAAATCCGAATGTCACAAAAGTTATTATTAGATTATAATTTAAAACCACTTATTCGTAAGTATCAAACAATTGATCGATACAAATATCGTAAGTAAATTGGAAATCTATTGAAGCTAAATAAAGGCGTTTAAGTACGTGAAAATATATCAAAAATTCAAAAGAACTATATTCTGCCTCTTGTTATAGTTCTATATACAGACTGAGTAGAGACTTAATACTTATAGACTATATGTGCTTGATACCCTTACCTAAACAAACAGTAATTCTACTGATAAAATTAATTACTTATAAAATGATACGGAAAAATAATGTCGATATATTTTACAGCTGTTGCCCGCGACTTCGTTTGCGGAGATTTCTTTTTTTTAATAAAAGATGGGACAAATGGAGCAAGCGAGTCACCTAATGGAAAGTGATACCGCCGCCCATGGACACCCGCATACGTTAGACACATACGTTCGTCAACGTCCCTAACTCCATACCCATGTCTACCCTGAAGGTCCATTCCAAATATCGGTGAAAGAATTTTTGAAATCGGATGAGTAGTTTCGGAGATTACCTCCTACATCCTAAGAGATTGACCGAAATCCATGCAGTTTCAGTGTCGCATACACAGTTTGCGCTGGGTAGTAAAAATGTCTTAAAAAGATACATCTAAGTAATTATAAAAATAAATGTAATTACTACATATTTTCCGAAATGGGGTTTCACTGAAAAACATGGCTAAACAACTATGCGTATACAAGTGAAATACTAAAGTGATTTTAAAAAAGAACACAAAATTAAGTGATTAATTACAAAATAGTTTAATATTATTCAGCAATGTATAATTATAATAATAAATTAACGGGTTCTTACCGCGATATTAAATTTTTTTTTTGAGTTTCACGATATTTCGATGCTGTTACAAGCACTATATTCACGAGCTAACTGTCGAGACTAGACTATAGACTGAAATATGTGCTCTCGAATATCTACCCGCAGTCTCGCCAGTTAGCTCGTGAACATGGTGCTTGTAACAGCATCGAAATATCACGAAACTCAAAAAAATATTTAATATCGCGGTAAGAACCCGTTCATTTATTATTATAATGATACAAACCGTGAGTCTAAAAAAAAATGTATAATTGATGCAGTAATAAGTATTTTAAATTGTAACAATAAAATTGGTACCAATCCAATACTTAAGACATAACCATAGATCGGAATAGGTAAAGTTTTTTTTAGTACTTGCGTCATTACGTTAGCAAAGTATGGATAAGTTTCCGGAATCCGGAACGTAAGATTAAATTTTCGTGTTTATATGATTTTTAGATTAAGTTTTAGTAAAATAAAACACTTTTTAAACAGTTATTTTTTATTAACGCACTAATTATTAAATACGGCTTTACTCATAATCATGTTACACAATACACTTACACAATTACTACAATTACACAATTAATGTATAATCGGTATAGGTACCGACTAGTTTCGGACCTATTGGAGGTCCATCATCAGGGTGAGTGGGATGAGTTCGCGGCCGCGCCCCGTCTCGCACTGCGCGCCCGAGCTCGCGCGCTCGCGCTGAGTAAAGCCGTATTTAATAATTAGTGCGTTAATAAATGTCTCACGAAAGTTTTAATAATTTAGTTATTTTTTATTGTTTGGAAGTGTAAGTTACAATTTTAACACACCATTAAAATTTAACAAAAAGGGAAAATTGAATATGAGTACAATGAAATTTCTTAAATTATTGAAACAAAGTTAATGGTTTAATATTAAGTACATGGTAATTTTTTTACTACAATACTGAAAACAAACTAACAATAAAAAGCTATGTCAATAAAAGTCGAGTAAAAAATAAATGAAATCTAAAGCCCGGTTAGCCACAGTGAGAGCCTAGTGAGTTAACAGAAAGGGTTAAAATAAATACTGATCTGAGCATTCAATTTAGATTCGCCCTTAAGGTTTCTTTTCCTTAATTATTCCATCCATCCAATCCATCCGATCCGATAGAGACGGTTTGATTAAATTACAATAAATAATCATGATTTTTTCAATATTTTCGGATTTTTGTCTATTTTTCATTACTTGCAGGAACCATTTATAAATAGAAAATGATCTTTCTGCATCTGCAGATGTTAATGGGGCAAATTTGTAAAACTGTAGTTCTGGATTAATTGTGTTACCGGTTTGAATTGTAAGACCAATGCAAATTTGAAATGGATTCTTTCTCTTAACGTCTCTGCCAGTGAATTTCTGTTTTACCTTATTTTCATTATTTGCATGCTTATTTTGCACTAGTCTTAGTACAAGAATATAAATTATTGTTATGATATTGGATTCGAAAAAAATCTTTATACAAATTTATTAAACCCACTCACACACACACACACACACACACACACACACACACACACAGGTGGATATACTTTTCATTTGAAAATATATTATATTACTATATTACGTTTTTCCGGATACCGGAAATAACAAAATATAGATTTTATTAGATATACTTTTGCAACGTTCGCATAATATGGATATGCCCAGATAACTGGGCATATCCATGTTATGCGAACGTTGCAAAAGTACATGAAAAAACTCTTTGTAATACCTATTCCGATATATGGACATAACTGACACGTTTAGTCACTGTGACGTATACAACAATATCGCATTCGTATCGCAGCCATATCGCAGAATGTAAACGAAATACTAATTGTACATAGACTGACAGAGTACCATGAAATCTGGTATTCATTATTACGCTCGTATTATGATTTTTAAGTCAATGCAATATGTCATTGAAGCAGATTTAACTCGAAAGAAATTAAAATTGAATCTCAATTACACGTTGAGGTACAAACGCTCCTACTTTGATTCCTTAGTAATTATCACAGACCAGTATGTTATTCGAATTGATTGCAATTTGTGATAACAGCATACAACGATCACAGATCTACTACTGTTCTTCGACAATAACAAAACACGGGTGACAGCTGAGAACTAAAACACATGAGCACGGTATTGGGTTATAATTTTGAAAAATGCATGGTTATTTACTTTCTTTCACGTAATAAATGAAATACGTCATTATTTTTAGCACTATACCAAAGAATCGGTATCGCTAACGTGATTATGACTTCCCTATCATCTACCTTTGTTGTTACTGCATTAAAATACCACTATCATAATTATGTACTTAACTCACGGACTAAGGAGAAGATACTACTAACTACAGAGTATGGCAAATTCATTAGTTTTGTATTGGTTTTGTGTTTAGATATTGCTTAATTTACTGCAGATGTAACATATTCTTTTGTATTATTTTTCTGTTTTTGCCGCTTTATAATAAAAATCTAATCGATCGAAAATAAATCATTGCATGTGCTTTATAAAACACTAGCTGTACCCGCGACTTCGTCTGCGCGGAAAATTTTTTCGTGGCTTTCCCGAATTAGGTTAAATTATATGTAAATGTGCATAGTATCGTATGTTTAACGATTGTTTCTGAAAAAAGTCTACATTTAAGCCTACGTCTGTTTCCGGGCATATACTATTAACCACGAAATACTATTATACTATTAACCACCAGTACGAAATATCATAATTGGTCCGGGGGTTCAACATTTCCCATTCAAAGTTTTATCCCCCTTTTCACCCCTTTAGGGGTAGTTTTTGATAAAAAAGTAGCCTATGTCCGTTCCCATGTGTCAAACTATGTCCATGCTGCATCACCATCAGTTCAGCGGTTTAGCATTTCCCGTACAGAGTTTCATCCACCTCCCTCCCTTCCCCCTTTTCACAGATTTTTATAAAAAAAGCAGTTTATGTAATTTTGATAAAAAAAGTCTTATTATCGCGCCAAATTTTATAATTACCAAAATATGTCCGTTTCTCATACAATCTTTTATCCCCCTTTTTACCCTCTTAGGGGTAAATTTTTGTTAATTGTAATTGAAATTTGTAATTGTAAAATTTCAAACTATATCCCTGCCAAATTTCATAGTAATCGGTTCAGTGGTTTACCGTACAAAATTTCATTCCCCTTTTCGCCCTTTTAGGGGTCGATTTTCTAAAAGGATAGGTAGTCTACATGAGCACATTCACATTTTCTTACTACGCACCGATTTTTATCAAGAACGCTCAAGCCATTCTTCAGCTATAAAAAGACATACAAACAGACGGACAAACAAAAATTTTAAAAATGGTGGAATCGAAGTCATTGTGTCATAAAAGGAGTATCTATCACAAAATTTGACAGCAAAATTATTTCATTACCAAGATTAGACGTCTCCCACAAAAATTTTAATCGCCATTTTCACCCTCTTAGGGATAAATTTTTTGATAAAAAAAAGTAGCTCATGTCCTTTTTCTGATGTCAAACTATCTTTCTGCTAAATTTGATCGTA
Source organism: Zeuzera pyrina (assembly GCA_907165235.1). Lineage (NCBI taxonomy): Eukaryota > Metazoa > Arthropoda > Insecta > Lepidoptera > Cossidae > Zeuzera > Zeuzera pyrina. Next base: position 7,419,376 of record OU015617.1, read on the forward strand.
ATCGGTTCAGCGGTTTATCATTTCCCATACAAAGTTTCATTCCCTTTTTCACTACTACCCTTAAAGGGTAAGGGTAGTTTAGCCTATGTGTGTTCCCAGGTGTCAAACTATATCCATACATAGATACACACATACATATCTTCACGCTGTATTCCTAACGGAGATCAGAGAGGACGGAGCGCCAAACATTGCGGTACTTACATAAGTCTTTCGCTTCCTCAAATCTCATCATTGCCCTCACACATTTTCGCCTATATATGTGAGTGCTTTTTACATTTCCGTCGGCTAACACTCTGGCTATTTGATCTTCATAAGTCAGCCTTGATCTTCCTTGGCTTTTTTTACCACTCACTTCCGCTCTGTAGATTTTCTTCATCAGTCTTTCATCACTCATTCTTTCTATGCGCCCGAACCATCCAAGCATTCCTTTCTTCATTTTTACAATAGCACTAACTATACACACCGGCACAATTAGCGGAACAGAAAAAAAAGTGAGACTATGAGATAATAACGCATATATTTGACGAAAATGTAATTAGACACAAAATAACAAATTGATTAACATCTTTTAACAACGACTTTGAAAAGTTTTCGTTATTTTTTATTGAAAAATAAAGAAATTTGAAATAAGTAAAATTTTTAGATAATTATGAACCATCACAAAAAATAAAAAAAAGTAAGCATTAAATGATTTAACAATAAAATTAAAGCAAAATTAATAACGAGTGTTTCCCCCTCTTGCTCTGATTACGGTTTCCATTCGTCTGGGCATGCTACAGATTATGTTATCGATGATTTCTTGAGGCAACCGCTCCCACTCCTCAAGTAATGCGTTTCCAAGTTCATTCAGATTGTTGGGGGGTGGCATTCTGGATTTAACCCTTCTTTTTAGCAAGTCCCAGACATGCTCTATCGGATTCATATCGGGGGAATTTGCTGGCCACTGCATCACCGGTATACCTACGTGGCTCAGATATGCCTGTACCGATTGTGCACTATGAGCACGAGCATTATCTTGCATTAGAATAAAGTCGTCACCAATAAATGGGGCAAATGGTACAACATGTTCTTCTAAAATGTCTCTGATGTATCGATCTGCTGTCATGGTCCCTCCTGTGACTATCACTAACTCCGTGCGAGCTCCCAAACATATCCCTCCCCAAACCATAATCGAGCCGCCACCATAAGCCACTGTGTGTTCAAAATTAGACTGTATGTGGCGTTCTCCTTTGCGTCTCCATATTCGCTGTCTCCCATCGATCTGTTTTAAAAGAACTCTGCACTCATCAGTAAAGAGAACCTGCTGCCATTCGTTCAAATCCCAATGACGATGTTCTCGCGCATAGCTTAATCGGTTTACGCGGTGACGTCTCTCAAGTTTTGGGCCTTTGGCAGGTATATACGACCCTAAACCAACTTCTTCAAATCTCCTGCGAACTGTACGCTCACTTACTCGTACTCCTCGAACGTCTTCCAGTTCATTTCGAGCTTGTACAGCCGTTAATCGCGTATTCCTACGAACTCCAAGTTGTAAAAAACTGTCATCTCGCCTCGATGTACATCTTTTTCTACCTTGACCCCTCCTCCTCACAAGAGAATTAGACGATCTGTACCGCTGGATGCTGCGATGAATCGTTGATACTGGTCGACGAAGCCTTGAGGCAATCGATCTGTAGGTATGGCCATTTCTTCTCATTTCATCAGGCCTAATGATTTCCAGTGATGTTAAGTCAGGCATAATAAAGAGCTTTTAATAAACAAAATTGCCTATAGAATAACAAATTTATAAAAAACCATTAAGTGCAATTTTTCAAAAAAATTACAATTACGTAGTTATTACTCGAACAAGATGACAAAACGTATTGTTCGGGAAAATAAAACAAATGAATGAAAAAAGTATATGTCATCTAATTTTCTATTTTCAAATTTGATAATAAATTAAAAAAATATCATAACTGGCCAGTTCCTCAAGTAAAAGATTTTAAAATCCTGCTTTTTTTGTGTTCCGCTAATTGTGCCGGTGTGTATATAACCATAATTAATAATAACGATAACTATATCCATGCTACATCATAATCAGTTCAGTGGTTTATCATTTCCCGTACAAAGTTTCGTCCCCCTCACTCCCGTCCCCCTTTTCACAGATTTTTGATATAAAGAAGTCTTATCACCGCACCTCTCACTGTCAAAATTTAGCGTTTCCCATACAAAGTTCGTCCCCCTTTTCACCATCTTAAGGATAGGTTTTTGATAAAAAAAAAATTACATATGTCTGTTCTGTTATGTTAAACTATCTCCCTGCCAAATTTCATCATAATCGGTTCAGCGGTTTACCATTTCCCATACAAAGTTTCATCCCCCTTTTCACCCTTTTGAGGATAGATTTTCTAAAAAATAAGCAGCCTATCATGAGCGCATTTACATAGTCTTACTACGTACTGATTTTCATTAAGATCGGTCGGGCCGTTCGTCAGTTATAAAAGGACATACATACAGACAAACAGACAGACAGACAAAAATTTAAAAAATGGTAGAATCGAAGTCGGTGAGTCATAAAATTACTATCTATCACAAAGTTTGACAGTAAAATTATAATTACAGACAGACGCTAGAGATTTATATAGTAGTATAGATATATACTGTTAGGAATAAAACGTATTGTTACATATTATTGTTCTTGTTGTCTCACGATGCCAGGAGATGGCGCTGGTTGTCGCGTTCGGTGCTGGTTTAGCCTATGTTTTTTTGATACGTGGGTAATTTAGTCTGTGAAAACTGAATGTTGTTATGGAGAAGTCTAAAATAGGCGTCAGCCGCTTTTTGACAAAAAAGGGAGAAAAAGTGTTTGAAAATTGGTGTAATTGGATTTGCAGCCAAAAAAAGTTCTGTCGTGTTGTTATAGTGGTTGTTGTGTGTTCGCCGACTGAAACGAGCAGTTGATTGTATTGTATTATACTGTTACTTTATAATTCAAAAGTGATAGGCCAAAAGGTTAGGTAGGTGAGATGTCTTCCGTTATGTGGCTTTATGGCGCCGGAAGTTACCTCCGACTTCCACCACCTTGGAGACTAACGGACATTAAAGTCTATCCTATTTGTATAATATTGTTGATTAACACCGCGTATCGCGGTCGATGTCGACGCAATTCCCGGCACGTTTGCCATCCTGCCGAAAATTATAAAAGGCCCAGCACGCGCAGTGGTCGTGTCTGGAGCTGTACCACACATATATACTTTATCTTACACACATTCCAAAGTTAAAACGACACTGAAACTGCCATTCTTCTTACAAACTTTACCTCTTACAACATTAGTTTATATTTAGATTTGAAAGTTACCTACACTTACATTTTTCGTTCGGTCTTTGTTTCGCTTGCAGAGACTATCTGAATAAGACAAATTGAAATGAAGATCGGTCAAGTCAATTACAACGGGTTCCATACGATACATATAGTAAAATACTAAATTTCTAAAATCCATTTGCGAATATCTGAAAACCTACGACTATCGTAACGTTTTCTCTATACACTTTAGGTATGGTTTTACATTACATGAATTTTTTTTAAAATCTAGGTTAAAAAGAGTCAACTTGTATATTTAAAGTTTTACCATTCAGAATTTCAATATTTATTTTTTGTTAATTTTGTGTTTTTAACTCAACGATAAAGGGTTTTAGGGTTTCGAAGCCAAATTTAAAAAACGGAACCTTTACAAATTTAACTTGTCCGTCTGTTTGTCCGTGTCACAGCCATTATACTCGGAGACTATTGCCGTTATATATACGAAAAGCTTATATTCTATGTTCCGTTATAAATTAGTGTGGTGAAATTTTGGTAAAATTAGGGGTAGCACTCAATATATGTATGCAACTGATAGATCAAAAGATAATTCACACTTCTAACGAAAACTGGTTCGAATAAGATATTGTGTAGCTTCTGGGACATTTTCGGTTATACGCACAGCAACCGCAGAAATAAGTTTGATTTTCGCATGGTAGTTGATAACCGCTATGAAATACAAGCTTAATTGTGCATCCCGACTACGAAATCCTTCAATGTGTGTGGTCCGACAAGAACTTGTGCGGTTTTCTTGTTGCTTACATTTTTAATTACTAATTGAAGACTTCAGCTTTTTTAGTATATTTAATGTGCCTAGAGTGTGTTACTGTCGCAGTTTTATTAAATTTATTTCAATGAATGTACCTAATAACTGTATAGGTATATAGGTTCTGTATCTTTTAGTTTAGTGTTAAACCAATATAATAATGCAGCCTAAAATATTTTTTGTTCGTCATTAACGCCAGACTGTGAGTCGTTTCATTTTCATTAGTCTTTTACGTTGGCAGGTCGTTACACCGCCTGTGCAGCCTAACCGAAAATTAAGTAGCTGCTCCAAAAGTTTCCTATTTTTAGTTATCTATTAAAAAGTGGTTTGTTATTTCAATATCCCTTTACTACAGCCATTTGTCACCTTAACAGCAAATATTACATTGTGATCAATATCACTTTTTTATGATAGTAGTCCATTTTATTCCTACTAAAGTGAATAGAAGGGCATGGTAAATAACATCTCGCAAAGAATCTTAAAAGAAACCACTTATTGCGACTATCAGAACGTGTCTAGCATCGTAATTTTATCACAGAAAACCGCCTTAGTAAAATATGCGAACAAAACGACGGCTGCGTTTTATGACTACACCGTAAAAATTTGCTGCTGATTGCTCCAGTCATGTAATTGTCTTATAAGATTCATTGTTTTTTCTGTAATGAAGAACTCTCAGAAGTTTGTGACTAATTACTTGATTCAATATTATGTTATTAAAATGTTCGATCACATCTTAAAACACGTAATAGTGTCGTTAGTTTTATACATACCTTTAGATTGCCGTACTTAACCCGAACCACACCGACACGACTATGACGGAGTGGATTAATATTTATGAAAAAGAAAATGAATCATGTTTGTTTCACAACAATTTTAATCACCTCAATTAGCCATCTGGGACAATTTTGTAACATGTTAAAGCCAAGAGCGGGGGTAAAATAGGTTGCTTAGTACGTACGAGTACCATCCATCCATGAATCCATGAATGTAAAATATACTTTTCGCGGTAGATAATGCGTCACTAAAAAAATTTGTAATTTTAGTGTAACGTGTCCGTGTCGATCTTTTGCGCACAAATATATATATATACTCAGTATACCCAGACATTTTGCACAGCGCCTTCTAGTCCCAAAGTAAGCAGCACAGTTGCGCCACGGAATCATCGTGGGTCTTCTGTTACCCTTTCCGGGGCGTGCAGGTACTCGGTTGAGGTTCTTCCTCTTTTCGAGGGCTTCTTCTCGGGTCGTAACAACGATCCCGGTCACTATCAGGTGCGGTTGCACCTACGTCGGTTGACCGCGCCATGGAAATCTTCAAGGAATCAAAAGGAAGGTTTTGGCAAGTTCTTACGAAGCATCCACACGATGGACAAGCTTCCGAGTTTTCCACTAACTGACGCCGTTTTATACGGTATCTATGAATTTTAATCATTCGATTTTTTCGTTTTTAATTATTCTCTTTTTATTTCGTTTGCTATTACATAAAAGCCGTGTCGTAGCAAGTTCGACGTCCATCATGCTTGGACGCTCAAAACATACTAGCGCACTGGCAAATGTGTGGATGTCGACGTTTGGCTGCACTTGTAATGGTTTAGAATAAACAATTGACAAGTGTGTAGAAGAACCATTAGAGTCTGACTTTAGTCTTTGTGAACTAATTATAAAGTAGTTGTCAAATAGCCGTCAAGTGGTCGTGTACAGATGTATAGTGTAGTCGAATGGATATAGTCCGAGTGAATTGAGTTTTTCTTCTTTTATAGTATTCCCGGAGATTTAAATTGTAACTACCGCCATATGCTGTAAGATAGAAGTAGCACAAACAGAAATAGTATATTCTAGCTATGTCCGCGAACGGTCATTGTTTAAATATAGAGATAAATTTATTGAACGCTGTGTGTATTTGCTTTTAATTAGTTATCTACACTCGACAGTCTTACATGTAGTAGGCATTTGTGTAAAGACCGCAAGAGATAAAAGATTATTTATTTACCAATTACTACAATCGGCTACGGTTTATTGAACAGAACATTTGTAAGGAATTATAAACTCAAATATAGCAATAACGAACTGTGTTTCATGAAATCTTATAAAATCTTAATATGAAGTCGATTGGTTTATATCTGATAGTACAGGGAAGGAAAAAGTGCAGTTTTGCGGTTGAATCGAATCAATATAAACAGTGTGCCCGTATGATGGACGTGTCTCACATACGTAGCACGCACTTGATCGCTGACGCCATCCTAGCCTGACTGCTCTATCTGTATTTGCTTTTGGTTTCGATTTAGATCGCATTTTAATAGAATTACAGTTTTTACTTGATGCTGAACAAAATAAAACAAAATTTCCAAATATTGCTGCAAACTTTCAAAGTTATTATAATAATTCAAACAAACGGTTTATTCTAATTTTTAAATGTACTTTATTCATTGTAGAAGAAAACGTAGTTGTCCTTTGTGTACGACTTTTCAACCTTATTTCATTAATTTATTAAAAACGTCATTTTTATTCTTAGGCAAATAGGGAGAATGATATTAACATAACTGTAGCTTATGTGTTTAGACGTGATTTAAATCTGGTAATCAATTTTTATACGGCATTCCTCACTTAATACAATCTTATAAAGGCCAATTTTAAATTGAATAACTAGTTTACTGGTTTTCAAAGTTTTTAGACATTTTTATATTTTTATGAACTATTTTAATTTTTTAATTACCGGATATATTATAATATAGTTAGGTAACTTCAATTGAACTTAACGTTAAAATTTCGAATGTTATTATAACGTTTTCAAGATAATGGTTTTCATGGCAATGTAATGATCGATCGGGTTTTTGTTATTTTTTCGTTTCTCGTTTTAGTTGACTGCATAATATTTATCGAAGCAGTCATTGCCCTTTCATTAAGTGGTTCTTCACAATTTGTCTAGTTCCATTTGTACGTGATCGAAGTGTCTAGGTATCATTCAGAATAAAGAAGGTTTATTTAGCTAGAAGTAGTAACATTTTAATGAAAAAAGTGTTTTCGTAGTTTGTTTACCGTCTCTGTACCTAACAGCAAGTCCGATTTATCTTCGGCTTTATCAATAAAAGTATATCCTATCCTATCCTTTACTATAATACGAACAACGTTTGTAGGTATATTTGTAACCGCGTTCTCGAAAACGCCTCTAACGATTTTGAAAAAATTTACGACATGGGGGTTTACGGGGGCGAAAAATCGACCTAGCTAGGTTTTAATTACGGAAAAATTCGTTTTCTTTACATTTTCAGACACTTAAAACTTGAAAAGTTGCCTGCGATATATGATTGGTAATTTCGCAGTAGAGTTTACATTCTCAATATCACAGTGACCAGAGTGCAGGTTTTCCACGCCGAAGTGTTATGGTTCGAATCCTGCAATATGTTTACTTTTTTTGTTTTCTTTTCTCTGACGTACAATCACACCAAAAAGACACTTAATAAAGCTCGGTCGCCCAGGTACCATTTTTAAATCTTTGATGTAATCATGTATATTACTGTATATTTAGAATGAACAAGATTTGCGAAAATTGGACGATTGTACATTACCAATATATTTTTTACTGTAGTCTCCAAAAATCAAAACTAGTCGACAAATTGACAACAATAGGAAACAGTGGAAAACGCATTAAACTCAAATGGGCCCAACGGACTCTTTTGAATGATAAATCAAATATTCTATCAGACATAGATACATGAATGATATTCTCCAGTTTCTTCATAGAACCGAATCAATTTTACAGCTTTTAACTTTCTATTTAACATGACAGGTTAAATACAAAGTCCCGTCAACTCAATTGTCTTGCGAAGTGTCTTAATGAAATTTCTTTATACGAGTAAATAATTGTTATGTACAAAAAAAGAAAATAATAAGTTAACCTGAGGTTATAAAAATAAGAAATGAGTACCTAGGACTATTCATGGTGATTCCCCTATTTTCAGCTTGTAAGGAAATGAGTATTAATAATTACGATGTATAATTGATGCAAGTAAAATTCTTATAAATGGAAATAGGGATTGGTGTTTTTGTGTGTAAATATTAGGATTTAGTGATGTGATTTATTTAACCGGGAATTCCACAGGTCGACATAGGTACCAACTCCTTATGATTTACGAATGGTAACTGTTTCACGTGTACTATATAAAATATACAACAGATACAATATATCGTTTAAACGCGATAATATTTTATCCTCACCTGATACCCTATTTTAAATATTTTTTTCACAATAATGTCTCAGCGGAAATGCTGAATTTACTTGCGTGAAGCAAATCGAGAAAAATATCCTATCTAACCCCCATTAAAATACAAGATACTATTGCTTTATCATCATAACGTGCTCACCTAGGCGATACGCAAAAGAATCTCGTAGATGATATCGGAATTCAATTTATCGAGCACTTAACTTTTATGGGAAAGTCAGCTTTCGGCAGATTTATAGAACGAGGCATCTTCCGGCGTCCTGGCGGTGACCTGGCAGGTTTATTTTTCGTTTAGTTGGGCCGCTGGTAAAAAAAACTAACTGTGAAAATGCAGCGTGTTTTAATGGTACCCCTCCTGTTTTGAATTTGAAAAATAAAAATTACAATAGATTTTCTTTTATGAAAAAGTTCAAAATTCAAGTAGCTACATAGTATATGTAAATACTTAAATGAACAATAGATTTAGGAATTTATGCTACAACCTATTTACATTAAAAAGTATTCACTATAAATAAATTAATTTTCAGATTTCAGTATAATGTTACTAGTTCTGATTTAAATCTCAATTTAAAATTTATTACCCCGGGTTCAATCCACGGTCAGGTCAGTTTCGGAGACGAAATTTTCTATATTGCTTTGGAGTCTGGAAACGAACTCCCTTAGTTCACTGTGTGATATCCATAGTACAAGCTTAGTGCTTAGTTTGGGGTCACGCAATGTGTGTTATTTTATGTCTTGAGTTTAAAAGAAAGAAAAAACAGGCAGTGATTAAGGACTGCCGATAGAAGTGAAAACTTAAAATTATGAAATAATATAAAAAAAACAATAAATATAAGGTATACATATATAGGTACATATGTCTATAGATGACTTACAGTCGAGTATATACAATGTATTTGTGTATATATGCATATAACAGCATGTCGGTGACGCGCGCACATGTCGGTGACGGTAAGGCTACACCATAAGATTTTACCCACCTAAAATTCGCCGAACTTGCCTATAGAAGTTTTCACTTCAAAAAGTTTTATTTACAAAGAAAAATGCAAAACAATTTTGAAATAGGTAAATTTTGTTCTGAGGGAGAAATCTAGGAATAAGAACAATTACCTACCTAAAAATATATAATATACAATATGTTTTATAATTAATATCGCAATATCATGTATAATTATAAAACATCTTCTATTTTATATATTTTATACTTAGGTTTTAAGAATATTGAGAGGTGATATAGATATTGATTGTTTCTCATAATCACTTACTATATTACTATTATAGTACTATAGGCTCCATGATGTGCGTCACGACTCGCGAGCCAAACCGGGAAGTGGGTCGGCAATATTTGTCATTTTGGCGGCAAATGGTGTCAAATTGCCGCCGCACCAATGTAATGTGCGACACCCTTTCATGGTAAACACTGTAGCTTCGTGACACCATATATTTTACCATCTACTCGTATACACATCTTATATCAACAAACATCAACACTTCATATTTCACACATTTCTGTGCATACCTAGTAGAGAACAGTTCAGAACTTCTGAATAATAGATACGAGTTAGACTCACGCACAAACTTTCATTTGTAAAATGAATTTCTAGAAATTTATAAGAATTAATACTATCGCTTTTCTTTTCTGTAAACTTTTAAAGGTGACATATTCCTTCAAATTAATAGTAAAAAACATTTTTATAAACAAGCTTTTATTTAGATGCTTTAAAAAGAAGAAAATAAACTTTAAATACAATCAAAAATCCATCTATTTATTACATTATACAATTTATATGATATAAAAGCTTGTAGCCAGATTTACCTGTGTAAATTTATTCTTATATACTTTTTTTTTAAATTAATTATGGTCAAGATCATGTTACATATTACATTTGTGTTTATTTACACAGGTAAATCTCGCACAGGTAAATATTTTTTGAATCTGAAAGTTAAGGAAATATTGCTATTAGAAAGGCTTATTATTATTAATTTCTTCTTTTTAGAGCATTTAAATAAAAGCTTGTTTTTATAAATGTTTTTTACTATTTATTTTTTAGCTTGAAGCTTACTTGTGCCTAACGAAACAGTTCCGGGTTTGATTTTAGAGCTTTCCTTATTCTAGATAGATTGCAAACTAATGCTAATGACGTCCATCTCGCCAAATTACTCAAGCCATAGTAAGATACTGGAGACGTGCTCCATAGAAATAATATGTTTGTTCAATTGTTCGAAGAAATAAAGCGTACCTATATTTTAGCAAACTATCTTATGTTAAAAAAGTGATGACAATTATAGACATGTATTTATTATTTTATATAATAGTCGACCAACTTAATCATCAGATCCTAGAAACAGAGTACTTGTCAAAACCAATCAAACGAGCCCGAACTCGATGGGGTTTCGTCGTTTTATTACAGAGTTCCTATAGCCTCATTCCGGCTTCATCATCAGGTCAGCTCAATGTTATAATAATATTGCATTGCCATTCGATTTACATGCATGCAAAATTTTAGCTCTATCAGAAACCGGGAAGTGGGTCAAATTTAACTTAGCTAGAAACACCTAGCCAGCAGACCGCTGGACAGCAGACTGGGACCGGTGAAACTAAATAAAAGCTTATAAAAAGAAAGAAAGTTTACCAGTTTGAAAAAATGCAGTGGCAAGGCCAAGACATTTCGACTATCTAATATGCCTCCCCTTTAATTCTCATATGAATATTTAAAGTGTTAAAGTGCAAAATGTATGAGTTACCATCGAGCTAACGATTGGAAATGTAGTATTAAGATATCGCTCACTTATGACTAGATATATGTGTTTTTACCTAAATGGTAAAAACTCATATAGTCGATCATGGTCAAACACGTGCGAGTGTTGGAACACGTTGCCTAATTTATGAAACATTTGATCACTTCATTAAAAATTCCAATTAAACACGTTTATTCTTAAATGAATGAAGGAATGCTTAGATGGTTCGGGCACATGGAAAGAATGAGTGATGAAAGACTGACGAAGAAAATATACAGAGCGAAAGTGAGTGGTAAAAGAAGCCAAGGAAGACCAAGGCTGACTTATGAAGATCAAATAGCCAGAGTGTTAGCAGACGGAAATGTCAAAAGCACTCGCATACCTAGGCGAAAATGTGTGAGGAGAATGATGAGATCTGAGGAAGCGAAAGAGGTGTGTAAGGACCGCGACTCCTGGCGCTCCGTCCTCTCTGACTACCCCGTTGGGGATACAGCGTGAAGTTATGTTATGTTATGTTTATGTTATTCTTAAATTGCTTGTCAAAGTTATATCGTACAGTTATTACATGCTTTATTTCAAGTAATTAGGTAACTAATTTATTCTGTATTTGAAATGATGTAGTATTTTTAGTTATCATAAAATAAAACCAAGCACAGCCATCCCCGTTCTCACAGTAATAGTACTTCTGTGGCAGTTTACGCCCTGCCACATTGTAAAGTTGCAATAGTGATGTAGCGTTGAAGCAATAATTTATGATTTGAAAACTCGGAGTTACAAATTATTTTACAATTATTTAAATTCAATCTCAGTCACGCGTTTCTCTTTTGACGTCATTCGATTAAGTTATGCGCCAATTAAAAATATACATACATACATACATACATATCTTCACGCTGTATCCCCAACGGGGTAGTAAGAGAGGCGCAAAGCGTTGCGGTCCTCACATACCTCTTAAAAGATACTATATTAATAAAATATACTATTGCGCGTGATGGTGAAAGATATCAAATTCAATATTTTTATTTGATAATTAAAGTTATTAAAACATATAATAAGTTAGTTCCAAATTCAAATTCAAATTCTTTATTTGTCCAATCTATAAAGTTATTCTTATTAAACTTACCAGTAGATGTTTAATATTGTTGAATGTTACTTACTAAAACAGTATTATTATATAATACATATTGCGTCGATACACTTGCTGTTTCCCATGTGCCGGCTACTTCCAAGTCAGCAGGTGCCGCGGCCAGCACTGCCGAGAACTTGAAGCGGCGTAAGTACGCGACTCTCTCTGAGAGTTTCATATTTACGCCCTTTGTAGTCGAAACTTTGGGTCCCTGGGGCCCCGAAGCCCATTGACTGGTTTCTGATATTTGTAAGAGACTGGTCGAGGCTTCGGGAGACCGCCGGGCTGGCAGCTTCTTCCGCCAACGAATCAGTTTGGCTATTCAATGAGGCAATGCTGCCAGTCTGCTGGGTACCTTAAGCAATGACAGCTTTCTAAGCGGCAACTTTGAGGAAGTTTATTATTTAAGATATAATTGAAGATGTAGTTTTAAGTTGAAGATGTAGTTTTAAATTGAAGATGTAGTTAAGATGTAGTTTTAAGTTTGTAAATATTAACATATGTATGTACTTTATTGTAAATAAATTTGTACTATATGAACTTGTAAAAAAAAATACATATTAATATTATGAATACCTCTCTACTCTTTCATAAGACTGACAGTTAACAGAAAATGTGTGAAAATATTAATTTTAAAATTAATAACGATTTAGTAGTTTTCCATAGGTTCCAACTTCCAGTTCTACAATTATTGTTACTGAACACACTAGATATTGTTCATTTATTCGTAGTAAAACAGAATGATTTGAACACATAATTAAAAAATCTGGTTTTAATTATTTATCGTTTTCTGGACCAATCTCGAATCTAGTTTATTTCTATTTATCGTGAGAAGAAATGCAGACGAAGTATGAAATACGGGTAAATTGAAATTATTAACAGGTGAATGAATTCGTCTGGGAAGTGTGTTTTCGAACGATGCAACATGTGATTTGGATATAAAGAGACGAGTAGCTGCTGGCAATAAAGTTAACGGTGTTCTGTTCGCAATAATTAGTCATTAGTTAAATAGCAACAGTGTTAATTGACGGAAATGTCGAAACCACGCGCTTAAAGAGGAAATTAAATAAGGACGTATCTAAAATTCTAATTCTAAAGTTAAATGTAATATATTTTAAAAGATATTGTATAAATAATATTATTACAAAGGAATTGTGAAAAGAGGTTGCATTCGCTACATAATTAATCGATTAATCGATTTATCAACGTCATTACACTCCCGTCACAGTTTAAATATATACAGTTGGTCAATTCGGAGATCGCACAGAGCAATCGTGTAGTGCATGTGGGGTGTGAGGCGCGCGCGTCCCTGCCCGCACTGCCTGAGGTGTGTATATTCTAATTCGTATTCGAGGTCTTTAAGTCAGCAGTGCCAAAATCGTAATATAATCACCTGCACGCACTTTTACATTTATTGAAAGAACATTAGAGATTGATGAGTAGAATTACCTACTATCATACGTAATGTATGCGTTAGATATGACTTGACAGGACGACAGCAGCAGCGATGGTGATGTAATGATGATAAAGGTTTCGCTTTCGGTAAATGATATACGAGCGACCCACTATTAGAATGTTATACATTATTATTACAATATGTTCCATGTTGGCTACAGTAGACCTGTTGTGGTGTACGTTTGTATATATGTATCTATGTGCTATACTAAAACCTACAACTAAAATAGATTACTGTTGCTATTGAAATAATAACAGCATATTACATCAGTGATAATACATTTATGAGATTAAACAGTATAGTATAATTTATTTATAATAATTAATTTCACGAGTTCATTACAGATAAGTACCTAAGCACTGAAATGTAACAAAAGCTTAACGTTCGTATATTACTAAAAAAATGTTTTTTGTAAGTATTTAAATAACAATTTACGACTACGCACATTGATTTATTACAACATAGGTGTGTTTTATGCCGAGATTTATAAAATAACTAGCTGTACCAGCGACTTTGTCTGTGTGGAAAATTTTCGTGGCTTTCCCGGATTATATTATGTTATGTATACACATATATAGTATATTTAAAGATTGTTTTTGAAAATAAGTCTAGGTTTAGCCTACGTCTGCCTTCGGGCACATACTGTCTGTACCAAACATCATCGGTGGTTCAGCATTTCTCGTTAAAAGTTTCATCCCCCTTCAAACGTAAGAAAGTACTGCAACCCATATTGTAAGATATGTCTATAGTCCGAGAGCGCGAGAAAAGCGTGCGTTATCAAGCAGTTTTACCACTTTATGTATTTACACTATGCTCTCGTTTCCCGTTCCCGACTGTTATCTATGGTCTGTGCTTTCTTATGTAATGGACATGTATTCTTGGATTGTATTATTTGACAAACAAGTTTGTATGTAGCCCATATGTAGTATTTAAAGGACGACGGGTGCCCGAGCGATTCGACGCACCCGTCAGTATTTCAAAATCGATTTTCTTAGAAACTGCTACTAACAAACCCTTAAAATAACTGAAATTCTAAGTTTTATTTAAAACAACATAATCATTTACGGTTGGGTCCCTTTAAACGGAGTCACATAAACATAACCCAATAAATTCTAGCTAAACGTAACTGCCAACGTTTAGTCTTAGATATGTCTGGCTACCCTTTCGGAGATACTCGTATATTATGGTCATGAATCTACATTATGTATGGGTAGTATTCTGCTTCGTCTAGTGGTGAATATTTATGTTCGATGTAGGCTTAGGTAACACTGCACTGCTAAGTCATTATTCATTATTAACTCATTTGAGGTAATCCATTACGCTGGGTGTGTCGATAGACTTAACCGTGGAAAGATACTTAGTGAAAAACTCACGAAAGTTTACGACAACTATTAGGTAGATAAGCGTAATTGCTTGACTAATATGCTATTATTATTTATCTGCTGTAGCAATATTATTGTAATGATCTACATACGTCCCATTGCCATTCACAAACACTTAACTGAAAATTTATATACCAGTGCATGGGTCCAGAACCATTCAGTGTATGATAAGGTCAATCTATGTAAGTATAGTTTCCGAAAAATCAAATTATTTATAATCTGATGTGCTAATAAGTACCACAATTGTGTTAGAAGTATGTAATAGTTTAAAGTTTTTTCTATAGCGATTAGCGACAGTATATTTTACGCACGAGTAATGAGTATGATGATAATAGAACCAGTTGTAATTATGTACGAGTATAATATCATAATAAAATATTAATAACAGATATAAAATTTCTAAAACAATGTGAATTTAAACATTTAAAGATTTCGTGCTTGTAGGATCGATGAAGGCTTTGTAATTATTTGTATACGTGTGTATAGTTGTTGATAATTTTGAAGGTTATTGAAGCAAGGTCAGTTGTGCTTGTAGACCATCAGAATGAATTGCGGTGATCAATCTCCGTGGGGAACTTTTAAAAGCTTTCGAATTTCCTTTTTAACGAGCTCTTTCGGTAGGTATAACACGTAGGTTTGACTCAACGAATTAATTAAATACTTGTTTGGAAGTGAAATATTGAATGTGAAATAGTGAATAAGTGAAGTATTCGTAAAACAACACTATAGGTTTCATTTCCGGCCGAGTTAAGTGCGAAATGAAGTTTTCTAAGTTGGAAAGAAATCTGAGCATTTCGATACACCCTAGTTTGTTAACACCATCAGTATAACCTTAAAGCTTAATGTGGTTGTATACAATAGGTTTGACTCCCTGGACATGTATTAAAGAAGAAAAAGCTGTCAGATATACATAAATATATAAAAAAACTGTATTAGACTGTTGATGTCACTGCGCTTTAACTTTGAAGGTTTAATCTTTCATAAATAATTGGAGCATAAAAAGATGCGAGGTGACTTAAAAAGTATTATTGTCGCCACAAAGATTATATATTCACGTCAGTGAACACGAACGGTCGTAGCGAAGTTATATACCTGTAGTTACGCAGCTGCTTATTTTTCTATCGTACTTCGTGTATTTTTCCGACTTGGCGTAATGTACCGTGCCGAGAACACAGGCTTACACGTTGTTTCTCACAGCAAATATAACTCCGAGTAGCACTTTCATCGTGTAATTACTATGATTGTTAGAAACATTGCATATGTCTAACATGTATTATGTACGTCTTCACAATTTTCGTACACAATATGTTTTTAATTTAACTCTCTGTACAAATAAAACTCTATATTGGTCTTAGAGAAAGAAAAACAGAGTTCACCGTTACTTATATCTTCTCGCACAGGCAAAAAAGGTAGACACAAGTGGAGGCGATGAGTTAACAATTTTTTAATTATATTATTCTTTTTTTGACTGTAACTTATTATCAGAAATAGTAAGTAGCAGCCAAATATGGTTTTAGAATAGAAGTATTCTGTCAACGAATTCGAAACAACTGTCATATTTTAAGCTAATATTGATATATTTATTTGCAATATAGATAAGTAATATATGTAATTCCATCGATATTACCACGGAAAACTCGTCAGCATATTTATTACAGGCGTATGAAACTGCGGATGATCGCTAGTACACTATAGATAAATAAACATGTTAACAGGTTCATAGGCAGGAAGTCAATGAATAGAACGGTGTAGAACAGAAACGACAAATCTGATAAAACCTACTGAAATGAGCCACTCCGTGGGTATATTCGTCATACATCGTGATTATGTTATCTAAAACTTAATATTTCAAAATATTGCATAAAAATTTCAGGAGTGAAAAAGAAAACATTCATTTTAAAGACATTGATGTACTCACCTTACCCTCGTTATACATCTATGAAAACATAATGTACACTAAAAAAAATTTAGATCTATTTCAAAAGAAAGGCGTTGTTAGTGGTGTGGAAACTCGTGGTCGTGATCAGCTAGTTATTCCTAAATTTAAATTACAAAAGTCAAGTGGTTCATTTTTGGGTAACTGTGTTCGTTTTTATAATAAAATTCCTCAAGAAATTACTCAATTAACGGAAAACAGATTTAAACTTGTCATTAAACGCACACTGATTGGAAAAGCATACTACAAAATTAGCGATTTCATTGAAGACACAACAATAAACTGGAAGTGATCCTCTCTGCGTATGCATTTACTGGCTTTATAGATATTGTATTTTTAAATAACTATTGTACCATGATGGTGAAAAAATGATACCTGACTGAGTTTCTTGTCGGTTCTTCTCAGTATTCAGGTTTTCTTTTCGAACCGAACTAAAGTAAATTTGACGTTCAAAAATACCTTGCATTTGGGTTTACTTGAATAAATTGATTTGACTTTGACTTTGAAAACTAGATTATTATGACCCGAAGTAATGGTAAACTGCTTATTCCTAAAATAATACAATCAAAAGTATTTTTTAAGTAACTGCATTCGTACTTAAAATGGTCCTTTTTAGTCCTTCCGTTAGTTACTGGGAAGACAAATGAACAAGCGGTGCTTGTGATGGTAAGAGGTCTGAATGGCACATGAGCGTTTACAATATCAAGACTATGAAAGCCCTTCGGTTTGCAAAAGTCTTAGAAACCCTGAGGCCTAAGATGTTGTGCCTTTTGTGCTAGAAATGTCACCGACTGTCTTATTTTCCACATTGGAACACTACAGTACAAGCTCTGCTGTTTGGTTATATGATTTTTTTTTAACAATAACTGCGCAAACATAAACTTATATGGTTTTTCTTTGTGCAGCATTTAATCTATGCAATAATACACACAATACAATAAATACTATACTTTGGTATTTATGTAATTACATAAAAAAATTATTTCGTGTTCGTATTCGTTCAAATTAAATACTTTTTATGTACTAGCTGACCATATGGTCGTCTTGTCCAATTTTAAATAAATTTGTTAAATAAAAGCACCTTTATGTTTGTGCTGGAATTTTCCAATTTTCCAGGTCAATTTTCCGACTTTTCTTTCCCTAAAAATTTATTCGGACTAAAAAACCACAAATTAATTAGTTACTCGTCTATTAAGAACATAAAAAAAATATCGAATCGATCCAGTCGTTCTCAAATCAAGTTATGCACTTACCAACGAACAGCATTTAATTTTTATTTATGTAGATTAATATACATAATATATAATATATATGATTTAAATGTACTAATTAATATGTTTCCATATATTAATGCACATTCATTCTTTTCCTCTTTTGAAATCTATATTATTTTTGTCACATAAGTTTCTGTAAAATTATTATCGTTTATTACAAACTAGTAGCACGCGACACAACTTAATTAATGAGTGTATTCGATTAGATATCTGACGTGAATTTTGATGAATATATATAAAGTGTATTAGTATAAATTTCATCAACGTTAATACACCGATACGATAAGTTCTAATGTACTTGAAACGCTTCAAATGTAGAGGCATGAATACGAATCTAATAAATATTTGATACGAAATTATATGGGCTTATTTGCGGTTATCGACTAATAATAATGTGGAGTATGGATATAAGGCAACTAGTCAGGAAGTGGTAAACAAATAATACTGAAATAACATGAGTATATCATATCACTTTTTCATATACTGTCAATAAAAATACATTGATTAATTTTGATTAATAAATGAAAATATCGATAAGAATTACATACAAGGGTTTAAAATAAAGATCAAATTATCTCGTTGGCTCGTTGATGGTATGGTTAGTGCATCTACCTTCCAAGCGGAGAGTACTGGGTTTAATTCCCGGCCAAGTCAATTAAGGAACGAACTGTTCACCATTGTTGCGATGGAGCCTGTAGGTGTTACTGAGTATTCTTCCGTTCTTCGTGTGGTAGTAATAGCCATAGTATACGTTGAGGACTGCGTTCAGGATCACACAATTTATTGGTGTATTTATCGAGAAATTGTTTATTTAGTATTTATAACAACTAATATTATTCAAAATACAGAAAACAATGACACAGGTAAGCTGACAAAAATATAAAAAATCGATTACAAGCACCACATAATAGTTACATATTACAACGCTCTAGCGCTCTAGCGGCGGCAAGCTAATTGCTCCCAATTGAGTTATATAAGGCATTTTCCTTTTTGATTTTTTAAAAGACAGATAATGAAATTGTATCACTCACGCAACGGGTAATCCACCAGCTGCATGTCACCCAAAGAGCGATGGAGCAAGCTATGTTAGGCATCTCTTCAAGACAGAATTTAGAACACGTAAATACGGAGAAGAACCAGACTCACCGACATAGCCGCAGTAATAACTTGAAGGAAGTGGAGATAGGGTGGCCACACATGTATATATGTCGCACGAAGTAATCTGTAGGGGATAAGAGTCTTGATGTGGAGACCCAGAATGGGGCTCAGAAGTACTGAAATGTGTCGTCTAGCGACAATAATTAAATTGTCTAACTAATAAAATGATAATTGATTATAATCAAACATTTTAATCGATAGATATGTTTAGATAGATTTAGTGAATTGGGAATTTAAATTATTTCTGTACAACATTAGTATAAATAAAAAAAAATTAAAATAATTTGTGTAAAAACTACTTTTTAAGTAAAATGAGGTAAGGGAATCCAAATTTACATAAATCTATTCTAAATAATGTAATCGTTCAAGTAAAACGATCAAACTATTTTCAGTATTATAGGCTTGAAATGGGACAGATCCCGTTAATTACGCATCGTTGGGCTCGAACGCGCTCTTTCAAAGATGCTTCCGCTAGCAATGTGATAAACAGAGCATGGTCGAAGGGCAATTTCTCCAATACACAACAGAAGGTAATCTATAAAATTTATGAAATCGACAATATCCTAATTTATAGTAAAATCGTAAAATTTTAAATTTTACTTCAAAACACTTGAAATTGCTTGACATTATGGTATGATTCATTGATTCGACTCCCGGCCGCGCATATTTACGCAACTTCATTAGCTGGAAATGGACATAATAGTTCATTCATTTCGACATGCCATAGTAAAAATGTATCCCATTCCAATATATTTATCTATTTATATCACATATAAATAAATATTATTTTTACCCTCTGTTCAATTACGTAGTTGGGTGAAAAGTGAAGAGCAATAGCGTAAACAGAATCCAGTTCAATTCTTAGTACTACTTTACGTTACTAACCAATTAATCTGTGGTACTAACTTAACATTCAGATGTAACATAACAACATAACATAACATAACTTCTCGCTGTATCCCCAACGGGGTAGTCAGAGAGGACGGAGCGCCAGGAGTCGCGGTCCTTACACACCTCTTTCGCTTCCTCAAATCTCATCATGACGTGACGGTTTCAGTATTAACGTTAGTTACTTGAATTATCAGAATTATTTAAGTTGTATTATTTTATTTTATTTTTATTTTTTCGGAAAACCAACAGCTGAACGTTATGAGATTAAGTTTACAGAATTGATACTAGAGAGCCAATTAGAGGTCTCAACAAATAGTAACTAAATAAGTAGTACAAACAGTACAGTGTAAACAATACAGTACAAGCAATTATAGATACTCATGTAGCACTAATCAACTATAATACTAATAAACTATAATTATATATATCATATTCTAGGTAGTATAAAATTATGCAGATCGAAGTTATAAATTCTAGTTTTAAGTTCTCACATATTTTATTCCTCATTGTCCCAACACTTGTATGAAATAAATCAAAGTCAAGAATAATTATGTTTGAATGAAAGTTTACTCAATGTAACGTAAGAAATTTGGACACTTACTGTTTGACCCAATTATAAATATAATAGAAACTTTCTGCAAATAAGCCGCAAACCAAAACAGTCATAAAGTTTTCGAGACATACTGTGTCGAACATACGAACATAATATGTCAAATCAAAATGATTACATAATATTATGACTTCTAATTTAAGTGTATTTATATGCATTAACCATAGAATGTATATATATCACCGTATGATTGTGAACGTCGCCCGTTAGTTTATAATATATCTCGCCAGATTGTGAACTGTCGATAAATTGTGAATTGTACCGTACTGCTTACAATATAACGTATTAATTTTCGATAGTTCACAATTTGACGCTTTAACATGGATTAGGTTATAAACTATCGAAAATTAAAACGTCATATTGTAAGCAGTATGGCCCAATTCACAATTTATCGATAGTTTACACTTTCGCGAGGTGGATTATAAACTAACGGTGTTCACATTCATACAGTGACATATACATTACCTTAAATAAATACATGGTAATAAATTAAAATACAAGATAATTATTTAAAAAGAAATTCAATCAACTTCAAAATAAAAACACTGAAAACTACAAAATAGTTATTTATCTTTTAGTAATCAAATCTCAAGTACAAAAATAACATTATACCTACGTATATATTTAAATACCGTTACTGACTTCAGTAACGGTATTCAGTACGGACACAGTACGGATACAGTAACGGACTTCAGTAACGGCACCGACTTCGGTGTCAAGTCTACCAAACTAGTAAACTTTCTGTTGTTTTTTTTGATTTGGCGCCGACTTCATTAACTGTCTTTAAGGTATTCGTATGTTGTATCGAAATTATGAAGTTATTTATGTACTTGAGTTCTAATTAATGAGGGACAATTATTTTGCAATTTTCAGTATTTTAGAAATCGGTTTAATTTTGTCTTAAAAAGTTATGGATTTTTTCTTTTTGAGTGGCCTTGTCCTAAATAAATATCTAAAGACCTGCAAGTAAGGTACTTTCCAATTCTGGAACGTAACATTACATGAAAAGATCATGAAAATATATATAAGCTATTAAGAAGTTCTTTTTTCAATATGCAGTAAGTACGACATCATCAGATTTAAACTAGATTTTTATGAGACAACTCTGAACATATGCCCTTTCAAATAAAAATGAATCATCAAAATCGGTGCAAAAAAATGAAGAAGATCGTGTAACTTACATAAAAAAGTAAAAAAGGAAAGACTAATTAAGAACCTCTTCCTTTTTTTGAAGATGGTTGAAGACGGTTCACTTTCGGTCCTTACAAAAAAGTTTTCATACATATTTTATGTTTACGTAATTTCAACACAGCCGAAAAGCGGTCGTTTCTCAGAACTTTGAGGACATAAATTATCTAAAAAATCCAAATTTCAGCGCAATAGGTATTACGATAGAAATACGCACAATGAAAACCTAAGACTAGTCAGAACAGTTATCACTAATTGCACGATTTCGCCAAGTGTTGTCATATATTTTACGAATCAGTCTTCTACTCTTTATTGGACACTAGCTGTACCCGCGACTTCGTCTACGCGGAAAAATTTTTCGTGGCTTTCTCGGATTAGGTTAAATTATATGTAAAAGTGCATAGTATGTTTAAAAACAAAAAAAGTCTACGTTTAAGCTTACGTCTGTCTCCAGGAACATACTATCTCTGTACCAAACATCATAATTGGTTCGGCGGTTCAGCATTTCTCATTCAAAGTTTTATCCCCTTTTTCACCCCTAAGGGATAGTTTTTTGATAAAAAAGTAGCCTATGTCCGTTCTCGTGTGTCAGACTATGTCCATGCTACATCACAATCAGTTCAGTGGTTTAGCATTTCTCGTACATAGTTTCATCCCCCTCCCTCCCATCTCCCTTTTCACAGATTTTCATAAGAAAAATAATTTATGTAATTTTGATAAAAAAATTCTTATTACCGCACCAAATTTTATAATTACCAAGATTTAGTGTTCTCATATAAAGTTTTGTCCCCCTTTTAACTCTCTTCGCGGAAAATTTTTAATAAAAAAGGAAACCCATGCCCATTCTCTGATGTCAAACTATATCCCTACCAAATTTCATCGTAATCGGTTCAGCGGTTTACCATTTCTTATACAAAGTTTCATCCCCCTTTTCACCCTTTTAGGGGTAGATTTTCTAAAAAGTTAAGTAGTCTATCATGAGCGCATTCATATTTTCTTACTACGCACTGATTTTAATCAAGATCGGTCAAGCCATTCTTCAGTTATAAAAGGACATACAGATAGACGGACAGTTAAAAATTTTAAAAGTGGTGGAACCGAAGTCACTGACATAAAATGAGTATTTATCACAAAATTTGACAGTAAATTTATTTCATTACCAAGATTTAGCGTTTCCCACACAAAGTTTCATCGCCATTTTCATCATCATCATAGGGGTTAACTTTTGATAAAAAAAAAGTAGCTCATGTCCCTTTTTCTGATGTCAAACTATCTTCCTGCTAAATTTGATCGTAATCAGTTCAGCGGTTTACCATTTCCCATACAAAGTTTCATTCCCCTTTTCACCCCTTCAAAGTCAAAGTCAAAGTCAAATCAATTTATTCAAGTAAACCCAAATGCAAGGTATTTTTGAACGTCAAATCTACTTTAGTTCGGTTCGAAAAGAAAACCTGAATACTGAGAAGAACCGACAAGAAACTCAGTCAGGTATCATTTTTTCACCATCATTGTACAATAGTTATTTAAAAATACAATATCTATAAAGCCAGTAAATGCATACGCAGAGAGGATCACTTCCAGTTTATTGTTGTGTCTTCAATGAAATCGCTAATTTTGTAGTATGCTTTTCCAATCAGTGTGCGTTTAATGACAAGTTTAAATCTGTTTTCCGTTAATTGAGTAATTTCTTGAGGAATTTTATTATAAAAACGAACACAGTTACCCAAAAATGACTTGAATGACTTGACTTTTGTAATTTAAATTTAGGAATAACTAGCTGATCACGACCACGAGTTTCCACACCACTAACAACGCCTTTCTTTTGAAATAGATCTAAATTTTTTTTAGTGTACATTATGTTTTCATAGATGTATAACGAGGGTAAGGTGAGTACATCAATGTCTTTAAAATGCTCTCTCAGCGACTCACGTGCGTTCATACTGTAGACGGTACGTATTGCCCTCTTTTGTAAAATAAAGATAGATTTCATATGCGCCGCTGATCCCCACAGTAGCAGACCATAAGACATAAGGCTATGGAAATATGCGAAATACACCAGCCTAGCCGTAGCTACATCTGTCAACTGTCTAATGCGCCTAATAGCATATATTGCCGAACTGAGCTTATTAGATAAAGTCCCGATATGGTCCGCCCACTGTAACTTATTGTCTACTGTTAAACCAAGAAAAGTAGCTGATTTCATTAATTCTAATTCTTTCCCATCCAGTTTCAGTCCATTATGAATTTTGGGTACATTGGATAGGGAAAATTTAACACAATTGGTTTTTTGTGCATTCAGTAGTAAATTATTGGCAGCGAACCATCTCGAGACATCCGCCAAGGTCCTATTCTGTCCGCTAATATCTATGTCTTTTCTGTTAACTTTAAATAATAATGATGTGTCATCAGCAAATAATATTATTTCACAAAGGTCTTTAAGCATAAATGGAAGATCATTAATGTAAACCAAAAATAGGAACGGTCCCAAAATTGATCCTTGAGGAACGCCCATCATTAATTTAGAACCGACAGATGTAACCCCTTTAAGGGTAGTTTAGCCTATGTGTGTTTCCAGGTGTCAACTATGTCCATACATACATACATATATACATACATATTCACGCTGTATCCCTAACGGAGATCAGAGAGGACGGAGCGCTAAGCGTCGCGGTCCTTACATACGTCTTTCGCTTCCTCAAATCTCATCATTTTCACCTAGATATGTGAGTGCTTTTTACATTTCCGTCGGCTAACACTCTGGCTCTTTGATTTTCATAAGTCGCCCTGATCTTCCGTGACTTCTTTTACCACTCACTTTCGCTCTGTAGATTTTCTTCGTCAGTCTTTCATCACTGATTCTTTCTATGTGCCCGAACCATCCAAGCATTCCTTTCTTCATTTTTACAATAACACTAACTATAACCATAACTAATAATAACAATAACTGTATCCATGCTTCATCATAATCAGTTCAGCGGTTTAGCATTTTCCGTACAAAGTTTCGTCCCCCTCTCTCCCGTTTCCCTTTTCATAGGTTTTTGATAAAAAAATTATTTAGTAGCCTATGTATTGTTGATAAAAAGAAGTCTTATCGCCGCAGCTCTCACTATCAAGATTTAGCGTTTCCCATACAAAGTTTCATCCCTGTTTTCACCATCTTAGGCATGAGTTTTTGTTAAAAAATATTGTCTATGTCCATTCAGTAATGTTAAACTATCTCCCTGCCAAATTTCATCATAATAGGTTCAGTGGTTTACCATTTCTATACAAAGTTTCATCCCCCTTTTCACCCCTTAAGGGTAGGTTTTTGATAAAAAAATGTCCTATGTCCGTTCTCTGATGTCAAACTATCTCAGTGCTAAATTTAATTATAATCGGTTCAGGGGTTTGCCATTTCCCATACAAAGTTTCATCCCCCTTATCACCCCTTTAGGGGTAGATTTTCTAAAAGATAAGTAGCCTATCATGAGTGCAATTACGTGTTCTTACGACGTACTGATTGCCATTAAGATCAGTCAAGCCGTTCTTTAGTTATAAAAGGACATACAGACAGACAGACAAAAATTTTAAAAATGGTAGAATCGAAATCAGTAAGTAATAAAACGACTATCTATCGCAAAATTTGACAAAAAATCTGAAATTACAGACAGACGCAAGAGATTTATATGGTAGTATAGATAAGCATTCATAGCCTTATCGCGATCTAAATAAAAGTATGTGCGAGCAAACGAGCGTTTTAAAAAATATTTAATTTCCGTCGTTATTTCCCTTTTGCCTTCAAAGGCGAAGTTCGCGGTAACCGTATTAACCCTTCAAATTTCAATTTTGACAGTATAACGGCAGTTCTCTCTAATGCAAAATATGAACAAAATGTAATTAGATGCACACATAAATTTACATAATATAATATTAATTTATATCAACAACAATTTTAATCCAAAAAAATTGTTTAGAATGTAAAGTTTAATTTAAAAAAGTAAATATATTCCATAATGTTCAAGTTGAAAGCTTTGAAAATCAATGAACAATATAGTTCGTACAAAGCTCAGCACTTTAAATGTTAAAATCATAAACTTTGTATTCAAACACGTATTTTGATGAAGTTGTATCTGTAAAAAATGTGTCCGAGAAAAATGTTACTGCACTATAATTATTTGTATTGAGTTTATTAAAATCTGTGTGTTTTAACAGTCTGCGCAACACACATTCCACTACTTGATAGGTGTACTCTCTTAAATAAAATGGAAAGCACAAATCTACTGTGAGTATTACTGACTTGGGTTAACGACTACTAATTTTCAGTTATTAATAAAAAAACTTACTGTTTATTATCGACAGCACAACGTACAACTTTACTTTCCGTTGATGGAGTGAAACCATGGCGTTGGCCAGCATCCTTCTGCAGCCGTGTAGGTACGCCCGCTAAATTTATACAAAAAATCTATACTCAGGCATTATTCGCGTTGCCAACAACGTCCTATATTGAACCGTTTCGCATGGATTCCCTCCTCGCGCTTTATTGTACGAAGTTTTTTTCAGTTCTGCTAACTCTAAGCCATAAATAAATACACGTACCTACTTCCTTTGTAACAGCAACATATAAATTCTTTAATTATGAAATCTTCCATCCATTGCGCGGTGTACAAATTTTTTAATTCATTGAAAAAAAAATTAGCACTGAAATTTTTCAGTTTACATTTCAGCCATAGTGATAACATGTGGCCCCTCCCAAATCTGGTTAGACGCACTATTAGAAGTAAACGCTGACGTAAATGCTTAAACACTGTAGTCGAGATACAATGTATACATCACCCTGCTAACTGAGCATACATATCACATTCTTTACATTTTCCCATTTTCAATTCAACTTTACTAGATGACTAATTTCATAGCTCACATATCACTGCACATACCTGTGGTAATATTGATAATCGTGTCATATATTAAAACCATAAATTAATGTATTAGATAATACATCTATGATTAAAATTGTTATGGCATGTGCGCGCGTTTCTATTTAATTAAAATAGCATTGTCGATTATTTTATAACAGATTAAAAACATAAATAATATTAGTGTTCCTAAAAAGTATTAAAATATTGCAGATACATCACGTTTATTTAAATGTATCATATATATATTTATACATAAATTATTAAAACCTTTCCAGAAAACGCGAATTATTTTTTAAGTGAAATTACAAACAATTTATTGTTTAAAAATATTTTTACAAATGAATATTTTTTACTGAATAATGTGAAGATTTACTACGTTCTTACGTTTCCTACGTTTATATTAGAATTACTTAAAAGCAAGGTTACAATGCGAGGTTATGGGGTCAAGTAGAATAAATCAAAGGGTGAACGTCTAATGATCAAGGTAGACGTTTATGGTAACAATACGTTAATAAACCATTCCTTTTTTATAGGCTGTGCACGAAAATGTCAAGGATTTCTCTTACAATAATGAAACAGAACGAAAATTGAGATAAAAAATTGAAGAATCATAGCCATGTTTTTCATCGCTCTCTTTTAGACTGTAGCAAACTTTAAAAAAGGGACTAACATAACATATCTTCACGCTGTATCCCCAACGGGGTAGTCAGAGAGGACGGAGCGCCAGGAGTCGCGGTCCTTACACACCACTTTCGCTTCCTCAAATCTCATCATTCTCTTCACACATTTTCGCCTAGGTATGCGAGTGCTTTTGACATTTCCGTCTGCTAACACTCTGGCTATTTGATCTTCATAAGTCAGCCCTGATCTTCCTCGACTTCTTTTACCACTCACTTTCGCTCTGTAGATTTTCTTCGTCAGTCTTTCATCACTCATTATTTCCAAGTGCCCGAACCATCTAAGCATTCCTTTCTTCATTTTTACAATAACACTGTTGTGCAACCCTGTCATACTGCGTATCTCATCATTGCTTATCCTGTCCGCAAGCGTGACACCGCACATATTTCTGAGAGACCGCATCTCCACAGCATTTATCATACTTGCAGTCGATTTCTGGCATATCCAGGCATTACACAAATCACACATTTCGTTTGTACCGCTTCTCTTTCAAACACCAGAACCTTAGTTTTGTCACATTCATTTTCAATCCTTTTACTTCACAATCTTCTTTCACGCACGTGACTAGTGTCTGCAACTCTGCTTCTGATGGCGCTATTAGCACAGCATCGTCAGCGTACAATAGGCAGTTTGTTTAAATAAGAGCGTCTCGTTTTTCATAATTAATTTTTATTATAATGTGGATTATTTTACTGTCGAGGTATCATTGCAAGAAAGTCTTTTACTTCCTCAGTCCGTTACTTTTTTATTTCTTTTTTTGTGATAAGAAACAGTATTCAGTACATTGTAATAAATGCATAATTCATAAACATATTAAAGAAATAAATTAAGTGCAATACCTTCAAAATTATCCAATGATTAAGCAATTTACAGATATACCATACATTAAGATTATGGTTTGAGAATAAAATATTTTAAATATTGCTTCTTTTTATTTATACAGGTATGTATGTATGTATACATTTTTGTAAGATTTTTCACGAAATGTCAGGTACACGAAAATTCGTACATTTTATGCAAAATAAAACGTTTACAAAAAGTCTACAAAAAAAAGGAACATCATACATTCTCGCCAGCAATTTTTTTTTGTTAGGACATAAAATGTAAAAAGAATATTATAATTTAACTAAGAAATTGAGCTGTGTCCCTTTTTATAACGATCTTGCTGTTTGCTACGATGGGTCTACGACACAGCTACGAGTTTTAACTTTTAGTTGTAACATTTTTTCTTAGCTTAGTAATTTATTAAGTGACCTATTTGCATTACAAATACTTACCTCAGAATTTCACATTAAATTTGCATTTTAAGACAGTTGAAATTAATTTCAGTGAACTCGCCTTTGAAAAGGCAACAAATTGAATATTAAAAAGAAATGGGTCGCTTTTACGCGACTTACATAGTTCATACTTTACTATTGATAATATTACATCCTAACATTAGAAAAAATAAAAAATAAAATGTGCGCCTTGTATCCATCGACCTCGAATCCAAAATTATGTGGACACAGAAAAGTCAGTGTTCTAAATAATTCTTATATTAATAATCCTATTGAAACATGACGTTGTATTTGAAGTGAGTTTGTAATAGAAAAAGAAAAAACGTAATAAAAATATATTTCCACGATTTTTTCTGGAATACAAATAAAAAAGTAATACAATATGAAGAAATGAGAAGACGCTCTAAATTGTAAGAAATAAAGAGAACGTCTGCGAATTTAGCGTGTTTGTAAGAGTCATACATACCAACTCAAAATTCGGTAATTTATTAGTAAACTTTATAAGAAGTTTGTGTGAACATAACTCAAAATTATGAGACTACACTCATACTGAAGTGAATGCGGAGTACACAACTCCATAAAAGATCCGACTTCCATAAGTAATTTTATTATTTATTTGACTGCGTCATTTATAAGGTTACCAAAACTTTTAGCGATACAAATACGAAAGCTATTTTTTTAAGAAACTAACAATACCCGCGAGTTCGTTCGCGTTTTTTATTTTTGAAATAGCCTATGTCCTTCTTTTAGGATTCAAGCTATCTCCATACCAAATTCCATCGCAATCGGATGAACGGTATGCATATCATCACGCTGTATCCCCAATGGGGTAGTCAAAGAAGACGGAGCGCCAAGTGTCGCGGTCCTTTCGCTTCCTCAAATTTCATCATTCTCAGCACATAAAATACGAACGAACAACCAAACAACAAACATTGATTTTTACTGTTACTGAAGTAAATGCTAAGCCTAATAAACTAATAGACTTTCTGTTGTTGCACATTGATTTGGCACCGACTTCAATAACTATCAAATTTAATTATATGGGTATTTGTACCATATTAACAAAGTTATTTCTGTAATTAAGTTTCGATTAGTAAAGGATAGTTATTTCGTTTTTTTGAAGTCGGTTTAACTTTTTTATAAAAAAAAAATTATTTCCCCTTTTTGAGTGACCTTGGCCTAAATAAATATCTAAAGCAGGTGTACAATTAATTTCTTTTCTAATTCTGGAGGGCAATGACACAAGAGAATCATCAATATAAATAAACAAAGGTTATAACCAGTTAGCGTTATTTGGAAGCCCAAGCTTCAATACTAGTGAAATTTAAATGGAACCAATCTGGAAGTGTATACTTTCAAATAAAAAAAGAATTTTTTAAATAGGTTCATAAATGACGGAGTTATGAGGTAACAAACATTAAAAAAAAATACAACCGAATTGAGAACCTCCTCCTTTTTTTAAAGTAAGTTAAAAAAAGGTTGTAAGCACTTGGTTATGTTCGTACATATATGTAATTATTGTGTCTACGTATTTCACATATGTAATGTTAAATGAGACATATATAAATAACCTTATTAATTTGTGTAGATGAACACTATTAAAAAGGCATAAATAGTTTATTCTAATATATAAAAATCAATATTTCTTTGTTTGTTTGTTCGTATTTTATGGGCTGCCATACCGTTCGGATGAACGTCATAGCGATCGGATGTCCGGATTTATGTCATCGCAATCGTCCGATTGCGATGACATTTGGCATGAAGATAGATTAAACATCGCGAAAGGAAATAGACTATTTTAAAAATAAAAAACGCTACGAAGTCGCGGGAATCAGCTAGTTACACATATTACAAATACCCGAATTTCAAACTATATTACGTTATTTAACTTATCACATAAAATATAACGTAAACAATTAAATAATATTTTTATAATTTTATATTAATGAACGTTATCATTAAATTTGATTTTCCTGCTCGTTACATTATTTTCCACTACAATGAAGTAAAATATTTTGTTCGTACTAATTCTAGAAGACATGAATTTGAAAATAAAAAATACGTAGTAACAGTATAGTACAAATAGGTAATAATATAATATAATATACAAATACGAGTAGTACTAAATAATATTTTACAAGTATTAAATGAGAATAAGGGTTCTAAAGGATAACGTAGCGTTATTTTTTGTGGTATTGAATGTGTCCGTTTTCAAAAATATCCTTATGCTGCTGATCGAGGCTATTGCTAAAATCGTTAATCTTGTTAGGTAGCATCGATAAATAATTAATAGCAAGGTTGAATAAATACTGTTCATTTTATTCTCTCCTGAATTATGAGAGATCTACGCTCAGTATTAATGAGTCATATCTGGACTGTTACTAACACCAATAATTTAATTATATAAGGAAAATAGTACTTTTAGTTACAACTTTCGTTTCATAGTTCAAACATAACTCCAGCAGCAAAAGACAAAGAATTTAATCCCTTGAATGAATAGTTAAAACTTAAAATTACATGATTGCGTTAAACAATACTATTTTGGGCTATGTTACGCAAAAGTATGTTAAACTCGAACTAAACGACAAGTTCGAACTGTTTCATTGAATAAGTTTAGAACTGCACGTAGGCGACAATGTCAATATAAAGAAGTTAAACATCTGTGGAATTCATTTTAAAGGAATACTTCATAGAGAATAGAGATGATAGTGATGGTCGTTTATTACCTTGTTTCCTTGGCCTGTGCCGTCATGGCCTCTATAGAATTCAATATCTATTGTCGCTTGCGTTAATAGAAAATGTAAAGATTTATGTCAGTTACTGGAAAATCACGTGACTTATGCCCATTTTACGTCAACTCCATACATTTTAGTAAAGCCGACTTATTTAAGGTAGCTGATACTCTCTTACTAGAAGATATTTGCTAATACTATTATTAAAGATAATTATCTAACAATGTTTCATTAATTTTTTTTAATGAAATATCCCAAATATGCTTACGTTTATAGAAATATGTACACTGCTAATTTATTTTTACCAAGCTACTGTAAAAAGTAGGCACAGTTTGACGCTGCATTGTGACGGGTACTTGGATAAACATGAACATGAACAAAACTAAGGCAAAAGAGACATGCAGACGAAACGAGAAATATACCTAGGTAAAGGAAAACGGCTAGAACAAGCAAGTGGACTGTGTATCTGGGGAGTTCTCTTCGAGGAATGGAAGATGTGAGCCGGAAGTAAATGGGCAAATAGTAACTGGAAATAAAATTAACGATGATTTGTCCGCATTAGTAAGCAGCGTGAATATATTTTTTTTTTCTCTCTAAAATTATATTTGCTTCCGGTACCGAAAGTGCATTTCTACACGATCCTGCTCCCATTCCTCCAGTGTCCTTTTCTTTGCCTACCAGGGATTTCCTCCTTCACTACATTCTTATGCACTTGCCATTCCTTATTCCAAGTGTTCACCAAACCTAGCATTTCATCCAGAAACAGTCCCAAGTATTTTTTGTTAATGGACACCACCTCTACCATTATAAGCTTCATTACCCCGTGCTTCTTTCTTCCGCTTACAAAAATAACTTCTGTTTTCTCGTGACCTAGTTTTAATTTATTATCCAGCATCCATAACTTGATTTTTATGGGTCCTATATTTCTCAAGTCAATTAGCTCTTACCCTTGACGAGCACACCACTACCAACGCCAGGTAATCTGTAAACCCAATCAGATTTGCTCCAACGCCTAATTTAGACATAAAGACGGCATCGTACTATAAGTTTTACAGCATGGTCCCAGTATAGACCCCGGTTTCAACACTTTAATGAAACTTATCTCCACCTTACATTTTGCTTTATCCGTTACTATTAATTTGCATCTATTACATCTCCTATAGTCCAGTAGCAACAGTTCTTTAATTCCCGCTTACAGTTTTGCTCTTACGTAAGCTAGATTATTCGTCCCAGTCTTGCATTTTTCTTTATAGTCTTTCAGCCCTTTAAGATTTCTCATTCCCATCTTTATTTCTACATTTTTCACAACCAACCTAGACAAGCTAGTTATTGTATCATTAATTGAGCCATCATGTGCATAAGAGTCTTATACCTATCTTCTGCCGCGTTTTTAACCGTTTTCTGTGTGAATATGAGTATACCTAAATCTGCCAAAATGGCCATCATGCCAGCAGCAAAGAATGCGGTGATGGTGCCAACTGCCTACTTTATTGTAAAGTAGGGAGGCCTGGATATGTGTGTAATCAGCTGAAAGTAAGATGAATGCAGTGGAAATACGATCTCTCAGAAATATACTTATGGTCCTGTCGCTCTTGTGGACAAAATGAGCAATAAAAAGATACGCAGTATGGCAAAGTGAGATGACAGTTTCAAATTTAAATTCTTTATTTGCTCGTGATTAAAGAAGACAGAATAAAAAACAAAAAATCAGTCCTCCGCAATCCGCAAAGAGCGTACTAACAGCATTATTTTAAAATGCGAAAAGAATGAAGAAAAATGTTCACATGGTTTGGGCATATAGAAAGAACGAACGGTGAACGATTGACGAAGAACATCTACAGAGCGAAAGCGAGTGATAACAGAAGTCATGCAAGACCAAGGCTGATTGATTTATGAAGATCAAATAATAAACGTGTTAATGGTCTGAAATGTCGAAAGCACTCGCATACTTCGACGAAATTGTCTGTGGAGAACGACGAAATTTGAGGAGGCGATTGACACTCCATCCTTACTGGTTGCCCCGATAGGAATACGGCGTGAGTATACCTACATAATA
The DNA here is from genome assembly GCA_907165235.1 of Zeuzera pyrina. NCBI lineage: Eukaryota > Metazoa > Arthropoda > Insecta > Lepidoptera > Cossidae > Zeuzera > Zeuzera pyrina. The sequence goes on from OU015617.1 coordinate 7,453,096, forward strand.
CGTATATACACGTGTAGGTATGTATGTGTAACTGAAGTTTTCGACATAAATAGATTACCTATCTACCTATTTATTTGGAGTTTTGTTTAAATGGCCCGGTCACCTGAAATATTATAACTGAATAAATTAATTGCTGAATTGTTCACCTTTCTTAAATGAAAACCACTATGTCGTAACTGGCAGGTAGGTAATAAACCTAGTTTTGTGACACCCAATCGGTCCCCTCGAATCAAGTTTTACTGTAACTACGCCCCCTCGCTCGCATTTTAATTACCGGCCGAGTACGATTAACCGTCACGGCGAAGACAAACTAGCTTACGTACATACTAAACGCATACTGATCGATTTATTAGAATGAATATGTCACATGCCTACATTTAATTCATTAAACAACAGTCTATATTTTTTGATAAATTTTAGCCAGGAGATAGCTACAGGGACGAAGTCGCGGGCAATAGCTGTTTCTAGTATAAATTAAACTCAATTGAACGGAATAGAACAAAAGTTGAGTAGATATACTTTTGGTAAAATTCATTTGTTTTAATGTTGAGTAAATAAGTAAATAATGTGTGGGTGTAACAATGGCTGAATAGGTTGATTAATATTGAAATGAAATATTGGTTTAAGAGAAAAATAAAGAAAAATTATAATGTTTTTACGTTTTAACTATCAGCGGCTTATATTCCCACGAAATTTATAGAGCTTCTGTTCAGAGCTAGTGTTCAGAGACTTGTATAGACGATGTCACCTGTATAATATTAAGTTCGCCTTTTTTATCACGAATATTTTTTTCCAAAATTAGTTTCAGATTTATGGTTTCGGACATGATTTTATTGTCTTGATATTCTCCACGCCGAATTCGAATTGGTGTGATATGAATGTATGTATTGTTGGTGTACATATGAATGTTAATATTTCAAAACATACCTACAGGTCAGGTCCTTACCTATGAAATTGCCGTTTTATACATAAAAAATCAAACAATTTTTTAAAATTGTATCGGCCATTAATGTCGATGTACTTTTGCTACTTTAATGGAACTTAATTGATGCCTCTGCTCTAGCACATCTGGGAACGGGAATCGATGAATTCTAAGGCGTTATTCACCGCCTCATCGGATATGAAATTTTTCCTTTTTAAAAAATTATCCAAATTCCGAAAAAAATGGAAATCACTTGGAGCAAGGTCTGGTGAGTATGGTGAGTGACGGAGAGTTCAGTCATAACTCTTGTAGTTTTGAGACGGTTCATTGTACGATGTGTGGACGAGCGTTGTCGTGAAAAGGAGTGGACTAGAGTAACTGAGAAGTCTCGGTTCTTTGACAGCGAGCTTTCATTCATTCATTATTTGCAATTTTTTGCCTCTACGGTAATTGTCCTGCCAGGTCTCAAAAAGCCATAATGAACAGTGACGTGCATATACATTTTCAGTAGGGTAGACAAAAAGAAAACTTACCAAAATCGCCACTTATAATTAATATGTATAAATGTTAATGTGATATAATTTTACACTATTTATTTTCTGGAACTACTTTTAAAAAAATATTTCAACAGTAGCAAAATTGCTAGCTGCTATAAAGCTACAATAAAAAAGATAAGCCAATTGAAGTTAACACGTACCTATAGTGACGTTACTTTAACCATAAATAATACATGATAATATAATTTACTCTAACGCTATGTATGTTAATGCCGAATGCCAGCGAGCGCCATCTGTTGTTTTTTGTACGTATCTATTAAAAATTCCATAAGTAAGGACGAGAACGTCACTATTAAACCTTTAGAGGGCGCTAAAATAAGAAAAAAGCATTTGATCGTTAGTATTTTTAATTATAAAAGTTATAACATTTAACAAACATGTTTATATTTATAATGAAGATAATATGTTATTGTTTCTAATGGGTTAAATTCATCGTTTAACTTCGTCATGACTAACAACATTATAACTATCATTGATAATTTCTTTTTCTTTCTTTTCTTTTCTTTCTGGTGCTGTTATTGGCTAGAGACGCCGTCTATTTATTAACTCGTGTCCGTGTTTTGTGCTAAGTAAACATTCACAACCACTACTAGGGCATGCAACCCGGTTAACCGGATAACCGAAAAAACCGGATAACCGACACAATTCGAAACTCGGATTTTCCTAGTTACAAAACCGGATTTTTCAATATTTTCGGGTTTTTTTACTATGTTATTGAACTCGCACAGAAATATGCTTCTTCAGTCATAAACACAAAAAAATAAATAAATGAAATAAAATAAAATAAAATAAAATGTCATGTCACGTATGTCTCACGTATGTAAAATGCAAAAATATTTCATTTAACATCAAAGTGCAACTTGGTCAAGAAATAAAGAGAACTCTTAAGGCGCTCTCACATACAAACAGGCTAACGTATAGAGCCCCTCATTGTAGAATTCGTAAAATTCTTTGGTAATCTAGTAATTATTGGTTTTACTTACGAAAAAAGCGTCTTTTGAAAAAAATTAAGTGGTCAAGTTTTATATCATAAAATTATGTATACATTGGTGTATATTCCAAGTAAATATAACTTTTACTTATGAAGTAAATGCACGTATTTCAAATTTTTAAGCTCTCTTTTGAATATAGATTTTATATGTATTTTATATATAAATGAAAATTACGAAATGTCAAAAGTGTTGTTAAAATGTTAGAGAATATTACTATATTTTTATTATTTTCTATACTTTCTCAAATAACGAAAAGATATCCTCTAAAACCTGCAAAAAACAGTATTTGACTAGAGCAAGCGCCTTAAACAACATACAATACAAACAACCGGCTCAAATCTCCGGCTGAAATCAGAAGAAAGAATGATTTAAAAACTTGGTACTTTACGATAGTGAGGGAAATATAGGAAATCACTTGTCGAAAGTATATGAAGCCTTAAAATCTATACCCTCAACAATATTGTTGAATGCGAAAGAGCATTCTGTTCAGCGGAACTAATGTCTAATGAAATCTGCAGTTCACTTAGTGATGACTGATGACTCCATGTCTAATATGTTCTTGTACTGCACAGACTAGATTATGCCTTTATCATAGTGTAGAGCAGTATCTTTCAACTTTCTCGAATACGCGACATCTTTACTAGTAAAAAAGCTCTTGCGACACCCCAGAATTGTTATAAAACTGGTGATTACAAAGATGACGTATTAAATTTTTATTCGATTGAGACTACACTGATCAAGAAATCTATCTAGTGCACTGTGCAAATTAGTCGCGGGCGCTTTGTAGGCAGTGATACATAATACGATGGTATTCTATGTTGCGGGAAGCGACAAATTATTAGGAAATAAATAGACACACAAAATAAATAGTACACCTTCTAATTCAAACTGTTGCAATTTTTTGGTAGTATATGACCTTCGACCTATGCTTTTTACTTTTACTTAGCTTGCGACGCGACCCTCCGGGTAAAATTTTGTAACCACTCTGGTGGTTGCGACTCCCAGGGTCAAATACACGGTTGTAAAATACAGTAGTAGAGTCAATTCGAAGACTTTTCAAAATGTATGTTTTAAATATTTAATTAAGCACAATTATGGTCAAAGTTTTTCTTTACCAGTAAGCGAAATATCCTGTTGTTGATTTCTGTAAGTTTAATTTTGATCCGTTTTTAATTTAAAAGGCCTAAAGTCTAACTAAACTTAATTTGTTTTTGTAATGATTTGTCAATCTAAACTTAAACTAGAATATAAAAAAAAAATTCATATTCGACGCGAACATAACTGTTGAGACCCGGAAACTCCGAAAAAACCGATTTAGTCGGTTTTCAAAAATAAAAATATAAAAACTCGGTTTTACAAAATCATCCGGTTTTTGAATGCTCTAACCACTACAGACACACACGTGGAATTATACGAAACAAAGAGTTAGAAAAGATTTGAAAGTGTGTAAATCGAGCCGCGATTTGAATTTGTCTCTCGAGCGAACGGCACGCTTATTACGTAACTTGCAGACAGCATGCAACAGCCAATATCGCGCGATATCTGCTGTCAAAACGAGAATTTGTGTAATGTAATTTGTATAGTGCGCTAAATCCACCGCGAAAAGTGCATTTTATGGTCATAGAATAATAGATACGGAATCGTCATACATGATAGTAATTTTTTATTACAATTAATCACCGGTCGCGCAGTGATCGCTTGGCTGTCACTGTCTGCAAATTTTTAGGTAATAACCCCGCCGTTTCCGTGACGCTTTCTTGTCACGTTTTGATAAAGATAAGGCAAGCGCGGGAATTTTGCAAATATGTTTTTGGTTGCGATATATATTTTTTTTGATTTATTTAATTAGTAAATTATCAGGGTAGACAGTGTCTATTTGTCTCTACGGCATGCACGCCACTGGTAATTAACAATGCCGGCGCAGATCACAAGCAGGTTATTTTGACTAAATTTGCGTTTGGGACATGATTAGACTTCCTCCCTATGTCCAACCTATATGTGTGTGACGGAAGTGTTCGATTGTCATATCGGTTCACTTATGATTCAGAATCCCCTCATTTGTGTGCCTAGTCAACAAGTTAAGGCTAGCTATGATCCGGTTTGTTGTTTTTGTTCGGTGAGTTCATACGCCACAAATTTTCCGAGTTTTTTTATCTTCCTAATTTGACGTAAGTTAATTTAGTATCGTTTTATCGCTAGGCTGCTGCTAATTTCGACGTGGTTTGAGTTAATTCTGCTTCCACTATGGCTTTCAATACATTGTTATCAACTTTCGTCTCCAGTAGGCCAGGAGGCTCATTGTCGAGATCAAAATTTCCAGAATGGAAGCGATCAAACCAAAAACACACTGTGTGTTCGTTTGCGATACCTTGTGCACGCATGTCGTTGATATTGTGTTGATATTCTGTGCTGCGTTGGTGCCACGATGGAATTCGTATTCGAAAATAACGCGCAATTTCGATTTTTCTATGATCACAGAAACAGCGATATCAAAGAAAAAGCGAACGGCGGAAAAACAAACGAACGACTGATTTTTTTAAATAATTGTCATAGCTATATTATTAAATTAATTTGAAATTGGATGTCTGAGTAGCACGAAAAATATCTATCTTCATACTAGCCAGTATTCAAAGTCAGCAATTTCATAGGTAAGGATAATATGTTCCATCTGTGAATAAAAATGCAAAAAGAAACCGATTAATTTCTTTTCATAATTTCAAATATACCCATATGAAGACAAGAGGAAAAGAGGAAGCATAACGGCCGCCAAACTCACGCGAAAATGAAACGAATTTTCACGATGGACTGAAGTTAAGATACCAAAGAGAGAAGATTGCCTATTATATAATTCAAAATGCGTAAATGCATAAGAATCCAAAACTTTGTGTAAATAATCTATCAAAGCAATAATTAAAAATTTTTTTGATACACCCATAGAGAGCTGTGCTTTTGAATACGATGTTCCTATAACTAAATAGTTTGAAACTTTTATATTTTGAAATATGCTTTTTCAGTGCACTGATTATGAATCTGACCGTTGGTGATAAGTGACCACAAGTGGTCACTTAAGTCCATATACATAGTATGTAGTAGTAGTCCATAGATGGTATATACACACATCAAAAAAGTCTAAGCAACACGCATCATTTACAGAAGCTGCATGTATCATTGATACTTTATTTTTTTCTTAGAAAAGTAGATTGGTGTACAATCTTTTTTGTTCTCGGAAACATATACTGGCCGATTTTAAAAATACAACCTTTTCGGTTGTGTTTTGTTTTCATTAAAATAAAAGCTAATTATTTTTTCCCGATTTCATGTGTTTTCGTTGCTTGATAAATTTGGTATTTATCGCACTTTTATTATTTTGAGATTTTTGAAAAAATTGAGTGGTGAATCATTTTTTTGTTATGGAGCGACGCCATATGGAGCGACTGCTGATATAATGCAGAGAGCTGTAAGAATGCTACAAGCGGGAAGAAATCAGTCCCAGGTGTCTCGGCATTTTGGTGTTAATAGGAGCGTGATTTGTCGTCTTTGGCAGCGTTACGTTAATACAGGGGATCCTGCTGAGCAGCACCCAGGACGTGGAAGGAGTACAACTGCTCAACAGGATCGATAAATACAACTGACTGCAACAGTCAGCCGATGTTAACTGCCCGGGAGATATGTTTAAAGCTACAATTCTCAAGCGGTGTTGTTGTTAGTCACCAAACCGTGAGAAATAGACTGCATTGATACGTCCTACGAGCACGACGCCCAATTAGGTGCCCACCTATACGCTATGGGAATCGCGCTCGTCGAAACGAATGGTGTAGGGAACACTTGACATGGACCCAGGAGCAATGGTATAAAAATTTATTTTGTGATGAGTCCGGGTTTGGATTTAGGCCTGATACGAAAAGGATAAGAGTGTATCGTCGTCCCGGCAATACTGAACGGCTGAGTTTCGTCCAGGAAGTGCACCCTTACAGTGGCTCCACAGTGATGCTATGGGCGGGTATTATGAAGAACAGACAAACTGAGCTCGTTTTTGTAGATGGCAATACGAACGCTGAAAGTTACGTTGAAGATGTCCTCAGGCCTTATGTTCACCCATTTGCACAAAGTCTTGGCTCAGATTTCACGGTGGCACATGACAATGCGCGTTCACACAGAGTTCGGTGGACCAGAGAGTACTTGACAATGGAAAAGATCCGGGTATTGCCGTGGTCTGCACAATCGCCAGATCTCAATGCCATCGAGCACGTATAGGACATGCTTCAGAGACGTGTTCTAGAGAACCTGGACGGAGTGTCGACAACTTAACAACTGAAAGACTTTATTTGATTTTGTAAAACATGAAAAGTTTCATTTCGTTTTAATTCTATTTTATATTACGTATTAATATACGTACACATATTGTTAATTACTGTGATTAAATGAACAATTGAATGAAGGATTTTGTTGCTTTAGTCACTAATGCGTAAAAAAATGCTTAGTTATTATTTATAAAAGAAATATAAATATATTACAATAGTAAAAATCATTCAAAACTTCAAAATCGTATATGTTGCTTAGACTTTTTGATGTGTGTATATGATGTAAAAAAATTCTCTTTTCGTATCTCTAAGTCTCTAATACCCTAACACCTTAATACACTTCGCTGTATTAAAATGATAGTAGGTTTCACGGAACAGTTAACGTATGTGTATAAAGTTTAATTTACAATTGTCTTTTTGATTTAAAGTGGTGTTTTACGAAATCCTTTCTACTTCAGGTTAAAAGGTTTACATTAGATTAAAAGTCTAAGGTGATCTGAAGAGTAGCGGAGCGATCGCCTACGATTTTAATTATTACACAAAACTAATTCATTTCATTTAATTTGCGGTTACTTTGTCGGTCAGATTCGTAATTATAATCAGCGTACCGAAATATATAAATGTGCCGAATTTTAACGCTTTTGATCCTAATATACTGTACTCCGAAGTATGATATATCCGTATAGAGAGATAACATGAAATTCCATGGAGACAAAGTCGTGGGTATGAAAACGTGCGTAAATAATAGGCATATTTTAAACTCGAAGTTATAAAGTCATTAATATGAATATACGTATTTATTTTAAAGATTACCATGCGTATCTAATACGTGTAAGAAGTAATAAGTATCTAATGAACATACTTTCAGACACAGGCATTTACTCTTCATTTACTCTTCACTCACAAGATTACGAAGACAGTCAAGAGTAACTCATTACAAGGCACACAGACTGCATGCGATCATAAAACAATGACCGCTACAAATACAATTGCATTTCATACTAAATAAAATATATATATTATCAAAATATTAATATTGCTACTACGATGGTCTGGGACAGTTGGTTATTTTTTTTTGTTACCAGTTTTTTTTGTGCGCAGATCGTTAAAGTCGGCCATGATATAGAAGTTGCTATGAGGAACTTGTATAATACGCGGGTTAGCAACCTATCGTTTTCTGGTTTCATTTTATTATCCCATATAGTCCAAACACCTATTACTGTACATGGCATTGAGCTGTGATTTCGTTGTGCTTTAACACTGTGTCCGCCCTGAGCCGGAAATGGTGTGAATAGCGTATATGTGTATTAGTCATAAATAATTATTTTTTCCACAATTATAGATGCAAATATTTGGAATATATTCCGAACATTTTGCAATGTTAAGTACCTGGGCTTAAATGTATAATGGCTTTGTTTTCGAATTTTCGTTAATACCTTTGACGGTTCTCGAAATCCCCGTTGTTATCATACATGTCTTCCTCATTACACGAATTGGAGCTCGGCGCCCATCGGCTTGCATCTCATTGCGATCCATTCGGCGACGCGACCTAATTTGCACTATTGAAGTAGGCCAGCGATGTGGCAAGTCATTACGAGTAGCATCATTTTTGTTGTTGAATAAAAGTAACGTATTTTTCCGGTAAAAATATTCGTACTTAGAATATTTTATACGTGTATTTTATTCTGTATAACTAAAAAGTTTATTTGGAAGCTTCCGTTCAAACCAGAAAATTTTCAAGGCGACGTTTTTGTAGGCGCGTCAGTACTGTACATTATGTTTAAATGTACGTAATTTTGTATTTCACATAACGAAATTGAATTTGAGTTACTTAAGCGTAGTTTATACGTGAGTTAAAATTACGCTTAATTAACTTCAAATATGTATGATATGTGCTACAAAGTGCATTTTTGTTTTCTGCCTTTCTCCTATTAAAATAACTTTTCGTTTTTTAATGCGTGTTATGCTGAAGTTGGCTATCGAGGGAATCACACAGTTTTCATCCCGTAAGTATAGCTCTCTGGTAACTGGGAATTGTGCCAATTCAGAAACATAAAATCTGCTGCAGGAAGCTGTGGATTATAAAAAGATGACCCAAAAATATAAAGATAAAAAAATGTAACTTCGGCGTGACGTAAAAAAAAGTTTACTGTTCCAACTTTCAAAACTCGGTCGCTTAATTCATCGTTACAGACGATATTTTAATTAAAAAACTTTAAACCGTTTATTCATCACCCATAATATAAACCTTTTTTATACATAAATTTCAGGATTGTATTTCCACAATTTGATAATCCACAGACATAGTACTAACTTTATAGTAAAATTCAATCAATTTGTTAGTGAAATTGCGTCTTTCGCTTTGAAAAGTAAATCCACTAATATTCGGTCGGTTCGGTTAGTCAGTTTTTTTTTTAATTCCGAACCCTAAGGGCCTACATTATTATGGCAGCACAAATTTGTTCGTCTATCGAAGGCTTCCAAGTTTAAAAAGAGAATTTTTTATTTATATTGCGTAGTACGTTGACTCAAAATTGAAAATCGTATTTAAAATTGTACCTATAGATATAGGTACAATTAATTAAACATGGAAGAGGAAGCTTTTCTTAAAGAATTTTCTAATTGTTTTTCTTAGCTTTTCAAAAATAATTTAATTGTAGAGCATAAAGAGAGACAGATGGAATATTAGTAATACTGACGTGTGTCATCGTACATTCCAGCATTGCTAATTTTCTTGTTAACTTCTCCAACTAAACATGTAGGTACTTGTTTGGAGAAATTCAAATTATCACAGCATTTAAATCACGACAGTTCATGATTTCATACCATTCTCTTATACTATATATAAACCTATTTGTAATCAGTCTATGCAATATTGTAATAGGAGTTAACAACCAGTCAACCACATAAAACATTGTGTTGTTCTCGTAACAATCCATCTTCATTAAATGAAAATGAACTTAAAAGAGGTCTTTAGATAATATATTAAAGCTTGAATGCTTGCTTTTAAAAATGAACCAATAACTCACATAGCATTGCTAGCTCTCCTATGCAGCAATTGCAGTAAGCTCCCATCGGCTGCCGAAGAACATAGGCTTCTAGAGCGAGTGCGCCTCTCGCCGTCGCGGTCTCCGCGGTGCCGCCACCGCGCCATCAGGGACTCCAGACACAACATTGCGCCACCATCGCACACCATCCGCGCTATGTGTGCTTGGAAATGCTAGTTTAACAACCCAGCTTTAGGGCTTTCAAAGTCTAAACACCGAAAAATTTGATTGGTACACTTAAATGATGATGAATGAAGTTTCGACCGTTGTTTCCTTTTGTGCCACGTGTAACGATTTTCTTTTTCTATTACAGTTTTCTTTGAAAACTCTAGTAAGTGTCGTTAATATGATTTGTAAATTGCGACTAGACGACCTGCGTTACGTAGTTTTATATGTGACGTGCTTTGGCTCGTGTCTAGGTACAGTTCTACAAACACATGACTTGACTACTTAATGTATGGATTTTGTCTCCGTTCGAACGAAATCCAACCTTTGTTTTTTTAAGAGTATGTTCTCTTAGTTTTCTGTTTTATTGATTTAGATACTTTTTACATATACACATACGTAATGCATTTATAAACTTATTAGCTAATTTATACTTGTTTTCGTTGTCGAATAACTGGACACTGTACAAGGACGGCTTCAGTTTTTTTTTAATTAAACGCATTTAATATTGAAATGTTAGCACTTGTCTACTGTTAGTGGCACTTTGCAAACAATGTTGATCACGTGTGATTTATTGTACGCGAAGCTGTCGGCGTTGTGTCTGGCTTACATCGAGAAACAGTTGCATTACTAAATAGAATCAACTCGTTACATCACGCGAGAGCTTTAGGCCGGTCATCGACTTGAAACAATGCGACAAAATATTGCAATTCATGTAATGAAAGTTCACGTAAATTGTAAGTATTAGAACAGTAAACACAAGTCTTGTATTTGCTTGCCAATTTGAGTTTGCCGCTCGTAAAACGAAATCATTGTCGGTAGTAAGGGTACGTCGCGCGCGTTCGATCGTTGCTTCGCGACTGAAGTGAAGGCTGTAGGTGCCGTGAGGAACGACCATATGGCAGGCTTTTCAGCCATCCTCAGCGTGTCTCTAGCACGTACATTTTATATAACATCGAGGTTTATCATTGTTCAAGTTATAAAGTTTGAGTTATATTATCTAAACTTTATACGAGTAGGAATATCTACTTGAATTAGATATATATAATTCTTAGTCACATATACAAAACTTTACCTACCAGGAATTCGTTATATTATCATATAAAATGTGCTATGAGACAGTGACATACTTTAGAAAATACTGACACGCGATCTGATTTGAAATATGAAAACTTCTTTCGTTGTTTGTGTTTTGTACCGAAATTCCTGAATTGTAACACTTATTATAGAATCACATTTGCATTTGCCAAATACCTACTTACATTTTTATTTGTTTATTTACCATAAGCTAATTAAATGTATCATACGTAGAAAATAATTAATTATTTACATCTTGATGGTTTATATTTGGAAGGAATTTTTATTTGAAGGAATGCTTATTTTTATTACAATAAAAATAAGCTAAGCAAAAGAATTCGGTGATTAATGCCTACATAGTTTAGTTTTTTAATGTAGAAAATATCAGTATTATTTTATAATAATCGGATAATAATAATACATACATACATACATATCTTCATGCTGTATCCCTAATGGGGTAGTCAGAGAGGACTGAGCGGCAAGCGCCGCGGTTCTTACATATTTCTTTCGCTTCCTCAAATAATAATAATAATAATCAGTATTAATAATCTTCTAATATCGTGTTTTAAAAGAAGAATGTCATATTTGGCGCTCCGGCCTCTCTGACTACCTCGTTAGGCATACAGCGAGAGGATATGTATGTATTAATTTTTAACCGACTTCAAAAAGAGGAGGAGTTCTATGTTCGTTTGTATGAATGTTTTTTTTACGTATGTTCACCAGTAACTTCGTCAATTGTGGACCAATTTTGAAAATTCTTTTTTCGTTTGAAATTGTATATTTCCGAAGTGATCGCATTTAAATTTCACCTATTCGCGTCATTTGGTGCATCTTGGACTTCATAGATGCACCAAATAACGCGAACTGCTTATAAACTTTATTTATATTGATGATTCTCTTGTACGTTGTTGCGCTCCAAAATTAGAAAGAAGTTAATTGAAGACGTGCCCTAGATATTTATTTAGTCCAAAATCACTCAAAAGGCAGAAATGAAAAAATTTTAAGAAAAAAATTAAACCGCCTTCAAGAAAAAACACTAAAAAGTACAAAATAACTATCCTTTACTAATCAAAACTCAAGTAAAAAAATAATTTTATAAATACGATACAAATACCGGCATAATTAAATTTGACAGTTATGAAGTCTGTGCCAAATCAATGTGCAACAGCAGAAAGTCTATTAGTTTACTTACTTCAGGCACAGACAGAATGTGTGATGAAATGCTGACGAAGAAAATCTACAGAGCGAAAGCAAGTGCTAGTGCTTTTTAGTTTGGCTCACTACTCTTCTTACTCTGCACTCATTAAAGTGTAGCTTGATCACTTAATCGTTATTAAATCTAACAATAAGTTCGTATTAATCTTCAGGAATTTCAACATTAGATAAACATTACAGAGCCAGGGTAACCAATTTTTTGTTTTTTTTTTTCATAATACTCCAGACAATTACACAAATTGTGTGACTCCAAACTAAGCAGTAAACTTGTACTAGGGGTACCATACAACGAACTCTGAAGGAGTTCCCAGTAACACCCAAACTCCAAGCCAATTTAGAAAAGTTTGTTTCCTAAATTGACCTGGCCGGGGATCGAACTCGGGACCCTAGTTTGGAAAGCAGATGCATATGCCATTGCGCCAACGGGCTGATCAGACCAATCGAGCGAGTATATGAATACAAATATTCAGGTACATTGCTGACGGAAGACTGGGACAAAAAAAAATTAAAAGTTAGAACTCATATTTTTTTTGAAGATTAACTTACGTATTCGTCTCGTTTGAGTTTGAGTTTGGACGTGAGTCGGGGACAATAAAAGATCTCACGAAACGTATTCAAAGCTTCTTACAGCCGTCTGCGCGGAATGAATAGGACCAATGAGGATGTTCTGCGTCAAGCTCAGGAGAAATCTCTCTCTCGAAACTCTTGCTTTAGTCGGTCACGCTCAAAGCATGTGGTATCCTTTGCAAATATATAATTATGATGGTCGAACTTGCTGGCAAAAGAAAAGTTGGACGCAGAAAGGAGTCGTGATTCCGCAACAGGAATCGCGAGTGCGCCTGAATCATGGCGCCATTCCTATTCCTACACCTGATAGTTGATCTTCACTAGTTAGAGTACCACTTGTAAAAGAAGATTTTTACAAATAGAAAATAGATGCTATATATCATTTAAACAGATTTTACCTCCTGAATCAATTACCATAGTGTTTTGTATTTGTTTATTATTTATTAGCGACCCGCCCAGCTTCGCTCCGGTGGGTAGTTGAATGTTTGCTTTATACACAAGGTTTTCATACGAAAATACCATCTAAATTTCCGACTCTTTCCGTGGGTTTCCCGAAAATATTCTTTCATAGAAATCTTATCGTGATAAAGAACACACAAAAAGAATTAGCCAAATCGGTAAAGCCGTTTTAAAGTGACGCTCCGTCACACATGTGACAATTGATTTTTATTTATATACATTTTCGTTATCAGAATAATTTTATAATTTAAAACTACACAATCGTGAAACATATACGGTTCTTTCTGTGTGAAACGAAATGTGATAAAAAATGTATTTCGTATTAATTGGTATTGTAAAAAGTAACGTAACTTTTTGAATAAATTACACAAATATCTTTTATTGGTAGGTGGATGGGACAACATTAAAAGTTTTGTTGTCTGACTCATAATATATTTTCCTAAACACAAAAGCAGGAATGTTTAAAATTAAGTCTCTTACAAACATTTTAACTTTATATGGACTGTTATTATAAAATATCAAATACATATTTTACTTTCAGGAAATAAAAAACGGATATTATCCATGTACTGATATGTCAAAGAACCCAATTCGGTCTACAACATTTGAAAAAAAAAATGTATTTCATTCTCCTATTCCCGTGAGTTACTTACTATATTAATGATATTAACTGGATCGTTTATATGGAAGAGAGGAAGGCAAAAGTTCTTTGGCTTTGGGGTTCGAATTTAACACTCTTTCGGATTAGTTGGAATTTTCTTATACATTTTTAATTGTGTGTGCCGTTTAAACTTTATTATGTTTTTTTTAAAGTTTAGTTAAGGAGTAGTTACATAGGAATATTTGAAAAAAATTACCTTTTCTTTGCGATATTTTTTTTTGGCAATTTGTTTTAACTTTATATATGTTCATACATACATACATACATATCTTCACGCTGTATCCCTAACGGGGTAGTCAGAGTAGACGGAGCGCCAAGCGTCGCGGTTCTTACATACTTCTTTGGCTTCCTCAAATCTCATCATTCTCCTCACACATTTTCGCCTAGGTATGCGAGAGCTTTTGACATTTCCATCCGCTAACACTGGCTATTTGATCTTCATAAGTCAGCCTTGGTCTTCCTTGGGTTCTTTTACCACTCACTTTCGCTCTGTATATTTTCTTCGTCAGTCTTTCATCACTCAATCTTTCTATGTGCCCGAACCATCTAAGCATTCCTTTCTTCATTTTTACAATAACACTGTCGTGCGACCCTATCATACTGCGTATCTCTTCATTTCTTATCCTGTCCGCTAGGGTGACACCGCACATCTTTCTAAGAGATCGCATTTCTACTGTATTTATCATACTTTCACTCGATTTCGGGCATGTCCAGACCTCAGTACCGTACAATAAAGTTGGCACCAACACCGCAATATGTACTATATACGAAAAACTACATTTATAGAAAAAGCCCACTGTCAGATTTCGCAGTTTGTAATTTTATAATGTGAAAAATCACCGTTGGACATTTCTCGTATTGGAAAAATTTCATAAAATATACCAAAGATATTTACAATTTGCATTATTATACAAGACTGGAAATTGGTTGGCTAAAATATCATTTATGTAGATGAACCTTACTGTAAAGTGCCCACTTTGTAATTCACAAAATTAAATTCATTTTATATACAATTTATTATATTTTTGTTCTGTACAATTTATTATATATTTTGACTGGCCCGTTGGCGCAGTGGCATATGCATCTGCTTTCCAAGCTAGGGTCCCGGGTTCGATCACCGGTCAGGTCATTTTCTATACTTATGTATTCTATATATGTTTGTCAGGCTTGGAGTTTGGGTGGTACTGGGAACTCCCCCAGAGTTCGTTGTGTGGTACCCATAGTACAAGTTTACTGCTTAGTTTGGGGTCACACAATCTGTGTAATTGTCTGGAGTATTATTATTATTAATTTGCCTAAAAGCTAAATAATTTTGTTTCACTTGCTCAAACAAGGCATAATAAAATACACATTTTTGATTTGATACTTGCAATAATTACATCTGAGATCAATTTTACTTCATATAAACATTGCCTTGTTTTGTAACACCAGTTTTATTTTAAAAAACATTGTTTACCTTTTTGGAAAATTGGATTGAAATGGACTACAATGTGTTTAAATTTATTTTTTGTTTAATAAGTAGAATTCAATATCTCCTAAACTTGCTTATGTAGATAAATACCTACGTAAAACACAAGTACACCTTACAATATATTAGGTACATATAATTATATACATTTACTAGTCCGTTAGAGATACAGCGTGAAGATACGTATTTATATATATTTGCATCTTATGTAATACATCTTATCTGAACTTTGAAAGTTTGTAAGTCTTTACTTTGTAAGCTACTACGTCCATAAAATAAGCTTAAGCGAAGAAAATATTTACCGCATGTTACAATATTCTGCAATTTTTAAAGCTACTAAGAACTCTAAAATTTAATACGAGAACTCCACAATTGCCGGTCATGCAATGTAAGTCAGATTTAATATTCGGTCAATTCAGCACAAATGTGGATTTACTAGTTGACATCACTTTCGGGCCGTTAATTGTTATTATAACTACTCGTATACTCATGTCAGACCAAAGACATAATTATTTTAACGTGAGTAACTCATAGTTCCGATCATGTACCGATGCTTTATCAACAAAATTCTTACTTTCTTTAGCTAATATAATCCGGTCAAAAAATCGAATTCTGGAGACACATAAGTTCACCCCTGATGCTTTGGCGCTACTTACAGGAATGAGTACGATTAGTATTTTTTGAGCTTACGGATGGCAAAGCGAAATTAAATAGTGATTAGACTACATAATGATGAGTTACTAACAGTATATTAAGTAGTCATAACAGTTCTCTAAAATAAACGTCGTAAGAGGCGACTTTTACGATCTGTGGGGGAAAATGAACAGGAGCCACATACTGTATTTTTCTTTTTCTCTCCCAAATCAGCATGGAAGTAATAGCGTAGCTATATTTAGTTTACAACTCTAAGCAAAGACTAATTCTATTAAAGAAACCATTGGTCCGGGTTGGAGATTAAAAATAATTAGTAGAACAAAGGAATGTACAAAAGGCCAGTATACAAAAGAGACAGTTGTTGACATAGCTGGGTCAATGCAGGTCAAGTCAACGTACGCTTTATCGGTGCGCCTCAGTACGTTAGTCTTGCCAAAATATTACCTGCGAATATTGAGCAACTACGTTTCTTATTCTACGTTCATAGAATAATAACATAGAGTAGTTAACAAAAAAGGACAAAATTTTAGTACAACAATTGATTAAATTAAGCAGACAGTTTAAAACTTTTAAGTCCGATATTTGAATTAAACTTAGGTCAAGTCGGTCTCCCCGATCCTAGATGATATGATACATTGATTAGGCATTGTGTATAGCTCTTTTACCAGTGAAGATGAGAGTGAGATAGGGTATACTCCACCACGCGGATAAACTAGCATACTTTCCACCTGGAATCCAGCATCCACGCAGCGCAGCAGATGTAATTAAGTAGATTTATTGGCAATCTAGGCATGTAGGTGTGCCGAGTTTTATATTGTATTTCTAATTTTTTTAACGACATGTACCTAGTATAATTCAATTTATTCACATGATGAAAACTGTCAAAACGTCCTACTCGTATTTGTTTAATAACATTAAAATTTTTATTTAAATAAAGTCTACGTAGTTAAATGTTCTTCAGCTATTTTATAATGATGACATTTTTTATTATAATGAATATAAGAATTGAAAAACGACGTAAAACTTGATTGTAATATCAAGGTTCTCGTAGAGTCTTTCCAGGTACTGTGAAATCTCAGATATTTAATAGATGTTTATTATTTGATTCGTGAGAAATATAAAGAATTTTTTTTATCTGAAAATCAGAATTCAACACAAAAGGAAAGGCAATAAGAAAATTTTATTCTAGTAAAATTTTGTTATTGCCTTGTAAGTAATTTGTAATTTCTTTAATTTAACAGACTATTTGATTCCTTCTTAATAGCGTAATAATGTTCATAAATTTAAAATGCTCTAGTTTAAAATCATCTCCAGCACTGACCACAGCATCTTTTTATTTCGTTAAAATTTCCATTTAAATTTAACACAGTCACATACACAAAAACGATTAGATAAATTATTTTTTATGTGTTTTTTAAAGTTTCCGTTCTCTACACAACGCATTTAATACATATGAACATGATTTTAATGTCGCTTCCCTCCAGGTAAGCGATCTTTACTAAGCATGTAATAAGCATTACGATATTATAAAATCAACTAAGTGTAAGATGTATTTATTTTTTATTTTTATTTCATGTAAGTGACTATGCAGATCCCACCAGATCTGTATCACTGCGACCAGAATTGATCTATTGTGATCGACACTGTATTACAAAACATTACCAAGTCCCACTGTAGTCAAAAACTGCAAGGTATTCCTTAGAGTGATATGCGGAACCTCCTCCGGACTCAGAAAATACTGGCCGAGGCAGGATCGACGAGTGCGCATCAGTGGTCCGCAGTCACACAAAATGTGCATAGGCGTTTCATCCGCCTCTTGGCAGTACCGGCACATTCTTGTATCGGAGAGTCCCATACTAAACATGTGCTTATTTCAGCAACAATGCTCAGTAAGTGGTCTAACCAAGATACGCAAGTTGTTCCGGCTCATTGCCGTAACATCAGAAGCCACCTCGTGATTATATGGCTTTATTAGGGCTTTGGAATGCTCCTGGATATTCCGAAATATTCTTCCAATACTCACAAGACGCTTTGAAACAGGATTTCCACAAAATCGTAAGACGTATTTGTGCAATTATTGTTTCATATTGTCAGTCGTTACCGACCAGCAACTACCAACCGCTAACCGCTAAACAAAGTTTGTCATAGAATAGTAAAAATACTGCGAACTGCAAGTCAAAGTTTGTCGTGGAGTTTTTTCTTTATCTAACAAAAATGTATTTAAAATAACGCATTTCTGACAATTTTGATATTTTTGCTGATATTTTTGAAAACAAAGTTGTGTGGATAGCAATTTGACAAGAGTCTGTCAATTTCGTCCTACTAGTAAAGTTTACTATAGTAATTAATTAATTTATGCTACTTGTGCGACTGATGCAACGAGCGTATCAGCTTATAATAATATATATATGTAGATATATATATATTACGTAGGGTTAGGCATATAAAGCATCATTTTATTACAAATAAATATGTAGTCAAAAATTAAATATAAAAATGGTCTTTGGCAGATAAAAACATACAATTTCAAAGTGTTTAACACTTATTGTTCTTCTATAAATATTTTATTTAAGTATAACAAAAAAGTACATAGTCAAAACGTGAGGGACCTGGAGGATCTTTTAAAAATACAATTTTTAATTAAATGAGACGTTTATTCATTTCGAAACATCGTCTAAGACTGACTAAAAAGAACAATGGATTCCCAACCAGTCCACGCAGGGCGGATGGGCTTATGCTAACTTAGCATTTGTGCTTCTTAGAATATGTTTGGCTGACGCGAGGGAATGGTAGAGTCGACTGGTGTAACTACATACATATCCTAACGTTAATATTTATAAACTTAAAACTAAACATTGTCTTAAATAATAGACTTCCTCAAAGTTGTCGCTTAGAAAGCTGTCATTGCTTAGTCATTAACACTAATTGTTATTTTCATTACATAGACAACCGTTTTGCACTATTTGACGCACGATTGTATTAAGTTTGTTCAGCGTGGAACATATATTTTTGAATGATGAATTATCATAGATTAACTAATAAATTATGCGCCCAGTTCGTAAGATTTTTTCAGGTCGTTATTCGCTAGCAATTAGCTAACGAAAAAATTGAAAATCTTGGTGTTTCGTGTTTATGAAAACGCGTGCTTGATTTTATTTTTTCCTGGTTTACATCGAGTTATTTTCCGAATAAAAATTCTTTATTTTATTCGGTTATTTAGAAATTTGTCCTGAAAAGTTCCTGAAAAATGTCTTTTGTTTTCAAATCGCGAAATTGATAATGTCTCTGGAGAGCATAATAAATAAGAATAAAACATCAGTAATGAACATATATAAGACAACAGCAAACCTAAAATTTCTCTCAAATGTCCAAGCTTATTACTCGCATATAAATGGGAACGATCCAAAGGCGAATAAATATGTATGGCATGGTTTGACGGCGTGACATGAGACGAGTCCTTCCTTTGATGTTGCTCTATGCTTCACTGCATTCGGTATAATATGAGCACGATAAAATTGTATTCACACGATAATGGTATGAGAGTATGAGGAAGGCATCCCTTTGTATATAGGCGGTATGCTTTATATTTTAAAATATTGAACATTTTGTTACTGCGTGAAAGTGAAGATAATTTTGCATAAAACTATTTAATTGTATGTAAAACATACTGGTATATTGTAAATTATAAAAAACTGTTAAGAGGCTAATAAGGCTCCGTGGCAATATCAAACAAAGCAAAAGTCAGATTACATTAAGAAAATTAAAAAAAAAGAGGTCCGATGTAATTCGTTATTTAATACTTAATTTTTCATTTCTGATTTTGGGTTACTAATGACGAAGCAAATTGGTTGTTACTTGCAAACACACAGACGAGCGTACAAACAAACGTATAGAAAGACACGATGAAAATAAAAAAGGTTCTGTTTTTGACATTTTGGTTACGAGAACATAAAAAAGACTACTGTTTCACTTTAATGTAGTACATACGAATAATTACGTAATTTTACTTACTATTACAGTATACTATACTATTTACAATGATTTATAAGCAAAAATATCACAAGGCACTTTATGAAATAAGCGTCATCAGCCGAAAACTTCAGAAACATATGAAAACGTATAAGAACTCGTAACATCGCTAATCTAAGATTAACTTTCCTGTTAATTCTTCTAACTAAGCACAGGTTTTTGCATTTGAAGTACCCACTAAGCACGAGCTAGTGTTCACGTAAGTACGTAGCAGTGAAATTTAAACTGGGTCACCGTCGTGTATTCCCCATTACAAAACCACTGTGAACTCAATTGTTTGTAACAAACACTTTAAACTAAATAATAAGTAATTTTGGCTGTATGACAAAAGTAAAATATGTTAGCACTGAATACACATGTCAGACTATATCGTCTACTGAATACAACACAATAGGCATAACTCGAAATTTCAGATTTTTTTAAATTAAATTTTATTCAGTTTCGAACTATATTAACATAAATAATGCATAAACTCTACCTGCAAGGCATCTATTACAGTTCGTTCTATTCTTCTGTTTTAGGTAGAGATATCATTGTGAGCCATTACGTGTTTTTCGGCGAACCAAACCGTTAGATCAAGTTTTCTCTGAATCATCTCGTTTCAAGTTATGGCATTGTTGTATTTAATAGACGATATGCGCGTTATACCATAGTGATGTAGTAAGCTTACAAGGGTACTTTTGCCTACAGTAACAGTAGTCATTCAGCATTATTTCTAGAATACTTTTATTGACAAATTATGTTCACGGTAAATAAGTCGACTATTCTAGAATACCTATCATTGCAGTCACTTTAGAACAGAACCAAATAAAACGCTCAATTTGATTGTACAATAAAAAAAAATTGAAAAATTAATAGTTAAAAAGAGAAAAATCCAAAATTTAAAAATTGATCGTACTGTTTAAAAGTCCCTGTTATTCTAGGTTCTATGTCATTGAAACCAGAGTCGTTGACATAGCATCTGTTGCAATTTACAAAACCTATACATAATCCTTTTAGCAAACGAATTCTAGAGTAGAGGCCGCATTTAAGCAAACGTAGTGTGCCTCAGCCAGGTGGCGCGACGACCCGGCACAGAATGGCTGAAAAGAATGGCGTAGCCGAAAGTAAATAAAAGATCTTAGCTGATAACATAGGCTGATGATAATGATGTATATGTCGCAGGGAGATAAAAAAAATGAAGATTCGATCAAACCCCTAAGCTAGATGATCAATTCACATTCAAGATACTTAAAATAGAAACTCTGTGGGTTGATTTCCCTAAAGAAAGTGATTAAATCAAGCCCCTTAACTATTTTAACGAAAAGATGAAGTAATATTGTTTAGATATTAAAAGTATTTATTTAGTTAACCATGCATTATTAAATGAGGTATAGAGTAGGTAATATATAGTTAGGTATGTATAATCTACATGTTTACGATTTGTTTGTAAGGGTAAGTAGTGCAATTTAATTCCGATAACATAAGACTGATCACAAGATCCTATAAGACAGATTACAAGACTTATTAAAATAATATTTTTATTCATAATCCTCGTAGACGAACACTAAAAGTAATAAAGTGTAAAAATATAGTGTGTAAAGAAAAGAATCTTGTAAATGTGTTTGTGAAAACGTCATGCGAGAACTACTGCACAGATCTTGATGATTAATGAATAAAATAGAACTTATAGAGATACTTAAAGTCTCAGGTGTAAAATGAGATACACGTCATCTCGCTCGACTCAACGCGACGTCTCGAAAAGTTGAGAAGTAATGAAAGTTATATAGTTCACTGGATGTCGTGAGCGATCTTTATGTAGTACTGCAATATAAACCATGCATTATTTATCGATCTGACGTTACTTTGCGAAATTTCTACAGTCGTCAGTTCCATAAAGATAACTACTTAAATAGAACTCTATAATTGCCTATAAATACGTACGTATATACGAATACATGAGTATCCACTACGTAGAGTTCAATTTATTCAATTGATATACTTAGTACAAAGATGACTTTTTGAATCAGGTTAAGTATCTTCGAATAAGCAGTGTTTTACACAACCACTTTTTATATTCCTTGTAATAAGTAAACATGCTATGTCATGATATAATTTTTCTAAGCATTGTGCCATATGTAGACATATATTAGTGGAATCCCGTTTCAAGTTTGGAAAAGAGGAACATTTATGGAACTAACTCGATAACGCCTGTCTATCTGTAACAGTTTACAGCCATTTTAGACATTTTTTTTCAGAAAATGTTTGAGCAAATCAGCTGTTTTGCACAAAGATAAACGTTAACTTTAAAAGCCGAATTTTGACTTTTGGTGGTCGGTTTTAAGGGATATATAGAGTTCAAAAAAAGAGTTTTTGTAGTCATCCAATCACGTTTTGTTTCGCTATTTCATAAAGACTTCTGGAACACCTATCTATTGAAGAATATAAAAAATGTTCATTTAAAAAATTTAATTGCAAGTACAAATCGCACGTAGGTGGTTCAGTCGGTACTGAACCATCTACGTGCGATTTGCACTTACATTTCATAAACACGGTTGTTTATGAAATATATGTAAAATCTCTATATAAGAATTAGGACGTTCGAATTTTCATACCACGGAACAGACAAAAGAATAAATGATCCACCTGAAGGTAAGCGGACTGAAGCCCATGGACATTTATTATTATTATTAAACACTTCAATTCGCAATTTTCCTCACGCGTTCAAATAAGGCAATAAATTCCCTGGATTTTTTAAGTTTTAAGTCTCATTGTTTCAGAGTTATGGAAACAAAGGTCGATTACACAATGTAGCGCCGTTCAATACTCATACATATTTCTTTCGCCTCCTTGAATCTCATCATTCTCCTCACACATTTTCGGTTAGGTATGCGGATGCTTTGGACAATTCCATCAGCTAAGACTATTTGATTTCCGTAAGTCAACCTTGTCTTCTTTGGTTTCTGCTACCACTCACTTTCGCACTGTAGATTTTCTCCATCAGTCTTTCATCACTCATTCATTCCATGTGCCCGAACCATGTAAACATTATTTTTTCATTTTTACAATAACAGTGCGTGCAATCCTGTCATACTGCATATCTCTTCCTTGCTTATTCTAGTATCGTCTGCAATACGTGATATTGGCAGAATTAATGAATAAATGTTGAAGTATAATTACCGTACATAAATGGCAGTGCTGAATGATTGTGATTGTAACATTTAATTACGAATATCGACAACAGTTAACAATAGTTTCTGAGAACATTAGTTTTGTTTTTTTTTTCTTTTGATATACAGATCCCTAAAAGAGAGATAGGTAATAACAAGAACACTCTTTTATGGAATCCCGTTATTTTTATCGCCTTTGTAAGATTATGCTGTTTTTATAGCAACACAATGTGCACACTTTTTGGCTAAGACCTAGTTAAATTACCAACTCTGAGTACGACAATCCCAAGAGGCTGGCAACATTCCAAGTTACACTGGCCACACTATAATACTCCTGTATACAACTTAGTTATTCCGTTCTTAGTGCTCTGTTCTAAAAGTGGAAAAAAGAAAAGGAACTATTATGCATCACCTCGGTGTAGTATCGATACAATCGATAGTTACATGCCTAATAATCAATAACTATCGATAATCAAAATGAAAAACTATCGATGTTTAACCAAGATTACTGCCCGAACGAATGGTGGTGACTGACGAGAGACTGACAGTAACATTTACGCGATCAGTTTCCCATCAGTCTTAAAAATCATTCAGTCCATACATGCACGTTCAGTTTGGCGTCAATCTGAACATAATCAGACTGAACACCGAACTGATTCCAGACTGCGCTCAGTCTGGTATTAGTTCAGTTCATGATTCAGTTATATCTGTAAGAGAGTTTTTACCCGCTGTTAATCAACCCCATACAGACATATAACCGCATGGCAGGAACTTCATCAGGAAAGACATACAATTTAAAAAAAAATTACAAATCTCATTGACGTTATAACGTCTTAGGGATTTATTTGATATTTTCTTATATCAATTCAACATTCAATATATTTTTAATTTAAAACATAAGTACCTTGGCGACCGAGTTTTAGTCGGTGTCTTAATAAAAATAACAAAAAAAGTCTGACCACATTGCAGGATTCAAACCCGCGTATTTCAGCTTGGTAGAATTACGCTCTATAGCCACTGTACTACTGAGAAGGTAAATTCTCTTGTGAGATAAGAAGAATTTAGAGTTTAGAAGTTTCAAGTGTGTGAAAACATAAAGAAAACGAATTTACTCAGAATTCAACCCTAGCTAGATCGATTTTTGAGCTCCGTAAAGCTCCATATTGTAAATTTCATCGAAATCGTTAAAGCCGTTTTCGAGAACGCGATTATAAGTATACAAATATTGCTTGTATAATACTAGTCTTTTGAATAACATAGTATCGAAAAATAATGAAAGTCCATGAAGTAGGGAGGCTAACTTGAATAAAGTCGTCAAATAGCGATTTTCGTGGGACTGAGCAGTATTATACCGACAACTGCTATCATCGTATTCGGTAGTGTTTTCTGAGTAAGAAAAACGGTATTGTCACTTTCTCACTTGGTGGAGGGGGGAGCTATGACGTCACAAAGATGGCAATTCTTGGCTTAAATTTTGTCAGATAATAACTGCTTAACCTATTTGGACGAATGATGTGTCATATGAAAGATATTATAATGGCTAACAAAAAACATTCGACGATCTTAAGTATACGTTCAATAGTTAAAAAGTTATTTGAATAAAAAACAAAAATTAGTGTTAATTTTTTATAGGTTAAAAAAAGGCGGTAAAAATACCAAATACAATAAAAATTGATCGTACTAAAAATCTTGCTTCGTTTTTCATGTGTAATGTACACTTAAAATTTTTAAAATCGGATGATAAATAAACAATATACGACAGTTTTAAACGAACGCGGCACATTGCGCGGGTGCAGGCGCTCGTTCACTAGACACGGTTGGCCGAGTACCAAGGTACTGACCGAACGTATAAAAGACATTTTTGAAAGATATTCGCCGGAGGTGAGAAGGGATCTAGAAAAAGCGTTTGAAAGTTGTCACTGACAACTATCCTTATTTACATGGCGCCCTGGTACTTATAGAAGTAAGATGTGAGTTGTTTGTAGAGAGACGGTTAATAGCTGGCAATTAACTGTTCTTTAGGGCGCATTAATAGGCAGTGTGAATATATTATGTATATTATCCAAAATTGCCACCCACAATAATGCTGTGTTGGTGACAATTTTATTGTACAATAGTAAGGCCTAGATATGCCCGAAATCAGATGAAAGTAAGATAAATGCAGTAGAAATGCGATCTCTTAGAACTATGTGCGGTGTCACCCTTTTGGACAAAATAAGCGATGATACGCAGAGATACGCAGTGTGAAAGCGTTGCGCAACAGTGTTATTGTGAAAATTAAGAAAGGAATACTTAAATATTTCGGACACATAGAAAGAATGAGTGATAAAAGGGTAACGAAGAAAATCCAGAGAGCGAAATTGAGTGGTAGCAGAAGACAAAGAAACTCAAAGCTGACTTACGAAGATCAAATAGCCAGTGTTAGCTGGCGGAAATGTCGAATGCATTTGGATATCTAGACGATGTCTAATGTATGAAGAAATGATAAGATTTTAGGAGGCTAAATAAGTATGAAGCTACGCCTCCATGGACACTAGACCTTACTTGCCCTACTAAGTAGAATAGTTTATATCATATTTATAATATTTAAACTAACATTAAAATTACAAAATTCAAAATCATATTTGAAAAATAACTAAGCAAAAAAATATCTTGCAAATAAAGGTATTGACTTACAAAAACTTGTAACAACGAACTAGTACTCGTAGTACTTATAAATTTATTCGGAATACTTGTTCCTTCATCATAACGAATGGATTTCTCAGAAAATAAAATTCGTTGAATTCTTTTTCGTGGTGCTGACAGGTCTGAAGACGGTTTATAATCGAATTTGAAAACATTTATGTTGTGAACATCCTACGATGAAACTTTGTGGGGATCATTTTTACCATATCTAGGCGTTGTAATGGGGAGCTACGCGGCAACTCGCCAGAATCATGTTACCCAAGTAATCGATAAATACAAAACAAAATTATATCTACTTACCAAGGACGGATTGCGAAAAAAATATAAATAAATAAAAAAAAATCGGAAATGTAATTTCGCGGGTGTAAGTTTCTTTTTTTTTTAGAGGACATGGCAGGGCAGCGGTTTCATGCATTCAGCCAAGTCAATGACAATAATTTATCTAAAATTCAATTTAATTTTAATTTAATTTAATTTAATAATTTATCTAAATTCAAAATAAATAAATACATTTATTTTAAATTTAATTCATGTATTAATAGTATTTACGCTGTAAAATAGTCATTTCATACAAAAATTTTGTATAGAATACTTTTTGATTAAAAACGTTCATGCATTTGAATGTTATATGCAGGAGGAAAACAAAAAGCACTAGTGTGGAAAAGAATAACTTTCCACACGCTAAAAACACATGGAAAAATCTACTTTTTTAACAAATGTATTAAAAAATATTTTTTTAATACTGTTAAAAACTATGGTGTCATCAGAACACTTCAAAGAATAAAGCCCCGTTGGAAAAAAAGTTATGTTGATTTTTCAAAAAGTTATATATTTGTTAACTAAGTAATTTTTCGCGGACTTCAGTTTTCACAATACTAAGCGACATTTATTTTATATTATAATAATTGGCCTAAAATTTTTTCGCTTCTTGGAGCCCTTTTTATAAACTATATACTTAACAAAATCACGAGATAAAAGTTTTATATTTTGTGTCTTATAAATTTTTAGTTAACAAAAAATAAAATGTCTATGAAGTGTTAAAAAAAATTGTTTTAATCAAATGTTATGTTATTGCTGTTTTCACATCTAACAATGGCATTAGGTAACGTTGAGGAAAATTTTATATGTCATTTGTTGATTTTTAAAAACAAATAGACGTTTATTATTTTAAATTTTTTTTTTATTATTTTGTTGTAATGGCAAAAAGCTGTTAAATAAAAAAATACTTTAAAATTTTTTTTTATTGTTAATTATATTTCCATTGTTTAAATAACACTAGTCAACAAAAATCCACTTTTTGTATGTAACAAGAAAACTGTTAACGTTTAACATTTAGAACAAGGTTGAAGAAGGTAGAATTGACATTACAATATTTCGTATACGAATAGATTTATTGTAATAAGGTTTTTTTTTCATTTTTACAAAAATACGGTTTCCATGAACTAAATTAACATGTGTATGCTATAGTAGTGTTACATGTACATGTGTCTTATGATTTTCTCGGTATTTTGCTTTAGGGACATCTCGTCGTAATGTCCAATAATAATTCGCTGGCATACTGGGCTCCACTTGCCCTGATATCGTTGTTCTATTGTAGAAATGTTCCGGTGGAATCTGTCACCATGCTCATCGCAGACGCCGCCCAAATTTTTAGGAAAATAGTCCAAACGAGAGTGCAGGAAGTGTATTTTTAAAGTCATGTGACAACCTAAAGCTTTACAGGAAGTTAAAAGATCCTCGACAATACTTTTATAGTCATTTGATAGATGATTTCCGAGAAAACTTGAAGTCATGAAAGATACCCAAGCAGATTTTTACAGATCAGAGAGTTTTTCTTTAAAAAGTTCATTTTTCATGAATTTCCTGATTTGAGGACCTACAAATATGTCCTCTTTCATTTTTGCTTCTCTGATTTTGGGAAATGTTTCTTTTATGTATAAGAATCCATCACCATCCCAATTCATTGACTTCACGAAGTTTTTAATAAGGCCAAGTTATATGAAGAGGCAGCAAAAATACATTATCAGGTTGTACTAACGGAGCATATTTATTATTTTTTTGTCCTGATGTAAAAGATTCTCATTTGGGCCAGTCTTTCTTAACGTAATGATTTTTTCTGTCCCTACTATCCCATTCACAAATAGAACAACAGAATTCAATATATCCAAGCTGTAATCCTAAAACAAGTGCAATAACTTTTAGATCTCCACAAATTTTCCATTCATGTTCGTTATATTGAATTTTATCCAAAATAAATTTCATGGTTTCATACGTGTCTTTCATGTTAGCAGCCTGATCAATCGGTATGGACCATAAATGTAACAAAACTTGTCAGGATCATTTTTACACTTTCTTTCCATAATTTAAGAATCACTTAACTCGGCAAACACAAAATACAAGCACTTTATTAAAATACAATATATCCAGAATTGAGAAGGGTAGCTGTAACACAAAAACTAGACCTGATCGAAACAAAATAAATACGGTGTTATAATGAGGGTAGGTAAGTATTGCAAAATTCGTAGTCACTTCTCTTGTTACAAAAATTTGTTGACCAGTGTAATTAGTTAAGAAATTGTTTTTTCTTTAAAAATCACAATTGGCATTTCTCAACAGGTTAGAATAAAAAAATGTGTTAGAAAAAAACTAAATTTTTTCATCTTAATTTGTTATTAACTTTTGCAATTTTTTATATGCTGTAAAATCCTTAAAAATAAAATACATTTTTCTTGACGTCGTTCCAAATCCAATGCGATATCGCACATATTTTTAGGATCTTTATCAAGAATTAACACCGGTATATAGCGAAGAGACTTCTGCTATTTCAGTCACTTCACACTGGCTGTTTGACCTTCATATGTCAGTCTTGCTCTTCCTTGGCATCTGTTGCCATTCAGTTTCGCTCTGTAGATTTTTTTCATCCAATCGTTCATCGCTATTTTTTATAATTGTCCGAACCATTTAAGCATTTTTTTCTTCATTTTTACAATAACACTGTTGCCCAAACCTTGTCATTCTGCGCATCTCTTAATGCGTAATTTGTTCATATTTCTCCATCCATATTCCTTATTTTGTATTTGCACGTATTTCTGAGAAATCGACTAAACCATACTATCCATATAATTAGTACAGTAATATTAATATATGTATTAATAATATTAGAAATGCGAAAGTGCTAACGTTAACGCTGGATAATAATTATAATCATTAATAAAATTCCACGCGAACGAAGTCGCGAGTAGATAATAATTATAATCAGACAGGTTTACGTTACTAACTAATTAATCTGTGATACAGGTACAGTGGTATAGGCACTAATGGAATCTCTTAATGGTTATACTGCCATCTATTAAGTATATGCCATACTAATTTATTTTGGCGTACGTTAACTGAAATATTTTCTTTAGGTCTTAACAGTTCTAAATAAGAGTGTTAGATGGCGCTATTTCATCATTGTAACATTCTGAACTTGCTGTTTTTTTGTCTCATTCACATAATCAATAAGTGATGACACAAAATGTGTACTTGAGTGGAAATAACAAATAATATGTATTTTATAAATATGTATAATGTGTACATATCTCCTGCCTAAATCACTGTAAAAATGATAAAATTTGAAAATAAATGTAATCTGTATATAATTTAATTGAATTTCTGAACTTAACCTATTTGACATTTCATTCATTTGGTAATTTGGTAATGTTGTGATTTTGATTTTGTGATTACTTTTGCGTGAATCTCTTATGAATAACTTGACACTGGCAGAATTCGTATAAACGAGAAGCCAATAATATATAAAAAAAAAAAAAAAAAATGTTGACATCTTCAATTCAGTTTAATATTTTGTAAAACACTCAAGTGTGTATAAAACAGTTCATTACTACTTACCGACCAGCACAGCCTTCAAGAGAACTACTCCTATATTCAGGTTTACATTTTTTACGTTGTGTGTTATTAAATTTATTTTTAATTTTTACACTTAATCTTTTCGGGCTATTTGGTATTTTAACACTCATCATAATTTTAAATCACAATATTATGTCATTCTAGATTTCACCATGGAGAACATGGAAGCTGAGAATCCAGAATTGGATGGCGAATTTGCTTTCGAAACGGATCACCTCGCTCTTCGCGGCAACAAGGACTACTGTGAATTACTCAAATATATTGTTAAATTAGAAGCACAAAAAGTACAAGCCTTGAAAGATATCGAAGACATAGCTGAAACACAAAAAGTTGCTTTAGAAGACCCGATAAAGTTTGTACAAGAGCTGCAATCAGGTAGTGTAAACTTCCCTCCAAGACAAACAATAGAAGACTTGCCGAACATCGACTGGAATCAATATGGAATGGACATTGCAGTTGATGAGGATTTTAGATCCTCAAAAACCAAAGACGACTTAGACATTACTAAAGTGCGAGGTAGAAAATTTACTGATAGCAAACCTGAAACGTTTAACCAACTCTGGTCTTGCGAAGAGCAGAAACGATTAGAAGAATTATTAGAAATATATCCAGAAGAGCCTATTGAAGCTAGGAGATATAAAAAAATAGCAGAAGCTCTTGGCACACGAACACCAATTCAAGTTATGAGTAGAATACAGAAGTATTTCGCTAAGTTAGCAAAGGCTGGATTACCTATACCTGGCAGAGTACCGAAAAAAGTAGGACGAGACAAGAACAGATCTATTTTGTATAAAAAATCAACATTTTTTCCACAGTTACATGTCCCCGTCAAAATGGAAAATCCATATGATGGTGGAGACACTGCGAGTAGTTTTTCATTTCTTGATAATAAAAATGGAAATAAGTTCATGATAGAGTTACTGAAAGCTGCTAAGGAACAAAGAGTATTGGACGAGACATCACCGATTTATCAGACAAAAACAATGTGTGTAGGTTGTCTAAAAACTGGATTTCTTGGTTGTCGATGGACAGATAATGCTGGTACGGACTATTGTACAGATTGTATTGTCAAACTTTTACCTACAGAAAAACTGACACCTGTACGACAACCCCTTTGAATTAAAAAAAATGTACTTGCTACTTGTTATTTTTTAATTTTTAATGATTACTTTTATATTATAAATATTTTAAATTACATATTTTTGTTTTTTTTAATTTTTTTTTGGTTTAACAAAATTCACTAAGGTTTATTCACAAACACAAATAATTTTAGTAACATTATTTTACTGCTAGTCGGCTATCAGCCGGCAGTGCCCTCGCGTTTGTGAAGCAGCGGCGTCGTGATGAATCATTGGCCTGGAACACTGAACACAACCCGCCACCCAACTACTATACCTTTTAACTAGATAAATAACTAGCCCTCATATGTGAGTTAGCCTATAATGTGTTTGGTAACTAAATACACTGTTAAATAGCAATTTAAATTTTAGGTTGGAAGTTAGAACCGACATGCGAAAGAAAATCACTACAAAATTTAAATAATGTGTAGGTACAGAAATGTAATTAATATTTTGGCACATTTATTACAAGATTTGAGAGAAAGCTTAAATAATGAAATGTTATGCTACAGTCAGTAAAAA
Organism: Zeuzera pyrina; assembly: GCA_907165235.1. Lineage (NCBI taxonomy): Eukaryota > Metazoa > Arthropoda > Insecta > Lepidoptera > Cossidae > Zeuzera > Zeuzera pyrina. Next base: position 7,484,593 of record OU015617.1, read on the forward strand.
TATTTCAATGTGATTTTGCTTTTTACTTGACTGTAACGAAACTAAAAGTAGAGTAGGTCATTTTCGCATGTAGGTACTTAAATAGAAAATATCCTGCAAACTATAACAGTATACAACATACATGTTTTAAACGACAACCCATATGTTCAGGTGGATAGAGATCGTGACATTGTTTTCAATTAGATTATGAGAACATCTATTTCTTGTTCTCCATGACAACTCAGATCAAATTTTGTTTTTTTATTTGGTCTGAGTAGAAAAAACAATATAATGGTCTTATTTTATACTAGCTATGACTCGCGGTTTCACCCACGTTACATTTGGTATTTTTCCGGTATAAAAAGTAACCTACATTATTCTTTAAAATTTCTCTATTTGCCCATAAAAGTCTCGTCAAAATCGGTTCAACCTTTTCAGTGATTAGCCCGAACAAACAAACAGTCAGACAGAAAGACAGACTGATAAAAACTTATAAAAAGCGTGTTTGGGTTTTGGTTACGTGCAAATAACCACATAAGCTTAAGAAAAAGCCTTCATTTCGAAATTAATATACAGATAGGTACTTCAGTTTTACTTATAAATAATACAGATGTATATTTGACTGCCAATACGATACCTAATACTTTGACCTGTGCTTGAAAACTAAAAATAGTTACAGTAAAAAGCAGGTAAGGTCCTACCTAATTGTAATAAAAATAAAAAATTCAGTCAAGAGCGTGTCGTACATGCATTAGGTAATTTACAGTTCCGTAGCAATTTCAGAAGTTTACATATTAAAAAAATGGGCCCAAACCAGCAATTACACGTTTTATTTGTCATTTCTGATTTTGAGTTAAGCAATTTACGTCTTTTTATATATATTACCAAAGTTTATTTCAATGGATTCAAAGATGACGTAAAATGAATAGGCTGTGATATCCGGACAGGCAGACGAAAATGACGAAACGATGTCCTGTTTTTATCATTTTGGCTCTAGAGTCCAGAAACCCTACTATTTATGTTCACTAAGTATCTACGAGGGCAATTCAGAAACTAACCTCCGATTGGTCACAGTGCGGGTAGTGGGGGGAGTAGCGCGCCATCTGTGCATTCACGCGCTCAGCAGGTCAGTCGGCATCAAGCCGTAGTCGAGTGAACATCGTACCTGCGCTAGTTTAGTTTTTGTGGCAGTTTGAAATGTGTGCTGCAATAGAAAATCCCGCCAAATGTGAAGTGCGTGCTGTTATAAGGTTTTTTACAGCCAAAGGATACTCTGCAGCAGCTATTCATCGTGAGCTTTGTGCCGTGTACGGACCAAAAGTTATGAGTGAAGGAGTTGTCCGTGAATGGGTACGTTTATTTAAAAGTGGACGAGAAAACGTTCATGATGAAGAGAGGAGTGGTAGACCATCCTTGGTGACTGACGAACTCGTTCAGACAGTTGATGCAAAAGTTCGTGAAAATCGACGTTTCACAATGGCGGAGTTGTCTACTGATTTTCCACAGATTTCTAAGACTCTTTTGTACGAGATAGTGACAGCAAGATTGGGTAAGTTCTGTGCACGATGGGTGCCCAAAATTCTTACCGACCACCACAAAACTCAAAGAATGGCCTCTGCATTAGACTTTCTGTCACGTTATGAGGACGAAGGAGAACCATTGTTAAACAGAATCGTGACTGGTGACGAAACCTGGATTAAGTACGTGAACCCTGAGACAAAAGAACAATCAAAGATGTGGGCACATTCAGATTCGCCTACCAAACCAAAAAAAGCCCGGCAAGATTTTTCTGCCAGAAAACTGATGGCAACGGTGTTTTGGGATGCCAAAGGGGTGTTGTTGGTTGAATTCATGGAACGTGGGACGACCATTAATCAAGACGTGTACTGTGAAACACTAAAAACATTACGACGGGCTATACAGAACAAACGCCGTGGTATGCTGACTTCCGGTATCGTTTTTTTGCACGATAACGCCCGTCCTCACTCTGCTCGCAGAACAACAGCCCTTCTTGAGTCCTTCAAGTGGGACGTTTTCAACCATCCACATTACAGCCCAGATCTGGCGCCAAGCGATTATCATCTCTTCATGCATATGAAGAAATGGCTCGGGTCCCAGCGGTTTGATGACGACGAAGAGCTCAAAGATGCGGTCACAGGCTGGCTCAAGGCACAAGCGGGTGATTTTTATGCAGAAGGAATTTCAAAGCTTGTGAAGAGATACGATAAGTGCCTCAATCGTTATGGAGACTATGTCGAAAAATAGTGCAAAGATGTAGTTGTAAGATGTATATATTAAAATATTTTTACTTAACTTGGTGTATTTTTTTCAATCAACCGGAGGTTAGTTTCTGAATTGCCCTCGTATAAAGAACAAAAATGTAATAGACTTGTAGATGCATGTGATGTGTATAATTTTGAGGTAAGTATATGTGTAAATACCGTGATACTTTACGTAAATATTGTTTTTTGATAAATTTAGTTTTTTAATAAGTAGGTATACCTTTGTGTCATGGTTTATTTATTTCATAATAGTGCAATAAAGCTCGTGATGTTATGAAACTACTTGCGTGATTTACCTAAACTTACCTAGTTCCGCTTTTGTTTTGATACACTGAAACCAATAACCCATCAGTTAGTTTATCTGATCGACTTATGTAAGTATGTAATACCTACCATCTATTATAGCTCGATACATTAAAATAAAAATTTCTCTAGAGACCTAAAACCTACATACGTATATCGCCGGTGATAGTGCATTAAAACGCGTACCAAATTTTATCGGAGCGGAGACTGAAAAAACTTTATTATCTTCATTTTTGTCATTACACCAAATAGTATGCAATAGTATGGGTCTAATTCTTCTTTTGAAGCTACTGTAGGGAAGTATTTGGAAAAAAAATATTATTTTCTTTGTTAATTTAATTTTTCAACCTCCTGTAAAATGAGCTTCATAGAAACGCACTTTTCTCGTAAACTACTATTTATTACTAAGTATTACTTCATTTATTTTATTATGTCGCAGTTTTATATTAATTTTTAATGCAGTCATCTCCTTGCGCGCTCATAAAGCGGAGAACGATGCGACGATTAAGTTATGCCCAGCATTAGCCAGATTACGGTGTCGCGAACCATTTAGCTTAGAATATCGGCAAACGTATGATCTCGTCGATCTAATCGTCTTTTTATTGGGCACGTTCACGTCATAATAAATCGTCTAAACAATTCCGGTCATACCATGAAATGGGGGCGTTTCATAACTGCCCAGGCGCATCAATCATCTAGGCGTATCAAATAGTTTTTTGAACACCGACATTAGGTTACGTCAAATTAAGGTGACGCTGTATTAAATAATATTGCGCCCATACATTATCCATACAAACGCGTGCGCGCTATACCTAATAGCTTATGAACAGTGAACAGTTGCTTTCGTTTATTAAAAACTATAATTAATTTTAAAAATGGAATTTTCATTTTTAGAGGCATAAATCGATCCCGTTAGTCCGAAATATGCAGATTAATCTCTGTTTTATAAGAGGTTTGTTAAAAAGTTAGCCAATCGTATATCGCAACTGATAAAACGAAGTAAATGAAATAACAAATCAGGTTATCAAATATCACATTCATACGTTTTGTAATCTCTTAGTAAAATCGAGATCCCTACCGTCAACATTACCAATTCGTCGCCTTAAGTAAGTACCGTTATTGTTTATATAGGTAAACATCAGTCAGTATACTTAAAGTGTTCCTTTCCTCCTTTATAACAATACTATCTGTTGTCTGCGACTTCATCCGCTTGGAAATTAAAAAAAGTGGCGTATATCTTTCTCCAGGTTTAATATATCTCCATTCTATTAAACATCAAAATTGGTTGAGTGGTTTAGCCATAAAAACGTAGGTCTCATACGCGCCCCTTTTGCCAATGGAATTTTACAAAAATGTGAAACACGTGTCCCATTAATTTCAATAAGCAATATGTTGACTCAATTTCACAGTACAATTAATTTTATTTTACATTTACATTTCACAGTACAGATAATTAACACTACACATATTACCATCACGCCATTTTCCACTTGGATAGAGCATCAAGACGCTGTACAATATAATTACAACCACCGCTTGCGCTTTTCCGGACCGCGTCTTGCAAAATCTTTGGGACTTAGTACAGATGGCAAAACGGAACCACATCATATTTATCGTGTAAGTATAAATATTGCACGGCTGAAAACCCATCTGAACTCAACTTTTGAAACTCAAAACCTTAACCGTCTTTTACGATCTGCTTTACTAATTCAATTTTTAAAATCTTTAGCTATCTTCCGCTCAAACTCTAAAAATCACAAATCGACACGTGTTTCGCCTCTCAACGAAGGCGAAAGCCTCTCAACGAAGCATCCTCAGGATATACCAGAGATAGAATTCGGTCACCTAACCAGCACCGAATCCTGTGCTGTGCCGAGTGCTGGTTAGGTGGCCGAATTCTATCTCTGGTATATCCTGAGGATGCTTCGTTGAGAGGCGAATCACGTATCGATTTGTGATTTTTAGAGTTTGAGCGGAAGATAGCTAAAGATTTTAGGAATTTATCACATGCGATGGATTTCCGCAAAGTAACACCTGAATCTATACAATTTAATTTTTGTATTTAATATTGTGTATACTTTATAATTGTAGAAATACAACAAATATTATATATTATTAAGTTAGTTTTACATATGGCAACATTTGTAACATTAAGTTTCCTACTCTGTCCTTCTTGCAATAAAGCCGCCATAGTGAAAGCATCGCCTCCTATTTTATTTCCACGTGATTCCAATAGGTTATGGGCCCAGGCACGTGTAAAGATCCAAAAAAACTTGTCTGGAAAGTGGAAATAGTATTAATTGCGGTAAAGCAATAAGTTGTGGTAAAACAACAAAGAAAAAACGGCATACAGTAGTACGGTAAAGTACAACAGCGAGTTACACAAAATGGAGGCGTGGTGCGATGCAGCAATCGGGTCGATCAACCAAATAGTTCTCGAAGGTATTAAAAACTGGAACACATGGAAGTTCAAAATATCAGTTATTCTAAAGGCAGCGGAGTTTTATGATATAGTAACAGGTGTAAACAAATATCCAACATCAGAAACGGCCAAGGAGCAGAAGCTTTGGAAAAGCAAAGACGCAAAAGCGCAAGGAATTTTAGTCACTAGACTATCTGAGAAAGTTATAGGACACATAGTCAGTTGCGAATCAAGTAACCAAATATGGAATAAGTTGCATACCATATTCGAACAGAAAGGAGAATTATCATTACACTTAATACAGCAAAAGTTTTTCGCCTACAATAAAGGAGAAACTATATCAGCATTCCTCGGAAGAATGGAAGAAATTATGAACACAATGAAAACTCTAGGTGTACCCATAAGCGATAGTATGGCAATAACAAAAATTACTTCAGTACTCCCAACACCATACCAACATTTCATCTCGGCATGGGAATCAGTGCCAGTGGAGAAGAGTTCATTTAATGAATTTACTTGAAGATTGTTAGTCGAAGAACTGCGATACAATGCGAGGTGTGAGGAACAAACAACAGCTTCGGCAACGATGAAATCAAGAAAGTGTTTTGTGTGTGGAAAAGAAGGGCATTATAAAAATGAGTGTCAGTCTAATAAAAAGAATGTGAATAATGTAAAGTCTCAAAATTATAACAAAAAGTATTGTCAAAATTGTAAAAACTCAGGTCATTTGGTAAAAGATTGTTGGTTTAAAAAATAAAATAATCTTAACAATAATGCATTTACTATGTCAGTTTTGTCTGTGTTTAACTCTGAAACAGTAAGTAATGAGTGGATAATGGATACAGGTGCATCGGAACATAAGTGTCATGACAGGAATTTATTTGTAACATATAATAGTTTATCGAAACCAAAAGAAAGTATGATAGGAAATGGTACAATAATTTATGCAATGGCTACAGGTAATATAGTTTTACAAGCTTACAATGGTCATACATGGGTGAATACAACTTTATACAATGTTTTACATGTTCCAAAATTAAAACTTAATTTATTTTCAGTTAGTTCAGCAACAGATAAAGGTTATTTCATTAATATTAACAATAAGTCTTGTATTTTTACAAAGGTGAATAATAAAATAGTTTGTGCAATTGCTTATAGGCAAAATAAATTGTACATTATGAAGTTTAGGCATATGAACAAATATAATTGTTATGTGGGTAAGTCTATTGAAAGTTTGTCTGAATGGCATCAAAAAATGGGTCATCAGGATATTGAACAGGTAAAGTGCATATTAAATAGGTCAAATATTTATTATAATAGTTCATCTTCACATGAATATACTTGTGAAACATGCCTTAAGTTAAAATGTCACAAATTACCTGTTTCATTAAGTGAAGTCAAGTCAAAAGACCGGGACAACTTTTACATATGGATTTATGTGGGCCAATGGAGGTAAATTCATTAGGTGGTTCTAGATATTATTTATTAATTAAAGATTATTCACGGTATAAGACAGTATTTTTTTTGAAAAAAAAAATGAAGTTTTTGAAAAACTTAAAAGTTTCTTACAGTTTGTTACAAAAAACTTAAATTATAAAATAGAAATAATTAGTTCAGATTGTGGATTAGAATTTGTGAATAAGCAGGTAGTCTCTTTTTGATTCTATGGGTATTGTTCATCAAACAAGTGTGGCATATACACCGGAGCAGAACGGATGTATAGAACGTGAAATACGTACAGTAACAGTGTGCAAGAACTTTTTTATTAGGAACTAATTTACTCAAAAAGTTATGGTCAGAAGCGGTTAATACAGCAGTATTTATAATAAATAGAACTGATAAAATTTTGTAGGTTACGGAGAAAACACAAAGGGTTTTAGGATATATTTTCCAGCTAAAAATGATGTTCTCATTAAAAGGGATGTAATATTTATAAAAGAAAATACAGATAATAAAAGACAAGATACAAACAAACAAAGAGAAAATTACTTCAATATAAACGAGGAAACAAATTATGATAGTAATGTAGAAGATGAAGAAGAAGACTATGGTGAAAATGTACATAGTTTCTATGAAGAAGAAGAAGAAATAGAAATGCAAGAAAATGACAACATTGACATAGAGGTACCGATACAGAAAGAGGTAAGTGAAAAAGAAGACGAACAAATAGAGATAGTTTCAACAGAAAAACATGAACAGGAAAGAACACCAAAGAGAGAAAAAGGACAAGAAAAAGACCTACATGGATGGATGAATATGAATAAAATTTTGTAACTTTGAATATAGAACCTTTAAGCTATGACGAGGCTATGAAAAGTGAAGATAAAGAACAGTGGCAAAAAGCTATCGATACAGAATTAGAGAGTTTAAGAATTAATAACACATGGACAGAAGTAAATGAAATACCTGAAGGGACTAATGTAGTATCAAGTAAATGGGTGTTTAAAATAAAAAACATGGGTAATGAAAAGTTATATTTAAAGCGCGATTAGTAGCTCGTGGTTTTGAACAAAATGATACAGATTTAGAAGTATACTCTCCAGTAGCTAAATTACCAACATTTAGAGTTTTTATGTCAGTTGCTAATAAAATGAATTTGTTAATACATCAGATGGATGTAGTAGGTGCTTTTCTTCATGGATATATTGATGAAACAGTATATTTAAAATTGCCAAATGGTGAAATATGTAAGTTAAACAGGTCACTATACGGTCTCAAAAAGTCACCAAAGTATTGGAACCAAAAAATTGATGATTTTATGAAGAAACAGAATTTTGTTAGGTCTAAAAGTGATTATTGCTTATATTTTAAGAAAAACAATGATAAAGCAATATATGTCTTATTGTATGTTGATGATATACTATATTTTTCAAGTTGTAGTGATGAAATAAAACAATTTAAGAAGCAATTGCAAAAGAACTTTAAAATGAAAGATATGGGGTTAGCTAAGAGTTATTTAGGGATTGATATAGAACAAAAAGAAAATAAAACAATGATATCACAGAAAAATTATTTATTAAAAGTTTTAGAAAAGTTTGACATGTTAAATTGTAAAACTATTAACACACCCATTGACCAGAATTTTAATTTTGATTTGCTTGAAAGAGATAAATCTGAAAGTCCAGAAACTGAAAAAAAGTGTAGGCAGTTAATAAGTAGCTTAATGTACGCAGTATGCGGCACCAGGCCAGATTTATGTGTATCAGTGAGTTTTTTAAGTATATTTCAGCATTGTTCTAGTGAATTATTGTATGTGTTTGAAAAGAGTTTTACGCTATGTAAAAGGAACTTTAAATCTTAATTTAGTGTACAGTAGTGATAACTCTGGTATTATAGGTTTTGTTGATTCAGACTGGGCAGGTGATAAGACTGATAGGAAATCAACAAGTGGTTTTTTGTTTAAAATAAGTGATTGTTTAGTTTCTTGGTATTGTAAATAACAGTCTTGTGTATCGTTGTCATCCACAGAGTCTGATGTATATGTAGCGTTAACTTTAGCAATAACAGAAGCATGTTGGTTGAGAAATGTATTAATTGATTTTGGTGTTTTTAATGATGGGGTGATAAAAATATTTGAGGATAATCAGTCAGTAATTAAATTAGCATGCAACAATGAGAATAACAAAAGACAAACATTTGGATATTAAATATCACTTCATTATCGATAAAATAAAAGATGATTATATTTTGTTAGAATACATAAGAAATGAGGCTGATTTGTTAACCAAACCCCTGGGTAAGATATTGTTTGAGAAACATAGGACAGTGTTGTTAGAAAAGTGTTAAGAAAAGAAAGTTTAGTTTTTGATTTGTGTAAAAGAATAATTTAGTTTAAAGAAAAATAGAGTTTAAATTTGTAGGGCGGTAATATTTGTTGAGGGCGGGCGGGGGGGGGGGTGTAGAAATACAACAAATATTATATATTATTAACTTAGTTTTACATATGGCAACATTTGTAACATTAAGTTTCCTACTCTGTCCTTCTTGCAATAAAGCCGCCATAGTGAAAGCATCGCCTCCTATTTTATTTCCACGTGATTCCAATAATAATAAAAATCGATGAACCAAAACAAAACACAGACAGTCTTCGGTGTCAAACTAATAATACCTCTAATTTCTAACATGATTATTTGGATAATAAATATAAGTTGTGTAAATAACATTCAGTTCGATTTTCAATTTCGATATATAGCTAGCTAGTTAGGGTTGCCAACTTCTTTCACAAAATATTATACGTAGTTGAATAAAGCTGGGCATTAACGATCAGTCCATCGCGTCAAATAGCGTGATACAGCCAAAATTTGATCGTATGTGTCAAATCTTCAATCCAAATTTCGGCTTGATGACAATCCACGAATTTTCCGTGCCCACCATAATCCACAGCCTCAAGCCATTTGACGTCAAGTCATTTGTCCGTAAGTGCGAAATCTGTGCGCCATAGCATCACGTGTATGTGCAAAATCACAGAGTTACAGCCATTTCTGTTCATTCCGCTCAAAGTCGTAGAACGAGTTGGTCATGTGCAAAAATGTCGTTCGGTCGCGCGGTTACTTGTAGGAAAATATAAGGAGTTGGAATGTCTTTGGTAAATTATCGATAAATAATAGGTACTTTACCTATGAAGTTGCCGTTTTGCCGCCCAAAAACTAAAGTCAACAACGATGAATTAAAGGCGGTAGTGGAAGCTGCCGATACTCAATCTAATGCTGAGTTCGCAGCAGCTTTCAATGTTAGTATCAAAACAATATTGGTCCATTTGTGTCAAATTGGCAAGGTAAAAAAGCTTGATAAGTAGGTGCCGAATGAAATGAACGATCGCCAGCGCGACTAACGCGTTGAGGTATGCCTTGCGTTGCTTAATAGACACAGAAACGAGGGGATTTTGAACCGTATTTTCACGGATGGATGGATGAAAAATGGATTCTTTTTGACAATCGTAAGCGGTAATCATGTTGGTTAGACCCTGGTTCAGCACCTAGGCAATGCCCCAAACGAAAACTTACCCCTAGAAAAGTGATGGTTACTGTTTGGTGGTCTAGTGCCGGTGTAATTCGTGACAGATTCTTACCAAATGGCAGGAGCATTACTGCGGATGTTTACCATGAGGAACTGAACACAATGATGGAGACACTCGCATTTCTCTGGCCAGCCTTGGTTAATCGCTTGTCCCCGCTGCTCCTGCACGATAATGCTTGACCGCACACGGCACAACAGACGGTCTCTATGCAACAAGAGCTAGGGTTGAAAGTTTTGCGTCATCCGCCGTACTCGCCAGACCAAACTCAAAGTGAAAGTAAATTCGAGTGATAGTGTGTGGATAGTCCACACACTATCACTCCAATTTACTTTCACTTTTCACATTTTTGGCGTCTGGCGTTCCATTTAACTTCAGTCATTTGGAGCGACGTCAAATGGCATGACCGTGAGTGGCCGCCTTAAGGGTAGAAACATTATGAACAGAATTTAAGAGAAAACACTAATACGTTCTTTTACGGCTTTGAATACGTATTTTTTTAATTTTTCGTGGAACTTTTCAGTTTAGCGTACTGTTCAATTTTTATTAAATAGTAAACAGCAACATAAAGCAAAATAGATTACAATACTGTTTTTAGTAGAGTAGTTAGCAACCCTACGTGATGTTAACCTTGTTAATGCTCACATATATTGATGGAGCTATTCTTCATTTATTGTGTCTAAGTGTAGGTATTTCAGTTTACCTAATAAGCATCGACGGATGACTGGCAGATACACTACGCGGCACTATACGAATAATTGAATAATGATATGATTACCGCAGATAGACACTGTGGTTATATTATGATACCATCTAACATCTATGTAAGTAGTAGATACTAACGAACTAGGATATATTTGTCTACTTACTATACATAACGTATACCGCATGAAATTTTAATGTCTTGCCAGCCGTAAAGGTCGATTCCATTCATGAAACTGAACAATTTTACACGTAAAAAAAATTACATGCTCGGCGAAAAAATTTATGAACTTTGCCTTTCTTTCAAGAGAAACATTCACTTGTTCATACGCACTGACCATGGCCGCCGCCGCTGATGTGCTTCGACCTCCGATTACAACCTCCGATTTAAAATTGTCGGAGCCGAAGTCAAAATCGGAACTGTAATATCAATCGGAAGTTCCGACTTTTCGGAATCGGAATCGAACCTCCGTAACATCCCTAATATGTACATAAATATCCTCACGCTGTATCCCTACCGTGACGGGATAGTCACAGAGGACGGAGCGCCAAGTATCGTAGTCTTTACACGTACTTCCTTCGCCTCCTCAAACCTCATCATTCTTCTTAAACACGTTCGCCTAGGTTTGTTAGCGCTTTTGACATTTCCGTCAGCTACCATTCTGGCTATTTGATCTTCTTAAGTCAGTCTTGGTCTTCCTTGGCTTCCGCTACCACTCACTTTCGCTCTGTATATTTTCTTCGTCAATCGTTCATCACTCATTCTTTCTATGTGATCGAACCATCTAAGCATTCAGCTTTCTTCATTTTTAACCGACTTCAAAAAAAGGAGAAGGTTCTCAATTCGTCTGTATGTTGTTTTTTTTTTGTATGTTTGTTACCTCATAACTCCGTCATTTATGAACCAATTTCGAAAATTCTTTTTTCGTTTGGTAGGTAATACTTCAGAGGTGGTCTCATTTAAATATCACCGATATTGGAGCTTGGACTTCGAAGATACACTAGATAACGCGACCTGGTTATAACCTTTATTTATATTGACGATTCTCTTGTATGTCGTTGTGCTCCGGAATTAGAATGAAGTTAATTGCAGACCTGCCTAGATATTTATTTAGGTCAAGATCACTCAAAAGGGAGAAATACATTTTTTTTATTAAAATAAATTATACGATACGCTACACATACCTGTATAAATAAATTTGACAGTTATTGAAGTCGGTGCCAAATATATGTGCAACAACAGAAAGTCTATTAGTTTGGTGGGCTTGGCGCCGACTTCAGTAACTGTAAAATTTAATTATATAGGTATATGTATCGTATTTATAACGTTATTTTAATTGTACTTGAGTTTTGATTAGTAAAGGATAGTTATTTTATACTTTTCAGTGTTTTTTTTTTGAAGGCGGTTTAATTTTTTTTACAATACACTCTCATCCAACCCTGCTTGGTTTGTTTGCAGCGTGCTTATTTTGTCTGCAAGGGTGTCACTGCACATATTGTTAAGAGATCGCATTTCCACTGCATTTTATGTGATAAATTCTGAAATTTTTAGCTATTTTCCGTTCAATCTACGAAAATCACCAAACGGCACATGTTTCGCCTCTCAACGAAGCATCCTCAGGATATTACAGAGATCAAACTCGGTCAGCTAACCAGCACCGAATCAACAAATGAGTCAGCTGCACGACTATTTGTACAAATTGCCCTACTCACGACCAGAGAGTGAGTGACCAATCAGAGCTCACCACTAATGGCCCCTCCTACTTAATTTGGACGAATCAATATTACCACAGATTAATTAGTTAAGGTAAGGTAAGGTAAAGTATTACGTTGCATTTAAATTCAATTGTCAAATGTAAATATTTTTAAAAGCGGCAAATGAATTGAATTTATCTGTTCGTTTAACAAAACATTGATGCTTTTACGATTAATAATCTCTAGCTGTTCCAAAATATTCAACCTAATACCTTTTCATAAAGGTATTTTGTGAGATATATCATCATGTGTGTAATATTTTAAATGTATGACTATCTGATAAATCGTGACCTGACTCTCATAAGATGTTGCGCGAAATGGGACTGTTCGGGAGGATTATTTTTGTACGCTGATATATTATGATCTTTTTGTCTTATTTCGAAACTACGACCTGTTTGTCCCACGTATACGCCGATACAATGTTCACACTTACACACACTTATACACAATACACTCCATTCTTTTTATTATTTTCTGTAATAAAAGTATGTTTCTGTTTCTGTAATGAAGCGAAGTATATACTCATCGTATAGTTCAGTTTCATATCGATGGAATCACCCTCTTTCGGCACGGAAACCATAAAAATTTCACGCTCTGTGTACTAATTTTTAATAATATACTTACACCTTATTAATCACATTCACAGCACACATCTATTAATTTACAGTTTACAGTAAATTAACTGTATTTACCTACATTTCATTTTTTAAAGAAAGCCAGTCTGTAATCATTAGCCTGTACAACTTAGCCTGTGTGGTTATGAAAAAAACGTGCCATTCGCCATTTATGTGCAGTTTAATATTTTCTGAGTTTAATGACAACATAATTAATAATAACATTTTAATTAGACCATTAGGTAACTATGGGACCTTCATGGCTTCATGTTAACTTTAAATCTAGTGAATTGTTAGTACTTATAGCTTATATTCAGCCCAAAATTGAATGAAAGTTAGATAAATGCAGTGAAAATGCAATCTCTCAGAAATACGTATGGCGTACCACGTCGCGACAAAATAAGGAATAAAAAGATACGCAACCCGGCAGGGTTCGATGACGTAGATTGTAAAAATGCAGAAAGTAATGCTCAGATCGTTCGGGCACCTAGAAAAAAAAAGACAAGTGCGAGTAGAATTCGCACTCTAAGGATTCCGTAACTCTCATTACTGTGAATCCTTGCTTCTTGCTAAAGGGCTTTGAAGATTTTAGTATTGAGTCTGGCCTACCTACCGTCCATTTTGATTTTTTTTTAAATGGTGGCCATGAATAATTTCTATAAAAATCGATAGCTGACATCAATATAAACAAAAAATATTATTTGATAAAACCTCATAAAGTGTCAAACTTCGAAGATATAAGCAACCAAAAACTGGTTATCTATATATTATTAGATACTATAATAAAACTGTAGAACCGCCGTTTCTGTGCATTAAAAATATTTACATAAAACTTATCGCGGATTATGTATAATTCTTGTGTGTTTATAGTACACGCTAATCTCCGAAACTACTGAACAGATTTTCAAGCATTTCACAGGTAGCTTCTGCTAAGCATCGAGCCACATAAAAGCTTTATTTCGTCAAAATCGATTCACGCAAAGGAAAGATATTCGATTTTAAATTCTTGGGAATTCTGCACACTATGAATTATTTGACCAATACAAAGAAGTTCCGTAAGTTAAAACTAACACTTCACGTGTACGAAGTCGCGGGCACAGCTAGTAAACAATAAAAATGTAATATTTGCATGTGAAAGAAGACGATACCTTTTTTATCGAAGTCTACAAAGACAGAGAAATCGATGTTAACTTCACACAATATCACATTTTGGCATCAGAACCATGTCTCGTAAGAGCCAAGATTCAATTACGACACCACAACAGGCATATTGATTTTGTTTATATTTTAATTGACATCCAATTGAGTGGTCGTAGCAAAATTACAAAATATTATTGTAACTGCTTGGTGGGGAAACGTACCCTGTGCCCACGTCAGGTGCATTGTATGGGCACTCCATCAGGATGCCCCAACAGAACTTCCTGCTGGAATTCTAGATAGTTTGTCGAATTATTTGACGAAGAGCAATAAGTTTACCTTTTCATGCATAATATGATTTTGTATTGATTTTTGTTTATTTTTGATATTTCATTGTATGTCGTTGGTGGTAAAAATATTCCCTCTGTCTCTCTCTATATTATTTAACCCCTTTTTGCCTTTAAGAACTGAAGATAATATAATTCGCAATAATTGATGGTAATTACCACATTTTCTTATGCAATTTAATTACACACTAACTTGTTCAATAATTGTGACTTATAATACAAATATTTAATGTACTACATTTTATATACATGTGTAATGTAGACTGAAAAAAGCTACACCATAGTACAATGAGACGATTAACTGGAAAATAAAAATTTATTAATCCATAATTATGTTTTGTTCTGCATAATTAAAACCTTTACTTCTTTGCTCTAATAAATTAAAATAGCTTTCCGACCGTGGCTTTGCTTGCATGATGTTTTTAGTGGAGCTTTGGAACTGAATTTCATACAGTAACTTCTATAGACTATTTCGTGACTGTCCTATGTTCCCGTGTTAAAATGTAACCTATGTCCGTTTGTCTCCCAGGATATTTCTATTGTATCAGGAAGATCCATCATTTCGTTACAACAAAAGTGAAAACAACACTCGCTCATTGCAGATGATTGAAAACTAGTTCACAAGAGTTCATGTCCGTTCTTATGTAATTTATCTCTTATGTTGTACTCTGGTGAAATACAATGTGGTAACTGCAGAACGAGCCAGGCGAGTCAGTGGCATTGTACAATGGGATTCAAAGGAATGTTTGCACGAAGTAGGATCGCTGCACATTTTTAACACGTAAGTGCTGCAAAGCACGCAATCCGCTATTCAATTTTTGCATTAACAAATTTATTATCAGTTTTTTTTTTG